>CM058042.1:15242965-15866650 GCA_030169165.1 Centaurea solstitialis
AAAACGAAATAAACCTCACACAAAAACAATAGAAAAAAAAATTCGAGATACTCAAAGTCTAAAAAAAAATAATATGTCTCGAATTATAAAAGGCAAAAATTCACTCAAAAATCAAAATGGCTCGAGACATATTAAAAAATAAGCAAAAAGAACACTAGACTCGAGATATCTTGAAAAATATTCAAAAATTGAAACCCAAGACTTGAAATACTGAAAAATATGTCAAAATACGCTCAAAATACACTTCCATACGCCAAAATACGTCCAAAATACGCTCTCACTCGAGATACACTCGAAATGATAAAAAAAACGCTCACACACTCGAGATACTGAACTCACGCGTACATGCACTCGAAACGAGACTCGAGATGCTTTATCACGCGCTCCCACGCGCTCAAAGTGATGTTCACGCGCTTTCACGCGCTAAAATGTACACTCTCGAGACACACGCGCGAAGACTGACAGCTAGCTCTTTCTGGTCTCCCACGCGCCGACACCTCTGCTGACGCACCTGTCGCTTGTTGACCCTTCACGCGCCTGGTGAGATGTTGACACTCCAACGCGCCTGACGATGACAGCTGTCTGACGCGTTTGTCCCTTGTCTCCCACGCGCTACAATCGAGACAATGACACGCTGCTGACTTCTGTTGACACGAGCCTCGAGAAGACCACTCGAGATGTGATCTCGAGTTGACTGCTGCTGATGGCTGACGCAGACCACGTGACTCGAGACACGCCTAATAAATGCCTGACACGCGTTTTACTTGTCTCGAGTGATGCCTTACAAGACTTCTGACATGTCTTTTTCTTCACACAAGACTCGAGATGTACTTATGTCAGACTCGAGATGTTAAAAGGACACTCGAGATACTTTCTTTCACTTTCTTGTCTCCTTTCTCACTAACAAAAATCACTCGAGATGACTCGAGATGACACACGAGATGACTCGAGATAGAGACAAACATACGCGTCAGACACGCGTCAGACTCGAGATATGACTCGAAACAGCAAAAATTTGAAAAATATGCTCGAAATAGCAAAAATTAGACTCGAGATGCTCAGATCTGGACTCGAGACATAACAACTTCTTCTCCAAACCTCCATTGACGAACCTCCATTGATGAACTTCGAACAAAAACTCGAAAAAACCTTCATTTTAGGCTCAAAATTCATCAAATCTTCACAATTAAACTCTAAAAACTCAAATCTAACAACAAAATAACATCAAACTACATCCAAATCTTCAAATCTTCAAGATCTTCAAGCTCTAAATCAAAATTTCACCATTTTTGCTCCAAAACTTCAAAAATCCATGAAATTACCTTCAAATCTTCAACAATTTCACTGATCTCCTGCTCTGATACCACTTGATAGATCTGAATATCAATCCACCATGATTAAGAAGCTTCAATTTCACTCACAAATCTCACTTTTATTGATATGAACAATATGAACACAATACAAACTCTCAACTTTCTCTCTCCTCTATCAAACTCTAGATCTGACAATTACGTAACTCTCAATTCTCTAACTTCTACAACTAACACAAAAGCTTATATACCCTAGGGTATTTACACTCAGCTCCCTCAACTTTACAACAAATACAAATATAAACCCAAACTTGAATACAACTATATTTTTAACCCTAACAAAAAGTGATTATTGACTTGTGGTGATAGGATAAAAAGTTTTTAAAAAAGTGTTTGCATAAACAATAAGCCAATAAATTGTTTTTAAGAGAGTGTTGACTTATTTTATCAGCTTTTTGAAAAACTTTTGTGTTAATTTTTCTCAAAAATCCAAAACCCTTGTCAATTATCAAGAAGCCACAAAATCAAACTTTTCAAAAATTGCATTTAGGCATTGTTTGGTAAAAAAAATCTAGCTTATAAACTGACTTATAAGCTAGCTTATTTTTTGTGTACATGTTTGGAAAGATCAAAAGTTATAAGCTAGCTTTTTGATAAACTACTTTGAGTAGCTTATGAGAAACTTTTTGTGACTTTTTCCAATTATACCCCTTATCAATAATTAACTATTATCAATTAAAATTATATATTAATTATCCATAAATAATAATTTTTAACTTTTAATAAATTTTTAATTTTAATAATTAAAATTAAGTATTAATTTAATTAAACTATACATTATATTATTTATTTTTAAATGTTATTAATTATATTATACATTATTTAATATGTTTAAATTATCAAAAGATAAAAAAAAAAATTAGAATGTTATATAACTACAACATGTTAATAATTTTTAAAATGTTATATAAATAAAACATGTTAAGTATTTTAATAAAAAAAATGTTTATATCTAATTCTTAATTATATTCTTTTAAAATTATTAATTATTTAAGATATGTTAAGTTGATTAATTTGGTTTTTATTTTTATTATATTTAATAGTAATTTAAGTTATAAGTTAATGTAGATTTTTTCTAAAGTTTATTTTAATAAATTCTAAATTTATAGTATGTATATAATAATAATAATAATAATAATAATAATAATAATAATAATAATAATAATAATAATAATAATAATAATAATAATAATCAACTCTATATTATTTCAATATCTTATATTATATAATTTTTTTGTTATTTGTATTATTTAACATATTATATTGTTAGAATTTTTTTTTAATTATATTATTAGTATTTTGTCTTAATTATATTATAAAATAGTTGTAATGATTATTTATTAAGGATGTCCTTTTTGGTCATTTTACATACTCATAAGCTAGTTTTTTACCAAACATGATTTGTTCATAAGCTAACTTATCAGCTATCAGCTAGCTTATCAGTCACCAGCTAGCTTATCAGCTATCAGCTAGCTTATCAGTAATCAGCTAGCTTACCAGCTAGTTTACCAAACATAGCCTTAATGTCTTCTCAAAAAACATGATTTTGAGTTATCTAAACAAGATTTTTGACTTATTAACTTTTTAAGAAGCCAATAAATCGATAAAGACTATAAAAAAGGTTATCCAAACACACAAACACCCTCTAACATGTCAGTTCTACATAAGGTGAAAATAATGTTTTTATACAACAATTCAAAGGATATAAGGTTTTTATAAGAATTTTATCCAACTAAAACTCTTATAAGAACTATTTTTTGTAAGAAGCAGATGCTTTAAACATCTCTTTAACTTTTTCACTAGATATATCATTTATATAAATATAAGAACAAATAAATAAAAGAACAAAACTAGAATATAAAAAGCAAGAGAAAAGCAAAAGAGGAAAGGCTAAAAAGAAAAAAAAAATAGGGATCAACCCAAATGAGTGCTGTGATGTTGACACCTGGCCAATAATAAATGCCAGAGCTCAAACCTACTTAAACCAGACCAATCCTTCCTTTCCAACTTGTACATCACGCATTAAGACCAGTACATTAATCTGAATCTGTTCACATTAAGCTCTGAAACAAAAAAACAGCTTAATGAGACAGACGATATTTTAAAGTTACTTATTTGCCCGCACTCAGTGAACAACAACAACAACACCTTTCGAACTTCTTCTTATTACGATCTACGAGCAACACGACGATTGCACGTAAACCTGTAAGCAATCTTCGAAACCCTAGGTTCTTCTCGTAATCTATATGCGTATATTGTTGATTTTGATTTCTTCTTTCTAATCTATATGTAGATTGTCTGCAATGGTGTGTTATACGGTTATACATTTCATATATATATATATATACATGTTTTTCACTTGCGAAATTTCATTGTTATGATCGATTTCTGTTGTCGTAAATCGATTTTGTTTGGATTTTGTACGTGGCGATGGTGTTTTTCTTGTGATTGACGTTTAATTTATGTGTGTTATTGTGTTATTGCCCGTCATTTTGTTCAATTTCGTCGAGTTATAGAGTTCTAACCGTGTGATTGGAATAGATCTTTGATTTTTTCATGCATTCGTGGTTGTATTGTGTTGAGATTGCTGATGGAAGGTTGTTAAGTAGCAATGGTGTTGATGATAGTGAGATTGAGTCTCTACGTACACGATTAAATAAACCTTTTTTCGTTTTTGTGTTTGTTCCAGTAATTCAGTCCTCCTTGTGTTTGTTGATGATTGGAAAGACCGACCGATCGCGAATTCACAATCAGGATTACCTTGTCTTATGAACTCTTTTCGTGATCTTAAATTTTAGCTGATGAAATAGTGTTTCCTGAAATTGCATTTTGGTCTTAATAGCTCAAAATTTCAATAAATCATCAATTTGTGTGTGATTCTTTTAGATGTTCTCTAGAAAAGTACCATTTTAGGATGTTGAGCTTTCGTTTAGAAGTACAACAATTCCCAACTTCTGTCAACAAGACTCTCTGGTTTGTCATGGTGAAGGGCGTTTTATACGTTTAACTAATAATCAAACTTATTTATTAGGCTGTGTTTGGCAAAAATAAGCTAGTACATGTTTGGATGGACCATAAGCTAGCTTATTGAAACACTAGTTGGAGTAGCGTTTTAAGAGCTTTTTGTAGTTTTTACCAATTATACCTTTATTAATATTAATTATTATACCCCAAGATACCCTTTTTAGTCATTTTACATACTCATAAGCTAGTTTTTGCCAAACATAATTTATTCATAAGCTAGCTTATCAGCTACTAGCTAGCTTATTAGTCAACAGATAGCTTATCAGCTATCAGCTAGCTTATCAGCTAGTTTGCCAAAACAGTCTTAGTCAACATGTAAAGTCAATTGTTGCAATTTTCAAGCAGTAATGAGAGGTTTTGCATTCAAAATGATGAAAAGATGGTTATAGTATTTAAGTTTTGTGCAAGATGCTCCTACCTGGGTTGGATTAGAGTATTAATGAGGGTATATTAGTTGTGAGTTGTGAAACTTTTGCATTCAAAATGATGAAAAGATGCTCATAGTATTTTAGTCTTGCACAAGATGATCTCATGATCATACTTGGGTCTGATTAGAGTATTAAAATGAACGGAAGCTATTTCTCTTCAAAAGACAAAGCTATTTGAGTTCAGATGTCAAACAGGTTAACCTCAAGTTCAAAATGTAATGGGCAGTTATAGTATCTGCAGGAAATTCTGCAGTACGTAATCTTTATAGCGGGTCACTATAAATAGAGCATGTAGTCGGTTTTTCCACCCTGAAATAAATCCATATTAGTTTTGTAAGTTTTATAGGTTTGTCATAAAGTTTGAAGTGTAACCCACTTTTTATGTAAGAGCAGGAGTAAAACTGTAAAACACCAATCAAGTCATTGGACCATTTTGTTGAGAAAACCAGTATGGATGCCTAAGATGCTTACCTTGGTTGTATTTGAACATGGAAGTTATCTAAACTTATTGTGGTGCGGACCTGCAGTTACCATCCTTGTGCTTAGGTATATAATACACAGGGAAGAGAAATTGGACCTGCAGTTACCAAAATAGTTCTCCTTTTGACTCTCCAAGTCAAATAGATTATTATTATCTTCAACATTTATGCTAAGTTTATTTAGTCCTTGAGAAAAAACATAACCACATTGCAATTTATTTGAACAAAAAGTGAGGAAGACCTTGATGTTAGAAATGATGACAACAATCACGCTAGTCATGAATTTCAGAAGTTATAAATCTGAATGAAGTGAAAGAGAAAAATTAATATGGGATGGAGAGAGTTACACACTTACACTATTCCATATTACAACAATGTTACACAATTTTGCAGTGTGGTTAGAAACATGGTTGTTTGCTACTTTGCTTATTTGAGCAAGTTTTATTTCTGCTTGTATTTGTTGTTCATTTGATGAACTGATGGAAACTTTCATATATTCAAATCAGCATTATTTTTTATTTGCTAGCTATAATTAATATTGTAAAGTGTTTAGCTGATTAATAGTTGTGAAAGGCATTGGCTAGGAGTTAGGCATTAGTTAAGTGGGAAAATTCAGTTTATAATAATTTATTTAGGCTGAAAGATTGTTTTCTTTCTTAACATTCTAACTTATACTTGCCATACATTTCCAGCTATTTTGTACTGTTGTAACAGAATTTTGATATTCTTATATCTTGGAGGATGCCACGTGCTCTGTAGAATTGCATACTTAATTGGGCTGTCCTGGTGCTTGACGATTAAAGTTACACACTTTTTGAATCAATGAAAAGTATGTACCGCAGGTTAGTGAGATACCATTGCTGAACATTGGCTTAATTTATGTCGCTTGCCTATTTGGCTATAGTTTGAACTTTGAAGCGTGTGTTCTGTTCAGCTGAGCCAGCTTGATAAATTAATTACATTTTTGTATCCAGCGGCTTTTTCAAGAAGTCAAATGATAATGGGAGAATTGCTATAAGTGCAATCATGGGGATGATCTTTGGATATTTCATTGGCGTTTCTTTTCCGTATATTTCTTCTAATAAGGTATTTGGCTTTCAGAATTTCAATGAACTTATATTGCAAATACCATTGTCCATTCATTAGGCTTACCATTAAATCTTTCAGATTTCCTTACATTCAAGTGTTCATTCGACATTTGAGGCAACAATGCACGGCGAGTTTAAAGCTCAAGAACGCAGTTTTCCTGACAATCTTGGTTCATCTAATACACCTGAACCACCCACGGTACATTTTTCTTTGGATATTTGGTGCTTTGCTTGA
This sequence comes from Centaurea solstitialis, assembly GCA_030169165.1. Classification (NCBI taxonomy): domain Eukaryota; kingdom Viridiplantae; phylum Streptophyta; class Magnoliopsida; order Asterales; family Asteraceae; genus Centaurea; species Centaurea solstitialis. Next base: position 15,249,590 of record CM058042.1, read on the forward strand.
AACAAACAGATTACCATCTGTTAGAATGCTAATTTATTTTATTGTGCTATCTGCCAAATGCTGAACACTTTGTCCACCCTGATTGTGTTTTTAATTGCTATCCATCTTTCTTCCTGTTCATATTTATAAGAATGTGCATAAGTAATTAAATATATTTAGACCACAGTTATGACAAACTTTTATAACCTTTTATGGAGGTGAGAAGACTGCTTGCTATATTGGTATGGCAATTAAATGGTTGGACTGTAGGTTTAAACGAAGTACATTCACAAAGCATTGATAGAAGTACATTCACAAAGCATTGATAGAAGTATATTCACAAACCATTGATAGAAGCGTTGCTTTTGGCTTTGCAGCTTTACACTTCTTGGAAGTCATATCTTTTTAATTGAAATGTAATTTCAAAATAAACCCAGGTTTGAGCTTGGTTAATAGTGTTCAGTCTGTAAGCTTGTGATGGATTTTAGTTTTTGGTTTTTGCCTATTTCTTGATGATTGTATGCGGTTGTAATTAGCTTTGTTTGAAAGTCTTTGTTTCTTAAATTTATCTTTGTTGACAAGAACTTTTTGCACATTGCTGCTGGTTTGGAGTTTAAGACAGTCTGTTTTGGTGTTGGACTTTACAAAATCTTGGCTTTGGACGTATTAGCAACTCATCACTTTTTTGGTTTCAGATTTATGTTCCAACGAATCCCCATGGAGCAGAGTCATTACCACCAGCGATTGTAGTTGCAGAGACTGATTATTATTTAAGAAGATTATGGGGCGAACCTTCTGAGGTATGGAGTTGAGATGTGGAGACTGAGACAACATTTTGTTTGGTCATTATTTCAGCCAAATATGTTTTGTCATGTTCACTCTTTGCACTAGGGGTGTAAACGAGTCGAGCCGAGCTCGAGCTCGACAGGGCTCGAGCTCGGCTCGAGATTTTATGTTAAGCTCGAGTTCGACTCGATAGCTCAACGAGCTTTCATACTTCAAGCTCGAGCTCGGCTCGTAAAAGATACATTATAGCTCGAGCTCGGCTCGAAAAGCTCGAAATTACATAAAAAAATAGGTTATTTAGGTTACAGCTCGAGCTCGGTTCGAAAAGCTCGAAAGATACATAATAGGTTATTTTGATATATGCCTCTTATATATAAAATAATACATATGTATATACTATACAAGGCTCGAAAAGCTCGATAAGAACTCGAGCCGAACTCTTAAAAGCTCGAGCTCGACTCGTTTAATATTCGAGCTCATTTTTTGGGTTTGAGCTCGAGCTCGAACTCGATAAAGTTCGACTCGAACGAGCCGAGCTCGAGTTCGAGCTCGAGTTACTCGATAAAAGCTCGACTCGTTTACACCCCTACTTTGCACAGGCTTTAGTAATATCTTTTACTTTAACTAGTCATTCTTGTTCGTACTTCTTTATACCGTGATATGTTGCTAGTCAATCTTTATGGGACTGGAGTTTGATAGTTGACCCTTTTTTTTGCCTATGTCTAATCTGAATGTGCAGTTCAAATACATTCCAGTAGGCAGCGCACTTCGTCTGTTGCTTGTGTGTATATTTGAATCATGTGTTTCATTGGGTCTCTATCCATCGTTCAAGTTTTTACAGGGAGGAAAAACTAATAATAGCGCGTATGGCGGGGATAATGGGGCCTCACTTTTTGTATAAAAACCATTTGAGTTGCTGGTGTGCTTTAAGCACCAGGGTATTGTTTCCATGCAATCTATATGGAAATGCAACAAATTTCTAATGTTGTAGGGATTAAATAAATTTTGCAGACTAAATTACTTGGCATACTTTAACAGCATGCCAATAAGCTTTCAAGGTATCTGAAGCTGTTTTACATGATGTTGGAATTTTCAGGATTTGAAGAATAAGCCAAGGTATTTGGTAACTTTCACTGTTGGATGGGATCAGAGGAATAATATTAATGCAGCAGTACAAAAGGTTCCATGAGATGATAATTTCCTTTTGTTCTTCAAATTTGGTGTTATTTCAAAATACTGAGGTCTGGGCATGTTTTGCATAGTTTTCCGATGATTTTCAAATCATGCTTTTTCACTATGATGGTCGAACAACGGAATGGGATCAATATGAATGGTCAAAGCAAGCAATTCATGTCAGCGTTAGGAGGCAAAGCAAATGGTATGCCTGAGATTCCACTGTCCCGGTTTTTTTGTGCATGTTTGCTATGTTGAGTTCTTCTGATTTCTTTATTTATCACTTTTCTTCTAGGTGGTATGCAAAGAGGTTTTTGCATCCAGATATTGTAGCAGCTTATGATTTCATTTTTGTTTGGGATGAAGATCTTGGTGTTGAGCACTTTAATGGGGACAAGTACGTTCTTTTTCTCAGATTTTTGGTCATTCCTTGTAGTAAGCTAAGTTGTAGAGCTATGCTGCATTTATTTGTTTGCTTATGCATTACATTCCAGGTTTATGCAGTTAGTTACTAAACATCGTTTGGAGATTTCTCAACCTGGCCTTGAACCCAATGCGGGATTAACATGGGAAATGACAAAGAGGAGAGGTGATAAAGAAGTTCACAAGTAGGTTATTATTTTTAAAATTTTAAATACTTCTTTTTCCCAATTGTAGTATAATATTGTAGAATGAGTCTTAGCAATGGTTTCGAAATGTGAACGATGTTTGATTTCTGTATGTCTGGATTGATCAACAGGATTACAACTGAGAAACCAGGATGGTGCAGTGATCCACATCTGCCTCCATGCGCAGCGTACTACTCTCTCTCTCTCTCTCTCTCTCTCTCTCTCTCTCTCTCTCTCTCTCTCTCTCTCTCTCTCTCTCTTCTCAATGATGATGTCATATTTGATTAAGCCACCAGTGTATTCTTCTATGGGGCATATATAAGTGTTTGATGTTTCATATAGAAGCCTCATCAACAAGATGTAGCTTTTGGTACAGGAAAAATAGTAATTAAACTAGAAGACTTGGTTTGCACCTAAGTACAGAGATACTCGTCTAAGAAGTTCATGAGAAATTTTAAATACCAGAAGAAAATTGTACTGATAGTCTTATTGTGGTTAACATATAATTTATATTGGATCTTACCTATATTTACTGCTTGCTTGAGGAATTCCAAATGCATATATTGGTGCAACTAGGTCCGTTTTAAAAAATTTCAAACTATAATGTAGTTTTGGTTGGTTTTATAAAGTAATTATGGTGGCGGTATTCACAGTTTAGAAGTTTTTACATGTAGCATAAAGAAAAACAACTATTTGCTGTGCTTCAGCCTTCAGAACTAATGTAAACATCCATTACATTTTGATTGAATATGTGTGTGCTGCATTCTATATTTTTGGAAACCATATGTCAATGCGTATGCATGTGTATCTACACACATATACATAATGTAGAGTATTTATATCAAGGATTTAACAAATGTTTACATAATCTTGAAGTATCTTATTCAGTTACCCATCTGCCAATTAACTTCTCCAGTTTGCTGGCTGTTTCTGGTTTAGAAATATAGATTTCATGTGTGTGAATGCAGGCTTATTGTAGTGACCCTTGTAGCTACTGAGCTATAATAGGATGGTTAATATGAATAGGTCTATGAACATAAAATTTGAATTGACAATTTGACATAATGTATTACATGTTGTGCTAATCTTGAATTATCTATTATTTATAATGAATCTAACTTGGGTTTTGGTGCGTGCTTATCCAGATTTGTGGAGATTATGGCTCCTGTGTTCTCTCGGGATGCTTGGCGGTGCGTGTGGTATATGATCCAGGTAAACATATCTGTCAAAAATCAAGAATGCGTTGTAAAATACTAAAATGATACACACGTAAATTAAGTACAGTTTCAAAAAGTACAAGTATGTAGTGTGGTGGCTAGTGCAATACGTTTTGCACTTGTATTCTTTCCAATTTTCACCTTCTCATGTAAATGCAGAATGATTTGGTGCATGGATGGGGATTGGATTTTGCACTTAGAAGATGCGTAGAGGTCAGTGTTTTTATGCTCTTTTTTTTAGTATTTTCTTTTTCCCGTGCAAATCCACTCATGAAATATTTATGGCCATTGCTTCCCTTTCCTTTAGTAGAATGAACTGGTTACATGACAGTTTTCCTCTGCAAAATATATCACTTTCTACTCAAGTATTCTATCTGCCATTGAAGGGGTCTCTAGAATCATTGCCATCAAATTCTGTTTATCTAACTCCAATTTTGATTTGCTTTTACTATTTGTCGAACATGAAACATGTCTATAATTCCTCACATAAAACTTGTTTTTTCTTGCAGCCAGCACACGAAAAAATTGGTGTAATTGATTCACAATGGATTGTGCATCAACATATTCCTTCACTGGGGGGACAGGTGAGCCATCATAACCTTTTCATGATTGTCCCAACTGTATTGCTTTTCATTTCTTGACATTTGTATGCATCTTTGTTTCATATGAATGGTTCTTTGTTTACCAAGTGGATTTTTGTTTTTAAAAAAAATGCCTCTTAGAACCTCTTGAGTCTGAAAATTAAGAGCTTTGCCGACTGCTTGTTTTATTTTTAAGAAAAGACCTGAAAATCTCTTACCGTCCTCTGAAATCTTAAGAGGTGAACCATCCACCTCTTCTTTTTTAGATGTGAAATGAGTTTTCTCTTAAAAAACAATCGACACCTAAGTTTTCTATAATTTCATACCTACATATTGGCTTGCAAAATGATGGCTTATGTATTGATTCAGGGCGAGCATGAGAAGGGGAAAGCTCCTTGGGAAGGGGTAAGCATGTTCTATATATAGAGAGAGGGAGGTTCAAGGGAAAACTGAGGAACACCTTTGTAGTCCTTCATCTGGACCCTATGCACTTGTGCATAGAAATAATTTATATATGCACACGTGCATAAAACTGAAAACTAAGGAAAACCCTGGTAGTCGTTCATCTAGACGGCATGCACTTGTGCATACAAGTAATTTATAACATGCACAAGTGCATAAAAACCAAAAAACAACTCAAGTGCATACCATTCAGATAAAAGGCCACCAATTTCAGTTGTCCATTTTTTTGGAGGTTTTCCCTAAACCTCCCTCTATGTGTGTGTGTTTGTGTGTGTGCGTGCGTGCGTGCTAGTATTTATAAGGAGGTTACTTTCTTGGTCCCAAATAAATGCAACTCTGCCAAGATACAGCCTAGTGAATGTGGTAAACTATCGGTTATCCGTTAACAATACATAAACAGTAAAGTGCACAAAGACCACCACTAAGTTGATTGAAACTTGGTGACACAAAGAGAAATATTTTCCAAAAAGAAATTGTTGCATTTATGATGGGACGGTTGGAAGAGAAGATTATACATAAGTTGCTTATTATCCACGAAAAACCATAGGTAAAACAGAGATGCAAAAACGAATGGGCTCTATTCCAAGATCGGCTTGCGAATGCAGATAAAGCGTACTTCAAGCAGAACGAAACTAATTAAACTTTAACATATGCATTTAGGCAGGTTTTGTACCTACGTTACTTTGCTTTGTCTTAAAGCCCGTTTGGCTTCTCATCATCCGTGTCTCGAGAGATGGTTATTTGGCTCCCGGACTGCACCTCTCTCCTGGTGACTTCTTGTCCGCGGTTCATAAGCCAAACATTTTTTGTACGATAGACTTCATTTCTAGCTTTTGTGCATAGTTATAATTTATAAATACCAAATGTTCGGTTAATCAGGTATCTATTTGTTTCTTCATTTCTTGTGTGATGATCATCGTATGTATGCCCTTTCAAATGTTACACAGACTCTCAAACATCTCAACCATTGTTATTTCCTCTATATTTGTACATAGACTTCATATCTACCTTGAATGGTAGAACTGGTATTTTCGTAGAATTCCGACGTATAAAGGATGCAATCATGCAAGCGAAACAAATATAAATTAAATCAATATCAATATATATTAAAAGTAAAACCCACACATCCTACATGGCATTTCTCCATCAAGATAAATGAGTTTTCTTTTTTCTCCTTTTTTTGATTTTTTTAATTATTAGATGGGTAAAGACTTTTCTATCCCTATATTGAAAACACAAAATTTATTGAAATAGGGTTGTTTTGGTCATTTTAAAGAGTGTAACATTCAAATCCTTTCATATTCATTCTAGAAAATGAAACCTCCAAAAATGATTTTCTATCCTTTTTTTTTTCTAACTTACAACATTAATTATCCATACTTATGTTTGTATTTAACACCATCTCTTTATTTTCCATGCCTATTCTACACCTTCCAATACTTTTATACTATAAATTAGGAGGATCACCAATTCATCATGTCATTATGGTTATCATTTCTTCATGTAAACTTTGAGAAAACTAATAAAGGTATGCATTTTTTTTTTACTTTTTGTTGGAATTTTAAAGTGTTTTTTGTTTCCTTTTATCACTATATATTTTATTTGTTTTTTTTCAATGATGGAACCAAGGTATTGTATTTGGTAACGGTTATAGGGGTTTCATAGATAATTCAATTATGTAGTATTGAAGATGTAACAATTCTTGATGTAGCTTCATCAAAATTCAACATATGTGAGGAGAAATATGTATAAGGTGACACCTCCTAATGCCTTGAATCTCCTTTTTTTCTTAAGTTTCTCAATTTTTGTACTTTTTAATCTATTTCATCCACCCTTTAAACATTTCATCTATTATCCATCAATGTTTGATATTACTTGAGACGAATTATTTGTTTTTTTTTTGTTGAGTTTGTTAACAATCATGTATTGATCTATTTGGTAATCCATCCAATTCTTAGCTAAGATGGGTGTTGCGTTAAAATTGAAGTTATTGTTTTTTCACCATAAAATTTCCAGGTAACAACTTTTATGTTTTATGTCATGTTCTTACGAATTATATATATATATATATATATATATATTGTTGTTAATGTTTGCACATATGTTTTATTCTAAAATTGTTATCTTGCTTGACAATGTTCTTTTTCCACAGAACTGAAGGTGCACTATTGCCAGCGATTTTAGATGACAAGATACAATATAAAATTTAACTGTAATAAGTGATCGTTGATGGTTATTTGTATTTTTATTCAGCTTTACTTCGAGAAAATTGATTTGGGTATACATTTTTAAAGTATTGTTGGAATTTAAAGGCTCTTTTATTATCTCAATCTTCTATATCTTTTCAAGTTTTGGCTTGATTAATTATTTAAAATACTATTAAAATAAATATTTTTGTTATTTATATGACTCATGAATACAATAACATGTATAATTATATTTAGTTGCCAAAGTTTAATAATAAATTTGTTATAATAAATATAAACATATAGATGAAATACTTATGCTAATTAAAAATCTAATAGATTATCATTAATATACTTTTATATAACTTTAATGACAATTATCAATTGCTATTGTTTATATAATACTTTTTATATGTATTGTTTAAAATACTAAACGATAGATATTATGCCATATATTCGTTTGTATAAATATTATTTTCATTATTCCGGTGTAAACATTATACACACTAATATATGTATATATACATATATATGTATATATCAATTAATCCTATTACAAGTGAAATTGTAATTTCAAATTTAAAAATACGATAAATAATTGAAGTCATTATATAAAAAAAAACTACTAAATCTTATAAATCCTATGTAAGTTAATAAATAGATATAAATGAAATTACAATTAATATAAAATAAATACAATTATAATCAATATATAGTTAAATATTATTATTAGTTCTCTAAATATATGAGACACTTACCATGTTTAATATCACCTAAAAATGTAATAAATAAATAATATGTATGACTATAATTAGTACATAAAATATAAAATTACTACAATAATATATATTCAAAAATATAATCAATTAAATAATACGTGTAAAAAAAATGAAAGCAATATATAAAAATTTAAATTAAAAGAATCAATATATTAGATAAAAATAATTTATTACAATCACTAATACATATAAATTAATTCATACTTTATTATTACTTTAGATTATCTAAATTATTTTAAAATAAAATCAATATCTTTATATCATATTAATAAAATGAAGATCAACAAGAAGTGGTGTGACATATTCTTAAAGTAGGATTTCTACAAACTAATCTTGTGGGTTATTTTTTTAAATTTTAAATTTTAAACTTTAAAATATTAAATATTTTAATTAGTTTAATTCCCTTCATAGAAGGTGTATTTTCATTTTAAGAATGTTACTTTGCTAACTTTAGCACCACCTTAATTAACCTTCAATACTTAAACCATTTAACTTCTTATAATAAAGTATAAATTATTTTACTCTCTTTATCTTTTAAACCTATTTACTTAAGATAACTAATCATATGTTTTATTGCATTGTATATTAAATAAAAATTTACTTCACTTCTTTCTGTTATTAACCATTCATTTCCCCTTCATTTATTTCAAATTAACATCACAAGAAGTGATGTTATTGGGGTTTCAATTCTTTGTCATACAATAACTTATCTTTCATTCATTCTTTCTAGCACATTTTTTCTTACTAAAAGATCTAGGAAATGAACTTTTGTTTATAATCGAGTTCTTTTTTTTTATAAGGTTCACCTGGGTTTGCCCAGACTACATCCTTGGCAATTTTACCGAGAGCTAAAGCATGCTCCCCTGGGATTATAATCGAGTTCTTTAAATTTGGGTCGACCTCATATGTTCTTTATGTTATGTTTTTTGTAGTAAATGACACGAGCGAAACAAGCTCTAAAGATCATCAAATATGCATAAAAGCATCAAAGCCTCATCACCACCGTATGCATATGCGTCGCTTCATGTAAGTTCCTTTCATTCAACTACTAATTTAATTTCATTTTATTCTTGATTTTCTCTATTCATAGTTTCATGTTGTATTGTTACCTTAATTCGCATTTTTGTAATTTTTTTCTTAGAAGCAAAACCCACAATGCAAAAAATATATTTCTGTATTGTTTATTCAAAGATTACATTGTTACCTGCAAAGGGTCGTAAATCTACATTTGTATATTTACTTATTGTTTTACTGTAACATTTGAGAAATTAAAGATTTATGAGAATGTAAATCGACTAATATTATCCGATGTTTGTTTTCTTGACCTTCAATAGTTGAATCACATTTAAAATGGATTAATTTTCATTTATGGATTTAATTTTTTGCTTTATATAGCTTAAGAGTTTCAACCATGAAACCTTACTACAATCTAATGAGCTTTGTATTATTGTTAACGATGTTATGGGAGACTACCAATTTAGAAAATGAAGTTGGTGAATCACCTCCACACAAGAAAAAAATAAATTTTTTTGTGTTTGAAAATGTTGTGTAATCATGTTCAAGTGCCTTGCATTGCATCAATCCAAACTTTGACGGAGATTAAAAAAAATTCAAAGAATTGTTATTGAAAAAATAAAATGAGGGAAGAGATAACCATGAGACTAGAATTAAAAATAAGATGAACCTTTCATACTTTTTATGTTGAGTTAGATTTTAGAGATTATTTACGTATTATGATAAATATAAACGCTTTTTTATATTACATTTAGTCATTATTGTTGTATTTCTTTAAAGACGATATTTTTGAAAAAATTATACTACTTGGCTTCTTAGTTTAAAGATTATTTAAACTGCATATAATAATCATGATGATGAAGAAAATGGTGATGATGATGATATAAATATTTGATAATATAGTTTTTTTTAAGTAAATATTGGTATTTTATTTTCTATTGTTTTTATTCATTTTAAAATTATATATTTTAATTTTCTATTTAACTATTGTTGCGTTAAATCTTTTTACTATGTTGAAGGATTTTAGCTTATTTTTAAATTTTATGTTATTTTTTATCCATTTAATTTAAACAACATCAATAAAAATTACATACAGATACTTTAAGTTGTCTCAACATTTCATAACAACAATTATGATATGATTGTATGATATTCCTTTGGTTTTAAAAATAATAACAAAAAACTATGAACAATTGTGATATTTTTCATTTTAAATGTTAGATATTATTAATTATTAACCGAAGAATTACATTTTAGCTGTATCCAGACACATATTTTTATAAATTATTTTTCGTTACCGCACAACGCGCGGGTGACCCACTAGTTCATTTAAAAATAAGTGGCATAGAACAAAAAAAGTTGGCATTCGATTAGTTAGCTCCACCAATCGTCTTTCAATATTAGGTTTTTGGCCCCATTTTGGACCGTTTGTATATCAAGATTTTTTGTGATCGTTTAACGTTTAGAAATCCCACCATCGAGCCTGATATGTTAAATAATACACTTGATTTGATTTCGTTTTTATAGCGGTCCCCCCTTTAATAATCTTTACCCTCCCATGAATCGCGTCAATCCTCCGTCATCACGTCCACCGTAACCGCAAGAGGAGTGGCTGAGATTACTCCTCACTTTTTCTTAAATTGACATGCTTCTCGTTTGAACCTTCCCTTATATATATAATTATATTTTTAGTCTAGTTTAATATATTAAACCATTTTCTTGGAGTGTAGCTTGAATTGTTAAATGATTTGGTTGTTGTGGGGTGATGGTGTTTGGAGTGAGGTTGAAGATGTTTATTTCACCAAACAAATTTTATTCCTTTATCTCACCTTCTATTGGTTATTTTATTCTATTTTAAAAGGTGTTATATTTATTAATAAATGACAATATAATTTTCATACTACAAAAAATTAGAAAAAGAATAGCAAAATTTCCATTATTAAACTATGATCCAACTAACGAGATCGTTGGGGTTTCCTTAAACTTTGTCATGGAGCCATGATCGAATAATGGGTTTCTAGAAACAGTAGATGCCATGTTTTGAGGTGTATCTATTGCATCGGTACTACGGTCATTATGAAAATCTCGATGAGAGAGGAGTTATGTCTAGGCTTGAACCCAAGACGCCATACATATGAATTATGCCTAAATTTCTTTCGCTAGGGCGAAGATAAAAGGAGAATGGTTTCTAACAATCTACAATAACGTGTTTCAAAATATTGTAACTTATGTGTGTCTAATACATATTTTTATATGTATATGAGGATCAAATCATAGTGTGTTAGATATTTGGTTACTGAACAAACAATCTATTTTTATATCCATTTAAAAATACCCTTTAACATTGTCTAATCATAATATGATTTTCTTCCCAATACCTTCAAAATAGCCAACTTTTTCGCTAATAGCGGAGATGTTTTAAAAATTACACTTTTGGCCCTTGAACAACATACACTTTTGAGTCAAAAAATATTCGAGCCCGATAACTCAAAAAATATTCGAGCTCGAGCTCGAGCTCGAGCCTTACATTGAAAATTTTAATCGAGCTCGAGTCGAGCTCGATCCCAACATTATTTTTTGAGCTCGGCTTGATTAACCTATTACTCGACTCGGCTCGGCTCGTTTACACCCCTACTTTTGACCCTTGAATGATAGACTTTTACGTTTTCAAGCGGAGTTCCTTTTTAAGAAGAGCTTGGCTATATTGAAGGTCTTGGGAAGAAAATGGTTAGAAACTCCTAATAGTATTTCTAAATGGCTAAAAAAAATCTTTTTATTTTTTTCCTATAGTATACTTCATTCTACGATTCTTGGGGTTTTTATAAGAACATCCATAGTGAAATAGAGGTTCTTATCAAGTCATAGGTTCTTATTAGGCTACCTGCACCGCTGAGTTGGGTTCTCAGCGGGTAAACCCAATGGGTTGGGAGGGTTCAAGTGGGTTGGGTGCGTGGGGGAAGGAAGCCAGCAGGTTCAACCCTTGGCGGCTTGTAGAACCCGAACAAAGCCGATGTGTTTGTGTGTGTGTTGTGTGTGAGTGTTGTGTGTGAGAGGGTTGAGAGGGTTGGGTGTGTGTTGTAGAGTGTTATGAGAGGGTAAAGAGAGGGTTGACTAAAAGCTGATGTGGCAGCTGATGTGGCATTAAAAAAGTGAGTGGGTTGAGTGGGTTGGGTGTAGGTAGCCTTAAAACTCAAGTGCTTGAACAAAAACCCACTTTTTCTGTTATTTTGTGCTAAGAAAATAATAGCTTTTTGAAGGTGTATATATGGATTGCCGATTTGTATAATATAAACGGCTACTTCCTTCCTTAGCAGAAGTAGTAAGTAGTAGTTTGGCTATGGCGTCAAATCCAAGTAAAGATAGAACAAGAAGCATTTCATTTCATTGGTTCTGGTACCAACCGCAGGTTCACAATTCTTCCTCCATTTAAATAATATATATATATATATATATATATATATATATATATTTCTTTTGCTTTCATTCTCACAAACAATCGCCATACTTCAATTGCCGCCATCGTTAATTTCATCTGTTCGTTTCCTTAAACCAAATCTCCAATTCTCCTTTTATCATCTCATTTTACTCATTTCTCCATTTTTGAAGTAGGTGCTCCAGTTTTGATTCTGATTGAGGTAAATTTGCTTCAGATTTTGTTGTATTCTGTTCAAATTAAACATCATTATTAGAGCAATTGAAGAAACTTCAAATGGAAACTCATTTTTCAGTTTGAATAGTATGCATTATTCAATGAATGTTAGAATGTTGTATTGTTTAGTCTGAATACTGTTGTATTCACCTTGAATAATGAATGATAAACCACAAGGGTTGTGCGTAGTGGTTGAGACCTGGGGATGTGGTGGAATATTCCATCTGCACGGGGTTCAATTCCATGCGTACGCAACAACTGTGGTCAGGCTTAGTCTTAGACGACTTGGTAATTTAATTACCAAATTGCCAAGGATGTAGTTTAGGCAAAGCCTAGATGAATCTTTCCAAAAAAATAAATAATAATGCATAATATTTGGTTTGAATAATCTTGTATTATATGAGCCGAATATGCCATGTGGCGTGCTCTCGGCTGTCCTCACATACGCAATCAAATTTGAGTTTCCATTTGAACCTGACCCCGAGAGCAATTATTCCTTTCTAATTTTATATTTCTATTTTTTCCCCTTTTCCTCTAGAAATAAGGGAAGAGATGGGAGAATTGGCAGGGTACCAGTTGGGGGTTATTGGTGCATTGTTTCTATCTGTGGCATCATCAGTCTCCATTGTTATCTGCAACAAAGCCTTGATGAGTAATCTTGGTTTTCCTTTTGGTAAACTCCATTATAATCACCATTTTTCTTTTTAAGGGAAATTAACCCAAATAGCCATTTCTCTATTCACAATTGGTCTTCTAGTTATTTCTCTCAATTTTTTACCAAAATATCACTACCTCCGCAAGTGGCAAACTGCAAAGGGTGTAAAAGTAACAAAGAAAAGAAGTTTCTGAACATGGTCCGCAAGTACAGGGATCAAATCCAAAATTTTGTCTATGTCCACAAATGTGTGGGACATGTTTAAAATGGATTATAGTTTTGGACCCTGTACTTGAGGTGCATTTCGATAACTTCTCTTTTACCTTTTCACCCCTTTGCAATTTGCAGATCTGTCACTTGTGGAGGTAGTGACATTTAGGCATAAAGGAGGAGGGAAATGGATAGGAGACCAATTGGGGAGTGAGAAATGGCCAAATGGGCATTTCGGTCAATTTCTTTTTTCTTAAAACTCACTTCTCTACACTTATAGCACATTTTCATTGAATCCCTACTGCTTAGAAGTTAAGAATTTGACATTTGACACACTTTTGGTGTCATGTGACTATCATGATTTGTTACTTAGGTGTATGTTATTTAATCTTTAAGGTACTAAATAAAGGGTTAATGTTTGTGCTTTTTGGTTGAAAGCTACCACATTGACTAGTTGGCATCTGATGGTAACTTATTGCACACTTCATGTCGCACATCGCTTGAAATTTTTCGACAACAAGAAAATCGATATGAAGACTGTGGTCCTTTTCGGCATTCTGAATGGTGTATCGATTGGTTTTCTTAACTTAAGCCTTGGCTTTAACTCCATTGGCTTCTATCAGGTGTGCATTTGTTAACTAATTACTAGTAGTTGAGTACAATTGCGTGCATTTAACTTATGATCTTGTGGTCTTGATCTCGCAGATGACCAAACTCGCGATCATACCTTTCACCGTGCTTCTCGAAACTCTTTTCTTGAAAAAACAATTCAGGTAACGTTTGTGGTTCTTACTTTTACATCCAAGCATGACCTCTTACATTTATGGGTGCCATTTGCATATTTCTCATTGTTATTCGAACTGATAACTTATTGCAGCCAGAAGATAAAATTCTCTCTTTTCCTTCTACTTGTTGGAGTTGGCATAGCATCAGTGACTGATCTTCAGCTCAATTTCGTTGGGACGGTTCTTTCTCTTCTAGCGATCGCCACCACTTGTGTCGGTCAAATTGTATCCTCATTACCTCATTCAATCTTGCGGTTTTGCATTCGTAAAATGTTATGTTTTCACTTAAAAGTGTATAATCCTATATATACAATCAAAAGGATCATGAAGTTCATCCTTAACCAAATTTCACAATTTTAGCTGACAAACACAATTCAGAAGAGGCTGAATGTGTCATCAACTCAGCTATTGTATCAATCAGCCCCATTCCAAGCAGCTATTCTGTTTGTAACTGGCCCTTTGGTGGATCAGTACCTCACCAACCAAAATGTTTTTGCCTACAAATACTCCCCTATTGTTTTGGTACTCTTCTCTTACCATTAGTTCCTACTATGCATTGCTCAGTTGTATGGTACAAGTGATCAATGCATGGTCAAATCTATGTATTCTGAAGCAACTTAACTTTTCGACATACATCAACTGAATTTGATAATGGTTGCAGGGTTTCATTATAATGTCATGTTTGATCGCGGTTTCAGTGAATTTTAGTACGTTTTTGGTGATTGGGAAAACATCGCCGGTTACATATCAAGTCCTTGGCCATTTAAAGACATGCCTTGTTCTTGGATTTGGGTACACCTTGTTGCATGACCCTTTCACTGAGAGAAACATCATTGGAATACTGGTAGCCATTGCTGGAATGGGGTTGTATTCTTACTTTTGTACCCTTGAGAACAAAAAGAAACAAATGGTTGACTCTTCAGGATCCCAGGTACATAAACATACACCTCTTTAGAAGTTATATATTTACATACATGATCTAGATCTAGATATATACTTTATACATGTGAGGTAGGTTCAGATTCAAATGAGAACCGTAAATATTTTGAGAACCTGAGAACTAAATAGGTTTGTTTTATTCATGATAAACGTCATCATAGATGTTCATGATGAAAATGAATGATGTTATTAATCATGAAAAAAGTAAACTTCACTTTTGGTCCAATTTCAACGAACATCGTCCATAAACTTTGAAAACTCGGATTTGGTCCCTCACATTTGTCATTTCATAACGGTTTTCATCCCACCTCTTAAAGATCGTTAAAATTTTCTGTTAAGTCCATAAATTAGGGGTACTTTTGTCAATTTAAATATTTTTCAGATGATTAAAATACTCCTCATACGACAGGGTAGTTATAAACTTAACAGATAATGCTTAAAATGACTAAAATTCCCTTTATCTAATTGTACATAATGAAATAAGTTAACGGTCATTAAAAGGAGGGACCAAAAGCATTATGAAATGACAAACATGAGGAACCGAATTCGAGAATTGTTAAAGTTTAGGGACGATATCCTTTGAAATTGACAAACGTTAAGGACCAAAACTGAAGTTTACTCTTATGAAAATGCATCATGGTTGTTCATCTTACATAAAATAGTTGGTTCCCACGTTCTCAAAATATTTACAGTTTTCATTTAAACTTTTCCCTACCTCTATTATATCAAGTTGTGGGGCTGATTATTGTTAGTTTTTTAGATTAAAGATAAAGACAGCAGTGCACCACTTTTGGGACATGAAGAGAAGGAAGTTTTGATGTTAAAAAAGCAACCAAAGACTCCCTTGTTTAAATTGAAGAGCCTACTAGCAATTTTTAGATGTTTTTTTTCTTGTTTAATATCATCATCATACATTCTATTGAATGTGATGGATTCTTTATTCTTTTGAATAACACTATAAATCTGCAATTTGTAATTGGTTTGTAGGGTCCAAAAGAGCTTGTATTTGTAATGATATCAGGAATGTATATTTGTAATGTGAATTTGTGTATATGTTCTTATTTTTCTATGTTTGTTTTTTTCATCAAAAATGGAATTTATTGATTTGGATATATGTGATTGAGACTGTATTTGGAATTTATACTTACTATATAACCTTAAATGAAATTCTAATTAACCACCTGTAGTTTTGAAAGTATTTCCTCATTATTCCAATTTCCACACTATACAAGTTAAGATATTGTAAAACCTACTAAAAATTAATGGCATGGTTTTTAAGTGAGTCACATAAGTGGTTTTATAAATTAAGTTGTCTGTAAGAATTACCTGAAATTAAGGTTCTAAATGACGTGAGGCGTGGCGTGGCGTGGCGGCGAGGTCAAGCCTCAAGCCTCACGAGTTATGGCGAGACCATGACGTTTTTCAAGGCGTGATCTAAGGTGAGATACACACATACTTGTACATAGTTATAATTGATATAAAATATATAGAACTTATAAAAAATGATATCAAGAATGCAAAATCGGTATTAAATGTCATGAATATCTAGTCACTACTTTCTTTAATCCTCAAAATATTCATGTTCGATTATCCATGTACGAAATGGAGATTAAGCATTTACCTATTTATGGTTTTAGTCTTAATGTTTTGTTTTTATGTTATTCAAGTCTTAAGTCTTATACATAGTTATCATTAATTCCTTAAGTTATATATAATAAATAACCTTAAGCCTTACAAATAATTCGTTGTTATGTGCCATAACGCACCATAACACGTTACAATGCAAGTCAAGCCTTAGAGTGGAGTCATAGGGGTTAACGTGGCGGCGACCCAAGCCTTGACGCCATAACGCGCCATAACCAGTTATTTAGAACCATGGCTAAAATTATTGTTTGGGTAGTCGTAACCAACAAATCACAGGGACAAATATGGCTATAACTAACAAATTACAGAGGTAGAATACGGGCTATAACCAACAAATCATATGGACGAATATGGCTATAACCAACAAATTACAGAGGTAGAATACGGGCTATATAACCAACAAATCACAGGGATGAATATCGTTATAACCAATAAATCAAAGGGACGAAAATGGTAGTTTACTCAATTAATTTTAAGACGGATGGAGAGTATCTTTTTTGTTTATCGTTATAACCAATTAATTAGCGCGCTTTTCGGCATGGAGTTTTGAAGAGAGAAGATGGTGGTTAATTTGAACCTCCTTCGTACCACCATACCTACCTACCTACCTCCATTGATAACAAACAAACAAACCTCCTCCGCCGGACCACTCTCAACATTCTCCGATTACTCTCTCCGGTGACGTTCTAGTGCCGGACGAGAGAGGACCACGGCTGAGGTATCCATCCATATTCTGTATATTATGATTTCATCTCTAAAATTGCAAAGTTTCTTACGATTTCTGTTAGCATTACTTTGTTAGATTCGTCTGTATTCGATTTCTGATGATTTCATCTGTAAAATTGTAAAGTTTCTTACGGTTTCTGCGTGCATTAATTCGTCATGATTCACCAGATCCTTTCGTTTCTCCGTTATGAATCGTTAGATCGTTGTTTATGTGTGTTTGTTGATTAGGTTTCGGATTCTTAGGTTTTTTGTTTGATTAGGTTTTGAATTTGTAAATCGCGTGATTGCGGTTTCTGCTAAGCTTCGGATTCAACTGGTTCGTTTACAGTTTAGGTTATTTTGTTGAAATTTGAAGGAGAATTTAGAAGTTCCTTGAATGTGTTTACCTTTTTGCATTAGATTCAGATAGAATAGTTATTGTCTATTTATTAGTTAATTAGAGGTTTAACTTGTTCGTTTAATCAAAGAACATTATTTAAGAATGCAATAATTTGATGATATAGCGCAACATAAATGCAAATCGTGTGATTACGGTTTAGGTTATTTTGTTGAGATTTGAAGGAGAATTTAGAAATTCCTTGAATGTGTTTACGTTTTTGCATCGGATATAATAGTGATTATGTATTTCATTAGTTAAATTAGAAGTCTATCTTGTTCGTTTAATTAAGAACATTTAAGAATGCAATAACTTGATGATATACTGCAAATAAATGCAAATCGCGTATTTGTGCTTGCTAATAAATGCAATTGATCATATATAAAAATCTCTTGTTGATGGCCTTATTTACATGATTAAGCTTTATTTTTTCATGTTGCTGTCAATCTCTCGATCTATATAATTTTAGCTTTAAGCCAGTTTTCTGTTGTCATGAAGCTGCCATGACTGTTGAAGCTCAAAGAAAGGAGGGTATAATGAATGCACTAGATAAAGCTCCTTCTAGCCTTTCAATCCATGGAGAAAAGGAGGAAGAATCAGAAGATTACTACAGTTATTCGGATTCGGTAGAAGATACGCGTTCAGAAAGCAGCTGGTCTGATTCATCCCCTCAGGTGCTAGTTTTAGTACTTGGTTGATTTATTTTTAATTTTGCTCTTTTTGGCCTGTTTTCATTATCAAACCCCTTGATCATTAAGACATTCTTTAACAAGAGACTTTTGTTTTATGTTACAAATAACATAGCTATTAATATGTTCATCTGAATGTACATACACAGAAACCTGAAGCTAAGCTCCTTGACGTGTTACAGGATGCTCCTCCTCCCAAGTTCTCACTAGCTGTTGCGTTTTTGAAAAGATTGCATTGTTCAGTAGGTTAGTTCACTTGAGCTGATCTTTACTAAATACCTTATGTGTAGAATGGTTGGGCTTTTTCCCTTTATTTTTGTTGGTTCCATAATAGTTCTATACTGGTTTCACCAATCGGCTGTGGATTACAATCGGTACATACTGCAGTGCAGAAAAAGGGTGTTGTACCCTTGGATGACGTTGAGTGGCAAGATAGCTTCTTAAGCAATAATGACTCAACATTTCCAAATGATCCAACTGGTGATCTGCCTAATAGTTGGGGAGCTGCAGAGTCCTCATCGTTTCAAATTCGTTCAGAAACTTATTTGCAGGACCGTAAGAAGGTGAAGCTTGTTCATTGCTTGTTCAAGAGCTGTAAAAAGTTAATCATTTATAATTTCAATTGTCTTCATTGTGATCTTCATTCCTGTTCCTCCTCTAATGAAGAGGGATTACTGTTATGGTTGAACTCCACCCCATGCCTGGTTGATTCAAGCCTCTCTTTTTAATTTATCTTTTCATGAACAAAAGGAAGAAACTATTAACATTTGGGGGCTAAGAAAGAAAAGAAAAGGTAGAATTGACAACAACAAAAAAACTACTAAAACAAACAAGAATCATGAGGGAAAGGGGGTTTTAGGGATGGATGGATCCAGGTTTAAGATAGCGTTATGTAACTCTTACCTCTTTCCTTTCAGATAACAGGAAAAGGAACGTTGATGCAACTTGTTGCAGCAAACATGCTGAGATCAACCAAGAAACAAGATGATTTTGCTGGCCGGCCTGGTAGCATTTGTCAGGTTGAGTCTTCTATTTCTAAAACGTATCATGATAAACGATGTTGCATTTAAAACTGTAACTCAACTCTATTTATCCTTAATCCAAACCATCAAGAATACCAACTTATAAACTTCTCTGCACAAAACATTTTTTTGATATCCTGTCCTACCGTATTATTCTCCTAGCCATCTGCTCTTAAAAGAGCTACACTGTATCATGCATATACTTTTTCACATTTGCATACATTGTAGAACCTTTTTCAAACAGAAACTTAAATATATAGCCAGTCCTTTGCAATCGGAAAGTTCACTATATATGTTTTGCAGAAATTTGCAGCTGCCGATCGCCCAGATTTCTTTTTCATTGTGAATATGCAGGTAAATTTGATTCTTGTAAAAGTATATATTGCACATTATCTGTTTCCAGGAAGAAAATGAATAAAAAATGTATATGACTGCTGTTTGATTAATCAGATCCCAGGTCCAACAACAAATTTTCATATTGCTTTCTACTATGCAACGACCACTCCAATCAAAGACGTGCCATTGCTACAAAACTTCGTAGAAGGAGATGATGCATATAGGAACTCAAGGTTTAAGCTCATACCTCGTGTATCTAAGGTTGGTTGGTAGATTCAATCAAATTCCTTTATCATCAAAGCTACTTGTCTCTATTTCCTCCAGTATATGATTCATTGATTAATTTTTTTAATGTTAAATTCTCATCTATGCAAATTGCATTTGGAGATGGAACAAATAGTAAATTCATTGGTGTTGTTAGTATCATCAAACATTTAAGTAAAAAATTTATTCAATTGCTAAGCAAATTGTTATTCTTTCAGGGGCCATGGATTGTTAAGCAAAGTGTTGGAAATAGACCCTGCCTGTTGGGTCAAGTTCTCAAGATTCAGTATGCCCGTGGAAAGAACTACATAGAGGTAAAACTTATTGTCCTAAATCTACTTAGCTTCTTTCTCATGCCATGAGAAGTCCTCCTAGAATCCATACCAGATTCACATAGAGCCAACTAGCCAACCCCTTTGGGCTAAACTATTTTTAAAATCTTTTCTTTACGGAAAAGAAAGAAAAGAGAAGCAAAGAAGGGTAAACTTAAATAGGGTGTTTGGGAGTGCTTTTTGGGGTCCAAAAGTGTTTTTGGCCAAAAGTGCTTATTGACTTATGGTGGTGAGAAAGAGTTTTTAAAAAAGTGTTTGGATTAGCTTTTGTGGTGGTAAAAGCCAATACGTTGCTTATGGCCAAAAGTTGTTTTTTAAAAATGTTTGGCTTAGCTTATTAGCTTTTTGAGAAGCTTTTGTGTCATTTGTCAACAAAAAGCACTTTTGCTCATCAAAAAGTCACTCACCTGTGATTTTTAAAACCTGCGTTTGTAAGCTCTCCAAAAAAACATTTTTCGAAAGTGTTTTTCAGTATCCAAACACTAATTTTAGCTTATTATCTTTTTGAGAAGGTAATAAGTCAATAAACACTTTAAAAACATACATCTAAACACAAATGAAATGATAGGAATAGGAGATAAAATATCATTAATGTTTCTTTCAGAAATGACAATAATACCCTCATAAGGAAAACTGAGAAAACAAATTTAAAGGGCATATTTGTAAAAATGGTATATTTTCTTTATCTACAGTTCAAGAAACTTTCAATTGATTCATATTTCTGAAATATATGTTATGATTTTTTAGCTGGATGTAGATGTTGGTTCATCTTTGATCGCAAAGAAGGTGGCAAACACAGTTTTGAGTACATTCAGCCATTTGATAGTTGAAGCAGCATTTGTGATACAGGTACATATTAACTTTGAAGCCTTCGATGAAAGAAGATAGTATATGATGGTGATCAGCAGCACTATCCTCTATCCTTTTGTCATGTTTTTCAATCAAGAAAACAACTCCATCTCTATCTGTTAAGAGCCCCACATCGGCTAGACTTGACTTGACCCTTTAGTGCAAGCTGTGCCTGTCTAACCTCCCTTGGAGGGGGCGTGTTAGTGTCACATCGGCTAGACTTGGACCATTTTCTCCTCAATATATGTTGGAACGTATACCGTCTTTTCAAAGGCTCTTTCAGAGAATAGTCTGCATGCATAGCGTAAAAGTGGGTATGTGAAATTGGTGCAGGGAAACACACGAGAGGAACTTCCGGAACATCTTCTTGGGACATGTCGTATGAGCCATATCGATATCTCGAAAGTGGCTTGTACATAGATGATGATGACGATGCTGATGATGGTGCAATGTATATATAATATATGTATGTATGTATATAGCAAGCAAGCAAATTGGTGTCTCTAAAACTGTATAGACAAATCTATGAACCAGAGGGTGTGTTGCTTCCTCATTAGGGTCCATCCCCTAACAGCTAAGGATGATTTAGAAGATTACAGCAGTAGCAGTTACTTTGATTTCTTTTTTTGTTTTTTGTTTTTTTTTTTTCATTTTTGTGTTCTGTTGTGTTCAAACCAACCCTGCTTATTAGAGGCTAAACTGTTCAGCCACTAAACCAAACAAAGTATTATATATGAAGAATTGTTGTAATTTTGAGGGTATATCCATCCATCCATCCTTCCATCTCCAGAATTGATGCAACCTCTTTTCTATCTGTTCTTACAGTTTTAGCAGCCAACCTTCATTAATAAATATGATGTATATATAAATATCTTCTATCATTTGGGACTTGCTATGCTTTTGTCTTCAATTTTCCTGTTTTACTTTTTATAACTTCACCCATTTACCAAATGATTACCCACCAGTCGTCACTCTTTTCAGGTAATATTCTTGACCATTGAAATGGGTTGTTGGTAAACGTTTGTTATCCAATAAATGCTAACCAAGTAAGATTCTCAATCTGTGGATACATACTGCTGGTAATACAAGTGACACCTAGTAAACGCTTATCCAATAAGCCTTTGTTAAACAACTCCAATTCAGTTTACATATTTCATAAAAGTTGATTATAGATTGAAAGTTAAATTGTGATATTTTCACGGTTTACATGATGAGCTTATGAAGTAAAACACAGTGTTTTATTTTGTAATCAATCAAACTGTAACACTATGCATCTTATAAAGCGTACACATTACTTCTACTGTTCCAAGAGAATACAAAAAAAAATAGATAGTCTAAAAACATTGTTTGATAGTGAAAGCCATGCTTTAAATAAGGGTTAAGTACATGAGAGTGTATCGAACTTGTCACGTTTTATCATCGTATGTATTCAACTTTATAACTTAACAATTAATGAATCGAACTTTCTAAAATTGTCATTGTATGTATCCAAATTTATCAAAACCTACAATTTAATGTATTCAATTTGTCATGAAAGTGTATCGAACTTGTCACGAAATACATACAATGGCAATTTTAGAAAGTTCGATACATTAATTGGTAAATTTTAAAGTTGAGTATATACAATGATAAAACGTTACAAGTTCGATACACTCTTATGTAATTAACCCTTTAAATAATTGTGATAGATAATAATAAATCAGAATTTCCATTTTAACAAATAACAATAGACATTAAGGGGTTGTTTGGTTTTTAAAAGATACCTCTCGAAAACTTCTAAATTCCGAAAATTAAAAGGTTTGTAGACTTAAGATTGTTTGTTTTATTTTTAAGAAAATGATTGAAAACCTCTTTATCGTCTTCTGAAATTTTAAGAGGTGCAACATTCACCTCTTATTTTTTAGATGTGAAATTAGACCTCAGAATTCACACTTTTTAAAAAACAAAAGACACCTAAATATTTAAATCATGTCAGTCCTTGTATAATTGGATCACTTAAAGTAAACTACGTTTTTCGCAGATTCCCTAAGTTTGCCAATATGGGCTAGACCGACACTTTGGTGCACTCCGTGCAACATCGGCTAGACTGACACTTTGGTGCAATCCGTGCAACTTGAAAATAAAAGAGTAAATTAACGTTTTCGCCCCTATGGTTTGTAATTTATTACTATTTTACTCTTTATGATTTACCACCAATCATGGTTTTGGTCCTTGTTGTCATTATTTATTATTTTACCCCTTGCACTTTAGAGGTAGAAATTATTTCAAGAACAAAAATAACCATAAATTATAACTAAGATGAAAACCAGAATTTCTAAACCACAAGGACGAAACCATAATTTATAACAAACCACATAAACTAATATGGTAATTTGCTTCAATTAAAATTATGTTCCATTTGACATCAAAAGAGAGAAATTTACCGAAAAAGAGGACTGAGTGGAGATAAGATTTCCATCCCTAAATTTGATCAGGTATAAGAATTAATAGATTCAAGTAATGGACCACTAAGTATATCAAACAAAACCAAATTTCTCATTACATTGCTCACTTCATCACTCAAGAAATGAATGCTTCTAATTCAAGATCTACGTACTTAAAAATTTGATGATTTTCAATCAAACATCAAAGAGTTTACAAATTAGACTTTTAATTTGTTTAAAGCTAATCCCACCTGGTTTTACTTTTTCTGTTTTCATACTAAAACTAAGAATTTCTAATAGAAACACAAATAAGGTATTTGAGACATGAAGCTTATAATTTGCATTGATTTGGATAGCCACAAAATCCATTACATAAAAAGAATCTATCTGGAAATGATATTTATAATAATACACAGAATAATGATCCAAATCACTTCAAAATCTGTAAACAATAATAATAAAATAATAATAATAAAAAATTAAAAAAAAAAAAAACATAACCAATCAGTTGATATCAACCAACCTACACAATCAAAATTATACTGTACATGTCCTCCACTTCCTGTTCCTCCTTCCCCCATAATCAAAACAACTTTCTTGATTTCACTCCAAAACTTTCACCTCTTGGTCAACTTTCCAATAGTTAGAATCATTGAACTCTTCCTTTTCTGCCCCTCTACCTTCTTCTTCTATCTTATTATCCTTATTATTACTTTTTAAAGGCCCTGCTTCCTCTACAATTCCCTCCTTAAGAGCTACACCCATGGCTTTCTGTGTCCCTTCAACTTCCACCCCCACAAACTCCACATCTTCTTCAAACAAACAAACCCCATTCTCTCCACCAGAAACGGGACCCGCTACCGTCTCCACACTCGAGGAGGGGCATTTTCGTAATCTTCAAACGGGTTCACCCTGGACCCACCGACTGACGATGATCCCGCTAACGACTCTTTGTTGTCGGTCGTCTCGAATCTGAAAACCCCACTTTCGTTGTTCTTCGAGTCTCCATCTGCTGCTTCGTCGAAGGGGTTCGGGTTGGAGCTCGATGTCCGTTGTTGGAATTCTTGGAAGCCACGAGTTCCGCATCCTCTCCAACCACCACTTCATCGTCACTGCTGCTATTACCGCCATGAGATGCTCCATTCAAGTTTATGTCGTCCAGCATTTCAGACGCGGAGGTCGGTGCATCATTTATGTTGTCGTTTTGAAACGCAAACCAATTTGAATTCGTGAACAAACTGTTGCATAAAAGAACGCAAACCCGTCAATTTGTAACTTTCAATCTGTCGGATTTTGATTTCATCTCATCCCATAACCAATAAATGGTGTTTGTATCCACACAGGATGGGATAGAACAGAACCATTGTTCAGCATTTAGTAAGGCAGAACAAGACATGATGAACAATAAAACGACCAATTTACAGCTATCGAGTTGTTTACATGTTTTATATATTTTGATTAAATAAGTAATTGATTAATGTATAATAAAATAAATATTTTTATAACAAAATATAACATTACAAAGTTTTTGTGAAGATAATTACAATGAATTACATAAATTAATCAAATTATAGAAATTTATAAAAAATAATATTTTTAGGATAATAAAGTGAGTTTAAATTGCATAAATACAATATATATATATATATAATTAAAATTTTAATAAAATGTACATTTATAAGAATACTATTTGATATTTTAAAAAGAATTAGGATTTATTTTGGGTTATATTGGTTAAACATAATTATGTTTCACCTTGTTCCAGCTTGTTCCATAGGGTGGCGGTGGAACACGCCTGTTCTACTTTGTTCCTGTCTATTTCACATAAAAGTTCTGCCAAACATGGAACAACAATCCCGTTCTGTCCTATTCTATCCAGATCCCGGAGTCCAGTGTACCAAACACACCCAAAAAGAACCCCTATCGTATATTTACTCGCTACTAGAAATATCCGTACGCTTTTCTTCTCAGAGATTCAAGAAACATACCTTCCCTGGTCATCCCCTAGCCTAAGGGACGATATCACAACTTCAGCAGATTCATCGTCAAAATAACCCTCCTGCATTTCGCATACCACAAAATCATTTAAGGTGGTTCAGACATTCGGTATCAAACCAACTTTAATATAGATACGCATAAGACGAAACAGCATGTAAGTGTGCAAAAATATCGTATATATCATATAATTTCCAGAGATATTACCTCGTCATCTCGATCAAGAGTCCCATGGCCCTGCATCAAGAATAAGAAGTAACATAATTACGACAAAAACTTCAAAAAAAGAGAATGTGTACACACATAACAAAAAGGGTATTCAGCATACCTCTTCACCTTCATCGTTGTCATATATGTTGTACCTAAATGCTTGACTTAGATTATTCGCTAAAGCAGCGACATCATAGTCTCGACCATGAATATCGTCCTCGTCACTATCCCTATTCCTCTCTTGTAGTGCAGTTGGTCGACTGAAATATCAAACATAAACACCGATAATCATCACTAATCTCAATAAAAAGATCTTTACACTTCACGAATTCCAGCCAAAGCATTCAATAGCATCTGTAAGTTATTATATGCTCATGACACGTGTCACAGCTACTAACGAGTATGTAAACCTATAGGGTCGCACCCAAAAGAATACCTTCGCGTCCATCAAAAGAAGAAACCCGGAAAAGACATGTTTGACAGTTAAATAGTCATTCTTGAAGAATAATTATAAAATGTGTAATAAACGTACCCGCAAGCCCACCGATACACATTCTCAAGCAGATTGCGTTCCTGTAGAACTGTAGTCTGCCACTCACTCCATTCGCTACTTTCCTAATAACAAGAGCAAGTGTTCAAATAAGAAATCGGCCGACAAAAACATGAGTATTCACTTCAAAGTTCAAACAACTGTTGTCTGAAGAACTACCATTGTAGCATCTTTGACACATAGTAGAAAAAAGAACATATGTAACATTTGGAAAAATAATGTCAAAATACATAGATTTGTTTATAAAATACTGATAGCAGGCTAAAAGAGTTGGAAGTACTTCTGGTTTCGTAGCACAAATGAAAATGTTGTAACATGTACCACCAGTGTCCCATCGATGTCATCATTACCAGATATGAGAAAATAGAAACAATTCAAGCAACCAAGATTAGTTGAAATTCCACTTTTAGTGAAGAAGTGTACCAACTACCAAGCACTTGGAAAGGTTCCTTATATGAAAGAGGCATCTACCATTTTTCCAAAAAATAATTACACACCTGAATATGTGTCTGAATGCGGCTATCACTATTCCCCAACTGTATGATCTTATTGGCAATCCGAGTGACATGTCCAAGGTTACCAACACGGGGTGCATTTCTTCCAGCAGCAGGCAGTGTTGGCTGCATGATTAAAAGCAGATTTTACATAAAAATGCAAGTAACTAGTTTCCATATTATACCTATGGTATTAACCGAAAATACTATCAGAAAATAATTAAACATATCTAACATGCCACCAGTTACCTGATCAGCTTCACCAGAAAGAACGGGACTCCTATCTGTTTGTAGAATCTTCTTGATGAGACCACATTCTAAGAATAGATGATCAATGATGGTATTATTTTTGCTCTCTAGGCAGGATAATATTATGCTCTCAACATGATGATGCAAAGCATTATTATATGGGTACCTACAGACAAGACATATTACTTTAGCTCCTGCACCATAAGTACAATTTCACCATAGTCAAGCAATCCACAGTCAGCCAGCTAGTTGAATTAATCATTGTTACAACAGTCTAGAAAGGATAATTAAGTGGTGTTTTACTCGAAGAATAGATCAAGAACTCTTTGAATGGTTCCAGAGCTAATTAATTCCTTCTCTGCAATCTCATTCCCAGTCTTCAATAGAACTGCAATAAACTCCACAATCTGCAAGCAAGTAATATGGCCATTTATGAAAAGTGAAATGTGGGCATGAAAGAACTAATAAAGTACTATCCAGACAAGGTCATTGTGATGAAAGTCAACTAGAAGTGCAGGTAAACGAGCAGAGATGCATTGCAGTCGAACTGCTTTTTCAGTTGTCACATTTACTACTTTTATAATTGCCACAAGTACAGTCGTTCCCTTTTCCAGAGACAACATGGTCCACAAAAATTAGAAGTTTGCAATAATGTCTTATCACCAATACAAATATGCTTAACATCACCTGTAATTGTTCTTATGAGAAATGACAACCAAGCAGTTCATAAAGGACCAGTAACATTTCAGGTTTTACCAACCTTTAGCCGATGCTTCCCTAGAGGAGGCTTCAATTGGCCATATGTAGTTGGCAAAATTTTCTCATCCAGTGAAACATTCAATAAGATCAACAGGTCACCTGAAACACCAGAGAAGCAATCATGCATAAAAGTTCCATAATAACTGAACTCAACATGAACAAGCACCATAAATTTCAGATGAATAGCATTTTATTTAGGACAAACACCCTTTTTTCATAATCATCAGGACCAACTTCATTCCGTTAGTACATGCGATCTATTTTCCTTAAACATGTTCAAAGCAATAAGAAAAAAGAACTGCACATTGGTGCTCCAAATGTAAACAATTACATCAACACAAACTTCTGTTCCTAATTCTTATAGCATAACTATTAACACTTCTCTCAACATTAAAAATCAGTAATGTGCTAATTTTGTAAACTTTCAACATATCCAAAACTTATACTGTATTGAACAAGTTCCAAAGTTTTCACACCAAAGGCCTTTATCATGACCTTTATTAAATGGTGAATTCAGATAGGCTAGAGTCTAGACTCACAAGCATGTTTCACCAAGCTCTATAATATCTCAAGGTTTCATCCTCATATACGTTAAGCTCAAGAAAGCAACTCTAATTTGAAGATTCTACTCACAGATAGGCCAGTTCACTTCTGTTGATGGTTCAATCTTCACCAGTATTACTCATCATACAAGCAGCTTGAATTCAAGGGTGGCTTCCTACAGGTGGTGTAATGAATACTTAGATAAAGGCTAGAGAAGTAAGCATAAATTGTTTTTTATCTCATAGAAGATGCATACAATTGCTATTAACAGTCGCCATTCATTTCATTGTGTTAAGCCTGTGTAGCTCTACCTATACCACACAAAACTTAAGATATGCTTCTAGAGAAAGAACCACTGAAATGCTTCATATTGGTGTTCCAGAACAAGGCTATGCTCTAAACATATAAAAACTAGAAACACAGCATATAAGAATCATTTTTTTCATGCGTATAAAATTCTCATTTTTGTGCTTCAAAATAGAGTGTACTATATATATATATATATAGAGAGAGAGAGAGAGAGAGAGAAAGGTTCAAATGAAAAGTGCTAAAAAATACGAAGTAGAGAAGTGATCTCCACCACTCATCCGGTCAATAAAGGTGGCTTTGACCGGTTACGGTGGATGCGATCACCGGGGATTGATGCGATATATGAGACGGTAGAGATTATTAAAGGAGGGGACCCGGTCAAAGCCGCCTTTATTGACCGGATGAGTGGTGGAGATCACTTCTCTACTTCTCATTTTTTTAGCCCTTCTCCTTTGAACCTAATACTATATATATAAACAAATAATTTAATAAAATGATTGGTTCACATTGGATCTCACGGTTATCACAAACTCCCGGCTTCTCATTTGATTAGGCCGCTATATATATAGCAACACAAGGTTAGGGATAGAAATCACATTGTGTACATAATGCTGTAGCAAGTACACAGTTATTCAAGAATCATCACTGCAGAAGATAAATGGAAGCAGCAATACGATGCTAATCTGACTTAGACAACACATTGTGTACATAATGCTGTAGCAAGTACACAGTTATTCAAGAATCATCACTGCAGAAGATAAATGGAAGCAGCAATATGATGCTAATCTGATTTAGACAAGATGCAGTACCTACTGCAAAAAGCCTAAGATCATTGTTCGATACAAAACTCAAATTTACCTTGTACGTTTTCATTAAAAAAAATTATCAATACGAGAGCATAGAAAGTAATAAGATGAATCATTTGAGATCATAAACTCACCAAGTTTGGGCAGCATGGCACCAACAGTCTCCTGGTTAACTTGCACTGGTGACTCATATACATGTTGACCTCGAAAAGAATGAAACAACAGTGAAGGAAGTGATCTTTTTGGATCCAACAAGCATATACACACAGACAACGAGTGGACAAGTCCGGATTTTGAATGTGAATCTTCCAATGCATGACCAAATATCCTTGTGACAAAGCTGTTAAAAGAAACACTAACTATAAGTATAACCCTTAATGAATTATCCAATATATGAGGTTATAAACACATACAGACCTTGAACTAGAAAGTTTAGAGGCGAGAGGAGATGGCGCATTTCGTGAAATAGTACACAATGTTTCTGCCGCATTAGCATGTACTTCAGGAGGGCTCTGAGGCATTGAAAAAGCAGTTAAGAGATTATTAGAGAAATCCGCACATAAAGAAAATGATGTAGCATTAGATGTTTAAATGAAGTGCAACTTTTCCAGGGAAGCCAAAAAGAAAAAACAAAATATGCAAATCGAATCTGGACATCAGAGCAAGGTTCAAGAACAGTTGAAAAAGTTTAAAAAGTTATTTGAGGGGTTCTCCAAGTGTTTCTTTTTTCCATATGTTCTTTAAACATGAGTATCAAGACCATTAACTTGGTTTTCAAACCGACTTCCTAAAAACACTACCATGGTCCATATACACCAAACACTAAATACAATCACCAATATAGTACACCTGAAGAATGAGTGTTAACCAGAAATACAATTCAACGGTAGATCTACCAAATGAAAGCATTCTGAAAGGCCTACCATCATGTACACCTGACATCCACACTTATGTCAAAGCTATCATGATGTAATGTATTGGAAATGAATATTTACTCACAGAAGGACTCAATTTATCCACTATCATCTCCAACAAGTTGCTATTGGCCAACCACTGCATCACATCTGTAGAATTGGGATAGATATGGTCATCCGCTCCAACAAGTCTAACCAAGACCTGTGTGTAAAGAGAATATCAGAACAACGAATTATTCAATATATACTAGTGACATAACTTTTGAAGTACAATTGGTTAATAAACAAGCCATACTGCAAGCAACTTGAATGGAAAATGTACCAACCTCCATGATTGATGTAATCCCAATTAAATCAACGAGCTGTTGGAAAACATTTTGATGAGCCTGTAAATATAAAATTATAAACAATTCTCAATCAGCAAAGGGGGTGGAGATTCAAAGCCACAACCACCATAGAAACACACAAAGAGGGTAGAGTAGATAACATTCAAGCAACAGCTTGATGGTAAATAAATAATATTCTTGCTATGAAGAAGTGACCAAAACCACGTTTATAAACTGACCTGAATGACTACTTTATGAGTCATGCAAGTGCTGGAATTTTCCAACATAATGTCTTTAAAACAGACAACATTAAATGCCTCGAAAACTGCTATAAAATTTTCAATTGATGTATTAAACTATTAATTACATAAGCATCAACTATGAAGGTCATATGGTTCATGTTCACAACTACATCCCTAAGAGCATCTCCAACAACTATGTTATAATTTTTCTATAATAGAGCATGAAAAATCAAAATCTCTACAAAAATTACATTCATCTCCAACAGCTACTCTATTTGAGCAATCCTAACATTAGGCATGGGATCACATGAGAAGTGTGAGAAGAACTTTTAAACCGTTGATCACTTTTAATCAAATATCCTCCCATGAATTGCGTTTTAAACCGTTGATCACTTTTAATCCAGGGCAACTTATCTCGGTGTATCTCATCCTAATGTTCGTCCATTTCTCATCCAAAGGTTGATAACCACTTATCATGCTTCTCACCAAATTTGGCACTTCTCATTGGAACCCAATCCCCTAACATTAACTATATAAATGAAATATTAAATACATATGATAAAATATTTTCTCTCCTACATAGGGGTGTAAATGAGCCGAGACAACTCGCGAGCTACTCGAGATCGACTCGGTCAAAACTCGACTCGAATAAAACCCAACTCGAGATACTAACGACTCGACTTGAACTACCTGATACTCGGCTCGACTCGGCTTAAGCCAAGACAACTCGCGAGCTACTCGAGATCGACTCGGTCAAAACTCGGTTAAAACTCAACTCGGTCAAAACTTGACTTGAATAAAACTTGACTCGAGATACTAACGACTCGACTCGAACTACCTGATACTCGGCTCGACTCGGCTCGTTTACACCCCTACTCCTACATATCTAGTTTCAATGTTTTTTATTGGTAAAATAAAATTATAATATTGTTTCTCTCATAGAAACGTAGGAACGTAGAAAAGCCCACGAACCCTGATCCAAGCGAACTGTTCCCAAACGCGGTACTCTAACGTACCGTGCGTTCATTGAGTCGCGATCCAAATCGCAAAATTGGATCGATCCAATTCGATTTCTGGTTCGCTTTACCCATGTGACTCCTATCGATCTCAAATTGATGTCCAATCGATCCCAATTCGTTGTTCATACGATCCCAATTGGATTTCAGTGATTCAATTTGGCGATTTTATCTGGAGCGATTTTAGGAAACGAAGAGTCGCTTATCTGGAGCGATTTTATGTGGACTCTTCGATTGTATCAAGAGTATCTGACGCAATTTCAGAGTATTTGGATTGGAATTGGATACAAATCATACAATTTCAGACTATTTGGATTGGAATTGGATTTTTTGACTCTTTTATTCAACAGAACAGTACGTATCAGAGACATCCAACTACTAAAATTGAAACACTTCTCCTCTATAAATTAGGATTATTGCTTAGAATCTGCATTATGCAATATGTATAAAATAGAACTTAGAATCTGCAATATGTATAACTTAGAATCTGCTTTGTTACTTTAGAAGTTCTACTTATGTCAATATGCTTAGAACTTAGAATCTGCAATATGTAATTATGTATAACTTAGAATCTGCATTTTGGAACTATCATATGTTGGGTACATCGTACCATAATATTGGTACACCGTACCGAACACGTTCCGAAATGAGCCTACCCCCCTACGTACCCGATTCGTCTAACCTAGCGAACCAGGTTCCCGACCCTCGTTCCCGTACCGAAGCGTTCCGCGAATTATGTGACTATGGTTTCTCTCTCTTCTATGAAGTTCTAGAGATCTCTCTAAATTTAGAGATTTTTACAATCTCTTTCCTCTTTTCTCTATTTTAACATACAAGATAGCATAGTTGTTGGAGCAATAAAAGGACCAAATTCCCTCTATTCTCGAGTTTAACATAGCTGTTGGGAGATGCTCTAAAGCTCATACTTTCAAACCAAATTCTATTTTTGCAACTAAAAAAGTTCTAGCTCAGAGAAGGCAAGGCATAACCACAAAAATAACCGGACTCATCATGATACAGATGTAACCATCCCTGGTAAGTGGTAGGGAAGTTTGAATAAAGTCAAATATCATTTAAGTAGAACTGTGTTTATATCTTTTTCAAATATAAACAAAACAAGAATGAAAAAGCAACAACCAAATCTAAGAGATTACACTCACTTGAACATAGTTCATAAGCGGAACGGTCTTCCGCAACATCAGGCATATCACAACCTACAACAAGGCATGAAAAGAGTAAACCAATTGCCTTCTACCGGACGAATATATGAATGTTAATAACCGGATATAAAAAGCCTAGAGCCAACGACTTAAGTTTTCCAGTGGACGCAAAGGACTTAGCTCTCAAGAACAAACCTTACTGAAGTACCCAGCCAGCAAGGCACTATGAGGGTGGGATGGCTCCAAGAAGGAGAATAGTAAATCCATAAGCTGCAAGTTTGGGACAGGCGAAAAGGAAAATGTTAGAAAAATATGGCATCAAATACCACCATAACTGTTAGGGTGTATGAAATATAATATTGGTGGACACACCTCCCCTTCCTCCACTAAGGTCTTGAAGATTACATCAATTTCACATGTAAATATCTCACAAGCCATGAAAGGGAACCTAAAGCATGAAACAGCTTTCAGATGATACAAGGATACAAGGATACAGCTAAACATTGTTATAAACAGTAGAAGGAGTATGGTCACAATAACATCCAAAAGAAATAAAGAAACAAGAATAAAGAGAATAACCCAATATATGAAGTTTCTAGACGTGTCAAATAATGATCGAAGACCTACTTGAAAGTGCGTTTGCTATCAGCATCCTTTGGAGGCTCTTCTATTACATAGCGCAATAATTGTTCAACCTGAACTCTATCCCGCAAGCTGGAAAAACAAGCACTCTTTAGCATTAGAGGCACATGTTCATATCCTTATACTTGCAATCTAATAGCATTCAATGATTTATTAACATTAGTGCTAGAAGCCTAGAAGCATAGGTTTATCTAGAAGGGGGAAATCACGTTACTCAAAAGTACAAGTGAAAGAAGGTGCTATTACAAATTAATAAGACGACTGTTTAACGCTTTGCATTCTTGGATTATATCTTCTTCATCCAATAGCTCTTCCAATGTGAAATTTTCCTTGTCCAAGATGGACTCAACCTATAACATGTTAAAAACCATATGAATGGAGAAAGTAAACAGCGTGGAACTTAGAAAAGCAAGTCCATGAATAAGTTGAGATGCAGCCAAATGCAAACATATACAACTAACAAAAGCATTTGCTTTAAAAATGAGAAAGAACTGTCCACGGCATATCATGGCATAGCCTAAACTCATGTAGAAGGAAAAGGTGTGCAGTGTATCAAGAAAAGTAACTTTATGCATGAATATGTTAAAGTTTTACGCCTCAGAGACAAATAAAAAGCATGTAATTAGAAGCAAGCAGAGCTGGTCACTTTAGTTTTACATGAAGATCATATACAGATTTGTACCTCTTCATTTAAGAGCATGAAAATTTTATAATGAACACCCCTCCAATTATAAGTCATATAGCATTGCCATTATGCCATATCAACTAAAATTTGACGAAATCCTTTATTCGTTTTTCTATAAAACAAGTGATAAAACTCTTATTTTGTCTATGAGATAAAAGAAAGGGTTACAAAGAAAAACAATATGTACCCACCTTGTAATTTCATGGTGGACCTATCAACCAACAAGTACAACCTGTTTCCCATGAGATTTTCAAATCAAGCCCAAAAAAAAAGCCAACTCAATTTCCTCACAGCTCATTATCTTCCCTTAGTTAGCACTTTTTTCATAAACTTAGCAAATAGATTAGATTCTTAGTTGAAGGATCCCCTTACAGCTCAGTACAGAATCTAATATTTTAACCAAGTGATCAATACTTTCCAAAGTTTCTCATGAATTCAAAATGCAAACCAAATTAAACAATTCATTTATTTTCTCATTGTTTCAACACCAAAGTGGATAATTAAAAAACTAACTAGATTTTAAGAACAAGTAACCATCATGAACTTGCTTAGATTAGGCCCCTAATTTATGATCTAAGATGCCCACAAACGCAGGGTTAATAAGCCAATATCATAAACCGGATTGCATTACAAAAACACAAAAGAAGTCAAAATTAACATTAATCACGAATTAAATTCAAATGTAATCGATTAAATCCACGAATTAAATCCAACAATCTATCCATAAAATTACAAAAAAAAAAACAACAAAAAAATAGGTTTTATCGTCATAGCTTACAGGTGAAGAAGCAGATAACGATGTAAGCTTCCAAAACATGTTGAATTACGACTAGATTCGATTAGAATTTAGATCTGCAAACCCTAGAATTTGCAAAAAAGGAGAAAAAAAAACAACTCGAGATTGACGACGATTGGCCGTTTTGAAAAAATTGGAGCGAAAGGCAACAAAAACCCTAGAATTTGGATTCTAGAGGAGAGAAAAAAAACAGTAAAAATCGATGGATTTGAGGGAAAGTTTTATCGCAAAATGGGAAGAAGCATGGAGATGGAGAAGCTGTTGGGGTGTTCCAATGGAGAAAGGGGGCGGGTCATACCGATGATACCAAGATCCGAAATAGAACCCGGTACATGTGGTGCATCATGCCATGTCAACATGGTGTGTATACATGCCATGTATATACAATCTACACCACATGATGGATCTTATGAATGGATGGATGGTATACTTTCTAGTGCGTTTGGTATACAGACAGGATAGGATAGACAGAATAGTTGTTCGTTTGCAGGAGTAAGCGGAACATAACTGATTAAATGACCAATTCACCTAAAATCGGTTTGTTTCTGTAAAATATGTTTTTTTAACGGTGGATAACTTACCACACATCCCGGTACAAAGACGATGAGGTATTAGGGATTCATACGGGTACCCGACTAATCCTTGGCTGACTCATGGCCAGGGTATCGCCACATGCTCACCCCATGAATCGACACGGGTAGACAGGGATGTCATCCATTGTCCCTTCCAATGATGATTTCGTGAAATATGTTAATTTGATGTAAATGTTCGTATGTTCTGCTACAAAACCAGTAGAATTGAGGCGAACTGCACCATTTTAGGTGTTTTGGTAGTTTGGTGGCTAGGTCTAGTCTAAAAAATAGTCAAATAGCTTGATCTTGTTCGGTGTGTGCTTCGATCCCTTTTTGAGCGGATTAGACCAAACTGAAGGTAAAAAATACGGATGTATTAATTATATTTAGTTTTCATGTTGTAGGCTTAGCTTTTATGACTTATCAAAAAAGTTCATCCATAACATTATAATTATAGTTTTCATTTTGTCTATTGATCGTATTGTTTTAATCTAAATAATTTTGAAATCTGTTAAAATTGAATCTAAGGGGTTCTTGGGATTGTGTTTCTGAAAAAACTTATCTTTTTTAAGTGCTTATATGTTGTTTAAAAAGTAATAATGGATCTACTTCTTAAGAATGGCTTATTTATTGTTCCAATCAATTATAAGCTTCTTTTTTTTCCAATTCAAATGAGTTGAAAGAGTATTTGTATTTTTACTTAGAAGATGACGATTATAGTGATAAAATTTAGTTTGGATGGTTTTTCAAGTGGTGATCAAGACATCCTTGGTATAAAAGACACATGTTTTAAAGTTTTGTATAACTTATTTTCCTAAAAATTTCATCCATTTAAAAAACATCTGCAATTATATACGAACTTTAAATATATTTTGTTTATCTCGGATACTACAAAGTTTGGTTGGTTTGACAATTTTCCAGTGGATTTCAAGGCTCATTAAGTTCACCCAATATTAGATTGGGTATAGAGTTTTGGTGCTCAACCGATCCTAAACAAGTTTGATTTCTTTTTACTTGAATTAAGCATGTCTACATAATGTTATTTGTGATGGTGTGGCATCCGACTTCAGAACCATTTCTTCATGTTTCAACATGACACACTTCTTGAGTTGGATAGTAATATATGGAATTTCGAACAACTTGATACTTTTACGATAACATGCTTTTGTAGTTCATGCTATCAAATTTACTTTATCACTATAACATTTTCTATTACTTGGATCGTTAATTGTTGACAATATTAATACATCAATACATATAATACTTTAGAAATACATAAAGCAACTTAAATGTTCATCGATTATAAAAATATATAAGGCCATCCGCACCAGGCCTGTGAAGGAGTTGCACAGCTCCCATACCGACGGTAACACCGCCGAGGTGTGCCGGTATGGGCGGTATGGAAGCTCTGTGAGCATTCACAGGCGGTAAAACACACACACACATACATATACATACAGAATATATATATATACATATTTTATTATTTAAATAATGCAGGTGAAAGACCTGTACGGCTGTGGATGAAATGTAGTGGTAGTAAAGCTGATGTGGCGCTGAGGTGGCAGCATGTGCAGGTGGTATCACCTGCACTGTGCGGATGGATCAAGTATATATGTAACTTGTTAAAATAAATTTATTACATGATGCCTTTGTGTAGGGTTGAATATAAACTCCACCTCACATGTTTTCGGCTTCAAAGCCTCCAAAAGTTATTAAAAGAACCCCTATGTTTTACCTCATTGGGGTTAAACAATTGTTGTTATTATTAAAACTATGTTTGGCAACAATAAGCTAGCTTATAAATAGCTAGATTAGTTTTAGGACATATTTTGGATGGAAATAAACTAGCTTTTCAAAACCCTACTTGAAGTAGCATTTAAGAACCTTTTTATACCTTTTTCAATTATACTCCTTATTAATATTAACTATATTAACTAAAAACAATTATTTTTTATTTATATTAATAAATAGTAATTAAAATCAATTATAAATTATCATTAAGTTTAATCACATATTATATATTAACTATAGTTATTAATTATTATTACTTAATATGTTTAGCTATCAAAAAACAAATATAACAAACTATAAAATATTTATGTAAGTTACATAAAATTAAATGTATATATTTTTCATAGATGATTAAAACAT
This sequence comes from Centaurea solstitialis, assembly GCA_030169165.1. Taxonomy (NCBI): domain Eukaryota; kingdom Viridiplantae; phylum Streptophyta; class Magnoliopsida; order Asterales; family Asteraceae; genus Centaurea; species Centaurea solstitialis. The sequence continues at coordinate 15,287,696 of CM058042.1, forward strand.
GTTAAATACTGTAATAAAAAATAATTAATCTAATTTTCAATTATATATTCTTTTAAAGTTACTAGTTACTTAGGATATGTAAAAACGATCGATTTTTACAATATTATTGTGTACTGTATGTGTTAATACGTCATTTTCATCAAAAAAGTTGATAGGTTATAATAGCATATAGAAACTTAAAACTGAGTTTTAATGGCTAAAAATTATGAAACGCGCTTTAATAAAAAAAATTAGACATCTTTGTATTTTATAACCATTACTATAACCGAATTTTATTCTATGTTACAATAACTATTTTGTGTCCCTATCCAATACAATCTTTAAATCCGCCTCTATTCCAAATAGATTTTTCAAATAAAAACAAAAAACCTCCTTTGGCCTATAGGATATAGCTAGAGTGTAAAGCAATTGACAATCTCTTAAAAACACACCCCTTTGGATTACAAAATAATTTACACTTTCGGTCTCTAAACTTCGTTTACTACATAAAAAGTCATATGACTTGTACTCTAGCACGGTTTTGGTTCCTTAACCAAATTGCCATTTATAGTACAACAATTTAATTCCAAAAGGTTAACCCTCAGTCTCCAAAATGAAATTATGAGGCAACCCTGACAAAAAGATGAAGCTTGGACATTGGTGTCTAGCACAACAATGGGGTGAAGATTTTATACTTAATTAAGATATAGATATATGGGCTTTTATACATCGACTTTTCAACGGAAAGTGAGGGGGGATTTCAATTGAAACAGTAGGGGCAAAGGATTAAATCAACGCAGGATCATCGGAGCAAGAAGGGGAAATGGTTCATCAAAGTAATGATGGGGAGGGGTCCATCAGAACATTGAGGGAAAGGTTTAATCAAAGTTGTAGAGGGAGAGGATTCATCGGAGTATGAAGGGAGAGAAGTTCATGGAGTAAGGAGGGACCGTAGTGCTCTTGTAAAAACCACAACTTACTTCTATTTGGTTCAAGGAGAAAAAACTCGCAAGAAAACTCAAACCACATGCCCTTTTATGTATTAAACGAAGTAAGTGACCAAAACCACAACTTACTTTAAAACGTTAATTGTTTCCCCCTCCCTCATAAGTACAATTGAGCAAGCATGGCAAAAGACGCTTTTATAACCAATGGATGTCCGGATCAACTTGTACCAATCCATGAAGCCTCAAGTATAACAGTCAAGAAAATATGTTTTATAACCATGAACGTCCTATTAAGTTGTAATAAATATAATAATCAAGAAAATCTACATAGGCTTTAAGAATCTTTCTTACAACCAATGGGGAGGAACCCATGAATTAGCCATTATTTGGTGCATGATTTTTGGTGTTTTTAGGTTGTCCTTCCAAGAAAAAACCCAAAATTTGTGGGTTAAATCATCTCAATTGACCTACTCATCATCCATGATTACATATGTGGAAAAGGCTCTTTTTTGGGCACTAATCTCATTGAATTAGAAAAAAGAATTTCATGACAGCAACATTAGTCAAAAAAGATGCATAAAGCATGTCAACCCACTCCCAGATCAGGGCTCAATGGACCACATTACAACAAACAGTTTAAAGCACCACATGCCCATCACAAAAAACAACCATCATTACCAATATCCAAAAAGAAAACTACCCACCAACCCATTCAAAAAGAATTATATAAAGAATTCAAAAAAAGATGGATTTATATTTTTTAGAGTAAACCACAATTTCAGTCCCTACGGTTTACATGGATCTCTGAAAACAGTCCTTAAACTTCAATAACTACAACTATCATCTCTACCGATTTCAATTTGCTTTGAAAATGGTTCCTGACTTCTTTATTCAAATGACCAAAACAGATAAGATAAAAAGGATAAAATTAACAGAGATACTTAACAAAGTAAGTGACCAAGGACCAATTACAAGGCAAAATGCGATAATTGTAGTTACTGAATTCAAAAACCACTTTCAAATGTTCTTGAATACCACATGGACCAAAATTGTAGTTTACTCCATAAAACAAGTTGGGCATGAAAATTGAACACAAATCTAATACAAAGAAATGACTTCATTGTTCATTCAAAACATGTTTTTTTACCACTATGATTACTTCATTCATGGGGTTTTTTACATAATAACTTCACCAATGGGCAAAGGGTACAAAAACAAACCCATCTAAAAACCTAAATCCTCACACAAATGACCAATTAACAAAAGAGAAAGCAAGGCAATGAACAGTACTTTCGTCGGCCGCAAGAACCTTCCATGCAATCGCCTGCTCGTAAGACACGTGGCGCCCCATCGTCGAAAGACAAATCCCGCCCGGCAAATGCGTAAACCCCTGAAACCCATTTCATGTTTTTTCATAAAGATGCACAAAGTCGGGATCTTTATGAATCCCATTTCATATATGTTCGTAAAGATGCATAAAGTCGGGATCTATGTGAAACCCATTATATGTTCGTAAAGATGCAAAAAGACAGGATCTTTATGAAACCCATTACAAACATGTTCATAAAGACGCATAATGTTGGGATCTTTACAAGAAGAAAAAAACTTCACGAAATATGTACCTGCTGCATTATCTTGGCAAATTCGGGAACCAACGCCTTCCGTCCAGAATCATCAAACATTTTGTCCAATGTGATATCTTGCAACGCCACCAGGGTTGTCTCCAACATGTCAAGCCCGGCTTGGTTCGCGAATAAGAAAACCGGCAACGACTGCAACCGAAAACCATACACACATAAAAACGGATTAAAGATCGGTACTTTACATATGTCAAGACTTTCAAGATTTCTTGATTTACCTTCAACGAACAGCACAAGATCGCGTCTTGATGCTGCCAAAGATCTTTCAATAACGAGTCTCCAACAATCGAACCTGAGCTTAGCAAATCCGCTCCCAAATGTATCTGAAAACAACGATCGTATCAGAAACACGTGTTCGGTATGTTTTAGGAAAAGCAATTTTGGCAGAGGACTTACGTGTAGCTTTGGCAGATCCATTGAGCGAGAGTGAGTGCTTCGGGTGATCCCGGAGACGGTTTTGGGCCCATAGACGGGCTCAAACCCGACGGAGATATGGCCATCGCAACTCGCTGAACGGAGTTGATCACGCTTCTAACATATTGGCGAGCCATCGTAGCCACGCTCTCCGCTAGATTGTTCTCGAAAGGGAACTGGAAGGCGATGGTCAACACCGATCTCGTGTTTTGGCACATCGTCATATCGGTCGAGCCTTGGTTCGTTGCTGGGCTCACGTCTAGACTCGAAGTCAGGTCCAACGTTCTATGTGGTGTTGCCAATGCATTCTTCGCATCGTTCTGGTTGACGGACGGATATCAGTGAGTCAAGCGGGTCAAAAGAAAACGGGAAAAACGAACATAAAAAAACGGTGATCACGAACTCAACTGATTTGGGATCCAATGGAATGATCCGGAAGCCGGAGGGTACAAGGGGAGCATCATCGGGAAACATTTCGTCGATAGGGGCAAAGACAAGTTCCGAACAAGCTCCCACAGCGTTTTCGTCGATTCCGCTGCATAGCTAAACCCGAAAGATAACAATAATATCATGAACATCGATGAAACGTGTTGGTATCGAATGAATGTAAGTTGTAAATTTTCGACCAAATCACCTGCAAAAGATGAATGTCTCTTGACATAAACGGATCCTCTTGTCCAAGTGCATGACCTTCGAGTCTTACAACCTCGAGCATCTGTATGCAACACAAAAGCAAGATTCTTATATATGTATATATAGGGGGCGAGGAAGGTTAAGGGGAAGTTATTCATCTGAAAACACTGGAAAAGACGAAAAACCCACCTCCTCATGTTCAATAGTGTGGCCAAGAGGCATGATTATCTGGCTACCGGTGAACCTCGTGGGTCTCATTCCTGGATACGCATATGGGTTTGCTTTTACCGATGCAGCCGAATACGCATCTACATTGAAGTCGGCCCACTCCGAGCGATGCTCTCTCAAGAAACGAACCAATACCGCCGGAGGTACGTTCTGGGTACAAAAAAATAATCTCATTCAAGAAACCCGTAAAAAAAACTAAAAACGAATCCTTTCATAACAGAAGTCTATATTACAACTCACTTGGAATAGCATCGAGGCCTTTGCACAAAGAATCCCTCCAAGAAACGAGAGTGAGTTAGAGGGATTCATTGAATTATTCAAATTCTTGGTCGAATTCACCGCAATAATCACATCTTCCGCACCATCACAATTCATCAACGACCACCCATCATCGTTGAATCCATTAATCGCATCATTGAACCCTCTGTAATCAAAACCCAATAGTATAATTTATAATTTAATCATTTAGATTTTCCAAATGAAATTCCACGAAAGAATTATGAATCTACCTGCTTAATCTTTGACTTAACGTTCTCAAAACCGCCGGTTGCCTTCCGAGACCGTAAACCATTTCTCCACTCGACTCCTGCGCTATTTGCCGAATATATCGTAACGCCTACATCCAAAAGGTTAAAAAAATTAACCAAAAGAACACCGTTTTTAACATGAGAATTAGCAAGTTTAAAAAGAATATTTTACTCACAGCAATCGTCATCTTTTGCGCTACAACTTTGGATGATTCATAAAGCGGACGAAGAACCTCCGGCACACTCCATGGCTACATCAATAAAGATTCCAACTTTATCAATAAAGATCCGTTACGAGTGTCCCAAAAACGAAAAAAAAAAAAAAAGAATATTTGTTTACCTCAAGATTTAGATGATCAACGATGTGTATAATCGAACCACCGCCGTCACAAGGGCGAATTAGGTAGCCACTCGGTAGCATTTCCCCTCTTACGAACTGCGTAGCGGATGCGGCATTCGGGCCAGCCCCGGACCCAGTAAGGGATCGCTCGCACACCTTAAATACCAAAAAACTCCAAAATTAGATACCCATTTGAGATTTAAAAAAAAAACAAATCTAGAAACCGGAAAAACGACAAGTGAAAATGTTTTATCGTAAACGTACCACGAGACTTCCGTTTTCTAAACTTGTAGTGTATCTTAACGTCCAAAAGTCCCTCGCAGGAGCCAGCGTAGTTGGAGCAAAGATCTTTATATAAAAACCCAATTGTTAATTTGCGGAAATAGCACAAACATAAAAACATCAAACCGACCGATATTTAGTTATTTACCTGTGTATATACAAGTTCGATCGTCCCCCCGTTTCCGGCAGGAAACATTGTGTAAACTTCGAGATTCCGGCAGTCGCGGAACCAAGAAGGACGATCTTTAAGGATCTCTACAATCTGTCAAGATCACCGAAAGCAAGATAACTTATAATGACGCTCGAAATTACAAGAAGTTTTAACTTTTTTACGACTAAAAGACGAAAAAGATTTTACCTTTGTGGGCTCTAAACTTACGAGACCACAGGCTCTCGCTGCCACTCCACTGCAACTTTGTGAAATAGCAAAGATCCCAACCGAATCCGGACCAGGCTGAAAGAAAAAAGATTCGATTTTGCTTAACCGATTAAGACATTTTAATCAATACGAATCTTTTTCGAATAAACGCAATAGAAACCTTCATCCCAGGCATCTGGACCCAATCGACAGCGGTTCCTGTAGCCTTCGAAAGGAACTCCGCCAAGGTCTCTTCTGCAATCGAAAGCAGTCTGCAAGAAACCCGAATAAAAATTAGATCACAAACGCCAAATTAACACGTAATTGGTCGAGATCGTGGAAACCGATAACAAGATCACGTTACCCAGCCGGGTTATTAGCATCTCTCAACGAATGCTGGGGAGTGGTAACCACCGATTCACAGCTCGCATCCGTACCTCCGGAACCCTGCAAAGATCAAGAATTTAAGATCAAGAAACATTTAGAGGTGGGAAAGTGCGATAAAAATCGAATCTTGAGTTGCAAATTTATGGAACTTTTAGCAACCAATGATGGGTAAAGAAGCGTACGGTGTGCAATTGTTGCGCATATAACCGTTTTCGTTTACGAGCTGAGACACTTGTTTCTGCAAGCGATCGTTTTCCTCCATTAACAACTTGTTCATGGCCGATAGTTTCTTGTTAACCGTTTGCAACCGAGAAGACTCTTTTCGTTGCTTTTCTCGACATCTATAAGCAGAATTAATAAGATATATAACTCAAAAATCAAAGAAAAAACCCAACAGAAATGTAATTTCACCTACATTCCATTTTCCCCTTTCAAACCCTAATTCAAATCTACAAAAAGCACATGCTTTTCTCACTAGATTTCCACATCTAATCAAACCCACAAAATTTGAGATTCTAAAGTGGCATATATGGTAGATTTTATCAAGATTCTTACAGACTAATCATGTGACTAGATTGGCTTAAATGATGAATCTTGAAAGTATTATTTCAAATATATAAACATATTTAGCTCAATTACACCAAAAGCTTATAAGATCAAACTCAAACAACAAAAAAGAAAGATACCCAATTGAGAAATCATGTGACCAGGGTCCCTTAAATGACAAATCTTGAAAGTATAATTTAAAAAAATATAAACATATACAGCTCCATCATAACAAAAACATATAAGATCAGACTCAAACAGGAAAAAAGAAAAGACACCCAATTGATAAATCATTTAATAACAGATAAATCTTGAAACATAATTTCAAATAAACAAACACATATAGCTCAATTACAAGAAAACCTTATAAGATCAAACTAAAACATTAATTAAAAAAAAAAAAGATACCCAATTGAGGAATCCAACTTATACCTTCTATTTTGAAACCAAACCTTGATTTGCTTGGGTTCTATGTTGGACAAAATAGGGCATTCTCTAATCAATTGCTGTCTCCTTAAAGAACTTGGCTTTGGGCATTCAGCATACACCCTTTCCAAAGCTTCAACCTGCTCAGTTGTATACCTTACATATTTCCCATTATCCAGCTGATGCTTAGTGATGCTGTTGTTGTTACTGCTGATCTCCTTATGGTGTTGCTGATGCTGAACCACCATGGCCATTAAAAAGGAAAAATCTTTAATGGGTGGTGTTTTTTTTCCTCAAAACCCTTTTAAAAGTTTATGAGGAATAATAATGGTAACAATTTGTTTGTTTGTTTATGAAACAAGAGGCAAGAATATTCCACTTACACTTTTCTTTTTTTATATAACTTGTTTTTCACTCACTCACTTACACACACAAAACAAACAAGTTTTTTTCTTTTTTCTTTTTTCACAAAATGATATATAAAGAGACAAAATAGTCTGCTTCTTGCTTTTTAACAAGTGGTTTTGATCAAGAAATGTTGAGACTTTTTTGGGTGATTTTGAGTTGGGTTTTTTTGGTTTAAGAAAAAGATGGATTTTTTGAAGGAATCTTGAAATCTTGAAACAGACCCAGAAGAGAAAGAAAGAAAATGGAAGAAAGAGATTATTATTATTATCTTGTGGGTGAGTTAAAGAAGAAGAAGAAGAGGAAGATGGAGGGAAGCATTAGAGAGATGATGATGATGATGAAGGGTGAAACCCTAGATGACATGTTGGTTTTACAAGGCAAAAACAGCAAGACAACAAATGCAGAATGAAAGAAAGAAAGAAGAGAGAGAGGGAAAGAGGGAAGAGAGAGAAAGAGGAGAGAGAAAGGGGTTGTGTTGTGTTGTGTTGGAAATCCAAAAATGACAGTGTTATATGCTGCTGGTGCGCGCAGCCTCGAGCCAGCCTTTGGTTTGTGCAACCGATATTTATTATATACTACTACTATTTATATTTATTTTATGTTTAATATTTAATGAAATGAAAAGAAAAAACAATAGTGGGTCCACAGTAGTCTTGTCACTTGACAGTGGTATCAGCTGGCACATCAGTGTTACATCGGTTTTTCATTATCTTATAATATTTTACTAATTCTTACCAATTCAACTACACTTATATCAATCTAAATAATTAATTAAAAAATAAAATAAAAGGAAAAGAAGAGAGAGATAGAGAGAAAGAAAAGAGAGAGAGGGTGGGTGGGTGGATAGTCTACGAAACCGTCACGGCTGTGTCGTTTTCCCCCTTGCCGATTACCCTCCGCGGTGTTGCCGAGGGTACCGGTCGGTACCGGCTCCTTGACAACGCCCTTGACGAATGGGCCGCGGATGGTCTAATAGAGAGAGAGATATTCAAACATGTGCTTTCTTTGGAGTAAATTGTAATTTTGGTCCTAGTTGTATGTTGCCTTTCTTAGGATGTAGTTGATAAGCTAGCGTATCGACTGATAAGCTAGTTAGTAACTGAGAGCATCTTTAACAACTCTTTTATAATTTTTTTCAAAATGAAGAATTAAAATATAAAATCTTTAAAAAGTTTACAATTGTCTTCAACAAATTCCCTATTTTGAAGGCTTCATGGTTAATTATAATATTAAAATATTTAACTAATGTATTAAAAAATTATTTATTTCTCTAAAATTTTATTTTCAAAGTTTTCTAATGGTTTTTACACTAGGTAATCATTTGTGGGTTATCTCCTATTTGGAGAAAAATATCTTTTCTCTCATACTTTCTCCATTTTGGAGATAGATATGGGGAAGTTGTTGGAGCATCATTTAGTGTAAAATCTTTATATTCTTCATTTTTCTTCATTTTGAAGAAGCTGTTGGAAATGTTCTGATAAGCTAGCTTATTAATAAATTATGGCTATATTTGGTAAACTAACTGATAAGCTAGCTGATGACTGATAAGCTAGCTGATAGCTGGTGACTGATAAGCTAGCTGGTAGCTGATAAGCTAGCTGGTGAACAAGTCACGTTTGGTAAAAACTAGCTTATGAGTATGTAAAATGACCAAAAATGACATCTTTAATAAATAATCAATTACAAGTATTTTATAATATAATTAAGATAAAATTTAATAATATAATTAAAATAAATTTCTAATAATATAATATGTTAAAAAATAATATAGATATTATTATTATATATACACACTATAAATTTAGAATTTGTTAAAATAAACTTTAGAAAAAATCTACATTAATTAATAATTTAAATTACTATTAAATATAATAAAAGTAAAATTAACCAACTTAACATATCTTAAATAATCAATAATTCTAAAAGAATATAATTAAGAATTAGATATAAATATTTTTTATTAAAATATTTAACATGTTTCACTTATATAACATTTTAAAAATTATTGTATTTTTATTTGATAGTTAAACATATTAAATAATATATAATAATAATTAATAACATTTAAAAATAAATAATATATAAGGTATAATTTAATTTAATTAATAATTATATTAAATTATTAAAAACTAATAATTATTAATTAATATATAATTATAATTATAATAATTAATTATTAATAAGGGGTATAATTGGAAAAAGTCACAAAAAGCTTTTCATAAGCTACTCAAAGTAGCTTATCAAAAAGCTAGCTTATAAGCTACTTTTGGTCTTACCAAACATGTACACAGAAAATAAGCTAGCTTATAAGTCAGCTTATAAGCTAGCTTTTTTTTACCTTGGCAAGTACTAGCTTATGGGTATGTAAAATGATTAAAAATAATATCATGGGGTATAACAATTAACATTAATAAGCTAACTTATAATTGGAAAAAAAAAACTACAAAAAGAACTCTTAAAACTACTCCAACTAGCATTTCAATAAGCTAACTTATAATACATGTTTGGATGGACTAGCTTAGGCTTTGTCTTTAAATAAGAAAATTTGCAAGAAATCTATGGTATATAAATCAAAGTTAAATTTTATCTGTTAAGAGCATCATTAATAGAATATCTATAATAGAGAAAATGTTTGGCAAACTAGATGATAAGTTAGCTGATGATAAATAAGTTTAATAGTAGTTGATGAACAATTTTTTTGAACGGCAATTAAACACACACACACGTTCTTGAAGTATCCGACTAATCCACATCGACCAAACCCAACCCAATTATCATCTTACATTAGAAAAATCATTTTCAGTAATTTTATTATCATCTTGTATTAGAACTATTTAACCATATGTAAAAAAAAATATGAGAAGCTTACCACATGAATTCTTATTACTAATAAATAGAGTAAATTGTAAGTTTAATCCCTAGACTTTATTGTTGGTTTTGGTTTAATCCTTACAAAAACAAAAATTATTGCCAAAAATATATATTCGGGTTGCAAAAAGTTTCTTTTGGTAAATTCACGTAGTAACCTTTTGAAAGGATATTTAAGGCTTTGTTTCGATTAATCCTAATAAGGTTCATCAACAACTAAAGCATGTTGTCGTATTCTGTCTCGAGTGAATCTCCAACGGCGATAATACGAGGATTAAAAACAACAAAGCATGGGGATTACAATTGCAATTTACTCTATTTACTAATAATAAGAGAGCAATAATAGTAATGAAAGTATTCAGACATGTTTTACTTTATATAACTTGGTTGTCATCTTATAATAATAGTAATGAAAGTATTCAAGCATTTTTTAATTGAATTGAATAGTATATTCTTTTATTAATCAGTATATATATATCATATTATCAGTTGCTGTATTTAAAAATTAAATGATCATAATATGATTTCATCGTTTTATAATATTAGATATAGATACTAAAAAGTAGAAAAATACAACAACCATATTATTATTATTACAAATTATACTAAGGAATACGCCATGATATAAATAATCATAAGATATGCTTAGCTTTGAAATTCTTTAAGAAGAAAATAATCATAGTTAGCCGTAAACTAGTTGTCTAGTTGTTTTTGAATCGGAATTGCTTAAATATGTTCCTTATAATTTTTAATACAATTTATATATCATTTTAACTTTTTACCAAATATGGCATATATTTTTCTTTTAGATTTTTTAATGTGTTATGTTATTTTATCATCAAGTACTTTAACTAATTCTATCAATCATAAGACCATGTGTAGCGATCACCTGGGCTCGGCGGGCTCAATGCCGGCGGGCTGGCGGGATTGGCTATGCCACCGGCGGGCTGGGTGGCGTCGTGGTCACGCAGTCTAGCCATACTGCTCCCAACCGTTGTGTTGTGCGCGTGTTGTGTGTGTGGTGTTTTAATTAATTAAATGATTAAAAAGTGAGAGAGTTTTAAAGGTTTGGGTACTAAACAAATAGCGTTCCAGATAGCTTATTGTGGGTTTATGGAAAAAATGATGTGACGCATATGTGACAGTAAGGCTCGAAGGGCCTGGCGGGCTCGGATACGCATAGCTTAACTAATTTATTGACTAAAGTTTAATTTATCAGTTGAAAGATGAGTGATAACTTTTTTTTTATAATATGAATGAATAATAGATATATTGGTGATTTAAAAGAGTCTTATGTTCAATAAGCAATGCCATATTGTATGACAAAATAGAAAGTAATATAAAGTTCTCTAAAATCTTACATAGAGGAAGTAAATAGTATTTTCATTTACTCTCAACCAATAAAATGTACTAAAAATAAATGTTCAAAGGAAAAAAAAAACATTTTATCAAAGGCATAAAATATTAATTAATATAGTTGATGCTATAATTATTAGGGCGAACATACCACGGTAAGGGTAAATGGCTGGTAAGGGCACAATTCAACAGGTAGGGTGGTACAAGGTGGACGGATAGGGTTGAGGGTTTGAAAACCCGATGAATCCCCCCCCCCCCCCCCTCTCTCCTTCTTTCTCTCTCTTAAGTATATATTAAAATAATAACAATAAAACGGATGGTATAAGGGTATGTAATTTTAGTGGTAATCCACTTCAGAATTTAGATAGTGGAAAAGAGAAAAACTGACGTGACACTGATATGACATGTGGGTATGAAGGTATAAAAGTATAAAATGTTGGTGATAATCAAGGTCTTAAGATAAAATAAGTGTCGTAGTTAACTGTAATGTTTTGGTAAGCTAAATGCACATTTAGGGTGCGTTTGGTTCATTTTCGGAATGTGAAAGAAAATAAAAATGGAAATGCATGAGAATGGGAATGGAAATAGAAATGAACATTACATTGATGTTTTATGGTTAACTCAATATAAAAGATGTTCCATGTAAAAGATGAAACAACATATGAAAAGATAAAAAAAAGTAAAGATAAAAAAATTTTATTCCACTCAAATTGGTCAAGAGTGAAAATTAATGAATCCAACCAAATATCCATCCAAATAACACGAATCAAACACACCTAGAAGTTTGAGAATATATAATTTTAAGATAAAAAGTCAATTCACCTATGGCTAGAACCACAGGGGCAGAGCCACGAGGGGGGCAGAGTAGGCAGTTTGCCCCTAACATTTTAAATTTTTAAAAATTTTCTTATATATATTAGGGATATTTAGGTAATTGCCCCCTTAAAATAGTAGGCAGTTGCCCCCACGAATTACTTTTTTTAGAATTAAAATTATTGTTTAGAGTTTGCCCCCATACAAATTAGCTTCTGGCTCCACCCGTGTATAACCACCTAAAAATTTGAAAACAGTATCATATTATAGGGTAGAGGGGATGTAGTGATCCTCACCCTTATTATTATTCTCATTTCTTATATACTCAAATGCATATAGTACCTCCAAGTCTCCAACCAAACTCCCTCTTAGGCTACACACACCCATACTCTCCAACCCTCTCAACCCACTCACTTTTTGACTGCCACATCAGCTTCCACATCAGCTTTTGGTCAACCCTCTCTTTACCCTCTCATAACCCTCTACAACACACACCCAACCCTCCCAACCCTCTCACTTTTCAATTTATTTTATTTATTTCATTTATTTTATTTAATTAAATAATATAATTAAATAAATAATATTGTTAAAAATAATTTGAAAATTCTAATATTAATAAAAATTACATAACATTAATAAAAAAATTACATAACATTAATAAAAAAAATTACATAACATTAATAAAAAAAACTAAAAATCAATATCGAGGTTCCAAATATGTTCCACTAAATCCGCCCGAAGATTATGGTGAATAGTTGAGTTTCTCACTTGGAAAATATTCACCATACGTTGCTCCTCAGTGAGTTGCGGGTTAGGTGGATCCGGAATATCGTTCGGCACAACACAAATGGCCTTGTTTTTGTTTTCGAGTATCATATTGTGCAATATGATACACGCGTACATAACTTTGCGCATCGTAGGTATCTCCATGAAGCGAGACGGTTGTTTGATTATATTCCAACGTTTACGGAGAATGCCGAAAGCTCGTTCGATATCTTTACGTGCCGCTTCTTGCGCTCCCTTAAACTTAATTCGTTTATCGTCTTCCGGATAGGAAAACGCTTTGACAAAAGTAGCCCATTCATGATATATCCCATCCCCGAGATAATATCCGTGCTTGTAGGTCGCCCCATTTACTTGAAAAGTTCGGTCGGGTGCGATTCCGTTATACACATATTCGAAGATGGGCGAATGATTGAGCACGTTTAGGTCGTTCATGGCACCGGGACAACCAAAGAATGCGTGCCAAATCCATGTGTCTTGGGAGGTCGCCGCTTCTAAAATGATTGACGGATGCGGTTTATCGCCTCGATGGTATTGACCTTGCCATGCAACCGGACACATCGCCCATTCCCAATGCATGCAGTCAAGGCTACCGAGCATGCCGGGAAATCCGTGACGGTCATCGTGCGCGGCGTACAACTGCTGAATATCTTCGTAAGTCGGCTTGCGTAAATATACTTTTCCATACATTTGTATAATTCCCTCAACGAAGTGGTTTAGACACTTGCGTGCCGTTGACTCTCCCATGCGGACGTAGTCATCAAATGCGTCACCGGTTATTCCATACGCCAGTTGTCGAATTGCCGCCGTACACTTTTGGTGTGTGGAAAAACCCGGCAACCCCGTAGCATCGTACTGTTGTTGGAAATATGGGTACCGTGTGTATAAATCATACACTATTCGTATGAATAGATTTCTCGACATCCTAAAACGTCGCCTGAACATCTCCTCCGGGTACGTCGGGTTATCGTCAAAGTAGTCCGCCATTAGCCTTGCGTTACCTTCTACCCGACCCCTGTCTATGTTAGGGGCCTTCGAACGAGGAATCGATGATGATGCGTTTGCTTGTTGGACAAGATGCGAAAACATTTGCGCATCTCGTTCCCAGGATTCGTCGGTATCCGTGGATGATGAATCGTTGAAATAAGCGGGTTGTGCCATTGTGGATGTGAGTAGAAGAGAGTAGTGGTGTAATAAGATATTTGGTTGGAGGATGAAGAAATTTGGTTGGAATAAGATATTTGGTATGTGTATATGTTGTGTATGGAGGGTATATATATATATATATATAGAGGGTATAAATGAAAAAGAAAAAAAAAAGAAAAAACAAAAAAAAAATAAAATATATCCGTTGGAGAGCCGTTTAACAACGGCTCTCCCAACCCGTGAATAGCTTCCAACCCGCCGGCTTCACTTCTGCGCACCGCTACACCTTCAACCCGCCGGGTTCAGCGGGTTGAGCCGCTGCCAACCCAAGCCTGCGGTGCGACTAGCCTTATATACTCAAATGCATCTACATACTAGTTTTCTCTTCATAGACATCAACTACAATACCTAGCTTTTATAGCATTTTTTAACATTCTTTTTCAGAAAATATATAAAATGAAGAACTAAAAATAAAATCTATAAAACAATCATTCATTTTCAACCACTCTCCTTTCTTTTAGATTCTAACACTAATTATAATGTTAAAATATTATTTCTCATTTTAAATATTTGTTTTCAAAATTTTCTATTGGTGCTTTTTTTTTTACAATAATCTTTGAGGTGTTCTTTATATTTGAAGAAAAAAAACAATTTTTAATTATCCTACTTCATTATGTAGACAACTTTAATGAAGCTATTGGAGTAAAATATTACCTCAAAACTTTTATGTTTTTTAAGAAATAGTTAGAGATACCTTTAAATTTACAAAGCATCAGAGAGTGATCAATGGTTTCTTTAAAATGAACAAGAGGAATAACATGAAGACTTTTAAGCTATTATTTTGTTTCAATAGTTTCCTAAAACCATCTCAAAAATGAAGAACGATATAAGAATTTTCTTCAAGTATGCAGGTAAACTCAAAAAATAATTACCAACTCTGACCACCAATAGAAAACTTTGATAATATAAAGATAAAGAGAAAAATAATAATGCAATGGATGTCTCAATATTTTAATATCATAACCGATGTTGAAGTCTTCAACATTTGTAATCTATTGGAGATGAACATTTTTTTAAAGATTTTGAACTTTGATTGTCTATTTTAAAGAAAATCATGGATATGGGATTTTTGAGCTATTATTTTGCTCCAATACCTTACCAAAATAAACTTCAAAATGTGGAAAAATAAAAGAAAAAATGAGTTTTTCTCTAAATATAAAAACAAGCTCAAAAATAGTTTTTTTATTTGGAATGGTGTCCAGGCCAAAACCCGACTAATCCCGGCAATTTTAGGGGCTAAACATGGCCCAACTTAAATATCCCCAGACATGCACACGGAAAGATTTGAACTCGATTAGGGTGCTGTGAACCTTCGAACGATAACCAATTCGCCACAACACTGTTAACATCTCAAAAGTAGTTAATAAGTAAGAAAATTAATAAGAAATCTTGAAATACAAATTTTAAAAGAAAATTATTTTTTTAATAATTGAGAAATATGATATTATAATTAATATTAAAGTATGTAAAATATGAAAATTTGTTAGGCACATGTATAACGCTTTTTTTTTTAAAGAAAAAGTATATTTGATAGGTTTTTCAAAAATTCTACAAAATAGAGAATCAAACTTCAAAAACTCGGTATGAAAAAAGATTAAACTTAATAGGCTTTTCATATTTAAAATATTATTATTACTTATATTATTAAAATATCTTATATATTTAATAAAATATTTTATATATTTAATAAAATATTATCTTTGCATCCTAAACATTTTATTTCAAAATTGTTATTGATGAAATACATTAAGAAACCATTTATTTCCCATGATAATTATTTTTAGGAGATCTTCAAATTTTAAGATTTTTATATTATCTCTTTACTTTTTTTTTCTTTTCATTCTAAAGAATCTGTTGAAGCTTAATTATTTTTTATTAAAATCTACAACTTTCCCATTTTAGGTGCTATTTATCAAACGCTTACCTGGGTAAGTAGTTACCAGCAAAATTCGACACTATCAGTAACTTACTAGCTAACATTTTAGTCCACAAAAAGTCAAAAAGTTGTACCGTAAACAACAATTCATCCGATAAATGCTAACCATGGTAAGAGATGACGAACGTCGCTTACCGGGTAAGACTCTCATCCGTCTTCGCTCTTACCGGGGGTAAGATTATTGGTTCTTATCAAATGTGGCTAGCTCAGTTGGATAGGTAACATCCTTGGGGTGCGGGATTCCCACAGACGACACTTTCCTGAAATATACAGACTCTGGATCTGGTCCTTCGGGCCGGTGCAGGTTGGTCCATAGAGCCTCTAAAACTTGACGGTCGGGTTCAGCCATAGGTGAGGTCGGGTCGCAGTGGATTAGTGAGATTGCGCGTAAGGAAGCCCAATACCATATGCATCCGGCAAGTAATATGATCTGGTAAACACTTATCTAGATAAATGTTTAGTAAACGACCTCTTAATCGTAAAACTTTTGATTTGTAATTTATTTAATTTAAAGAAAGTTACTATAACATAAGAATCGAAAAAGATATGAAATATGACGTGCCACGGTTATTAAATAGGTATGGCAGAACACTATACTTGGGTCAAATCCAGCAGCCCCCTACGGCCCCCATTACCCTCCCTACAACTTATTTAATGAAATATTTTATCATCATAAAATCACCTTTTTTTTTTTTTTTTTTTTTATACTTTCTCTCTTTATTTTTCAATTTTTTTTTTCACTTCCATTTTGGTACTCACTATGTCCAAAATCCTTTTGTTAAAACATCCCCATCAAACTTTCGTAAAATTTCTCTTAAATTTAAAACCACAAATTATTAAAAGTTTAAAAAGACTAAAATTATTTATGTGGGTTATAGCTTCTTGTTAGCTAATATTTTTTAATGCTATTTTGCATCGTTTCTAGGTGGGTGATGGTCTTGTCGAAGTCATTCCTAATGCGATAATTTTTGCCGTTTAAAGAGAAATCCAACGGTAATCATAATATCACAATATTACATTTGTTTATTAAAATATTTGTTTTCTCCTAAATATGTATTTTCAAAGTTTCATATTGATGCTCTTACTTAATAATCATTTTCTCTGTATTTTGAAGAAATTTTTTTTTCTCCCTACCTTCTATTTTTCCAGATAATTTTTGGAAAGCTATTGAGCAAAATATTAACTCAAAAATCTTATATTCTATAAACTGTTGGATATGCTACCACAAAATACTTTCTTAAACCAATACGACATCTTTTACTACAACAAAAAAACAACCATTACGATCAAAACACACTATAATAACCAAACTACTGAACATCATATGTACACCTTAACCATATATTCGCATTAAACACATAGATATACAGTATAAAAGAATAATAATGTGGAGACTGAAATGAAATGAAGTGTTATGTTGGTTGGATAAAGTGAATGTTTTTGGTCCCATATATTGTTTTGGATGATTGAATATGAAGGCATATGAAAGTGGACCAAGAGGAAGAGCAGGGAGATGACAACATGGCATAAGTATGGTTTCTTAATTCCAGACCAACATTACACAAAAAGCCATTTGCGCATGTAACATGGTCCCTCCCATTATTTCATTCACTTTTGCCCCCAACTCTTATCTATCTTTATAAAAATAAAACATTGTAATTAAAAGAAAAAATGTTGTATCAATCATCATGAGGTTTACAGTAAGAAATATGTGGCTCTGGGTTGAATTCAATGATGTATGTAATGGTCTCATATTGCTTGTCGGTTTGAAGTTAAACGTGGGTTCTGAGTCGTTGATTTTATATAGCTGAAATTAATGTAGTTCAAAGGTTGTTGTCGTCAACCGCTGTTAATAATGGAAGTGAGCCAGAACTAAAGGACCTCGTACAACGTCGTTTTGTCACAATCTTTAATAAAACCAATAGAAAATTGTACGAGTGAACGTACACTGTTTAAGTCCAAGTGGGGTTTAAAACCTTTGAGAATACTTATTTTATTTAAATTTGTTTATATAATAGTTGTAAACTTTGAAAGGTATATATGGGTAATAATGCAAACTCGTTTCTGTTACCAACTTAAACAAGGCAGGAATAAGTAAAACTTGAGTTATACGCATCATCGACTTGCAGCATATAAATGGTGATGCATGCCGACGTAGTTGTGGATAAAAGGGATTGTTGATGATTAAATTTTGTCAATCATAATCAATTGTTGTCAGCATGTAAGTAAAATTAACGTTTGTAGGCTTAAGTGTACAATGAATCTAATCATATGATGTTTTAGTCATTGTATATCATTATCAACTTTGCATTATTGGAATATAATTATTCCTTTGATCAATAATTACCGATGCAACCTCTTTGCTTGTTGTGATGTCCTTGTGTTATGACACACACCTTCATATGAAACCATTGGTTCATTTGATCACGCTATTATTTGATTATAACATAGTCGGCTTTGAGACATTTTTGTACTTGCACATTAACAATTTAATTATAGGTATATGAAGAATTCAATATGCATATATACAACATTGGTGGCATGGTACCTTAATTGTAGTGATCAAACCAAATTCTCTGGATTTTGTTCATAATGCTGATAACTCAGTTCAAACACTTTGTTTTGTTTGCTTGGTTAATGGTGGTATAATATATGTTGTGTAACATGGTACACAAGTATATATTTTGATTTGTTTTGTGTGCTCTGTTTTATTCATTTGATCTTTTATTTTGATATATTATTTATGAACGTTGCATTCACTTTTGTTTGTTATGCCTTGTTAGCATTCACAACTTCATAAATTTCACCTTTGTTATATATCCATACACCAATTTTTTGGCTCGATTGTGATTTCATTCCATGACTACAAGGGATTTTGAGGAAAAATCTAAGGGATGTGTGATCACACTATAGAACGACAACGTCACAAAAATCTGTATTATTTACCAAGAATGCCGCAATACATACTTATTTTAGCCAAGAAATCCATATGAAGTTTTTAGTTACGGAAAGTTAAATAAGATATATGTTAATTACGAAAGTTTTTTTGAAACGGCATTATATATTAACAGAAACCAACAGATTACAATGAGTATAACTCCTCGGAAGACAACACCAGCGGAAACAACAAAAGAAAACAGAACGCAAGAAAAAGTGAAACAAAATTAGACACGAGGAGACGGGTTAATGACTAAAGTTGGTCAAGAATTGGCTCAAAAATGACTAATGAGTTACGATATATATTGAAATTGGTAGTCATGGGTCATTCTATTGAATAATATCCATTTTTAGTGGGGTTGACAATCTTTGTGGCTAGTATCCAATTACTTGGGTTTCTTTAAGGAATAAATATTCGTTAGAAAACAAAATTGCGATTTTTGTTATGAAAAATAAAAGCGAGATGATAGAAAAAATACCGTTATTCATCATATCTCACACTCCTGTATCACGTATGGCCTATTAACAATCTCAAGATTTATGATCCATCAAAACCGGTCTTTTAAGGATAAGACATATTAACAAAAAAATTTGGAAAAAAAAGAGCTTAAATAGCAATTAAAACCAACACAATTATTGTGCAAAAAAGGTTGATTTTGGCAACCTTAATCGACCCACAATCGATTGTCAATACTGCAGGGGGCATTCCTTACTAACTTGGTGGTTATGGCAGCGGGGGTGTTCAGGTTCGAACCCGAAACCATTTGATATTGTGCAAACAATATCCCACCCATTTACCATATGAGTTACACGTCATAAAGTCGTACAAGTGGGTGACTTAAAGATCGAAAAAGCTTGTGATAGATTGAACGAGGTGGCTTGAAGACCCTAAAGGGGGTAATTAGTGCGGCAGTGATAGCCGATAGAGGTCGTGGATCGTTCGACTCGAGGACCGTGGGTTAAGGGGTGGCAAAACGGAGGTGGTAAAATGTTGTACGTATGGATAATACGACTAAGCTCCGGACAGCTGATGCCAAGTCTACCAATCCGGGTCGCTGTTGTCTTTGCGTCTTAACTGATGTTTGACGCTTGAGACAGGTCTCGAATAACAATTTTACTAGCGTCTTTGTGTTCGTGGTGGAGATGCACTGATCATGGAGCGTGGTTACGGGCTGCTTACCCCTTGTAATCTGCAAATTTTCTTTGTTTCCTACGTGGCTAGCGTGATTCTCGTTTTTATCGATGCTGGGTGTGTTGGTTTTACCATTTGGTGTTTTGTTATGTGGACTAATTGTTCTTTTGGTTTTGGCGGTAATATAAGCAACTGTTGTTGTGCACACACAAAAACACACACATACATTTTAGCAGACAATAACTATAACACTAAACATATCTGATCAAAAAGCAAATTGGTTTGACACAACCATCAAGGGTAATTCAACTAATCAAACATCGAGTTCGTTTTTTATTGATTTTCAGATTGCAGTTCCCTTCATCGTTAAAAATTTATCTAAGTATTAACTTCAGAACGCATACCATGTTACCAACTTGACTCAATTCTCATACATGCACAAAAAAGTAGTTGTATGCTTATAATTTTGTTATGAACCTAAAACTTTTTAATCAATTATTAACATTAAAAAAGGAATCGATATTTTTTTATTATAAAAATAAAGACCAAATAGAATTGTAAAAAACTATATATTATTTTGCGCCGCGGGTCGGTCCCGTTGCCTTATCACATTTTCCACTTTCCGTCCACAACTGACATTATTATTATATTAATTTATTTATCTTTATATTTCTTTATTTGAATAAAAAAAGGCGAAAAACGCCAACTTATTTCTTAAAACGTCATAAACTACAAAATATGATTTTTTTGACCATATTAAAATGTAACACATAAAATATTCCAACTTTAGACTATATATATATATATATATTGTATTATACGATAAAATAATTAGTTTTATCATGCATTTGATATGAAAATTCTAACTTGCTTTAAATACATATGAAAAATTAAAAAGTTTGGCAATAACTAAAAACAAGGCTAACTTTAAATGATAAGCTAAACATTTCTCGAAAAAGTGAAAATTATGGTATCATATATGATGCATAAACTTAATCATATATGATTAAACATACGTGTTACATTGAGGATACCTGGACATTTAGGTTGTGTTTGGCAAAAATAAGCTAGCCTTTTATAACCCTACTTTGAGTATCTTTTTGAGAGATTTTTGTAGTTTTTTCTAATTATACTCTTATTAATATTAATTATTAAATTCAAAAATACCCATTTTTTGTCATTGTACATACTCATAAGCTAATTTTTACCAAACATAATTTGCTCACAAGCAACTTATCAGCTACTAGCTAGCTTATCAATCAACATTTAGCTTATCAACTATCAACTAGTTTATCAGCTATTTTGCCAAACATAGCTTTAATCATATATGATTGAACACACCCAAAAAAATGATTAAGTAATTATACTTAATTACACGTGTATATTAAGGGTGGCTTAAAAAAACCTTAAAAAATAATGGAGGATATATAAATATTTCATAAATCGTTGCTCAATTGTTTTTTGAAATATAGTAAATTTTTAAAGAGCAGGAAAACGAGCAAAGCATACAACAGATCAACCCAAAAAGAGCTTAAACAAACTACAACCGCCAAAAAACACAACCAACGAAAAAGACCTCAATTAGGCACAATCAAGCTCCGAAAAAGACGAGGGCCAACAACCAAGACAATTATCTAGACTACAAACATGAAACTTTTTGCATGATCAAACAACATCAATCAATTGTAAATAGTTGAAACAAATATTTTTTCTCATAGAATTCGTTTGTCTAATAAATACAAATTATTTCTAGCTCAATTGGTCTTCCTAAGAATGGTAACATAATGCAGGGGGGACTGTGGATGTCATCCGAGTCTACCCATGTTTGAATATAAATGGAGTCAATTTGAGGGCATGAGGAGTACCCAGTCCTTGGGTTGGTCCAGTCATAAACTAGGATGCCCCCTTCCAGCCCAGTCAAAGACTGTGGTTGGGCTCTATGTCCGGAGTAAGCTGGGCCGGGATAGCGACGGATTAGTGGACTGCTCGTGGATGTTCGGGAGACGTGTGTGTATGTATGTGTGTTCGTGATAGTCGTTTGTTGCTTTGACGCTGCTACGTCTTCTAAAAAAGCATGATCTAATAAACGTGGTTAAAAAAGATGATTATACTCATTTTTTTAGAAAAACAAATATATTTTACCCTTACTTTTAAAACTTGACAAAGTAAAAAAAAATAAAAAAATAAAACAACCTAATTTTCTTTATTTCAAATTCAATTAGTATACTTTTTCAGGGTTTTCCAATTATATTCTTTTCTTCTTTGATTTTATTTCATTTATGATACGTATATTTTATGTATCTATCTATAACAAAGAAAATATAATAGAGGGAGTTTTTATGGCATGCGGGAAAAGAGCCTCACGTGCTTCCCACCTGTCAGTTGTACATGTGTTCTATAAATTCATGTGTATCATCCATTATATTCAACACTAACCCCCAAGTTCCATTTATATACATAAAACCACCCTAAGTCTTAAGCAATTACAAAACTACCCTTCATTTTGTACTTTTTTGTGCTTTTAAATGAAACCTGACGTGATAAATGATGTCAGTAAAAACCATATAAATAACACGACTTGCATAGTCTTGTGCAAACTTAAAACAAAATTCGTTCTCAATGCTCACAATGAAAACATGTTATATTATTGTTTGTTTTATCAAGAGCACGGATAAAACGGAGAAAATGTAAACTAATTTGTTGGTTTCAAGGTTTAAGATAATATGAATGTGTGATGTGAGTATATATAGGAGTTTAATCAAATGAAAATATTCAATAGTTTGTGACAAATACGAAACACAATGTGAACTAAATATTTTATTTTAATCAATTATTTTAATTATTTAACATGTCTATAACTGAAATGCATATGGAGGTCACAACGTGCCACGAGCCACGAGCTTAACATGGTGTTTGAGACAAGCTTTGTGGCTCGATATGCCACAACGGCTATTGTAGCGAACTTTTTAGGAGATTGGTTGTCAATGAATTGTTTGAATCAATAGAAAAGGACAAATGAAAATTTTAATTTATTTAAACGCAATAAACATAAGTCCGTAATAGTCTAACATGGAACAATACCATGGAAAAGGTGGGCGAAATTACAAAATAATATAAAACATATTCTCATCATAATATTCCTAAAATTAACAATTGCATAAGGTATTTCAAAATGTGGACAAACTATATAACAATCTTGTTAAGTTTCAATTCGAAGCTAAAACCTATGATTTTTACTAGTTTCCATTCTGATGTCCTAAAGATCAAAACAACAAGTTGACTAAATAGCTTCCAATAATACAATACTCGATTTTAATACTATTTTTAACGTCCACACTCCATAGCAGTAGACCGATCCAACAACTTCAGATTTAACTTAAAATCTATTGTTCAGGTGTTTGGGTGTTACAACCAAATGTAACAAGGATAGTTTAGTAATCTTAATAAAAATGTTAAAGACAAGGCAATATATGTAGCAAAACAAACTTCAAGGTGGTTTGTGTAACTTAGTATAAAAATAATATAATAGCCTTTTTAAATAATAATTCCAATACCCAATAAAAGTTTTTGACATCTTTTATTGCATCTCAAGCAATGAAGCAAAAAGGGTAGTCAGAATATTTTATGTTTTTGTAGGGGCATAGGGTTAAACTTAATCTTTTGGATTCAATGATTTGCATATTTTATATAATTATTTTAACAAAAGTGGGATTATAAAGTATGATCAAACAGATCAAAGAATCTTTCATAAACTATCAGATAATAATTAAAATGGGTGATGAGAGAGACACCCCACTCTATATCACCCTACTCTAGTGTAGGCTTTTTAATACCCTTCATTAATTAATTATAAATGTAATCATTACATCATCATTAAGTGATTTTATATTTTACTTATATTTTTTATTTTTATTATTTTTCATTTCATATAACTTTTGTATAAAATTTTTATTTCATGTAACCTTTTATTAATAATTTTATAAAATTGTACGAATATTATGTTAAAAATCATTTGTATTTTTTTTATGTATTAACATTAAAATAAAGTAATATTTTTTTTAAAAAAGAAAAATATATCTATAAAAAGTAATATGAATAACATTTGTCTATATATATTTATATGTTTCTTACTTCTTAATATTAATAACACTTGTCTTTGTATTTTTCTTATAGGAATATTACTTCTTACTAATTATGGAAAATGGAAAATATGATTATTATAGAATTCTTAAAAATGGAAAATATAATAACTATTTTATGAATTTTTAAGATTATAGAATGATTGATGATATATTCTATCAAATAAAAATAAAATAAAAAGTATCAGTTACTATTTTAGTTTTTAAATAATATATTCTATTATATTGTGCAAACCATATCTATACACACACTGAAATGTGTAAGGTTATAAAATAAATTATATGTTCTTTATACAAAAGAAAAAAGATATTTGTCTTTTTAATTTATTTATATAAATTTTATTTTATTTTTATTTATGATTAAGATAATAACTACTATACATAAATTATTATTAATGTTTATTAATAAAAAAAAGAAAGATAAGAACAATATAAGAGAGAGAGAAAAAAAAATTAAATGATAATGCAAACTTTTATGCTTTGACTGAATTAAATGATGTAGAGTAGGGTGTATTGATCCATAGGGTAGGGTGTGTGAATCCATACCCAATTAAAATACTTGATTCAAAACATCTATGAATGAAATATAAAGAAAGAAAGCTAAAAATGGGTAGAAAATGTGAATTACTTTTAAATTAATGGAAAATTCGTAAATAAAATAAAACACAATCGTCATACACACATCACATCAATGAACCCAATTTGGATTCCATGTCAAATAATTGCAAAACCAAGGACAGGATTAACGGTGTACGTTGAAACCGATTAAATCAAGTTAGATCGATTATTTATGGGTTAAATAATTGAGTTGATCGATTATTATTATGGGTTAAATGGTTTCATGATTTGATCTTTTTTGAAGAATTGTCAGATCGTTTGGTTTGATAAGGTATGCGTTTTGAATTTAATCGTAAATCAATTTACGTTAACTTGCAAGTTGTTTTCTAAAAAAATTAAGCGATTTGGACCAAACTAACTATCAGAATATTAGAGTGCTCAACTTTTATGATCCAATTAAAAATATTAATCCAGGACATTAACCTTTTCTTTTCATTTTTCAGTTGTTTGTGCTTCCTATATCTATCAGTATAATTCAAAAATCTGTCAAGAAATAAAAATATAAGATTCCAACTCATCCTTCGACTTACTCAATGTTTGTCCAGATTTCAACTTGCTCAATATTTTTTTTTATTCTTTTGGAGATAAAATTTTCTTTATAAATAAGTATATTGGTTTTTAAAATAATGTTATTTCAACGAACAATAAGCTCAAACCGTTTAAAATTGTCATACCATATTATCTTTTGTGGTTTGGTATGACCAATTTGGTCATTTGACCATTCGGTTTGTAAATTTTAAACCGTTAGTGCGGTTTGGCATATATATGGTTTAAAGGGTTAAATCATTTAAACTGGAATGCGAACTGTAACCCTCCGCCCACCATGACATAATATTGTCCGCTTTATCCACTGGCTCACGGTTTTATTTCTAGACTTGACGAGGAATTCCCAAGGGGGTTATCCATCCTAGTATTGCTCTCATCCAAACACGCTTAACTGCAAAGTTCCAATAACATGTCATGCCTGCCGTCCCAAAATGCGTTGTTGTTTATAAGGCCAAAATTTTCTTATGCACCTAACATCTCTCATGTCCACAATGATATGAGACATGCCTTAGGTGTTACACGAACACCAATAGAATGAATAACAACAACATTTAAACCGCATATAAAAACTTTAAAGGATTAAAATATTTTACTTTCCTTTTACATAATGAGAAGTATTTATAATTATTAATGTATAATAGAAGTGTATATACGTTGTTCATCGTAATCTAATATCAATTATCAATATGAGAATTCGAAGTGTAAGGAACATTTAGTTGAATTAAGGAACATTTATTAGGAACATTTTCCAATATGATATATTTCTAATCCGAAAATTTGAAAATCTAGGTTAAAAATGGGAAAAATATATGGAGATGAATAGGGATGTTCATCAAGCAAAATTTAGTTGAATTAAGTAGACCAAATCCAATCCAATTTTTAATGGATGATAGATTTTTGACATCTGATCCATTTAAATATTTGGTCTATAGACATAATTAAGCTATAATAACTCATAGATTTAATTTTTAATATTTTATATTAAGAAATATTTAACAAATTATTTTTAACTTTTCTTTTAATAATAAAGAAAACAGTAAAAGTTATATGTTTTTTTTTCCTTCTCATGAGAAATGAGATGTAAAAAAAAAAAAGATAAGGTGACTTTGCGCGTTGTCTCCTCTAAGACACGCGAATGAGAGAAAAAGTTAAAAAGACATTTTGACTTTCTTCCCACAATCCAAAAGTCATCACACCATTTTCATTCCTTATTTATAATCATTTTTATAATTTTTATATAAAAGCTTAAAATATAAAGATATAATCATTTTAATAATTTTTATATAAAAGCTTAAAATATTAAAGTTGAGGGGCGTATACTTGCTCTAACTGAGTAAATGCTGATATGGGTTAGTGTTGCCTCTGGTAAATATTGTTTGGATAAGAGTGTTTACCATGTTTTTGGTAAGTGCTTACCAACAAATAAAAACACTATTTTAATTTTTTTTTGTAGTTGGATGTTAAAAGAAAGAAAGGGGGAAAAGAAGAGGGAAGCATGAAATAAATAGATTTGATCCGAATAAGCAACATTTTGATTCTGACTCAGTCAGCTCTCGATCAGACACCTGGTCAGATCTCGATCAGATATAAGACCCGATCAGATTTCTGCTAGCAATGCTAACTGGGTCACTATCAAATAAACAACCCCTAAATGTTACATGAAGATAAAAAACAAAATGTTAGATCTCAAAATGGATAATGAAAATCAATAATTTTGTTTTGTTGATAAATTAAAATTCCAACTTGAAATCAATCAACCAAGTTAATTAATAAAATAAAATAAGTTATGGAAAAGAAAGATATTCCTCCCACGTAGAAACAGAAAAATTAGAATGAATGGGGGCATGATGATGAATTACAAGGTCAAAATGGATTACAGATTTGTTTTTTTTCCATAATTTCTTCACTTTAAAGTGTGATGGGATGAACATCCTTCCACTTTGTCTCCTAATTTTCTCATTCCTTTTTATTCTTATTTTCTAAATAATAAACTTATTCTTAAATAAATTAGAAAAAGATAATAAACATAAAAAACTATTTTATTTAATTTTGGTACAATATTTCATATCGTAATTCTTTTAAGAATAGATGAATTGCACTTCTATGATTACTAATGCATCGTTACAACCAAAAATACTTTTCACACACATCACCATCACAACCGTATGCACAGAATGACTTGGTTGATTTTAACAAATGCAAATAATGTTTCCCTAATTTTAATTTTATTTATGTTGTTTAAAGAATGGTAAATGTTATTTTGATAAAATTTGGTTATTTATTTATAATAAAAGTAATAAAAGTTCAATTGGAAAAAAAATAATACAACCATCAATTTATATATTGTAATTCTATTTTTAAACTTGCAGGAATATGCACCTTAGATTAGACATTATATACATTTATATGCAAAAAATAAAAGAGAAGGGGTACATCTAAATTTGATTATCCTTTGTGCTTTCCCTTGGATTTCTCTTTGTTATGCGTTGTTTGATCGTTTTTTAAATACCTGATTGTTACTTTTTGTCGTTATGTGTTGTTTGATCGTTTTTCGAATACCTGATTGTTACTTTTTGTCGTTGTTCATCTCGTAGTTTTTTTACTGTATTTTGTCTTTTCTCCATGTTGTTTTTTTCTTTAATATTATAAAAAATGAAAAATTATAATAATATTTGTTGTTACATGTGACTTTTGTCATGAACCATTGCTTTTGATTTTCGTATTTGTGTCATAGGAAAAGGAATAAAAAGAGAGTGGGCTTTAAGGTGGGCCCACACATGCGAATCTTGGTCCAATCGGCACAATTTTAGAGGCCCCAACAAACTTCTCTTGCGTAAATTTGTAGAAATTCAACAAAATTTGAACACATACCGAAATTGCATTTTGTTAATATTTTATTTTAATAACTTTTTTATATATGTAGAAAATCCAAAATGATTATCATTATGGATTTATGCAATTTTCTTTAAAAAATTATCGACAACTTAAAAACCTTTTTATTGAGACAAAAAGTCAAAACATCATACCACATAGTATTGAACAAACAGCTAGGTAAAAGCATAGACACTTTGCAACACCACATGACCAAAGAGAACAAGGAAAGCAAACGACATGTAACAGAGAGTTTATAATTCATAAATCACCCTGAAACAACCTATTGTCTAAGACCTGCTGAATCAAGTCAAAACCTACAACCACGAGTCGGAACTTGTTGTCAACAACAAGCTTTAAGAGTCATGTAGAACAGAAAAAAACACTGTTGTGCACCGAAAAGTAAACAGTATGTCCAAACACCCCCAAAGTCGCACATATTAACCAAATCAACGAGCCCCGTCACAATGTCCAAACCTTGCTAATCCGCTAACCAAGTCGAGAAGTCACCTATTTGAGAATACAACAACAGAATGATCATTGCAAGCAACACAAATTCGCCGCCAAAACCCAGAAACAGAGCTCGAAGACCACAACAACTTATTATGCATTTGTCCACACATGAATCAAAATGGAATAGAGCCTTGTGACGAGTCTG
The DNA here is from genome assembly GCA_030169165.1 of Centaurea solstitialis. Classification (NCBI taxonomy): domain Eukaryota; kingdom Viridiplantae; phylum Streptophyta; class Magnoliopsida; order Asterales; family Asteraceae; genus Centaurea; species Centaurea solstitialis. The sequence continues at coordinate 15,316,674 of CM058042.1, forward strand.
TGTACAACACTATCAACCACTACTACGAACCTCTACATACGTTCGTTTGCTTTGACCTCCTTCTTTGCCACAACCGAGTTTTATGATCTGTAAGGGCCCACGAGCCAAGTTCTTAACTTGATGAGATAAAATTAAGATGATAAAAAAAGATATAAAACCCGATTCTTATAAAAATCTACATTGGAAATGACATTTTATTAGTTTTTATATTCATATCTATTTGATTTTGATATTATATATGAAACCGTGAAAATGAGCTTTTAGTTGTTGCAATTATAAAATTTTATAACAAAATTTAAAATTTTGAATGAACAATAATACAATTAAATAAATGTTAAAGAAATATCCTAGACCATCCGGTGTGGGGGCAAAGTGGGCTTGGTACCGCTTACATGGTCGGCGCGGTACCATAGAGAACACCACCCCCTCTATGCAGTATTGCTGGTTGGTGCTGTGGAGCAGCATCCGATGCCGAGGAGAGATGAGAAAGAGAAATGTGTGTTGTGTGGGTAGTATCAGCATCGAAACGTGGATAGTACATGTATCGAAACATGCTTAAAATATAAGTGAGTTTGCTCATGTGACGCTAAACATGGGATGATTTAAGCTTAAAAATACCCTATCCTCTTATAAATCACTTCAAAGTCGATCTCATATTTCCAATAATTAACATGATCTAGAAAGATAAAATTTACCAAGACTAATATATAGTATTTTATTATATTTATAAATAAAATAAAATATATATTAGTCGGCTTGTGTCTTCAAGTGGAGAGTTGGGCCCACCCTTGGATGTGAATGTGAGCCAACCACACACACTCGCCCACCTTCTCTCTGTGTGTTTCTTTCTCTTTCAACCTTTGCTTCCATGTCACACTTATCTTTTTCTTTGCTGCCGTTAAATATTTTAAATACCTATAAATCAGTTTTTTCTTTATTTTAAAATATATGTAATAATACATGTTTGGCAAACTCGCAGATATAAGCTGGCTAGTAACTATTGACTAATAGACTAGCTTAATAAGTTAGTTATGAATAAATTATGTTTAACAAAAATCAACCTATAAGTATGTAAAATGATCAAAAAAAGTATCTTAGGATATAGTAATTAATATTAATAAGAGTATAACTGGGAAAAAAAAACTACAAAAAACTCTTTGGAACACTATTCCAACTAGTGTTTTAATAAGCTAACTTATGTTCCATCCAAACATGTGCTAGATTATAAGCTAGTTGTTTTTACCTAATACAACTAAGGAGTTACGAAATAATAACTTATTATAAATATACATTATGTTAATGACTAATAATATTGATGAAATTATATTAGATTTAGGCTATGTTTGGCAAGCGTAGCTTATAAGCTAGCTGGTAGCTGATAAGCTAGCGGATAGCTGATAAGCTAGCTGTTGATGATAAGCTTGCTAGTAGCTGATAAGCTAGCTGTTGAACAATTATGTTTGGCAAAAACTAACTTATGAGTATGTAAAATGACCAAAAAGGGTATATTTGAATTTAATAATTAATATTAATAAGGGTATAATTGAAAAAACTACAATAAGCTCCTCATAAGCTACTCAAAGTAGCGTTTCAAAAAGCTAGCTTATAAGCTAGCTGATAAGCTAGCTTCCTGGTACATGTTTAGATGGACTAGTTATCAGCTAGCTTATAAGCTAGCTTATGCTTGCCAAACATAGCCTTAAAATTGTAAATAGTTTATAGATGACTTAGAATTAATAATATTGAGGAATATTCTTAGATTTAAAATTGTAAATAGTTTTATCGATAATATTTAGCAAATTATTTATATGATTTAATAAACCAAGAGTTTTGAATTTGATATGCCATCATCGATCATTATCATAGGCTACATGTGTCTTAAAAGGAGAATATTTGTCTAATTAAAACAAATCAAGTGTTGTTACATATCTATCGATTACCTTATTGAATAGAAATATACATCATCAACCAATCGTGTGTGTGATATATTTAATTAGATTAAGAACAAATTTACTTGATTTTGAAAAGGGTAAATTACATATTTGGTCCTTGTAGTTTACACTTTATTATATTGTTGGTCCCTATTTTGAAATAATTATAGAAAAAGTCTCAGTGGTTTACACTATATTGCATGTTGGTCACTGTGGTTTACACTATATTGCACTATTGGTCCCTAAATATAGTGTAAATCACAGAAACCAAAAGTGCAATATAATGTAAACCACAAAAACCTTTTCCATAATTACTTTTTTGTCCCTCATATTATTATATAATTATAGAAAAATCGGATGTAAAGATTCGATGAGGGAATTTGATGATATTATTAGAGCATCTTCAACGGATTTTCTGTAATTTCTCTAAAATTGGAAATCAAAAGTCATAATTTTTAAAAACATTTATATTCATCTTCACCACATTCCTTATTTTAGAAGATCCAACATCGATTACCATATTAAAATATTATTTCTTATGCTAAATATTTATTTTTCATAATTTTCTATTGATGTTTTCACTTGGTAATCATTTTTTAGGTTTTCTTCATATTTGGAGCCAAACCCTAATTTTTCTACTTTTCTTCATATTTGGAGCCAAACCCTAATTTTTCTACTTTTCTTCATTTTGGAGAATCTGTTAGAGCAAAATATTAACTCAAATCCTTATATTCTTCATTTTTTCTTTATTTTAGAGAAGATGCTGGAGATGCCTTTACAAACCAGAGCGCCGTTGGTCAAATGATACCTGATAATCCCACATTTTGGGAAATCAGAGTCAAAGTATCACAAAAAAGAGTAGTATCTATATAAATATTATATAATTAAAAGAAAAGAAATACCATTTCAATTAAACTTTTGCCATCATATACAATTGTGAAAGAGAAATAATTTACATTAAAGATGAAGATATGAATGGATGAAACATGGTCGTTGGAATAAACAAAAGGATTTGTAACTAGACAACTTTCTAACTGCCCACACCATAATGTCTTCAAACATCATATAAAAGATAAAATCATATACAAAGTAGTCTTTTAGATGTCTGAATTAAATTCAGTATCTCAAATGATCATATAAAAGAGAAGTCAAATACATAATAGTTGGCTTAAATGACTGAAAGAAGTATGCATGGTAGGTAGTTGGGGATGATGGGCATTGTGCATTTAATTGGATTTAGGATATGTCAATTCAAAAATCAGTAAAAGGAATGTGTGGTTGTATAAATATTTGTCACATCAATTTATGAGCAGTTTGGTACTTGAATTGAGGATGGAGACTCTTCCTTCCATCCAAATTTCTACTTCTTTTATTTCACCACATAACACATTGTACTTTGTATGTATGCAATGATTTGTAAGATGTATTTAACGAGGTTTTTTGGCTTCACATTGTACAAGAGAGGGGATGTTATAAAAATATAACGAAAGAAATCAACAAAAGACGGTTGAAAGGTAACATAAATCGACAGGACAATTACTATGGCGCAAGCGACGATTCACTATTAACTTAGCAAAGAAGATCCCGTGAAAAAATATAAAACTAAAATCGGGTTAATGTAGCTTTTGCTGTGGTTAATGTCTCTGTTAACTATACCGATTAAAATTATGATGATTATTTTGAACTTCTAGAAGCCTACGCCAAAAAAATCCACCTTTTCTATTATGAAACATGTTTGTATTACATCATTTGACTTTTTTCGTAGAGCATATAACATAACATCGAACACAGTTGGATAAGTTTGGAATTCTATTAAACATGTGATGAGCACTAATAAAAGAAACATAAGATTGATAATGAACAGTATTTATGTATATGAGCATTAATAAAGATATAAGATTAATAACAAACAATATTCATGTATTATTATCGAAAGAGAACTTTAGCTTAAGAATAGTAGATAACATTTGTTAAATGTTAAATGTTATATATAGATAATGTATTTCAAGACAAAATTCTTTTTTACAACTAATACTTTTTTCTAAATCATCTAAATTACCCTATTTGTATATGTTATAAAAATGAATATAAAGGATTGAAAGAAAAGTTGATCGGTTGTCAAGAAGATGAGAAGTTTCAATATCATATATAGTTGCACGTAATAAAGACGATTAATCATATATGATTAAACATACACGAAATGGACACTAACTTGGTGAAACTGACCAAAAGTTGCAAGGAAAGTTACCCACTATATGCTAGTTGATGCAACATGTGTTCAATCATATATGATTAAGTGTATATCTCATGTATAATCATATATAATCTTATAACTACTCAATTTTGTGCAAAATGGTAGTCCTTTTGTTTGAATCAACCCAAGTAAGTGTGGTGATATATATGAATTTAATTATCTGAGAATTTTAAAATTTATAAGACCCATACTAAACCATTATTTTAAAATTTTAAGATAATTAATGTTGTTTATTTTATAACTATTAATCCATCTTTTAGGAAATTCAAGTTCCAGACATAATTCTCTCTTTCTCTCCCCTACTCTCCCTTTGTCAAACATATTACATTGGATGAACACACATGTGTTCACAAACAATAAATTTAAATTTAGTTTGTTAGTTTAGTTAAGTGTTCAAAATAGTATCCCAAAAAATTGTCCACACTTTGTGTGTATATTTAATTAGAAAAATTGCATCAAAATAGAACCAATTTTACTCTAATGTTTATTTTGGGAAACCAACTTTCATAGCGTTCATTTTAAGGTTTCAGACGGGCTTTTTATTTATTTAAGAGACTTGTTAATCTGATAACCTACAAATGATGACATGGAGCAGGTAAAATTTAATGTGTCGTCTTTATTCTTTAAAACCAACTAAAATTCCATGTCATTAGTAAAAAAAATATACCCCGATTTCCATTTCAAAATACATTTGACAGCGACTCTTTGCCTCCATCAACATTGAACGGTTGATGAAGATACACCGAAAGTGAGAATTAATTTTTGTGGGAGGTCGACAGCAGTGTTGAAGACACACGCAAAGTAATTAATTCATATGATGATTGCTTGAAAGTATTTTCTAGGAAAACTAGTTCCAATCGATGAACAACCAAAACATGTTGCCCCTTGCATTTAAATTCCTAATTTCATATTTCCTGTTAAAGATTGTTTAACGCCTATCATCCTTCTCAAGGTTGTAAAACCCGGATTACTCGGCCGAGTACTCGGCGAGTAATCGGGAATCGGTGGTATACCGAGGCGAGTTTCATGTAATCGGGCATATTACTCGGACCTGGTGTTACTCGGCCAAAATCGCCGGTTACTCGGACTACTCGGTCAACCCGGTCTAACTCGGTCAACCCGGTCAACTCGGTCAAAGGTAGTCAAAATTAGGTTTTAAAAGAAAAAAGCCTCTTTTTCTTTCTTTTCAAGCATTTGACGATCCAGACAGAAGCAAAGGGAGAGACCGACAGAAGCAAAACCGATTCTTTTCAAGCATTCGACGATCCAGAAGAAGAAGAAGATGTAGAACAGCAGGTCGCCGGAAAGAGAGAGAGCTGTAAAGAAGAAGAAGATGCGTCCAACTGAAGAAGAAGAAGAAGGAGGCGATAATAGAGGCTGTGTTTTATTGGATGATTGAAATTAGAACCATTAGGTTTATTAGGTTTAAAAGGTTTAAAATAGGCCCAGTAAGAAAAAGCCCAAATATTTTTAATAAATAACAATTCAGATAGCCCAAAAAATTAAAAAGGTTTAAAATAGGCCCATCAATTATCCTATATTCAATATATACACATATATATTTATATAATTATGGCATTTATATATAAAAAATCCAATCCGAGTACTCCCCGAGTACTCCCCGAGTACTCCGAGTACTCGCTCCAAGGGGGTCGGCCGATATGGGAATGATTTCCGAGTTTTGCAACCTTGATCCTTCTTATAGTTGAATCGATTGACTTTGGGATCTACTTTAAAGGATTAATTTGTATATTCTAGAATAGAAAAGACAACGTTCAATAATATGAAAATAGATACAAGGTTATTAAACTGATAACATGCCTTTTAAAAGGTAAGTAATTTTTCATGGGGATGAATATTTGCTTAATTTAGTTTTTCTCAACTTAAAATTTTTGCCACATATTTTAAGATAAACCATTACATGTTCATCGTCATCACGTTAAACGAGTCCTTTAAATAAATGAAAACTTTATCTCAAAACCTAAAATGAATATTTTAACAATTATTTTTAAAACCAAAAAGTATAAGAAAGCTAGTTTTATTTTAATGAAAATTTTCCTATTTGATTATGTGTTTGTGTCTTCAATCTACATCTATCTAATAAAAAGACTGTAGTTTTAATTGTTTATAACAGAAAAAACGGAAACCCACAGGACAAAAAAGATAAAAAGAAAATATCAAAATAGATACGAAAGCATTGATAATAAAATAATCATTTTTTGGATGTAATTATTTAAATCTTTGTTATATTTTGTCTGATTTTCAATTTAAGAAACTAATTATCTTAGCCAATTTTAAATACCTCTAATACCTTTTAACAATTTTTTTACTAAAACTTTCAAAATAGTCATGTTCTCTGTCAAAAAAAACTCCGCCATGACAGCGATGAGTTTTCCGGCAACCTCCTCCAAAAAGCACCTCCGCCATTGACAGAGGTGGGTTAAATTGGTTTGCAATGCATATACAACTCCACCACCAACTATTTATTTGTTTGAAATGCATATCTAACTCCGCCATTGGCTAGCTATTTCTTTTTTTAACAGTAAGAAAGGGACACTCAAGGAAGAGAGCTTCGACAAGGTTAGCCATTCGCTAGCTATTTGGGTTAAATCCATGTGTATATCACTCACAATGCAAGTGTGATTTCCGCCAAAGACCAAAATTGCAAGTGCCATCTCCACCATTTGCAGAGGAGGTTGTTGGTGGGAGGTGGCCGGAAAGGTCCCCCATTGGAGGAGTTTATTTGGCGGAAAACATTCCTATTATGAGGTCTTGAGGAGAATGGTTATAAGGTATTAAAGGTATTTAAAAATGGCTAAAAACATATTAAATGGATCATCTTATTCCAACGGTCTCGATAGATTCTTTAATTTTCTTTTAGGTTTCTATCTTCCAAAAAATGTGTTCTATGTCTCTTTTGTTCAATAACATTATCAATTATCATTGTAAAAGCATAATGTTTTTTGTTGCTAAAGGCCAGATCTATAATGTTTTTTTATTGACACTCTTTGGTTCATCAAAATCATGTTAAAAATCAACACCAATCATCAAATCACATCGACCAAACCACCCGAAAAAATTGTGTGAAAGATTCACCAATAGACATGCCACAAATATCAAACAACCCCAAATACAGTTAATGGTGCGTTTGGTATACAGATGGGATTGAACACGACTGAATTGAACAATAGTGACATAGAAGAGTTTAAAACAAAGCAATATTTTAGGGTTTTAATTTGACATAGGTAGCTTAGTAATTTACCAAAAACTAAAATTATGACCACTTGTAAGTATATCATAGTGAAAGCATAGAAGGAGAAGCTACTCTTACATTTACCAAAATTTGATACATCTGGTGCTATCTCAACTGGTAAACCAACTTTTAGTTTCAAACTGCATCAATATATTTAGAACATATGCCATTGGAGAATTTCATCATACCTAAATCAGGAATTTTCACCACCACCAATCATCAACAAAAACCGATGTCGAATTGTCGATTATCACCGTCATAATTTTCAGATTAATCTTAGGCATCTAACTGCTTCGAGTTCGTTTGTTTTTGAAGGCTCGTCTTTCTTAACCGGAGGAGCAGAAAAAACCGGCACGGCTTGCCTTACACAGATGGGTGGTGCAATCTTTACCGGTCTGGGTTGCATCATCACCTGGCGGCTAGGCGATGGCGGCCTTGGCGGTGCGGAGAATACCGGCACTGCTGTTCTCATCGTGACCGGTGGAGCAAGCCCCTGGTGTGGTAACCGGTAACGGTGCACCGGAACGTAAGGGGACGGTCCCATGGCAGGGAAATGCGGCGGCCGGATGGGGTGGTTTTGGTGGGGCGATGAGGAGGAGGATGGCTCGTGTGGTGCAGGAGATACGGGCCGGTTCTGGCTGGTCATTGGCGGCACCGCCTTCCGGTAGAACAATGGAAGTATTTTAGATGTGGTCAATGGCGGTCTTTGAGGGCTTGGTGGGCGTGGGGATGGGGTCGTGAACTTCTTCTGAAAAGGTATCGGGAGGTCATTGTAGTTTGGTGTTCCGATTTTTTGCTTCAACTTGTAGTTCAAAAGTGCCCTTGCGATTCTAATTTGCTCCTGTTCATCGCTGTTCTCGGGTTCACTCGAAGAACTCGCATCTTGCTTCGCCACTGCCCGCACAAAACGAAGAAAAATTAACCAAATGTATATATTTCTTAACAACTTTGAACGAAACAAGTACATCCCAAGGGTGGGATATACATGCTGGTTTGACCATCAGGGTTGCGTTAGCGTGAGACCAATCTGTTTTCAGAAATTACTTGTTTACACTTAAAACTTCACAGCATAACAATGTGAAGGTGAAATTGTAACGAAACGTTTATTACACTATATGTCTCACGAAAACAACTTGGTCACACATGATCCTAAGGTGGCGTTGGGTTTGTAGAATGTTTTTGGATGGAATGGAATCTGTCAAAGGAATTCGATTTTGAAAAAATTGGAATGGAATGTTGTCAGGTTTGACCACCAGCTTGACACAATGTAACTTTAAAATTGGAATGAAATTTTTGTAAATGACCAAAAACCCCTTTGGAATTAGATTATGGTCATTCAATAGAATCAATACTTCACTTTTTTAAACTAAAAAAATACATTAATAAAATAATTGTTAAATACTTTAATAAATTATTTTTTTCTTATTAGGTTATATTGGGTTAATAGTATATCCAAGTATTATAGAAAAACAAATTCCATTCCATCAAAATACCTACGGTTGCTAAGGAATGTCAAATTTCTTCATTTGTGGAATTTAATGGAATTCGGAGATTCCTTCCGTGAAAAAGTACGAACGAACCAAAGGAAAGAATGAAATTTGGTCAATGGAATTTAACATTCCAAGATGACCATAATGGTCAAACTATAACTGGTTTTTTTGGGGGACAAATGGGATGGTGGGACTCACATTGTTTCAGTGATGACCAAGCTGCCATGGCAGCATTTTTCTCTGCTTGTTTCTTGTTTTTGGCAGGTTCACCAGTGAATGTGATTCCAGCCAGTTCAACCATGCCTGTAAAAACAGGTAGGTGTCCAAGACCAGACCTGTACGTTGTATAACGCGGCAATGGTGCGCCAACTCGTTGTGAAATCTCTTGTAAAAGATTCTTGTAAACCCCAGTTTCATCCTGCAACGCGTTAAATATCAATCAAATCATCAACCATCGACACTGATAATTCATCACAGAATGCTGGAGGTATAGTACGATAAAAACATTTCCTCTGGACGGTATATATACCATAGTGGGAGGTCCGCGGGGAAATCTAAAAAAAAGAAAACTAAGAAACACCCTGACCACCGTTCATTTGGACGGTATGCACATGTGCATACACGCAATTTAACTCGTTTTTTGGTTTTATGCACCATGTGAGTATTATAAATTACTCGTATAGTTGTATGCACATGTGTATACTGTCCAGATGAAGGGTTGCTAGGGTGTTCCTCAATTTTTTAATTTTTTGCGGCTTTCCCCTGAATCTGACCCATACATAAATACTCACATACCCTCCTCCCCTTTAATGAGGTTTACAATTGGGTTCCGATGAGAAGTGCCAAATATTGTGAGAAGTTGTTATCAACTATTGGATGAGAAATGGACGAACATTAGGAGAGATGCACCGGATCAATTCCCCTTTAAGCCACAATTCATGGGAGGGTAGTTGATTAAAACCGATCAACGGTTTAAAAGTACTTCTCACACTTCTCACACTTCTCACATGATCCCATGCCATGAGGTTTAAAGCCTTCGATGTTATGAAGGTTGGACATTCATCTTTAATTGTCAATATATACATCTTGGTTATGTATGCGATATATGAGTGAAGATGTTTTACTGCGAATAATATTTAAACAGCCTCGACTCATCACTAAGTCATCTAAAAGAACAAGAAAAACCAATAAATCTTATTTTAATTAAACCAGATTATAATATACTATCAAGATTAATGAAGTGTGTATTGGATAATCCTATAAAGTCCAAGGGAATTCACACTTCCATAGTATCATAATCCCATCTTCTGCAATAGTATTACAATCATCCCAGAAAAGACATAATGATAAGATAATCATAGCAGTGATACAGTTTAAGTCAAATCAAACAAATGAAATTGCAGAGCATGTATAAATCAAAGTCAATGGCAGCAATAAATACCATGACCCCAATACAAAATGAGCAGCAGGGCACATGCATACTGCAACAAAGCATTTATAAGCATAGTTAATTTGGGCAGACAAAGGCTATAACTCCTAATCTGCTCAATCAATAACTTTCCCATGTGCCAGTTTTTTTTTCCAAAAAGAATATACTTTATTTTTCATGATTATTACTTTTTCAACTTTACTTTTTGATTTTACAGATTAGGAAGTCCACCCATTTATATTAACTGCAAGTGCCTAATTATTTGAATGAATGATAACAAATGGAAGACAATTTCAAACTTCTTATATCGACATCCAAATTGTCAATTTATTCAAAGTGTTCATACCTATACCAACCCTTTTCAATAAATAAAAAAAAGAAATACCCCATCCATCTCAATAAGTCAACTTTGTAACCCTTCTTTCTCCAAAACAATCATATTGCAAATTTTACCATCAACAAATGTTTTAAGCTCTATCTATCAATGGGTTGCTTTCTTCTGATGCCAAACATCTCTTGCCTTTTCCCTCTTAAAACAGAGTTATCAACTTTTTTAAACTATCGCACTTATCTTCCATAGCAATAAACATCAAATCTAATATACAGATGCAAATGAGTAATTTTTTTTTAACCACAAAATACTCACACACCCAACTAACCTACTCCTAAATCTACACCACTGTCCACGATGGGACTCGAACCCACAACCACAAGGAAAGGGGACACCTTAACACCACTCCAAATGCCGTTGGGCTACAAGCCCGTTGGCGCAAATGAGTAACTTTAGACATGAAGTGTCAAGTTCAATGATCTTTTTAGTAGTTCTAAGTTCATATTTTCTCAAAGATTGTTGGTTCTTGCAAACTACAGTGTTTCTTGCCATTTAAAAGAAAAAGAGATGATCAATTTGCGATAATAAAACTAGTAGTACAATGTTCAGAAAGTCATGACATGAACAAAAAGGCTAAAACATTAACTTTATATTTTGTTAATTTTAAGGACAAAGATGAAGCATGAATATAATCAAATCAGATATAAAGATTGGGCATAAACCATAAAGTCGGTAAACCCTCTAACCTAACAAAGATGTTGACCCCCCCATATGGCCATATACCAATTCCACCTTAACCCCAGAGCCCATTGAATTGACTTACCTATTACCAAAATAAACTTTGAAAATTTCAAACCACTAGAAAATAATTTGCAGACACCCACTAAAACGTATTGATGTTGTTATTAAATGCCACATGCATAAATCACTTGTAACTTGACCAAAAACCATGAATGGTGTGAAACAGTGAAATGCATCTCTTACATTGACCATGCTAGAGATAAAAGTTGGTACAAATACTTATGGTGCTTTCTGCTTTGTCTGTAATTTATGACCAAAATACCCTTTCACCCAAGAACCTAATTACACAAGATTGACACAAACCCAAAGAAGTTTTGATCCATCTTCTCTTTTACCATCAAAAACTCTCACAAGAAAAATTGCATCATAATGCATTATATTACAAGGTGCAAAATACAACTCCTAAATGCATTCTGATATATGAATACAGGGTCTACTTCTACTTCACGAAAAGTTATTGTATGTATTATACTTCCATTTTTACCATTTGACATATTAGAATTGGTCATTGTATATATCTAACTTTATCAAAATTCATCATTTTGATGTATCCAATTTGTCACAAAATACATTAAATGATAGGTTTTATAATTTGATACCATAAAAATGAAAGTATAGTACATACAATAACTTTTCGTGACAAGTTACATACCCTTTCGGTATTTTGGTAAAATCGACTCAAGACAACTTATCAGACTAAAAGAAGGAACCGAAACCGCGCAAGTTAGCAAATTCACGGCGAAACGGCGCAAGTTAGCAAATTTCACGACCAAAACGGCGCAAGTTAGCAAATTCCAAGACGAAAACGGCTAAAAGACGCTAAGTAAAGTAGTTTTCTTCTTTGTATTGATGGTTTTTGAGAAAGTGAGAAATTAGAAGAAAACTTACGAGGATCCTGGCGGCGAGGGATTGGGAGGAAAGGGAGCAGAGGGCGACCTCGGCGGCGGCGTGCTCAGCCTGGCGGAGGGTGGAGAAATAGTTAGGGCTTTCAAAGGAGTCGCCGTTGAAGTTGACGACGGCCTTGAACCTGGGAGCGTGGTCAGGTCCTTCACGGATGCAGGTGTAGGATGGAAGGTTGAAGCAGCTCCGCTGTGCCAGTTCTTGAAGCTGATTCTTATACATCTTCCACTCCACTCTACTTCACCACCAATTGCCAACCTTCTCTCTTTCTGTATGTATATATGTATGTATATAAAACCCAACTGAGAAGAAAGGCCACCGGAGAGAAATGGGTGTTTGGCAGTTGAAGAAGGGGGGAAGGGGGTGGGTGTTTGGACTTTGGAATTGGAAAGAAAATGTTTTAATGGACGGATATAAACGTTATTAAGGCAATTGCATTCCACCCCCTGACCCCCACCTTTTTTTCCCTTTTTCCTTTGCAATTGCATGGATGTGATTTTTGTCTTTTTGATTCCAATTGTTTAATTTTTATTAAAAAAAACAAAACCAAAGATTTCTTTTTTCGCTGTTTGTCAAACTAGCCGATAAACCATTGTTGAATAAGGCTATGCAACACTCTCAGCCTCACATTAACGCCACATCAGCTTTACTATAAACCTACTATAAGCCCTCTCTATTTAGTACCACAATCCATTAAACCAAATACCCAATACATTGTATTTTAAATAAAAAAAGAAGAAAAGAGAGAGAGAGAGAAGAGAGAAGAGAGAGAGAGAGAGAGCTTCATCGGTGTGGGGAAACCGATTGCCCAATCCCGCCCACCATCCCGTCACCTTCATACCGTATTGATCTCAAGCCCGTCAAGCCATAGGAGGGGTTACGGATAGCCTAATAAGCTGATCGGTAACTGACAAACTAGCTTATGAATAAATTATATTTGACAAAAGCTAGTTGTGAGTATGTAAAATAACCAATATTGGTATCTTGGAGTATAATAATTAATAATAATAAGAGTTTAATTGAAAAAAGCTATAAAAAAACTACAGAAACACTAGTTTGAGTAGCATTTTAATAAGCTAATTTATTAGCTAGCTTATTTTTTTAAAGAGATAACTCATGTAAACCTAAACCCTAATCCAATATACCATTTTTGTTTTATTAGATGTAAAACGGAATAAAAAGTCAAGATTTAATGGGGGAAAAAGTAAGTATAAAAACGTTATAAAAAAGCCAATATTTTGGGTTTAAAAGATGTGTAAATATTTGAAATGGAGTGGGGCAATGATGAAATGAAGCAGCACTAGCAAAAAGAGAGCCATCTTTTTTGGTTTCTTGGCATATTGGTGTAATATGTGATAAGAGTGGGGGGTCCAAAAGGCATACCTTCATTGGATGCCTCCAACTCCCAATGCTTTTAACTCCACCCATTGCTATTGTGTCCATATTACCAGCATACTTCCATTTTCTCCACCAACTTTATCATTTCTTATATTTAATAACCAAAAAGATCAAATTAAACTAAATAGAATTTGTAAGTGTGAGAACTGAGAAGGATAAAATAAAGGCAAACCTTATCTCCACCATTAGAAATAAAGAACTTCCTAAATCAAATCAAACCACATGAAATTAAAAATATTACATAACCAGCTAAACCAAATATATATAAGCATACATATGACATATCTATCCAATATTAATCACCAATTACCCAAAAAAAAATTAATAGACCAGCATACCATGCACGTCAAACAACATAAAGTTGTTGACTTTATAAAATCTGACCAACCCACTAAACTATGAAATTAGTTTAGACAAAATGATAGCAGAACCCTTCAAATTGCCTTAAAACATTTACAATAACCACCAAGACTTTACAATTTCATAATCTTTGTTATATTGACAATATAAGTCATTATTTTCTTGTAGATTCTCCATCACTGTCCTATTTTTAACTTAGTTGTCAATTTTCGAAATTTCTAGCATTGGTTATTTTAAAATAAATTGTCAAACTACATTAGAGAGGCAAACATGTTCCAGAAAACCGAGAAAAGTGATTTAAGCTTATGCAAGCAATTGAGTTAATAATTACTATATTTTCTGTTGACTTTTGACCAAAAATACCTAATATTTGATCAACTCCAAGTATCAATCACTTTCTTGTGGACTTTTGAGCACAAATTTGGCTTTTAAATCTATGTTCATGCTACTTTCAAGCCATACTATGTCTATGTAGTCTTTGCATCTTAAAAGGCCACAATCAACTAAGTTTGCTGTATGACATATAGGCTGATGTATTTTTTTAATTTAAAGGGCCTATATATTCTCTATTCCTTTCCTTGTCCTGCTTTTGGTGCTCCTGTCCTGAATACCTTACCCCCACCAAAACATAATCTAGGGAAGACAAAATGGTTACAACCAACTTTCCAAAAGACATATGCCAATAGAATCAACAGTAATTTATTTATACAAATTATGTCTAGCTCAATTGGTCTTCCTAAAGGCGGTAACACCTGGGGGAACTAGATGGATCTCAGTCTACCTGGGTTCAATCCCAAAGGGAGTCAATTTGAGGGCATGAGGAGTACCCAGTCATTGGGTTGGTCCATTCATAGACTAGATTTCCCCAGCCCAGTCAAAGATTGTGGTTGGGTTCTAGGTCCAACGTAAGTTGGGCCGGGACAACGGCGGATTAGTGGGCTGCCCATGGATGCCCGATACCGACGGGGAGGTGTGCATGCGTGTGTTCGTGGTAGTCGTTCGTTGGTTCAATGCCGCTATGTCTTCCAAAAAAAAGAGTAATTTATTTATGTAATAATTGTATTTGACATTTTGTATCAAATAATCATCTCAATTAAGGAAAAATAATTAAAAGGTGGTTGTGTACTTGCAAACCATGAATATTTGTGACATTGTACTTATTTAAGCAAAAATGAATGTTTTGCAAGTACAAGGGTTTTTCTTGGAATTTTCTATAGTACAATCCTTATTTTGATCCAAAAAAGCTAGGAAGTTTAGAGAACTAATTTACTTGGAATTAGCAATAGGAAGATTGCAAGATGATCAAAAGGCATAAACGTCAAAATTGTGTGCAACCCACAACTGATGTAGAAACAGAAGCATTGTAATTGAAGCAGACAAACCTACACACATTATAGGAGTCTAAGGGGTCAGTTTACCAAATGCTTATCAGGTCACTTACCTTACCATATTAACATGGCAAGGGCCGCCGAGAATCCTACCCGGTAAGAGATGCAAAACAAGGAACGAGAGTCTTACAACGGTAACTAAGGGTGGCGACTGTTATCAGTAAAAGATCGTTGCACAAAATGCTATTTTGATGCCAAGAATCCTACCCAATAAGGTTGGTGAGGATAGTGACTCTCGATGACACTGCTAGTACTAGTAGATTTGAGAAAGGATAGTTGTAAATAGCCTCAAGGCTATGGAACAAAAGGAGTAAACCGGTTCGCAAAGGCCAACATGATCCTCTTCCACAGGGTTCCCAAGTGCTTACCTGGAAAGCGTTTTGGTAAAAGGCTCCTAAGGGACTATTTACTGAACACTTGCAGCTTCTTACCAGGTAAGTGATGCTGACTCAGTAAGAATTTTGTTGTTTACGCATACCCTTCGACCCACAATGTCTCTAACTGAGATGCTACCCCAGACCAGTATGGGAGGTAAGTTTGCAACAAAAGAGCCTCGCTTACTCGGTTACTTTTTACCCGATTTGTGTTGGTAAACGAGTAGAACGAACCCTAAGAGTGTGATCACGAATTTTCTCCGAAACAACGAAAAGGAATACATGAGTCAATGCGACCACCAAGTTTCAAGTCAGATTTCACCATCTCAACGGGCGGTATATCCTATAAAATCTGCAAATATAAAAACCCCGATAACAACTCCAACCGTGTGGGGAACGAAAAGAAACTAGTACTAGAATCAAAATATCATTGATCTCGTATTTAGCATGATTACCTTTTCTGGTGTGACTACCATTTATCATAGATGAAAACTCGAAGATGCTTACTAATCCAGATAAAAAAAATGGTGCATTATATGAGGTGTCAAAATCCACAGATACCTTCAAATGCATTTCAAATGCAACATTATGTCGAAAGACCATTTCAAGATGGATCCTATAAAAACCAATTTATGTGTTAAAAGAAATGAACATGAAAGTTCTTGTTGGATCCTACAAAAAGGCAGAGTCCTCACCATAGCAGTTACCAAACTTCTTCTTTGAGAGGTGAAAACATAAATATGCATTTAAAGAGCTGACATTGAACCAAAAAAATATTTCAGTCATTATGTACCTGCAATCTTTAAGATGGAGAAAACTCAACAACCTCGACTAATGCTTGAGCACCATTAAGTATGCATCAACCTGCATTCTACACAATGTAGCACTCATTTCACATCTTATACATTTAAATAACATGAAATAATTACCAAAAACATATATTGTAAAAGCTAATACTAGCTAGGTTTTCTGTGCATTTTAAGTTGCATGAAGAGAACCCTTTAAAATTATGATTCATTCATTCTCTCAAGATAATGAACATAAGGGTATAGAAAAGCCATGGTGTTAGTACTTAGTATCATGGCAAACGTACAGGGAGTGTGATTAACTACATTCAGATGTAGTGAATCAAGAAGACAAAGTTGCAGGGTAATTATAAATCCAATTTTTATACTTCTTCTCATTCATTACATGATATGAAGGAGGAAATGAACATCACATTTAAGTCGCAACTAGTCACAAGAGCAGCAGTTATGAACATGGTCATCTGAATGATATAGCGATGCTTAGAGAAAGCAACAAACATTTCTATATATTATATGGAGTTATGTGATAAGAGAAGACAACATATGTTCCTCCAAACAAAGGTTTCATGTCAAATTTTGGATTCTTTGGAAAATATCTACTTGTAGACTTTGTAACAATAAGTATCAACAAGTTAATATAAAGACACACAATAAGGCATGATCAGATAAAGCTCAGCAAATTCATTGCAACAAGCAGTTAAATAAGGGAAGCATGATGGGAAATATAAAGATATTGCTACCTGGCCATCAATCAACCTCAGTTGCCGCAAACTGACTTGTAAGACCAAAGGGCCTTTGGCCTAGTGGTATTGGGTTACCAGTAGAGTCCGGCTCAAGTCTGAATGAGCTCACCAAAAAAGGACAGCGATGATTCATTTCCGATAATTTTATACTTCAAGTGAGTGATTAAGGTTATTTTGTAGCACAGATCACCAATCAATTATAGTATAGAACCTATGTACATACTTACACAAAACTAAAAGAGTCCCTATTTGTTCCTCAAATATGGTTAAAACGATGCAATATCCATATGTGCTACAAATATTCAGAAAGGAAAGCTAGAGCTGCCACAAGGCCACCATCACTTCAAACTATCAAGTCAATTTACTTAGAGCAGATTGGCCAATTGCCACTTTTGTCGAAGTCCTCCCCCACTACTTTCATATTCCAGCCAAGAAAGGTTTATGATAGTTATATGCAATCATCAAAAGATTAGCAACTGTTAGGAATGGCATAAATCCTTAAAACAATAACTAAAACCATTCATCCGCTGGTATTTTGCCGCCCATTACCATTTTCATATCAATAAAGCAAACTATTGAAAACGCATCTTTATCTATATAAACAAAAGGTAGTGAACATCATAGAGAATAGTAATGTTGTAATTTAACTAACAGATAATAACATATTTAACTCAATTTCCACAAAAAGATATGATGATATGAAAAGTTGCTAAAAATCCTGCTGCATTGTGCTCATTCCCATATCCAAAAACTAATCCAAGAGAAGAAAAGTGTGCTGAATTTTATAGCATCATTCATACATTCCAAATAGAATGGCCAAATACACATCACAGATGCATCAAATATTGGCAGAAGTATATCTTGCATACAATAATTCCGTACAGACATTGCGCAAGTCTTCTCAAAAGAGAACAACTCATACAGCTTAGAAACTAGAAAACCAACATATGAAATCCACTAAAATTTCAGATGAAAATCCAGGGCCTTCCCACCCCTAAGCTGACCAAAACATTACACAAACAAAAAATCTATCACTTCCTTAAAAGAAATGTATAAAATCTATAACTTCTCCCAATCAAAAAGCTCATGACTGGAAACAATATACTGTAAAATGTCCAGAAGAGCAGAACATCAATGTCAACAAATATGAACAAGTTCCTGCATATCAAAAGCATCTCCTTCTGTATGCTCAACTTTGCCAGTTCTTATCTTCTCATCATGACTACCAGTCCTTGCTATTAGGTCAAAATTTTAGCTAGATGAGATCATATAATCTAGTAATCTACCATCACATTGATGCATCCATCAGTGATGTATATATGCACAATATATACCATTCTAAGATCTGCCATTAGAGTTATGGATTCATAGAAGATGGAGCATGATTATAGTAAGAACTAAGAACTACTCTTGTAAGTGTCCAAAATAACTGGTATGATCGTATGTATAATTAGATTGTTAAGCTTCTCAGCACCATCAAAATCATAAGATTATTAGAAGCAAACACACAAACGTCTATTCGATTGAAGTGTTCAACGCGATTGATTGATTGATTACAACCGTTTCTGAATGGCCTTCCAATGAATCGTCTACTGAAGCCGAATTGTGTTTCAACGGTGGAGCTTTCGTCTTATTCGCCGGAGAATTCGCCGGAGATGGAAGCAGTAAACCGGAAATGGAGCAATTAGGGCTTTCGAGTAGCAGGGGAAAGACAACAGGCCGTCGTTGACGGTGGTTTTACAGACGGTACGAGTTCATCGGAAAGTCAGACAATACGGTTCGGGTCGGGTCGGGTCGGGCATACGTCAATGGATCAGGCTCCGAGACGTTTGGCCCAATTACTATCTTCATTCATAATTCATGATTTTATTGTATTTTTAGTTTTGTCAATTGATTCATTTTAATTTTATTGATAAATTAGATTATATGGATTTTATTGATGGATATAGCATTATCGATAATAGTCTTTTAATCGGGTTATGAGCTATATCGAATTTAAATTATTGTTTACTTCGTAAGTTCGTAATACAAAACAAGAGTTGTACGAAAATTTAAAGATGGAGATCTTACGAAGGTTGTTGGCTACTGTTAGATGTGATCGATTTAGTTTTTATATTGTTGTAATTATTAATATGAGGAAATATATTCAAATACTATAGCTTGGTAGTTTTTATTTGTATTTCTTGGGCTAGTTTTTGTTCTTTCGGGTTGCTTGTTTTTTTTTCTCCTTGCTTGTGGTTGTATTCGTTGGTTCCTCTAGACTTGTTGTTTTACTTGGTTTTTTAGCGGCTTGCTAAAAGTTTTTTGAATAAATTTTGGTTTTTGAGGTTAAGGTGATGGCCATGCCATAGCTTTAGTCTTCATCTTCTTCTTGCAAAAAAAAAAAACAAAAAATTAGATGTGATCGATTTAGTTTTTTAGGATTAAGCGTCGTTCTTTAAAAACCAACCGATTCAATTACAATTGAAGGACCAATTATGATAATCCAGATCTAATTCACGATATCCTACTAGCACATGATATTTCCTTATTTTTTTTGTAGTTTTTAGTTTCACAAGTTTATTGCAGGCAAAATAAAATAAGTTTTAACCCAACAAACTAATACTTTTTTTATTAGAAATTTGTAATATTTCTATCTAAAAAAATAAAAGGACAACAATCTAAAAGTAAAATGTATTTTTGCAAACTGCAAAGCTAATTATAATTTGTTGTTATATTTTAAAAGAATAATTTAATCCAAGTGAGTACCTTAAAAAATTTCACGAATATGTTAATTGTTGTCCCCTTGCATTGGCATCCAATTTTGTTACTCATCTCGCAACGAGATACATCCACCCCTTTTGCACGTCATGGCCTCGTCTCATCCCCTCTAGCGACCAAGAATCCCCTTCGGTAGGAGCAAAGGAAGGACTTGAAGTATTAGCCAGTAAGTGAGGGCGACAAGTCTCTACCACATTTAATGCTTACCAAATAAATTGTTGCATATGATACTGTTTTGGTGATAAAACACTTACGGACTTACCTGGATAAGCATTTGGTAAACATGTAACACCCCAAAATTTGGAGTAAACAAAAACCTTTATTTACGAAAGGTGTTAGTACAAATATACGCCAAAGCGTGAGCTCTTCCCAAAAACAGGGGTATAATAGTAGTGTATAATTACAATGTTTGTAATCTAAATAAA
This sequence comes from Centaurea solstitialis, assembly GCA_030169165.1. Lineage (NCBI taxonomy): Eukaryota > Viridiplantae > Streptophyta > Magnoliopsida > Asterales > Asteraceae > Centaurea > Centaurea solstitialis. The sequence continues at coordinate 15,337,317 of CM058042.1, forward strand.
TAATGTGACAACCATCTAGTCTCAATCCTATCTAGGGAAGAGACTACAAAAAGGGTTGTCAAACTGTCAATGCCTGCGCGGTCTAAAGGACCGGTCTCTTCACACTTTTCCCAAAGCTCACTCTCAATCCCGGCACCTACTCAGGAACGGCGTCCCTTGTACCTGAGAGACACATCGACACCAAGCAAGTGTTAGGCTAAAGGAGCCTAGTGAGTTGTATCAAATAAACATCCTACATATAAAAGCATGTTAAGCCATGTAAGATGTACGAAAGTGTATTAACAACAAAATGCACCATGTTAAACCGGTTTATCTTTTATCTTTGAAAACCGTGGGAGCGACCCACTTTCACCGAGCAAGTTACATCTCAGAGTCGAGACACCCCGTTGCCGTCCTCCAACGAAGACTTGAATAGGCAACCTCAGAGGCCAGGCACATTCGCGGCCACACGAATGGCGAGGGACATAGGTGCACACCTTTTGACTAGTGCCACCCAAGACTGAGTCGAACTCGTGTAAACTTGAAGTGCACACCTTTTGACTAGTGCCACTCTAAATCAATCTCATTTCCAAAAACGACATAGTGTACACCTTTTGACTAGTGCCACATTGTCCAATTTACGTTGCATGAAAACATGGGTACTCACCTTTTGACTAGTGACATCCCGGTCCACTTTTTGACTAGTGACCAATAGCATCCCACTTTTTGACTAGCGGTGCTCCATAACATTTTAGTTATACGATTTATGCATTATCGAAAGTCTCAATACTTTCATTCGTTTCATATAAATCAACATGTTCGGAATTCAATTCCTTTGCATCAATCCATGACATACTTAATAACACGAATTTCTCATAAACACATTCATCATGAAATCACATGGATATAACTCATGCATTCGTAGCACACAATGAATCATTTCATGTATACGATAATCCAAGTTGAGCCATACATACGAGACTCGTCACTTATTCATTTCATGGCAAATCCTAAACCTAGAAATTTAGGCATTTCATCCAAACACATAGTTATCCACAATATCGAGCAAGACACGTAATATCAAGCAAGATGATGTGCTCTCAGTTTTAACAAAACGGTTTTAACAACTCACCTTGAGGCTTGTAAAGCCAAAAGCCCCAATTTTCACCAAACCCTAGCTTAAAGCTTGAGTAACCACCTAAACTGATAAGGAGTTAAAACCTTGGATTAGCTCCAGATCTACGACATATATGACTAGATCTATACTTTAAAACCATATAGAGAACTCACCTTGAGGGTTTGTACCCAAAACCCCCAAATCCAAGATTTAGGTCAAATATGTGAACTACCTAAAATCAAGCAAATCAAACCTTAGGTTAGTTTCATAACTCCTATTATGTGGATTAACAAACCTCAAGTGGTTTAGATAAGCTTACCTAGCCAAATCTTGAGTGAAAACCCTAGAATCTTGAAGAACTCAAATCTAGCAACAATGGAGGTGGAAGGTGAGGTGGAGATGATGAAGATGATGAAGATCCAACTTCCAAATCTAGCTACTTTCACTAACAATCCATTAATGGGATCTTGAAGAACTTAGAAAGAGGAGAATATAGGAAAAAGAATCAGCTCAAATGGATAAGAAATGAAGAAGTTATGAATGAAAGAAGAAAGAAGGGTTTTAAACCCGAAATCCCGTGCTGCAGCACACCTAGCGATCGCTAGGTGTGCATGCTAGCGGTCGCTAGCTACGGGTCCTCTCTATCAGAAAGTGGTCGCGAGCTCAAACAGCAGCATTGATATTTTGCCTAGCGATCGCTAGGGGTATAGGCTAGCGATCGCTAGCTATCTGGGCGGTTCGGTGAGATTTTGTTTCGGCCATAACTTCTTCGTTATAACTCCGTTTTCGATTCCGAAAGAACCGTTGGACTCGTATTTGGATTCTCTACCATTCTAAACCATAAAATATAGGTTTTGATCCAAAGATCTATTTTCCAAATTTTATCAAGGAGTCGATATTACAACCGGAAATTACGGGTGTTACAAAACAGAACCTAAGTCATAAACATTTTTATTCTTTTAATATATATGGTTTGATTGAAATTTTGTATGAGCTTCCATAACGTGTGTGTTTCATAATTTTATTTGAAAGTTGAAATTCATTTTTGGGCCAGGTTCCCCTTGATCCGATGAACACTCATAGTCCTCCATCTGGACCGTATAACTTCTGTATATACATAATTTTTAATATACACACATGTTTATGAACATGTGCATGATGCACTTATACATAAAAACCAAAAACAACTTAATTTGTTGATATACACAAGTGCATATGATCCAAATGAAAAGATAGGAATGTTTTATTTGATTTCCCTTTACTTAAGGTTTCCCTTAAACCTCCATCTCTTTCAATCAACCATAGGCATTCAAATCAACTTGCATGTACTTCATTTAACTCCATAGGGTTTTTATGATAAAAAAGAATCCAATAGTGGTAGTTAGAATTCATCTTTCTAAATAATATCTTAAATATTCAAATATTGATCTTTGGTGGCGTAACAATCACAATTAGTGGTATGGCTGTTAAAACAAATATCATACTAACATTAATATTTTAGTTTCTGTTACATTTTTGCCTCATATTGTTCCACCTATTTTAGTGAAACAAAAAAATACCTTTTTCCCCACGTTGTTCCACTTTATCTCTATCTCATATCGCATCAAACGTGGAACAGTGAATTTTATTTCTGTCACATGATGCGTTTCTGTTTATCCCATCTACCAAAACGCGGTCTAAAGGAAATCGAACCTACAACCTCCAAAAAGGACGAGGGCTAACTGTTACCATACAATATAGGTTTTAGTTAGAGTTATTCTTTTCAAATAATATCTGAAATATTCAAATATAATTATTAAACTATATTCGAAATAAAAAACTAATACAAAGAAAGTGATTGATGGTAAGTGCCATTGCGAAATTGGACGAATTGTGTCGCCATAAAAATAAAGTAAGGATGGTGACCAAAAAAGGAAAAAAAAATTAGTTTCCACAACAATATTTATTAAATCCAAACTATTGTTTTTACAAAGAGTCGTACTTTATGCAACAAAAGTTGTATTTTGATGTGGATTTAGCAATTTCAATGGTAAATAAAAAGAGAAGAACCACAAAAATGAGAACGAAAAACGACATGGAAATGAACACAAAACGCAACAAGGCCTCCAACGCCATAATAAAAGACAGTGAAAACAACGGTTAACCAATTATATCATCATCAATGGGCCCACATCAATTCATTATTCATCTCCACACTTCAATCAATACTCGTGCACCCGATTTAATATTTATTAGAGCAAAAAGTTAAATTCAAATTGTACTATAGAAATTCATATTACATTAACAACGATATACATTTTAAGGTAAACAAATATACATTTTAAAGTTCCCATTGATTTATCTGGTACGGTTAGTCCAGGGGGTTATAAGATGGTAGCAGAGTTGAGAACCGGACCATTATGACAAGCTGCCAACCAACGAGGACGCTAGGCTCTCGCCGGGGGGTTGGGGGGGGGGGGGGGGGTTGAATTGCTAGATCATTCATCGTTTACTTTGTGGAAGGGCTTAAGACCTCCATGCATTAAATCAAAAGTTCAAATGTGGACAAAAGGGATAATATATGGTACAATATAGTAATATAGTATGAGATATTAATGCTTTGTATTTATAAATAATTTAATTAATAATAAAATGTAATAATGGAAGCTAAAACAATTTGTTATATTCTTAGAATATTTTTTGTAATCGTGAATATTTATATTAGCTTAGACATATCAACTAATAACAACGATGAATTTTATAACGTTCGGACTCAAATTAAGGAAAATGAGAAACTTGGATTTTGTAAATTTATTTGTCTTAATAATTATTATTGTGTTGTTTCGAAATATAAAAATTCTTTTTTGACCAAAAACCAAATATGTAAGTATAATATAAAATTTAAGTATTTAAAAAGTAATCACTTAAAGATAATATTAAATAAAATGTCACACAAAAAGAAGGGAATTTAAAAAAAAAAAAAAGAGAAGATGGAGAATGACAAAATAATGTGGTCATTACTCATCATTCATTTACATGTCAATAATCAACATCAAATATGCAAGTGACGTATCATTCAACTTAACTTATAAAATGTATCTTTTAGTTTAATCAATTTAACGGTCAAAAGTTTAGTTTTATATTTGATGGTATAATGAAATTTTATATATCAATTTCATTAGGTGTTACTTGGTTTTTTAAAGATTATAATTGTGATAGTTATGGTCGATTACCGAGCACTTACTGGGTAAATGTTTGACAACAAAAGAAATTGCCACTATTTATCTTATCATGTAATAATATTATTGGCCTTCAAGATGAATTGTTGATAAGCATTTTAAACCCGACAAAAATATATCGGGTAAGACTCTCGGTCTTTATTATATGAAGGTAAGATTCTTGATACATGTCATAATAAATTGGCTAGAAAAATGATATTAGTAGATGTAGAGCCGTTCTCATCTTTTTAGAGATCTTACTACACTTGTACTGAAACTACAAAGCGACTAAAAAAGTAATAAACAAAAAAAAAATCAAATTTCTTGTCATGTCAAAAATCTTTCGAGTTAAAGCAAAAATGTGCAAATTGACAAAGTGAGACAATAAATCAAATAATTGTTAATCAATTTTTTTTGACACTATATTACAGCTTATGATTCCAAAAAAAAAAACAGGTGTTCATTGAGAGGTAGGTTCACAAGTTAAGTTATATGTATCCGACCTTCCATGCAAGAAAAAAATTGGGCCCCAAAATCATGGATGCCCTATTCAAATACTAAGATTTAACATGTCAGTCGATAGCCTCGTTGTAGACGCTAATCCAACAAACATTTTAGTAAACGACTTCTTAACCAAAATACTTTAAATATGATCAAGTCATACCTCATGCATTAGTTGAAAATGTGTAAATATAAACAAATTGCATATTTATATGAATACCAACGAGGCTTGATTAATGAAAAATTAACGTGAAACCTTTATTATGTTGAAGTTTAATCTGATACCGAAAATATGGAATGGATAGATGTGTTGTGGCCTTTGCCAAAGTCAATGAAGTACATCTCACCTATTCTGCTTAATTTCTGTAAAGTAAATAAGATATATAAAGACGTATCATTTAATTTTTGTGACGCGTTAAATTGCATGAACGATAACAACACAAGTTTTTTAGTATACTAGACTTAAAACTATATATGTATGTATTTTATTACGATTTGGAAAGAATTGATTTGGTTCGTACAATATCTCATTTGAAAAACTGTCAATAAGATGTATGTAGAAATTATATTTTCTCTTACTTTTTCCTCCTACTCACTTCATCAAGACAAGTGTTAAAGTCAATAGATGATATGAAGAAAGATAATTAAAAGATTACACATGTCATTTGATCAACTGGGTAAGAAGAAAAAGTAGAAAAGAGTATAAATTATCCAAATTATAATATATACAGAATGGGAGCTATATTTTTGAGGTAGAAATCAAATAAAGTTGAGATATAAATATAGAGTAGACTACAAATTTGGTATACATGGTTTGCCAAAAATAATATTTTTCGTTCACACAGTTTCAGAATAACAAGATAACCATCATGATTTGAAAAAAAAAATATCCTTATGACCTTATCTAGACCCTCACGCTAACGATTACTAAAATATCACATTAAATGAGAGACATTTTCATTCTTTCTGGCCGTTTTCTTTGAAGTTTACACAATCAAGAACCATAGAGACCGGAATTGTAGCTTACTCTTTTGAATTCAAAATACCGTCGATTGAAAAACCATTTATTGTATCAATTATTACATAAGAGTGTATACAAACATACATATGAAGTAAACTATTGTATTAGTCCTGTAGTTTTTTATTGGATAACAGAAAAGAATAGTAAAAAGACAAAATGCTTCTTATTAAACGAGATTCTTAAGGTCTTTAAAAAGATTAAATTAGGACATCTTTGCATATCAAAACAGTCGTTTTATAAATTTAAAATTATAGACTCAAAAAGTGTAAGTTTTAACAAACCATGGAAACCAAATATATACTTACTTTATAAACTTGTTTCATTTGGCTTATGAAGTATTATGTACATACAAAATAAAGCCAAAGAATAAAGTTTTAACTAAAGAAAGTGGCATGAATATCTAGAAATATAAAAGCCATCCAACCATTCATATCTATCTATTTTTTCCGGTCAAAAAATAAGTATAAAGTACATTTAGAAACTGTTTTCTTTTCCCTGGCGCAGCTGGGCCATCCTGGACTTGAACCAGAGACCTCGCCCGTTTTTTATATATCGACTATTATAAGTTCGGTTAAAAGACTAAATTTTTAGAACATAAAAAAATTTATAAAATATTAACATACAAACTAATAAAAACTCATTCGAAAAATAAGCTAGCTTTACGTGTTTGAATTGACCATAAATTAGTTTATTAAAACGTTACATAAATTAATGTTTTGAAAGTTTTTTCTAGTTTTTTTTTTTTCAATTATACATTAATATTAATTATTTTATCCAATATATTCTTTTTGATTATTTTACATATTTATAAGCTAGTTTTTGTCAACCATAATTTGTTTATAATCTAGCTTATCAACTATCAACTAACTTATCAGTCACCACTTAGCTTATCAACTATCAACTAACTTATCAGTGACCACTTAGCTTATCAACTAGTTTGCTAAATACAATCTATATATCTGGATAAATTGTGTATATCAAGTCACCAGCTATTGTCAACTAATTTGCTAAATACAACCTACATATCCGACAATTGTGTATATCGAGTCACGAGCTAGCTTATCAGCTAGTTTACTAAATACACCCTACATATCCGGATAAACTGTGTAGATCAAAACACCAAACACAGGGTACATGTCCAGATAATTTGTGTACAACAAAACATCACAAGGAAAAAAAAAATTGTTCAGTTTGAGTTGAGCAATACAAAATAGAGAGAATAGAACAGATACAATAATCAATTCATAACTGTTTATACATTTTTATACGTTCCATTTAAATAATTAACCAATTAACCTAAAAAAAATAATTTTTTTATGAAGACAATTAAATGACAATAAAATAACAATTTGTAGTTTTTAATTTTCTATTATCAGCATTTAATAGATCACCTAATAATTCACATATGAATTTTGACGACATTTTACCTTTTATTTCGATCATAGAGTTATATTTGTAAGATAATATTTGTATGCAAATACTATTACTATATAGAGAAGTATTTTGAAAGCTAAATTACACCTGTACAAGAATAAACTTGTTTTAAAATAACTTAAAAAACACTTTACATTTTCAGAATTAAATAAAAATTAATTATTCAAGGTATCATCATTGTTGAAGGATGCAGACTACAGAGGGTGAGAAATCCAATGCATTTTGCTCATCAAATAAATCCATGAAATTCAATTCAGTTGCAATCATGTTTTCTTTTCCATCTTCCAATAATTCAAAAGCTTTCTTAAAAAGCCGATTCATCATTCTGATTCCAAAATTCACACAAATCAAACACAAATTTCCTCATTTCGTCTCAAAATTCGAAACTTACATCATCAAAAATCATCGCAACTAGGTGAAATTCAATTAGAGAGATGAAAGCTGATAAGCCAGCTGTTGATTGATAAGCTAGCTAGTAGTGTTTTTTTTTGAAACGGCAAGAAAAGGGAGACTAGTGAAAGGGCTTCCGCAAAGCCATCACCCCTACCTAGCGACCCAACGAATTAATGGTTGTTGAACAAATTATGTTTAGTAAAACTAACTTACTTAAAACCACTGAAAATGATATCTTTGAAAAAAACTGTCAAAAAGCTACTCAAAGTAGCGTCTTAAAAAGCTAGCTTACGGTACATGATTGGATGGACTAGCATAAGCTGCTATACACAGCCGAAGTAATTTGTAGCAAAAAGCGAAAATTCTCTCGGTTGTTAAAACCGCAATACTAATCTAATCTGAAGAAGAAGAAGAAGATTAAATTGATGCCAAAATTCATACAAAATCAAATACAACTTTCCTCAATTCGTCTCAAAATTCGAAAATTACATCAAAACTCATCACTACGAGGTGAAATTGAACAAGATCGTGGAACAAAAAGTGTTTAATTAATAGTAATTTGTAGCAAAAAAGCGAAAATTCTCTCTCGATTGTTTAATAAAATCCGCAATAATACTAATCTAATTTCAAAGAAGAACAAAATTAAGAAGAAGTCGTAGAAGAAGAATTAGTAACAGAATTATTATGTTAATCCTGAAATCCAGTTTTCTCCCAAATTGCGTTCCTAACTCGACTCAGATCCCTTCCTTTCAACGTTCGCCCAATTCCTTCGTGTACGGAAAACGACGCGATTCTCGTCCTCGCCATCTGCCTCGCCAGAAACTCATGCGGCGGAATCCGGCCGCCGTTGCCGTCGTCACCGTAACCGTTTTTCTCGAAATCACCGTCGTCTTCTTCTTCGTTATCTCTCCTCCGATTCTCTCTGTAATCCTCCTTCAGTATCTTCGACCAGTCCGGCACGTTCACCGGCAGCGACGACGCCGTTCCTCCGATCTCGCCTCTCTTCGCCGCCGCAACCGCCGGCGACGATTTCTTCGAGATCCGCGTGGTTTTGCGTGGCTCCGGCGAGGAGGAGAGGTTGTGGTTGTTGTTGTTCCAGAGATCTGATTCGTCGAACTCGAAGATGGAGGATTCCGTTCCGATAGGGCCGGGAAGGTCGCCGGAGAGGTAGCGGTAGTTTGATCTGGTGGCGTAGTAGGAGGAGGTCTTGGATGCCGCCATTGAAACGGAGCTCCGTTTGTTTCTCTCTCTAGAAAGGTTTTTGGAGTTATTCATCTTAATCAGTTTAGTCTGCTTTTTATAAATGTTTCCAATGGATAAGGTTCTCTTTTTTTTTTTTTTTAATTTATTTTAAGTTTTTTTATTTTTGTTAGTATGTTAATATGTATTTTTCGTAATAAATACGATAATACGTTTTATTTTAAATTATGAAAAAAAAATAACTAACAATATTTCGATTTACTAAATATATAAAATGCAACATCTACTTTCTAAAAATAACTATATATATAAGAATAAAAAAATGTCATACTTTTATATTATACATAATTACCGAGTATTGAAGATGTATTTTTCCTTTTAGAAAGTTTATCCATTGAAATCATTTTCAATATATTTTTCTGAAAAAAAAAAACACATTTCAAAATCTATCAAAAGAATATGATTCCATCGCAAACGGTTTTCTATATATTATATTATTATAATATCTAATATCTATTATAAAATAATTTTGTTATCTTTCATACGTTTTAACTTCAATTTTATTGATAGACAAAAAAAATGAAATATTTAATCTTTCATAGATAGTTACTTTGAAAAGAGTTATACAAATTTGAAAATTTCCACCATATATTTCCTTCTTTTATTCTAGAGAAGATTTTAAGAAATCTATGAAGTAAAAACATCTTAGATCTTGGTTTTAAATAATATGTTGGAGATAATCTAGTTGATTCTCATAAGATTCTTTTTGAAAGGGTATCCGAGGTTTTGCCCCGACTAATCCCGGCAAAGTTCACCGACAGCTAAATTTAGCATGCTGCCATGAGTTAATCTCCAGTGGCCACAATCTGGAAGCGCCCGGATTCGAACCTGGGGTAGAAGGATTAACTAGCCACTTCCTCCACATGTCTTATAAGATTATTAATCGAAAAAAACATGATCAAGCTTAACAAATTGGTTGTTCCTACACAACCTTCCTTACGACCAAATTCTCAAGGAAAAAAAAACGTTATTTCTCCTCAATTTAATTTGGAATGAAAATTTAGGAGCACATCATATCATTATCTTTTATTGTTATTTAATACTTTTAATCAAACATCCATTTAGACTTATAAAGAAATAAACTACACCAAACAATTTTTGAATTTCAGTTTTATTGAAGTCCTTATTATATCACCAACCAAACAACTCTAAAATTGAATGTGTTCAACTAAAACATATTTTAATAATAATGAACTTGATATATTACTTATATTACAATCGAATAATAATAATATAATATTCGAATTTTTTTATAATGTACGATAAAGATATTATAATGGTTTTTTTGTCCATTTGGCGGTTAACACTCTGTCAGATAAATTTTGGTATTTCTTTCCCTTGGTGGGTTTTTGTTTCTTGCACATAAGGTGCACAGAGAAACCATGGTCCATCACTTGGATGGCATTCGAGGATGACGACATGTGTCCACTTATAGATCGCGACATCTGGTGGATCTACATTAACGCAAGTTGGGGGTACATGAAGAAGCCACGTGAACCGGAGCCCATTGGATCTAGCGCGTTGTGGTGTTGACAGCTGGCGCTGTCTTCTCAAATGGGACACAAATAACTAGAGTAAATTACACTTTTAGTCCTTATAGTTGTCGATCATTACCAGGTTTAGTCCCTACTTTAAGGAAATACATAAATAGCATATTGTGGTTAGTTCGTTTCAATTTAATTCCTTAGACTAACTTTTGTTAGAAAGATCTATTAAGCTAGGTTTGGATAAACTAGCTGATAAGATAGCTTATGACTGATAAGCTACCTGATGAATAAGTTGTATCTGGCAAACACTAGCTAATAAAATAGCTTATGACCATAAAATGACAAATAAAGACATGTTTTAAAATTAAATGTATAAAACTTAGCAAAGATATATATGAAATAAAAAAGTAAAAAGTCTCATAAGTCACCAAAAGGTTAGTAAGAATAGTTTTTCCAAAAGCTAGCTTATAATTTAACTTATAAGTTAACTTATGATCATCCAAACATGTATCTGACTTATAAGCTAACTTTAGTATTTTTTGTATTTATTTTTTATTTTTTGAAAGATGTATCCCAGACCACATTGAGCCCAGACTAATCCTCGGCAATTTTTGGGCCGAAGCCCAACTGCTAAAGCATGCAGCCCGGGGTCGAAGCCCCTGTACCTCCAGAATGCGTCCCCCAGGACTCGAACTCGGGTTCACCACTATGTAGTGCCCAAACCTTACCACTAGGCTAACACTCATTTGGTTATTTATTTGTTTTTAATTAAATTAAAAACATATATTATTATTATATATAACAAATTAATAGAAAAAAGACTAAGATACTCTTTGAGTCTAATATAGGAGTGACAATTTCCGACACGACCAGTTAACTCGACATGAAGATAAACAGGTTTGGGTTGATGTTTCTAACTCACCAACCCCCGAACTCGTTTATTTCGTGAATCGCGTTGGTGTGTTAACTCGCGAACCCGTTTATTTTTAATTACTTATTTTTTATATAATAAAAATAAAATATCTCAAATTCCTAATCTGATTTTTGCCTAACCCTAACATCACTCGACAATCGACACTCACAGTCTCTTTTACAATTTCAATCGCTCCTCACCGCCGTCGCTCCTAATTGCCACTCCATGTCGTCGTCGTTCCGAATTGTTTTTGAACTTTGGTAATCTGAATTTTGTTGTATTTTTTAAACTTTCGTGATTTGGATTTGGTTGCAATGTTGAACTTTGCTTTCATGATTTATGTAATACCCCAAAACCAGTTAGTGTTTTCTTTTATTTACTTATTCATTTATCTGTTTAGTTTCCTTTATTTAGTAATATATTGAGTTGGGCTGAATAAAACAATAGGTGGAGTCCTAGTGGGTTAAGGATTTTTTTTGGCCCACATAGTAAATTTAAATAAGTAAAAAGGGGGGTGTGTTATACTTATCAGATTCTCAAGTTGACTTGGAGGAAAAGTCAAGGAAAGAAAAAAAAAAGTATATAAATATTTATGTGTATAGAACGTTAGAGAGGGGGTACGGCAGAAAAATCAGAGAGAGAGAGAGAGCAAGAGATAGACATCGAGAGAGAAGTAAACGAGAAGGAGAGCTACCGGAGTTTCGTTTGGGTGTACTTGCTTTTTGAAGGTAACTCTCGTTCTCCGTCTGTGTTTTGCGGTGGCCTACGGCCTTGGCCGGAAAAGGCCCAGCCGCCGTCTCCGTTGTGATGGCGATCGGCGGTGGGAGCACGCAGCCATTGCTGCTGTTGTTTACTCCGGGCGGCGGTAGCGGTGGTTATCCGCCGTTGCCGCTGCTGTTTGTCTAAGATGTGCGCCGGCGGTGGTGGTTTACACCACTGCCATCGTTTGTGATTCACGAACCAGCCGGCGGTGGTGGTGGCTGTCCACGACCGCCGCTGCTGATGGGTGTTGGGTGGTGGCTTCTCATCACAGCTACCGTTTGTTGTTCAGTCCGGCGGTGGTGGCTGTTTCCGGCTGCTGCTGCCGTTGATCTAGGTGTCCGGCGGTGGTGGCTGGTTTCAGCTTCTGCCGCCGATATGCTTGTCGTTGATGGTGGAGGTAATCGACGATAGTGGTGGTGGTAACTCTGTAACACCCCAAAAATTGGAATAAACAAAAACCTTCATTTACGAAAGGTGTTAGTACAAAATACGCCAAAGCGTGAGCTCTTCCCAAAAATGGGGTAATAAGTAATGTACAATTACAATATTGTAATCTAAATGTAGCGATATAATAATCAGCAAGTCTATTCCTAATAAGGAAAAGACTACGAAAGGTTATCATCCTCTACTATCAACTCGCGGTCTAGATGACCGATCTCTTCTCACATCCCCCAAAGCTCACTCTCAAATTCCGGCACCTACTTGGGAACGGCGTCCCTTGTACCTGAGAAACACATCGACACCACACAAGTGTTAGGCTAAAGGAGCCTAGTGAGTTGTACAAATAATATCATGCGCGTAGAGCATATAAAGACATGCGATATATACAAGATTATACTAACAATATGATTAGCATGTTAAACCGGTTTATTATTATCTTCGGAAACAATGGGAGCGACCCATTTCCACCAACCAATGCCCCGACATTATCTAATTCCAAACACCTCGATGCCCCGGATTTAGCATGGCGACATCATCAGAGGCCCGCGCACTTCGGAGCCACCCGAAGGCCGGCGACATAGGTACAAACCCGCGACTGTTTGGTGTGGACACATTGCGTCACGTCCATATCATTTCCACACAAAACCTAGATACTGAATTTAGCATAGCATCTAGTCCATATTATTCACATACAAAACCTCGACACTGAATTTAGCATAACATCATTACAGAGGTATGTATCGAGGGTCTCAAGCCCTTTACATCGTTTAGCGTAAGCCACATTTCGGATATCAATCCCCTTATTATATAATCCCATATCATTTCTCATCTTATGTATCTCACATAAATACATTTATCATACACCCATAGGGTTAGCACATAACGAAGTAGCATACGTTGATCTATCTCATATAAGGGAATAATATCATTCATGTCATTTATACAAGCATAACACATCATACATATCATGAATACTCTTAACTTGGAAACTTGAGGATTTCACATTAGCATCACATTTATTCGCAAACCAAGTAAAATATGTAAAATCACGAGATGATGTGCTCTCAGTTTTAACAAAATGGTTTTAACAACTCACCTTAGGGTTTTGTGACAAAAACCCCCAAATCCAAGATTTAGGTCAAATAATGAGCACGAACCTAAAATCAAGTAAATCGAACCCTAGGTTAGTTTCATAACTCCTATATGTAGATTAACCAACCCAAAAATGGTTTAGATAAGCTTACCTAGCCAAATCTTGAACAAACCCTAGAATGGAGAAGCACCAAATCCAACAATGGTGGTTTGAGGTTGTGAGAGGTGGAGAAGATGAAGCCATGGAAGCCTCCACCCTTCAAACTAGTAGATCTAGCCTCCAACACTTCTCAAAACATGAATTCCACCTAAAACAATACTAGATCTAAGCCAAATATGGGAGAAAAGGTTTGGAGATGAAAAACCCCCAAATCGAAGCTTAAACTCGAAGGAGATGAAGAGATTACTTACACCAACGTTTTATAACTCCCAAATGCTTGAAATCCATTGATGTAGTCTTGAAGAGCTTGAAAAACCGAGAAGATAGCAAAAAGAATCGGGAGAAACGGAGTCCGGATGAGAAAGATATGCCCAAATGAAGAAGGAGGCCATTTTAACGCGTTTTCGGTCTGCCAGACACCTAGCGATCGCTAGGTGTCTTAGTGTACTACTAAATTCTTTATTGAATCTTAGAGTCACGATATATAAATATATACATTTAACTTTTGTTATCCCTTCTAAGACCTTTAGATAGAAGTAAATGTCCTCTAACAGTTTGTCTCTCTCGAATCTCAAAGAGACCTCAAAACATGGTCACTTAGCCCGCTCGACCAAAATCTCATTCTAAACGGTTCGCTACAATCTCTTAGAAACATGCTCCAACAATCTATGAGACTTCTCTTTGTAATAGCCGGTATGCACATCGTGCATCCATTTAGGTGGTGCTAACCAATTTCTCATACTTAGACTTGTCCACTTACAATGTCTTTACCTAGATGATAACAGATTTCCCTCCTAATGAGGGTCTCCCATCGGACCACCCTTCTTCCCGTGATCATGGGCAACACGGTACTCCTCAACAACACACTCGTAAGAGAGATACAAACTAAGTCCCTATGTAATCTAGTTTCGATCCACAACGAGCACAACACTACTCCGTCCAATTTTCCAAGTGTCACTCCACTATATAATAGCATGCTCATAAAAGGAAGAACCAAATTAATTCATGTAGCACATTGAAGGATAGCATGCAATCAGTTCGCACATGGGCATCGACTTTTCCACCAAAATGTTAGTACATCAAAGAATTCAACCAAAATTATGCATGGCAAACGTTTATCGCAAGCACACAAGTATTTTACATAAAGACTTGACAACAATGGCATGACGCATATTCTCGGATAGTGTGAAGGCACATAGAATACATAATTTATACCATATTAATTGTACAACACTCCGACCCCAAAACTCTAGGTGCTTGCTATGACCCTCAACTAGTCTTACCAAGAGGCAACTAATTTCGTGCCAACACCTATGAGTCGCACTCCTAGAGCTCAACAATATTCGAGGCTACTTAAAGAAAATCCAATTCGAAATTGCACACTTAAGGCTACTCATCGAAAATCGACCCTCAAAATAAGAGGTCCATAACATGACTGTCAACCATAGTGGACCTCTCAGGTTTAGCCCTCTTAGTGACCACTAACAAACTAGCCGTTATACGACACGGGTTCCCAACAAAACCTTGCGACACTTAGTAGTCCCAACAACCACGACATACTTAAGCGTAAAAGCATCAACGCAACAAAGTCCTAAAGTTCATCGCCGTGCAATTAATAATCCAAGCTTACCACTTCGTTATTTTGGAACCCAAAGCTCATAACCGAGCTATTTAAAATCGAAGCTTATAGTCAAACTATTAAAATCAAAGCTCGTAACTGAGCTGTTTAGAAATCCAAGCTCACAACCGAGCTATTCTAGAAACCAAGTTCATAACCGAGTCCTTTAAAATCAAAGCTCATAATCGAGCTATTTTAGAAATCAAATTCAAAACCGAACCCTTTAAAAAAATCAAGGCTCATAATCGAGTTATTTTAGAATTCGAGACTCGTTCCCCGAGTTCTTATAATCAAAACCAAGCACTAGCTCTAAACTCAATAGACCCAAAATTGACGGTCTTAAAATAATTTTATATTGTTCACTCCATTAATGTGGATGTAACCCACGAGGTCATTTGACCCAAAAATCCCAACTCAGTTTAGCAAAACTGTTACCCAAATGGGTCCACACTTTTATAAATCTCGTTTAAGCTATAACTCATGTGAAAACGTATTTATAATTCTTGTAAATCAAGTCATCTCGAAAATCTCATATTTGATTATTATATCAAAATCCATTCAACATACGCACCCGGTAACACTCGACTATCGTTTGTTTAGAAAATAACTTTACGGAACACACAACATTTTGGAAGAACATTGTTTTGGCACATACGCCATTTTGCAAATCAATTTGGAAATATTCACGTGATAAAACGACCACTTTGTATAAAAACACTGCACAATTTGTAGGCTACCTATTCCGCCAAAGTCATCCACCTACATTCCTCATACATTACCATCAGTGTTTCACAATCATCTAAGCGATCTCATCTAAAGGGCGAGTCCTTTATGTCGTGCTAGATAACACGTTCCAAGTCTTACATTGATAGATTCATCTCTTAGACTGGATCTTATACTTCTACCCTCGATATTGCCTAGAGTGTCTCCACATGTTCTTACCCCATACTATTTCAAGGTATGGGCCTTTCTCAACTAACCGCTCGACCTCCGGTCGATTACGAGTCAACCTATTTTATCTCGACATCCGATCTTAGGTTAAAGCTATTCAGTTCCTCTTACGACCTTCCTCTTTAAATCTAGAGGATTAACACGACGGCTCTAAGAGCGAGGGATTTCTAGAAGTAGGACTCATGTATAAATCGATTATTCGACTCAAAAATTTAAACATGTCCTATCACATGAAGGAGTATTCCTATTCCTAATAATAGCCTTCTTCACATTCAAGTCGATCTTAGGTCTAGATCCTCATAACCTACTTGCATGTCGCACCATACAATTTCTCATTATTGCTTTGACAAGTAAGTTGTATCTATTTTTTTTTCCACACTTCCATTATCCACACGATATCCCGAGGTATACACTTTCCGAAACATGTCTTCCGAGCCTAAATAATACATCTTACCACTAATTCACACTCGAGTCAAGGTACTCAAATCATTTTCAAACCAATCATCAAAACATGACCTTTAAATAGAGACTTATCATGATTAGTGGTCCTTTATGACCGAGAAACTATTCTATCATAAGAAAATCGAGAAGAAAGTAAGAACAAGCTACCGTATGAACCAACATTTATCAATCATTACATCAATAGTAACCAAGAATTCTCAATGACGATACATTCATAAATCAGTAGCTAAGTGCTTTATGAATAGACCATACGCGAGATTCTCTGCCTCTATCAACGCAATTTCTCGACTCATGTATTTTCATATCTCTAGCGCTCTCCCCACCTAAGACTTTACCCATGGTAATTGACGTGTCTATTAGTGCACTAAGTTTAAGTCTAGGTATACTACGGTCAATACCTAGTTCGCTTAAACTAAAGCTTTGATACCAACTTGTAACACCCCAAAAATTGGAGTAAACAAAAACCTTCATTTACGAAAGGTGTTAGTACAAAATACGCCAAAGCGTGAACTCTTCCCAAAAATGGGGTAATAAGTAATGTACAATTACAATATTGTTATCTAATGTAGCGATATAATAATCATCAAGTCTATTCCTAATAAGGAAAAGACTACGAAAGGTTATCATCCTCTACTATCAACTCGCGGTCTAGATGACCGGTCTTTTCTCACATCCCCCAAAGCTCACTCTCAAATTCCGGCACCTACTTGGGAACGACGTCCCTTGTACCTGAGAGACACATCGACACCACACAAGTGTTAGGCTAAAGGAGCCTAGTGAGTTGTACAAATAATATCATGCACGTAGAGCATATAAAGACATGCGAGATATACAAGATTATACTAACAATATGATTAGCATGTTAAACCGGTTTATTATTATCTTCGGAAACAATGGTAGCGACCCATTTCCACCAACCAATGCCCCGACATTATCTAATTCCAAACACCTCGATGCCCCGGATTTAGCATGGCGACATCATCAGAGGCCCGCGCACTTCGGAGCCACCCGAAGGCCGGCGACATAGGTACAAACCCGCGACTGTTTGGTGTGGACACATTGCGTTGGTTCGTCCAGGTTATTATCATTTAGGATCGTGAGACGGAATTTAGCATCGCGTCACGTCCATATCATTTCCACACAAGACCTAGATACTGAATTTAGCATAGCATCTAGTCCATATTATTCACATACAAAACCTCGACACTGAATTTAGCATAGCATCATTACAGAGGTATGTATCGAGGGTCTCAAGCCCTTTACATCGTTTAGCGTAAGCCACATTTCGGATATCAATCCCCTTATTATATAATCCCATATCATTTCTCATCTTATGTATCTCACATAAATACATTTATCATACACCCATAGGGTTAGCACATAACGAAGTAGCATACGTTGATCTATCTCATATAAGGGAATAATATCATTCATGTCATTTATACAAGCATAACACATCATACATATCATGAATACTCTTAACTTGGAAACTTGAGGATTTCACATTAGCATCACATTTATTCGCAAACCAAGTAAAATATGTAAAATCACGAGATGATGTGCTCTCAGTTTTAACAAAATGGTTTTAACAACTCACCTTAGGGTTTTGTGACAAAAACCCCCAAATCCAAGATTTAGGTCAAATAATGAGCACGAACCTAAAATCAAGTAAATCGAACCCTAGGTTAGTTTCATAACTCCTATATGTAGATTAACCAACCCAAAAATGGTTTAGATAAGCTTACCTAGCCAAATCTTGAACAAACCCTAGAATGGAGAAGCACCAAATCCAACAATGGTGGTTTGAGGTTGTGAGAGGTGGAGAAGATGAAGCCATGGAAGCCTCCACCCTTCAAACTAGTAGATCTAGCCTCCAACACTTCTCAAAACATGAATTCCACCTAAAACAATACTAGATCTAAGCCAAATATGGGAGAAAAGGTTTGGAGATGAAAAACCCCCAAATCGAAGCTTAAACTCGAATGAGATGAAGAGATTACTTACACCAACGTTTTATAACTCCCAAATGCTTGAAATCCATTGATGTAGTCTTGAAGAGCTTGAAAAACCGAGAAGATAGCAAAAAGAATCGGGAGAAACGGAGTCCGGATGAGAAAGATATGCCCAAATGAAGAAGGAGGCCATTTTAACGCGTTTTCGGTCTGCCAGACACCTAGCGATCGCTAGGTGTCTTAGTGTACTACTAAATTCTTTATTGAATCTTAGAGTCACGATATATAAATATATACATTTAACTTTTGTTATCCCTTCTAAGACCTTTAGATAGAAGTAAATGTCCTCTTACAGTTTGTCTTTCTCGAATCTCAAAGAGACCTCAAAACATGGTCACTTAGCCCGCTCGACCAAAATCTCATTCTAAACGGTTCGCTACAATCTCTTAGAAACATGCTCCAACAATCTATGAGACTTCTCTTTGTAATAGCCGGTATGCACATCGTGCATCCATTTAGGTGGTGCTAACCAATTTCTCATACTTAGACTTGTCCACTTACAATGTCTTTACCTAGATGATAACAGATTTCCCTCCTAATGAGGGTCTCCCATCGGACCACCCTTCTTCCCGTGATCATGGGCAACACGGTACTCCTCAACAACACACTCGTAAGAGAGATACAAACTAAGTCCCTATGTAATCTAGTTTCGATCCACAACGAGCACAACACTACTCCGTCCAATTTTCCAAGTGTCACTCCACTATATAATAGCATGCTCATAAAAGGAAGAACCAAATTAATTCATGTAGCACATTGAAGGATAGCATGCAATCAGTTCGCACATGGGCATCGACTTTTCCACCAAAATGTTAGTACATCAAAGAATTCAACCAAAATTATGCATGGCAAACGTTTATCGCAAGCACACAAGTATTTTACATAAAGACTTGACAACAATGGCATGACGCATATTCTCGGATAGTGTGAAGGCACATAGAATACATAATTTATACCATATTAATTGTACAACACTCCGACCCCAAAACTCTAGGTGCTTGCTATGACCCTCAACTAGTCTTACCAAGAGGCAACTAATTTCGTGCCAACACCTATGAGTCGCACTCCTAGAGCTCAACAATATTCGAGGCTACTTAAAGAAAATCCAATTCGAAATTGCACACTTAAGGCTACTCATCGAAAATCGACCCTCAAAATAAGAGGTCCATAACATGACTGTCAACCATAGTGGACCTCTCAGGTTTAGCCCTCTTAGTGACCACTAACAAACTAGCCGTTATACGACACGGGTTCCCAACAAAACCTTGCGACACTTAGTAGTCCCAACAACCACGACATACTTAAGCGTAAAAGCATCAACGCAACAAAGTCCTAAAGTTCATCGCCGTGCAATTAATAATCCAAGCTTACCACTTCGTTATTTTGGAACCCAAAGCTCATAACCGAGCTATTTAAAATCGAAGCTTATAGTCAAACTATTAAAATCAAAGCTCGTAACTGAGCTGTTTAGAAATCCAAGCTCACAACCGAGCTATTCTAGAAACCAAGTTCATAACCGAGTCCTTTAAAATCAAAGCTCATAATCGAGCTATTTTAGAAATCAAATTCAAAACCGAACCCTTTAAAAAAATCAAGGCTCATAATCGAGTTATTTTAGAATTCGAGACTCGTTCCCCGAGTTCTTATAATCAAAACCAAGCACTAGCTCTAAACTCAATAGACCCAAAATTGACGGTCTTAAAATAATTTTATATTGTTCACTCCATTAATGTGGATGTAACCCACGAGGTCATTTGACCCAAAAATCCCAACTCAGTTTAGCAAAACTGTTACCCAAATGGGTCCACACTTTTATAAATCTCGTTTAAGCTATAACTCATGTGAAAACGTATTTATAATTCTTGTAAATCAAGTCATCTCGAAAATCTCATATTTGATTATTATATCAAAATCCATTCAACATACGCACCCGGTAACACTCGACTATCGTTTGTTTAGAAAACAACTTTACGGAACACACAACATTTTGGAAGAACATTGTTTTGGCACATACGCCATTTTGCAAATCAATTTGGAAATATTCACGTGATAAAACGACCACTTTGTATAAAAACACTGCACAATTTGTAGGCTACCTATTCCGCCAAAGTCATCCACCTACATTCCTCATACATTACCATCAGTGTTTCACAATCATCTAAGCGATCTCATCTAAAGGGCGAGTCCTTTATGTCGTGCTAGATAACACGTTCCAAGTCTTACATTTATAACTCCCAAATGCTTGAAATCCATTGATGTAGTCTTGAAGAGCTTGAAAAACCGAGAAGATAGCAAAAAGAATCGGGAGAAACGGAGTCCGGATGAGAAAGATATGCCCAAATGAAGAAGGAGGCCATTTTAACGCGTTTTCGGTCTGCCAGACACCTAGCGATCGCTAGGTGTCTTAGCTAGCGGTCGCTAGCCTTAAAAAAATAAGCAGAAAGTGGATTTTTATCACTAGCGATCGCTAGGAGTGAGGCTAGCGATCGCTAGCACCTGTGCGATTTTGGTGCTTTCGTATTTTGGCCATAACTTCTTCGTTATAGCTCCGATTTCGATTCCGAAAGAACCGTTGGATTCGTATTTCAATTTCCCATCCAAAAAGACTATAAAATTTAGGTTTTGATCAAAAGTCCTATTTGTCATAATTTTCTTAAAAGTTCTTAAACCCGAAGAATACGGGTGTTACAAACTCTCCATCCACGGCTGCCGTTTTTCTTGAGAATAGGGACCGGCGGTAGTAGTGGTTACGCCACTGCTGCTGCCCGCTGTTTTGGGGCTGTCCGGCGATGGCGGGTTGCGACCGGTTGTCGGACAGCGGTTCGTGACATTAGGTTGGGTCAATAACTCAGATAGATATGTGTGTGTGCGTGTGCCGTAGCATCCATGTGTTGTACTAGAGTTGTTTAGGATTGGTTATAAGTCATGGTAGTTAAATTGATGTAGGTATATATATACGTGTTTATTTCAGAGTTGCGGTAACAAGTCGAGATTGTTTCATGAAATATTATCTTTTTGCGGATCAAGGTGAGTGGGTTACGTATTCTATATTGTGGCATGTATGTATGTGTATATGATAAGTTGATGTAGCCGGATCGTGGGACGGTTCGAAGAGCAGCAATCGCTAAGGCCGGGTCGTGGGACGACACGGTGAGTGGGCAACCATTAAGGTCGGAACTGCGGGGCGGTCCGATGAACGGGAAACCGTTGATATGTGATAGATGTGTATATATGTATATATGTATATATGTATATATGTGTTGTGATGTAGTGTACGTGTTATCTGCTCACTAAGCGGGTTGTGCTTACCCCACGTTTTAATTTTCTTTTTTAAAGGTACTAGCTCGAGCGTAGATAAGGGCAAGGCTCCGGCTTGATGGGTTCCGACGAGACAGCTTCCGATCGTAGTTTTTAATTTAGTTATTGAACTTGGTTTTTTTTGGGGATTTATTTTTAACTGACTTGTTAAACCTAGATTTTGGTATTTTTTTATAAAATTCTAGTTTTAAATAAATGGGTGCTACAACTTGGTATCAGAGCCTAGGTTTAAGAGAATCAGCATACACACTAGTGGGTGTGTGTGTGGTTGGACTTAAACTAGGCGATTTTGGGAAAAGTAAGATCGGAAAGGCTAGCGGAACCGTCAAGACGGAGGTGAGCAATGATAGTACATTATGCATATATATGTTATACACATATGAAGTTGATTGATATATGAGTTGTATGTGGATACCTGCAGTTATGCGTAGATATGTGCGAGTAAATGTTACCATTTTATGTTAGTTGGGATTGTTTAATGTGCAAATACCTGCATAGTCGATAGGTTAAGGCCCAATTAGGATGGTATCAAAACCAAACGAATACACCGTGGTCTGTTGAGGACGGGTCATCGGGCATGTTCTTGTTTGATTGTTGCCCGGTGGTCTTGAATTGACTGTCATGTATGGATGGTTATAGTAATACGGCGCCCATAATAGTATTACTATAAACTCCGTGTAGTGTTGGATTTGATTAAGTTCTGGGGATTTTAACATATTGATGACAGTAGGGACGAGCATATGTGTGTTGAAGTTAATGTTTGCATGTGGTTAGTTGCTAAGTGTGGTACCTATGTGTGTTTGGGTGAACTAGTTATAGGATGACATGCGCGTTATAACTAGAAATAGGTACCAGCATGAGCACTAATAGAATAGGAATGCGGTTAGATGAACTGCCCTATGTGATTGTAAACTAAAATGCCTCGAAAACTTCAGAATGGTGGTAACTAGGCAAACCCCTGAAGGGAGCGGGGCTGATTAGACGGACCAGCTTGCCGCGCGGATCACGGAGACGTTGCAGGCGATTTTGCCCGGACTCTTTGACCAGATGAGAGAGGAGATGATTCAGACCATAGACCAGCGCATTGATGTAGCGCTTGCGGCACGCAGTACTGGCTTTCCGCACAAGTGGATGCCGGCGGGCTCGAAGGTGATACTCGCGGTGAATCTGCTGCGGAATGCGGCTAAGGACTGGTGGGATCTGGTTCTTAGGAGGCTCTCAGAGGCCCAGGTTACTGCCTTGACCTGGGAGGAGTTCAAGGTTATGATGGATGAAGAGTTCGCGCCTAGCATCGAGCGGGAATGTTTGGCAGCTGAGTTCCTGAACATGACTCAGACGACCGAGTCGGTGAACGAGATCACCGCAAAATTTCTGGAGAAGCTACTGTTCGTGCCAGGCTATGCGAACGATGAGTCCCTGAAGAAGGCTCGTTACTTGGGGGTCCTGAAGACAGATATCAGAGGGGTAGTGTCGACGAAGAGATGCCAGACCTTTAGCGAGATGGTAGACACAGCGAGGGCGCAAGAGTTACATCTGGAGGAGATTCAGCGCAGGAAGCGCAAGGTAGATGATCAATCGGCGCCAACCAAGCGGTTCAAGGGAGCGAAAGGCGATGCTAGAGGTGGGTCGACGGGTTGCGCCAAGTGCGGGCGAAACCACAAGGGCGAGTGTAGGGCTGGGGAGACGGTGTGCTTCAAATGTGGCAAGCCGGGCCACCTCGGCCGCGACTGCAAGGCAATGGTGAAGACCTGTTTCCGTTGTTTCAAGCCGGGGCATATTCAGAGCGACTGTCCTCAGCTGAAAGGCACACCGGCTTTACCTACAGCTTCCGCGCCGCTCCTGATTACCGATGGTACCATCAAAGGGAAGAGTGGAACTTCTTCTGGTCGTGGACGAGCTTTCCAGATGACCGCCAAGGAGGCTCAAGCGGCACCGGACGTGATCACAGGTACTCCTCTAGTTATGTTGCGCCTTTTGTAACTGTGTTGAACTGTTTGTTTTAATCTTTTTATGCTTATCCACTCAATGCATGAACCAGGCATATTCTCTGTAAACAAAAAACCTGCGTTAGTACTTTTCGACACGGGGGCCACGTGGTCCTATGTGTCGCATAGGTTTTGTAAGGACTTCCGGTTAGAACGTGGTAAGTTGGATAAGCCCATAGCGATAGATGTAGCTGCGGAAGAGGTACAAGTAGTCGAGGACGTGTTCCGAGGGTGCGTCATAGATATCTTTGGCGTGCAGTTCAGCATCAACCTCATACCCATCCCCATGAATGGGATTGACGTAGTAGCAGGAATTGATTGGATGTATCAGAATCATGCGACGACTGATGTAGCAGGACAGTTGGTGCGTATCCAGAACCCAAGTGGGGGAGAACTGGTGGTGTACGGCAAGGGCAGTAGAATGAACACTTTGTTCTGCTCGGCTGAGAAGGCGCGGAAATACATCCAGCAAGGGTGCTCGGGTTTCTTGGCTTACGCGGTGAGGGAGCAAGCGGAGGAGGGAAAACTAGCGGTAGCTGATGTACCGGTAGTTAGCGAGTTCCCAGATGTGTTTCCGGAGGACTTACCTGGCCTTCCACCCGATAGGCAGGTAGAGTTTGGTATCGATTTGGTGCCCGGAGCAGCTCCGATCGCACGAGCTCCTTATCAATTAGCGCCACCAGAGCTTCAGGAATTGTCGAATCAGTTGCAAGAACTCTCGGGGAAGGGGTTTATCCGCCCGAGTAGTTCACCGTGGGGAGCGCCTATCTTGTTCGTGAAAAAGAAGGACGGTAGTCACCGTATGTGCATAGACTACCGAGGGCTCAACAAGTTAACCATCAAGAATAGGTATCCTCTGCCTAGGATTGATGACTTGTTTGACCAGCTTCAGGGAGCGTCGTGGTTTTCTAAGATCGATCTTCGGTCGGGGTATCACCAGTTGAAGGTGAAGGAAGCGTACATTCCCAAGACCGCTTTCCGAACCCGTTACGTCCATTTTGAGTTCTTGGTGATGTCGTTCGGTCTCACCAACGCTCCAGCCGCTTTCATGGACCTAATGAATCGGGTCTGTCGACCGATGCTCGATCGGTCCGTGATTGTGTTTATCGATGATATCCTCGTCTACTCCAAGTCGAAAGAGGATCATGTTGTGCATCTGCGAGAGGTGCTTGAGGTGCTGAGGAGGGAACGTCTCTACGCCAAGTTTTCGAAGTGCGCCTTCTGGTTACAAGAAGTTCAGTTTCTGGGCCACATTGTAAACCGGGAGGGCATCAAGGTAGATTCGTCAAAGATTGAGGCGGTAATGAACTGGGAGATTCCGAAGACACCAACTGAGATCCGGAGTTTTCTAGGATTGGCCGGCTACTACAGACGGTTCATCAAGAATTTCTCCAAGATCGCGGTTCCTTTAACACGACTGACGAAGAAAAGCGTTACGTACGAGTGGGGTCCCGAGCAAGAGGAAGCGTTCGAGACCTTGAGGAAGAAATTGTGCGAGGCGCCAGTTCTGACACTACCGGAAGGGGTGGAAGACATGGCGGTCTATTATGATGCATCGTACCTTGGCCTAGGGTGCGTTTTGATGCAAAGGGGACGGGTAATAGCCTATGCGTCGAGACAGCTGAAGCCGCATGAGGCTAACTACCCCACGCATGACCTCGAGCTTGCGGCAGTGGTTTTCGCCCTTAATATTTGGAGGCACTACCTGTACGGGGTGAAGTGCACCATTTATACGGACCACCGCAGCCTAAGGTATTTCTTGGAGCAGCCGCACCTGAATATGCGACAACGTCGATGGTTGGATGTGGTTAAGGACTACGACTGCGAGATACTTTACCACCCGGGTAAAGCGAACGTGGTTGCGGATGCCTTGAGTAGGAAGTCGTCGCCTTTATCTTTGCGAGTTTCGCATCTGAAGATGGCCGTGACTACTTCGTTTCTGGAGTTGGTTCGTCAGGCGCAAGAAGAGGCGAGTCGGGAAGAGAACCTGAATAAGGAGCGGATTCGGGGTCAGTTGTCTTCTTTGGTGAGAGATAGTCGGGGACTGTTGACCAGGTTTGATCGTGTGTGGATTCCTCGCGCGGGTACAGCTCGGCAGACCTTACTAGAGGAAGCACACAAGTCTAAGTTCTCGATTCATCCGGGAGCCACCAAGATGTACAGGGACTTGCGGGCCAACTATTGGTGGTCGGGGATGAAAAGGGAGGTAGCACGTCACGTGGAGGCGTGTTTGACCTGTCTAAGGGTGAAAGCGGAACATCAGAAGCCTCATGGCAAGCTTCAGCCGTTAGAGATTCCAGAGTGGAAGTGGGAGAACATCACTATGGACCTGATCACCAAGCTTCCGAAGACTCCTCGGAAGTTTGATGCGATTTGGGTAATAGTGGATCGGCTGACTAAGAGCGCCCACTTCCTAGCTATTCGCGAGAGTTCAACGGCGGAGCAGTTAGCGGAGATTTACGTGAAGGAGATAGTCTCGAGGCATGGGGTGCCAGTATCTATTATCTCGGATAGGGATGTGCGTTTCACTTCCCGATTTTGGGAGAGGTTTCATTCGGAGTTGGGTACTAGGTTGCATTTCAGCACCGCGTACCACCCTCAGACTGACGGTCAGAGTGAACGCACGATCCAGACTTTGGAGGACATGCTCCGAGCTTGCGTGTTGGACTTTGGTGGCAGTTGGGATACGTACTTGCCTTTGGCGGAGTTCTCGTATAACAATAGCTACCACTCGAGCATTCAGATGCCGCCTTACGAGATGCTGTACGGGCGGAGATGCCGAACTCCTATCTGTTGGGGTGAGGTCGGCCATCGTGTTCTCGGGAGTACCGAAGTGGTTCAGAGGACCACCGAGGATATACAGAAGATCCGGGAGCGGTTGCGAACTGCTCAGAGTCGGCAAAAGAGTTATGCCGATCGGCGGAGGTCGGATTTGGAGTTCCAGGTGGGTGACCGTGTTTTGCTGAAGGTCTCACCTTGGAAAGGGGTGATCCGGTTCCGTAAGAGGGGCAAGCTTGGTCCCCGCTACATCGGACCGTTCACCGTTCTCGCGCGAGTTGGGAAGGTGGCCTACCGGTTGGAATTACCGGAGGTGTTGGGACAGATCCACGACACGTTCAACGTGTCTCAGTTACGTAAGTGCTTGGCTGACGAATCCGCGCACATTTCGATAGATGACATTCAGGAGGATGAGGGCCTAAATTATGTTGAGAGACCGGTAGCGGTGTTGGACCGGAAGGTGAAGAAGTTGAGGAACAAGGACATCGGGATCGTGAAGGTGCAGTGGCAGCACCGTAAAGGTTCCGAGTGGACCTGGGAACCAGAAGCGGAGATGCGAGAGCATTATCCGGAGCTCTTCTCCGATTGATTTCGGGGACGAAATCCCGGTAAGTGGGGGAGAGTTGTAATACCCCAAAACCAGTTAGTGTTTTCTTTTATTTACTTATTCATTTATCTGTTTAGTTTCCTTTATTTAGTAATATATTGAGTTGGGCTGAATAAAACAATAGGTGGAGTCCTAGTGGGTTAAGGATTTTTTTTTGCCCACATAGTAAATTTAAATAAGTAAAAAGGGGGGTGTGTTATACTTATCAGATTCTCAAGTTGACTTGGAGGAAAAGTCAAGGAAAGAAAAAAAAAAGTATATAAATATTTATGTGTATAGAACGTTAGAGAGGGGGTACGGCAGAAAAATCAGAGAGAGAGAGAGAGCAAGAGATAGACATCGAGAGAGAAGTAAACGAGAAGGAGAGCTACCGGAGTTTCGTTTGGGTGTACTTGCTTTTCGAAGGTAACTCTCGTTCTCCGTCTGTGTTTTGCGGTGGCCTACGGCCTTGGCCGGAAAAGGCCCAGCCGCCGTCTCCGTTGTGATGGCGATCGGCGGTGGGAGCACGCAGCCATTGCTGCTGTTGTTTACTCCGGGCGGCGGTAGCGGTGGTTATCCGCCGTTGCCGCTGCTGTTTGTCTAAGATGTGCGCCGGCGGTGGTGGTTTACACCACTGCCATCGTTTGTGATTCACGAACCAGCCGGCGGTGGTGGTGGCTGTCCACGACCGCCGCTGCTGATGGGTGTTGGGTGGTGGCTTCTCATCACAGCTACCGTTTGTTGTTCAGTCCGGCGGTGGTGGCTGTTTCCGGCTGCTGCTGCCGTTGATCTAGGTGTCCGCCGGTGGTGGCTGGTTTCAGCTTCTGCCGCCGATATGCTTGTCGTTGATGGTGGAGGTAATCGACGATAGTGGTGGTGGTAACTCTCCATCCACGGCTGCCGTTTTTCTTGAGAATAGGGACCGGCGGTAGTAGTGGTTACGCCACTGCTGCTGCCCGCTGTTTTGGGGCTGTCCGGCGATGGCGGGTTGCGACCGGTTGTCGGACAGCGGTTCGTGACATTAGGTTGGGTCAATAACTCAGATAGATATGTGTGTGTGCGTGTGCCGTAGCATCCATGTGTTGTACTAGAGTTGTTTAGGATTGGTTATAAGTCATGGTAGTTAAATTGATGTAGGTATATATATACGTGTTTATTTCAGAGTTGCGGTAACAAGTCGAGATTGTTTCGTGAAATATTATCTTTTTGCGGATCAAGGTGAGTGGGTTACGTATTCTATATTGTGGCATGTGTGTATGTGTATATGATAAGTTGATGTAGCCGGATCGTGGGACGGTTCGAAGAGCGAGCAATCGCTAAGGCCGGGTCGTGGGACGACTCGGTGAGTGGGCAACCACTAAGGTCGGAACTGCGGGGCGGTCCGATGAACGGGAAACCGTTGATATGTGATAGATGTGTATATATGTATATATGTATATATGTGTTGTGATGTAGTGTACGTGTTATCTGCTCACTAAGCGGTTGTGCTTACCCCAAGTTTTAATTTTCTTTTTAAAGGTACTAGCTCGAGCGTGGATAAGGGCAAGGCTCCGGCTTGATGGGTTCCGACGAGACAGCTTCCGATCGTAGTTTTTAATTTAGTTATTGAACTTGGTTTTTTTTTTTTGGGATTTATTTTTAACTGACTTGTTAAACCTAGATTTTGGTATTTTTTTTTTATAAAATTCTAGTTTTAAATAAATGGGTGCTACAATTTATAACCCGCTAACCCTTTATGACTTGCCAACCCATTTCTGACACATCCGACACGGGTCAGGGTTGAAGACTTCGACACGATTAGCTACACCGGTCGTGGTCAGATTGATTTTTTTACCCGCCAAACCGAACACGACCCAATTGTCATTCCTAGTCTAATGGACTCTTTTAACAAAAGTAGTTCGAGGGACCAAAATTGAAACGAATTGTCAACCAGAGGGACCAAAATGGACTCTTTTGTAGCTGTGAGGTCGGAGAGTGGAGAGCGTTGATCGTTCACTAGCGATGGAGGGCATCGGTGCTGGTACTTCAATTGGTTGTGGTAATTTCGTTTATTTTCGTACATGTTGGAGTCTGTTTCGATACTGCTGCACCATCTGTTGCTACTCGAATCAGATCTGGCTTTGTGTTCGTGGTTAGCTCGGTCATGTCTATTGTTATGTGGGTTCGACGGTCATTTGCTCGTTGTTTTTGTTAGACGATTGGGCAGTTGGTTTGCTCCTTGTAAACCGTTGTGTTCTGTAACACCCGGAATTTTATGAACCCGAACTTGATTGATAAAAGTGAATAATAGGAATTCGATTAAATATAACGCAATATTTACCAAAGTTAATTATTAGCTCGTATTTAAGTTCATTGGTCGAGTCGAGAATGTAACTTATCAGTTTCGGGGCGATAGGGTAAATACCCGAAACATGAGGGGGTTGAGGTGCAACTAGTCACAAACTAGTTAAAAACCCTATCCCTTCCACCCATTTCATTTTGTGTGTTGAGTGCTTGAAGAGAGAAAAGAGGGGAAAAGAGAGAAAAGAGAGAAAAGAGGGTTTGGGGAAGAGAATTCGAGATCCGGAGGTGAAACCGAGCGAGGGAAGTGAAATCAAATCGTGAAGTGTTGTTAGAATCAAGTTCCTAACGAAAGGTATGGTTTACTTCGTATTAATTTCGTGTTTTAGTCGAGATTTGGAGTCTTGGAAACTAGGGCTCGAATTTGGGGAAAACCATGGATCTTGATGATCTATGGGTGTTTTTCGAGTCTCGTTGTTAGTTTATCGTATTATATCATTGTAGGATCGTTCATAATCATTCATGGGGTGTTTTGGGAGTCAATATCGAGTTTTGGATGAGTTTTGGTAAGTTTATGCAAAGCAAATCGCGGAGTTGTGCAGGTCTGTTAAACCCCGCGACCTGGTCCCGCGACCTGAGGTCCCGGGGTTTGGTCGCGTAACTCCCTGTCCACATTTTGAAGTTTTTCGTTTTCGTTCCTTTTCGAGATTTGGCTTTGGGCTTTCCTTAAGGGTTATATTAGATGATGTTTGGTGGATTTTGAGGGCCATTGAGATAGTCTAACCTAGCTCTAGACTAGTGTTTCGGTTGTGAACCATAAGTGTCACTTTTGGTGGTTTATTGATGTAAATCGTACTATGATTGTATAGGTGCTATCTTCTGACGTATCTAGCTATCTAATCCATATTTGCTTGCGAAGAATAGCAAGGTGAGTTGCTAAAACTATTTTGTTAAAACTGAGAGCACATCATCTTGATTGATATATATATATATATATATATGTCTTGCTTGGGAATTTGTATACATGGAATGACCAATCGTATGCTACCTTGAATGAGCTATATTCATAAGATTATATGATGAATGCATGCATGAAAAATACGTGTTAATATGTATGCCATGGAATGATGCGAAGGGAATGAATCCCGAGCGTGTGGCTTGTATGGAGTAAATGAAAGTATTGAGACTTGCAATTATGCTTAAATGTTCTAGAGCACCGCTAGTCAAAAGGCGTGATGCTATTGGTCACTAGTCAAAAAGTGGACCGGGATGTCACTGGTCAAAAGGTGAGTACCCATGTTTTTACTCGAACATAAATTGGACAATGTGACACTAGTCAAAAGGTGTACATTATGTCGTTTTTGAAATGAGATTGATTTAAAGTGGCACTAGTCAAAAGGTGTGCACTTTCAAGTTTACACGAGTTTCGACTCAGTCTTGGGTGGCACTAGTCAAAAGGTGTGCACCTATGTCCCTCGCCATTCGTGTGGCCGCGAATGTGCCTGGCCTCTGGGGTTGTCATGGAAGTCTTCGTAGAAGGACGACAACGGGGTGTCTCGACTCTGAGGTGTAACTTGCTTGGTGAAAGTGGGTCGCTCCCACGGTTTTCAAAGATAAAAGATAAACCGGTTTAACATACTTCGTTTGTTGATTAATACACTTTGATATATTTCACATGTCTTAACATGCTTTTACATGTATGATATTTTGTGTTACAACTCACTAGGCTCCTTTAGCCTAACACTTGCTTGGTGTCGATGTGTCTCTCAGGTACTAGGGACGCTGTTCCCAAGTAGGTGCCGGGATTGAGAGTGAGCTTTGGGGGATGTGTGAAGAGACCGGTCCTTTAGACCGTGCAAGTCTTGACCGAGTTGACAACTCTTTTGTAGTCTTTTTCCTAGATAGGATCTAGACTAGATAGTTGTCGTATTCTTTATTCTAATTACAAACATTGTAATTATACACTATTTATACCCCGGTTTTGGGAAGAGCTCACGCTTTGGCGTATTTTGTACTAACACCTTTCGTAAATGAAGGTTTTTGTTTACTCCAATTTTTGGGGTGTTACATGTTCCTCTTCTTAGCTTCTGTCGTCTGTTTCCCTAGTATGTTGGGTGTTTGGTTTTGCTGCTTGGCTCATGGTTGTTTGGGTTTTGTTTGTTTCCTGTTTGTATGTACTTGGTATTTTCTTTGGTTAATATATTGCTACCTTTCAAAAAAAAATCTACGTAATTACTTTAAAGTACAAATAAATACAGAAAAAAACTAAAATACTCTTGGGGCTAACGGACCCTTTTAACAGAAGTTAGATCGAGAGGTTAAAACTGAAACGAATTAGCAACCATGGTGACCAATAACAATATCTCGTGGAGTTATATCCAAAATATCGTGTAGTGAGATTTTGAAAATATCGCATAAAGATGGTATATTACCTTTGGAGAAGGGGTACCTTTTTGGTATTTTACATCGAGGGGTTCGTAATGAGTACGGTTGAACGTTGAATGGGAATACCATGCTTTACTTGTGACCCCTTTTTTAATTTTTTTATTCTTTAAGAAATTGCTCCATCCATTGAAAAAAGGTGACAATTATTATATAATATTCAAAAAGAAATAGTCATTAACTTTTTTGGTAAAATTTCATATGAGACAAAAATGTACGAAACTATATATATCTAATTACAGAAAAGATAAATCATGGGATTTTTTCCCTTCAAATTGTATGTATTTATATAGAAAATTTATAAAACATTGGATAAATAATTTGTTTTCATTTATCACAACAATAACTTACGCTCGTGAATAGTGAATTAATGTAAAAGAAAAAAAAGATTTTAAATATTTGTTTCCGTTATTTCAATGTGACATGCTTTTTAGAACCAATATGCAACACAAATGGAGTCAAAAGTTTATTAAGAAAACACAAGATATTTTGAATCTAAGTAGTACTATTCAATTCGATCACTTAAAAAGGTTAAAACGAATGGAAAGCATTTAATACAAGAAAGGTAAAAGTAATTCAAATTTAGTCGAAGAGTAATCAAGAAGTTAAAAAGAAAGATATCAATAGAATTTATTGGTGTATGTCAATAATTTAATTATTTTTATATCTGTAATTGATTAGTTTAGAACCAAATAAAGTTCAAGGTACTTTTTTTAAATGGAGTTCCTTTTTTCCATATATGTCCTTGCTATTTATTTTAAAACCCAGAAGTATGGTTAGGACAGGTTAAAGACCGACTAAGAACCAATTAAGGCAACTGGTCCAAATTTGGTCCTTTTTGCCTTAAAAAATCAAAACTCGATATTTTATTTCATCAAGAAAGAACGATCTATTTAAAAACGGTCATGACACGATACTTATACACCTCTATATCTATAGTTTTTTTAGCGATGGATATTAGTTTGTTTTGATAGAAGAGTTGTTTGTCACGTGTGGAATTTGTACCACTATCTTTTTTTTTTTCCTTTTTCTTCCACCCCCATGATGTATGTGACCCATAACTTCATAAGGGATATACCCATGGAATATGTTGTGTTCTATATTACTTTTAGATTAAACACTTTGGTTTCATTCTTTTATAGGGTTTGGTATACAAATATGATTTATGGTCAGATTGGATATGTAGTAGTTATATGTTACAGGTTGGAATATGACAAAACTAGATAAATCACCCTTAAACATGATTTGATACTTTTATTTAGTTTGAAGATCCTTATGAACTAATTGATGCACGATTAAAATTAACTTTTTCCTAATATAACTATATCAATTAGGCATGTTAAAATAGAATAATATAAATATGGAGTTTATAAAAAGAAAATGGAAAAAATGGCTATAGAGCGTATTGCAATGCATCGTGATACATCTTGATTTAATTGTTTTATCTTATTTTTCCTTCTCTATTGATTTTATAATTCCATTTTATGAGTTTAATAAAATTATGATATTTTTTATATTTGAATAAATATAAATTTGAACAAAAAAAAATATCAATAAAAATACTGAATTAACAATTTAATTATATTTTTTACATAACTTATTTAATTCAAATTGACAAGTTCCTATTTAGTTAATGTTTTTGTTATAATTTGGTTTGGATTTAATAAATTAGTAATGTAATAATATTTTATAAAAATAACAATTTATTATGTTACAACTGAATCATTATCTTAGTTATATTTTAGTTTTTTTATATAAAATAGATGTTTATTATGTGTTTGCTTATGTTTATCTTACTTATACTTTGAATTTTAAGTAATATAATCAACACAAAATACTTGATATAAAAAAGTTTGCTTTAGAATTATTATAAATTATTTAAAGTTGCTTTAAATTATTAATATTCAAACATAACCATAAAAGATGTTTATAAACTTCAATGTAGTTTTTAGTTTTTTTGAACGGCAAATACACCACAACAACCAACTAATTTACTCTTAAAATCTACATCAATATTCATAATAGGGTTCGAACCCACAACCACAATAGAATCAGACACCTTAACACCACAAAAAAAACGTATTTATTTTAGTTAACTTATATGTTTTAGTTTGTATTTCAAGATAAAAACTTTTCTCTTAAATAAGAGAAAAAAAGCATCGTATTTCTTGTCTATATTTTACTTTTTTTCGCTGCATGTTTTAATTACAAAATATTGTTAATCCTATATTTATCTATTTAAATAAAATAAAAGTAAGCCTACTAGCAAATTAATTGTTTTCGTATGGTGGATATTTTTATTAAGAAAATGACAGAAAAACCTTATCAATTAGGTTTACATTATTACTGTTTTATTCGTTTTATCCTATTAATATAAAACAAATAAATTTAAAAAATTTAATTAGAAAAAGTCAATAGACTCAATACCATAACCATATGGCCAATTACGTTAAGATAATTGTTATAAAAATGGTTAGAACAAAACAGCTTTAATATTATAACGCAAAAATACTTAAGGGACTGTGATTGTTTATTGAAATAGTTTAGGGACCATTTTTAATTATATTTATTTGGCTTTAAAATGTTAAAATGTGAGCATTATTGTTTGTTAAAAAAAAAAAAAAAATCATATATCGTTTATCTGATAAAAAAACATAAAAAAGACCAACAGCAAATCTAAATATCATTAATCGGTTTCCTAGATTCCCATAATGATTAATTTATTTCATTATAAATAATATTCTTCAAGAATTAATAAACAACTCTCTTTTTTATAGAATATACAGCTTATTAATAGATAAGAAATAGTTTATTTTTTTACAATACAGAAATAATATATTGAATCTTGTTTCTTTTTGTTGAACATTAAACAAAAAAGACATAACAGCTAAACAAATAATTATTTTTATATTGTTTTATTATATTTACCAAAAGCATCTCATTTCTTGTTTTTGGAAAGTTTATAGTTTAAGAAACAATGTTGTAAGTTGATGTTTAATATTGTAATTTGAAAGCAATGATGTTATTGTAATTTATTATTAAACTTGGTCTTATTGATCTTGATGGTTGTTTAACTAAATGCAACCTGATTGATGTGTTAGATAAAAACAATTATTTAAATGTTGCAAAAATTGTTCCTTGTTCAAGTTGTGTTTATCATCTCACTTATATTCATATATTGTAGTTTAATATGATTCATAATCAATATTTATTATAATAAATTTCACAAAAATGAACACAGAAAACTAGTATATAACTATATATATAAAGTGGTTTCTTTTTATTATATAATAGTTAAGGTGATAAGCTAAGAATAAACTATTCATGCCAACGGGCTTGTAGCACAATGGCATTTGGAGTGTTTATAAAGTGTTCCTCTTTTTTGTGGTTGTGGGTTCGAGTCGCGTAGTGAACAGTGATGTAGATTTAAGACTAGATTTTAGGAATGTGTTAGTTGGGTGTGTGCAATTTGTCGTTCAAAAAAAAGTATTCATACATTAATATATATATATATATATATTTATCTATTTTTTTAACCATGACTGATATTTTATAGTTCATGTATATGGGATCTAACGGCACCCGACTAATCTCTGTCTACCACGACTCAACGCAATTAAAGATACCATCATACCACTATGTGACAAACTCATAACCATGCATGGATATCACCACATGTTCTCCATGGAGTTCAAACCCGGATAGTTTCATCCACTGACCCCTAAGGATGTTATCTTATACCACTAGACTAAACATGTTTTGATACATCATTCACGATGAATATTTAACGATGTATCCGGATGACACATGGTACTTTTATTTGTCACCGTTTTAGAATAAAACCTAAGTTTGTATCTAAACATGTATATATATATATATATAATAATACCACATTATATAATATGTATACCCCTACACAAATGAAGTCCTCCTATACATACATATTTTTATAAGTCTATTAGATATATGATTAAATGGTAACATGGGGCAAAAGTTAACTAGACTAATGAGGGTTTAAGAATGTGGTGGAGTAGCTTTTATTCCTTATTATGATGCTTCTTAAGTGCCTACATAAAGTCTTGTTTGTTTTCGATGCATTGGATCGCATTATATTTTGATTAATCACCCTACTTTACAATTTACTTTATATTTAAAATATTAAAACAACATTGTAAATCCATATACACAATAATAATGGAAAACTACTGACAAAAATAAAATGACAACATCAATTTAAATAATGTTAGTTACACATCAAAGATGGACCGAATGAGTTTTAGAGTCTATTAAAATAAAATATTTAGCTATATCTGTTCTAGATCATTCCGGTATAGCTCGTAATTAATGACCATTTATGGTTACATCGAATGGTTGTCCTTTGTTCACATAATGCATACAGCTTTGATGAGTGGTCGGCCCACTTCAATTGTTTTCTAAAGAAAAGAAAAGAAAGAAGGATGTGGGGTTTGTTTCTAACTTCATTTTCTTCTTTTGCTTTTGGTCTCCGAAAAGATGATTGTAAGTTTGTGTGGATTATAGTGCCGATGTTGAAGTACCTACGGATTCTTTATTTGATTTGTTTTTATTTTAATCGTCTAAACTTTTATAGTTTAAATATTAAACAAACAAATTTAGACATGGCATTTCTAATATTTGTTAATTTAATGTAAATTAACAAAAAATTGTTATCCAGAAATCACCTAGTTTTGTTTCGTAAAGCAAAATATGAGGATTTGAAATTTTGATTTTCTTATCCACAATTTTAATTCATTCAATTGATTTGGTCATGTAGTTTGTTATTTTCTTGATTTTATCTATAACATTAGTAGTATTGTATGATCTGAATTGACTTTTTTCTTTATATAAATGAATAAAAACATATTTAGGTAAATCACATTCAAAACTATTTGATTTAATTGGGATAATTCTTGAAGTTTATTGTCTTT
The DNA here is from genome assembly GCA_030169165.1 of Centaurea solstitialis. Classification (NCBI taxonomy): domain Eukaryota; kingdom Viridiplantae; phylum Streptophyta; class Magnoliopsida; order Asterales; family Asteraceae; genus Centaurea; species Centaurea solstitialis. Next base: position 15,374,452 of record CM058042.1, read on the forward strand.
ATAAAACTTGCAAGTTGAAACCAACTTTTGAAATATATGGGTAAAAAGTGAATGCCATTAAGCTCTTGTAGGCACTAAATTGACCCTTCCTTCATGCTCAACCCTACATACTTTTGAGTATTTGAATTTTTTATAAAATATTGTTCTTATTTATTTTATGTTTCACATAAACAAACATAGTCGATTATCATAAATAAAATCTAAATATAACTATATAACCAACCGTTTTAGTTTTTCTATCTTGTAAGCAAGTTCCCTTATTTATTTTTATTATAAATAAAATACTAAGTTGAAAAAAACTATCTCAATAATGTTGTTGGCATCTTATAGTTTAGATATACAATAACTAATTTATCCTCATATATAAGATATATAGGAAAGTTAACAGATGGAAATTTAATGTTTGTTAGTGAGATAGATTAAAATCAAGTAATTTTATATATCATGAGATTTTCTTGCAATAAAGATTTAGAATGGACTAAAATCAAGAAAAATAACAAACTACATGACCAAAATTGCAATTTACTCTAAAATTAATTTTTTTTTAAATTATAGGATTTGAATTGCTATGTCATGCCAATCCATATGAAGTTATGTGTTGTTATCCAAAATGAATATTGATATTAATAATGCATATATGAGGGTTACCATTATAAATCACACCTTTAAAGTGATTATGCCATGTATCATTCCATGGAGTATTCATGGCTTTTTGGTCGATTTTAGGTCATAATAGAACCTAAACCAAGTAAATATAATAGAGAAACAAAGATGGATGTGTATTATTTTGTAAACCTTATAAAGGTTATAAATTATGTAAACTAATATTAGGTTTAATTTCTTGAAATGTATCCAAGTTATTAAATTTTGCTATTGTGTGTATTCAACTTTAAAACTATAATTTAATGTGCTAAAGTTTCAAAACCTACAATTTAGTGTATCATGAAATTTGTTTGGCAGGTAGCCGGTCATCTTCTCCAGCGAACTCCGACTATCTTTTTTGGCGAACTCCGGTTATCTTCTTCGGTGATCTTCAGTCATTTTTTCGGGCGAGAACCTTTTTTTTCATCGAAAACCTTTTTCTTTAATCTCCTTCGAACTTCACCCATTCCTACACCACAGTCGTACCTTTTTGTTGCTATCTCACTACTACGATGAAAACCCCACCCACTACTGATCGTTTTTCCAGTGAAGGTGTAAGGTCTGGTTGCCGAAGATGGAGGCTTGGTCACGAAGAAGACACCAAGAAGACGTCAGCGAAGGTCTGGTCGCGGATATGACGATGAGAAGACACCGACGAAGGTATGGTCGCTGGAGATGGAGTATCGTCGTCGGAGAAGACGCCGACGAAGGTAACATGCTATCAAAGCTCAAGATACACTAAACGACACGTTTTAAATTTTCTAGTACATTAAACGGAAGGTTTCAGAGTTGATACACACGATAGCAAAAATGTGACAACTTTGATACATTTTGGGAAACATAACCCAACCAATATTTATGATAACAATGAAAGCTTATTTAGTATGATGTGAATATTCAATAAAAAACGATTAAAATTCATTGATTATAATAAACATTTTATATTAAAAAACAATTTAACATATTTATATAATCAAATATTATAATACTTATACAAATGGCAGGCGCACCGGCTCCGACCCGCTGGTGTGACCCGCCCCAAACCCAACTTATAATATTAATTTTACATTCTAGCCCCTCACCTTATAGTAGTTATTTATTTTAAACCTTTTATTTTTTAATATTTCATTTTACGTTTTAATCATATATCGTATATTATCTAAAATATGTTAAAAAAATATGTTTTAAATTTTAACAAATCACGTCATTATAATCGTATCGTCGACACGATCGAAATGAGCCTAATATTGAATATTTTTTGATGTAATTATTTTATTATATATACTATATATATTACGATTATAAGAAAACATATAATCTTATACCAATTTTCAAATTCACATATTAGCCTCTTAAACTTATAATATTTATTCACTTTATATCTTTTACTTTTTAATATTTCATTTTACGTTTTAGTCATATATCGTATATTGGCTAAAATATGTTATAAAAATACGTTTTAATTTTAACAAATTACGCTATTATAATCGTATCGGTGATGCGATCGAAATGAACCTAATATTGAATATTTTTTGATGTACTTATTTTATTATATACTATATATAGTACGATTATATGAAGCCAAAACACTGTTCATGAACAATAGCTACCGACATTTGGAGAAATTACATTTTAACCCTTAAACTTATAATATTTATTCATTTTATACCTTTTACTTTTTTATATTTCATTTTGCGTTTTAGTCATATATTGTATATTGGTTGAAATACGTTAAAGTGTTGGTACCTACTGTTCATGAACAGTCTTTGTCTTCCTGGTAATTGTTAGTATTATTAAAATCTCTTAAAATTTTTTTTTTTATTTTTTAAATATTTTATTAAACCTTTCGTATAACAACATTTGTACAAACTTTATGTTTCATATAAATTCATGTTACTAATTACAATCAAATCTACCACAGTTTATAACACGACGTGAAATCCGGGCTCTTAATAGGTAACTTTCTATAAAATATTAACATAAAATTCATGTTATTACTTATAATCAAATCTATCACAGTTTATAACCCGGCGCGAAGCCCAGGAACTTAATAGGTAACTTCCTCTAAAATATTATTCACAATAACGGGCCTTCACAATATTAAAAACTCCCCGTGGCGAAGCACGGATAAATCCTCTCGTTTGTTATATTTGTTAGGCTAGGTCAATGGTTGAACTTGAACTTGAACATACCCCATCAAAAAGATATTGAATAAAGCCCAATAAAACATTATCTACTGGGCCTGATTACAAAATGGGCTTTATTGATACAAAATCGCCTGATTGCTAAATGGGCCAATACTTACTGGCCCATATACACTAAATGGGCTTTATTGATACTTATTGGGCTGTGAAGGCCTTTAAGAGGCCGAAATGACTATTATACCCCCGGGTCCGCTAAACCCTAAAATAACCTTCATCTCTAAAATGGTGGTAGTTACCTACCTAACTCCTCTTTCTCCGAAAACCCTAGCCTCCTCCTCTCCGCCTCCGTTCTCCGACGATGCCGCCGAAGTTCGATCCCTCTCAGGTCGTCGACGTCTACGTCCGCGTCACCGGCGGCGAGGTCGGTGCGGCGAGTTCTCTCGCTCCGAAGATCGGACCGCTCGGTCTCTCGCCGAAGAAGATCGGAGAAGACATCGCCAAGGAGACCGCAAAGGACTGGAAGGGACTCAGAGTCACCGTCAAGCTCACCGTCCAGAACCGTCAGGCGAAGGTCTCCGTCGTGCCGTCCGCCGCCGCTCTAGTCATCAAGGCGTTGAAGGAGCCGGAGCGTGACCGGAAGAAGGTGAAGAACATCAAGCACAGCGGAAACATCTCGCTCGACGATGTGATTGAGATCGCGAAGGTCATGAGGCCGAGATCTATGGCGAAGGAGCTTCAAGGAACGGTGAAGGAGATCCTTGGAACGTGTGTTTCTGTTGGATGTACTGTTGATGGAAAGGATCCCAAGGATTTGCAGCAGGAGATTGCTGATGGAGATGTTGAAGTTCCTCTGGATTGATCTGTTGAAATTTTCAGGTTTTTTATCATCATATAGTTTTTTTTTCAATTTTCAGATACTATCAGTTTCATGAGTTTTGCTTCGATTATATCATCTGAATTTTGTGACATTAGCTATAAATTGTTCGTATTCGGTTTTCGATATTTATTTGAGGAGATGATTCAATCGTTATTTTGAGCATTCATTTGCCTATGAATTATCACTTCTAGCATTTTAATGTGGTTATGGAGATGTCGAGATTTCTCTGAATTGATTGCCAGTCTGTTCAGAAGGAAAATTTTCTGGTTTTCTTTATCGATATAGTTTTGAATTTTGTGACATTAGCTAAAATATTCGAATTCGGTTTTGAACTTTGTTTTAAAAGCTGGTTTAAATCCTTAGTCCGAGCATCCATTTGCCTATGAATTATCAGTTCTGGCATTTTTCTGTTTATTGAACACGATTAATTCACAATGTGGAACACCATTGCTGATGGAGATGTCGAGATTCTTCTGGATTGATTGCGATTTGCGAGTCTGTCCAGATCAGATTCATGTGATGGAATTTTGTTTTTTGGTTTCTTTATGGATATAGTTTTTTGTTCAGTTACCATCCGTTTCATGAGTTATGCTTCCATCATACCATCAGTTCATCGAGTGAATTTTGTGACATTAGCTAAAGTATTCGTATTCAGTTTTCGAATTTTATTTGAAAAGCTGCTTGAATCCTTCTTCTGAGTGATTGTTTGTCGATGAATTATCAGTTTTAGCATTTTTCAGTGATTTGAACACGGTTAATCTGCACAGGCAGACAACATTTAGCAATATGATTCATTCTTTCATTATGAATGGTATCTTATGATTCATATATTCATATATGAATAGCTGGTTCTGTAATTCGATTATGATAACTAAGCAGGTTTGGTACTGCATGGAACATCACCAACAAGCCATTCTCTTCTCATTCAGAACAGACTTGTAATGCACAATTTTGATTGGGAAATTCAAATTGTCTTTGGCACCAAAGCTAGGGAGGGTTGTGTATGAATTGTATAGAGCTGATTTTTTAGGTAACAATAGATTGGTTCTATTCACAAACTTATTTGAAGGTCAAGGATTAAAAATTAGGGGTCCGTTTACTAAACACTTGCTAGGCAAACACTTGGGTAGGCAAGGATCGGGAATATTATCGGCAAACGACATAGCAAGGATTGAGAATCTTGCTTGTTTAGAGTCTTATGGGCCGCTTACCAAACACTTACTAGGTAAGCGCTTACCAGTATCATTTACCTTTGAGAATAAGCATGATGAGGATCGAGTGCCAGAACCCGATGGCAATCTACCAGCCCCCTACTCGATCCACCGGTGGTGTTCCTGCCGAACCCAATGTGAACCCGATTGAATCGGGTTTGCTATAACGGATGGCCTAAATCTTCATTTTCACCCAAAGCAAAAAAGTTAAAGATTGAATAACAAGATATTTAACAAACTACAAATGATAAAAACATACATTAATTGGTACTCAGTGAATAAATTATAATTTTTTTACTACATATTATAATAGGTAAGGTTCAATAAAGTAACATTGTATATGTATACATTGTTTTGGTTACTATCATATTAAATATGACGTTTCATGTTTATTTCATTGTATAGTTGAAGAAAAAAAATGATAAAAGAAGTCATTTTTGTTAAAAATAGCTTTAAAAATTAAAACAACAACATAATCTCATTTCATTCACTGGCCATGATTAAGAGATTCATTTGTGTTATGACATATTGGTTAAGAGTTAAACTAAACATGGCTAATCTAGTAATATTTTAATGAATATAACTTTAAGATAGATTAAAAGTCTGTAAAATTACGATTTGATCGGCGAAAAAGCAACATAACAAAATTGTTTAAGAAAAAGAAAAGAAATAAAGACATAATAAATGACTGTTAAAAGGAAAACCAAATTTTTTTGTAGCGAAGAAGTTGAACAAGAACGGCAAATGTCATTGTCCCAAGCATGATAAAACATATCATTTTCGTCAACCATAACCATACATGAAAGAACAAGCAGCTCACAAAAAAATCAATTACTTTTTGTCGTAATTCTGAAAAATATAAGTATTTTGTAAAGCAAATCTATATAACCTCAAAAATGAAGTATAAGTTTTTGGCATGTTTCAGGAGGGTGATGGCCTTGCCGAAGCTCTCCTCCTTGCTTGCTATTTGCCGTTCAAAAGAAAATCTATATACCCTCAAAATGAAAGAAATAAGAATTTTGGGAAAGAGTTTAAAAAATTCTTCAAAACTCTCATAAATAAAAAAGTATGGGAAAGAGTTTAAATTTCTTCAAATTTTTTTAACAACCCTTCAAAAATGATGTAACAACTCAAACTATTTTTCGCAAAATTTAACGAACAAATAACGGAAATTAGGTAAAAGTAACCATCACAGCGGAAATTGTCCCAAAAACATAATTATGTTAAAATCAAAGGTTAAAGTTTTCAACCAAAAATAATAACCAAATCCTCAAAACGAGGTTCATCACATATATCCGTAATAAAACCGAACAAAACTATAATTTTAAGTTTAACAATATTTTAATTCCAAATGAACTGAGCCTCGGGGTTGATCAGAACTTCAAGCTTTCCCCTTCCCCTTGTCCTTCCCAGACGGACCTGCATCTAAGGGAAAAACCACAACAGGGTAAGCTTTCGCTTAGTGAGCACAAACCACAAACACACAACAATAAATACAAACCACCACGCATATGAGAACTAGACATGCAATCACCATTGTCCTTACGGTACATGCCGGTAAGAACCACACACATACTGATATCAGTTTCACACATAGACAATACCCACGGTGGCCACCACCACTACAATGGATACGTCATCACACGACATGCTAGTCTCATAACCACATACGCATCACATGCAATTTGTACATAAAGCCACGTATAAGGGTTAATGTACTCACCTTGATTATCGTCACGAAAAATCAGTGTCAAACACACCACAAAAGGTTTATCAATCACCTAAATCAAAACAACACATGTACACATAAACATTTGCACGAAAATAACACTTAAAACTTCCAAACCGAAATGTGTGTCTTAGCCATAGCTAGACTACCCCAATTGTCCTCAAATTCTAGCAAACATTATCTTAGAACATCCCTAAGATAAGCCCCAAGCCAAATCTCGAAAACGACCGCACGCGAAAAATTTGAAAATCCAAACAGAGAGTTACGCGACCTACTCCCGCGACCTCAGGTCGCGGGGTCAAGTCGCGCAACTTTCCTGACCTGACGAACCTCATGACTTGGCTACGGGAAACACCCCAAAACCCATCCTTACGACCATATAACTCAACAATGGTGTTATTGAACACCCCCATAACAAAATAGCACATGCTAGACCGTTCTAAACACGACACTAACACCATACGACTCAATTCGATCATCTATTGACCGAATTTCCAACTATTAGAACCCTAACCCTTAACCATCCCAAATAAGCCAACAACTAGAGAATGAACACAAAAACACATACCTTGGGTTTGGAACGTGACAACAATCGAACCCCGATGATCGATTGCACTTCTCACGGATGTAATCACCACCAATTTCTTCACAACACACACAAAGCTCTCACCCCTTCCAATTTTCTGCAAATGTCGACTAACACAAGGAGAAGGGTTTTGAGGCTTTAACTAAGTTATAAACAAGTCACTTACAACCCTTCACTTTCGCAATTGACACTTCCACCCCTACACCTCAAAACAACACAAACAACACAACATAAGACTTAACAAAGTCGGTTAAAAATCTAATTTGGAAAACGGGGTGTTACAAATGATTACTCGTAAAAAAAGATTAGCCATAAAATCATTGAAATAAAATGTTTAGAGGAGAAAAATAACAACTTTATATATATATATATATATATAATCTTTTAATGATATAATTAATTACGTAATTTTTGAAATAGAAAATATTTGAGTAGAATGTAGTTCTTTAAAAGCTTTTGAAAAAGTGTCAAATACTCGTTGCAACAAAATTACTTAGGCCATCCTTAACCGTACCCCTCATACCCCTCATTTTTGCTGCCACATCAGCGCCACATCAGCTTTACCAATACCTTACCAACACCATACCAATCCATCCTTAACCATACCAATACCATACCCCTCTAATTAATTAATTATAAAAAAAGAAAATTAAAAAAGGTAGAGAGATAAAGAAGAGAGAGATAGAGAGAGGGGGGGGGGTAGGGGGGTGGGTGTTTGCTTTTCTTCAACCGGTGTGTGGGTGCCGATCGGTACCACTACCGGCACCATACCCCCCATCCACAATGGTGTAGCCGACGGTAAGGGGGTGGTACCGATGTGGTACCGGTTACCATTAAGGATGGCCTTAAGATTATATGAGACCAAGTTGTTTTTGTGAGACTAGTGAGATCATATTTTTCCATTTAAACTTCACAAAAAAAAAATTATGAAGATAACTTGCACCGTGTTTTTGCTGTGAAAGTTCAATTTTTTTACATTCACAATGTTTTTACTTGAAGTTTCAAGTGTAAAAACGTAGTCTGACGAAAGGAAAACCGATTCAAATGACCAAAGTAAACAACAATATTATTCTTCTAGTCATTTATCTCCCATTTTAACCAAACATCACTATGGGGCTGTTTACTTATGACTTAATGAACTTAATGGTCCAATAAGCTTATTCTCACAACTATATAGACTTGTTTACTTATGACTTATTGAAAAAACCCTTGGCTTTTTCGCACATACCGTTCATACCGTTGATTCAGATAAAAAGGTAAACAACAACATATTTTTATCTAGACATACATATTTATCCATACAGGTTTTAATGGAAAATTTGGTAAACAACCCCTATGTATGTAATATTCAGGTCAACAATATTGCAAACCTAACTAAAAAACACCAAAAAAAAAAAAAAAAAACGAATCTAGTCAATTTCTTTCTTTTTTATAAGAAAAATAAATTGTCGATCACTATTGTTTATTTATAAACAACTATGTATAATGTATTAAGAATATTGTTTTTACTAAAAAAAAGGACAAATAATAGAAAAATACTAAGCCTTGGCTTTTTCGCACATACCGTTTATACCATTGATTCAGATAAAAAGGTAAACAACAACATATTTTTATCTAGACATACATATTTATCAATACAGGTTTTAATGGAAAATTTGGTAAACAACCCCTATGTATGTAATATTTAGGTCAACAATATTGCAAACCTAGCTAAAAAACACCAAAAAAAACGAATCTAGTCAATTTCTTTCTTTTTTATAAGAAAAATAAACTCTCGATCACAATTGTTTTATTTATAAACAACTATGTATAATGTATTAAGAATATTGTTTTTGCTAAAAAAAGAGACAAATAATAGAAAAATACTAAAATGATCAATAACTAGTTATTAAGAGCCTGGGCTTCGCGCCGGGTTATAAGCTATGATATATTTTATCATTTATATGAAACATAAAGTTTGTACATATGTTGTCATACGAAAGGTTAGTATGACGAACTTCATAATATGGTTACAATAGAAAAGAGGTATATGTGCAATTAATGTCTATTTTACGTAGCTGTTCAGATGTAGATAATGTGTGTGGGTGGGGTGGGGAGGGGGGGGGGGATTATATGTCAATGATTATTTAAAGTAAATAAAAATATTTAATAAATCAATAAATAAAAATATTAATTTTAACTTAAGTTTTGAAAAAAATATTATGTATTATCCATTAACCAATAGAGCAACATATCTTAATAAAATAAAATAAAAAGATAAAAAGTAACAAAATGTGAAATATGTAATTTAAGAATAAAAAATATAAAGATGGTCTACTATAAAGACCAAATATGTAAATTAATCAAACATTTTTTGGATGAGTTAAGTACATAATTTAACGAAATTGGATGAAGGGATGGAAATAGAATAAAAGTAAAAACCACAGAGAGATGAAAAACAATTTTTAAAGATCAAGGACGAAAAATGTTATAGTCATCAAACTACAGGAACTAAAGTTGTACTTTAACATATTTCAGATATATAACTGAAACGTAAAATGAAATATAGAAAACTAAAAAGTATAAAGTGAATAAATATTATAAGTTTAGAGGAGCTAAAATTTTATTTTTTTGCAAATGTTGGTATATTGACAAACCGTGTCTTGTCTTTCTAAATATATAATCGTACTATACATGAGAAAGGTTCAAATGAGAATGTTAAAAAAAATGAGAAGTAGAGAAGTGATCTCCATGTAATACCACTTTTCCAAAATACTAATTTAATTAAATATTTTAAACAAAACCGTAATGAATGCCAAACTCAAAGTCTAATAAATAAAAATCAGTGTACGGTTTATAAATCATAAATTTATCATTTAACTCAACGTATCAAAACAAGCGGAATAAACGGTTTCATAGCAACTATCGTTAAGATTCGATTGGAACTGTCTTCTGTCTCGGAGTCAAGTCGGGGCCTTGCCTTTGCCCGTAACCGAACTAGTTCCTGAAAAAAAAATATAAACAACAACGGGTAAGCGAAACGCTTAGTGAGCAGACACTATATATAACTTATACTAGCACATGCATATGTACCCATAATAAGTACCACACACACATATATCATGTCGTCATATGCACATCCAAGATATCTATACATATTCACAACGATGGGTCAACTACCAAATCATATCAACATAATACATATCACACGACCTGTACTGACACCCGACTCTCATGAGATCGATATAAATCTCCCGTCAGTTTGGACACGGGTCGTCCCCCACAACTCATCAAGGGCATGTGGATTCCCTCTCTCCCGTCGATTAGGACACGGGTCGGCCCCCACAACTCACCAACGGCATGTGGTTCCCTTTAATCGCTCGCCAGCTTAGGACACGAGTTTGCCCCCGCAACTCATCAAGGGCATGCGGTTCCCTTTACATGACACTACTACGCATACATACACACATGGTAGTATAAATCATACATAGTGAAAACTCACCTGATAGCAATGTAAAGTGCTCCTCGGCATCCTCACGGTGGTACGATTGATCACCTAAGCAATTCAAGTATGGTACTCATCAATTACCATTTAAACAACACCGAAAAATTCGATACCGAAACGAGAGTCTTAGCCGTAGCTAGACTAGTCTAATTGACCCCAAAATTCAAGCCTAGCTATCTTATAACATTCTTAACATTAACTCATAGCCAAAACCCAAAGACGACACAAAACAAAAATTGAAAAACGAACAGAAAACTTGCGCAGCCTTCCCCAAACATCCCAATACAATAACCCAACAATAATCAATCCAATGTATCTATAATGATTCTACAACATGCTACATCCAATTGGTGATCCAATGATCCCCAATTTCACTAACAAACGTATAAACCCTAACCGCTTATTCAACTACATAACTAGCAAAAACTAACGACACAAGGGTTTAGAAATCATACCTTGCAATCAATTAACAACCCACCCTTGATTCTCCATCGTTTGCCTTCGAGAATCGCTCACACACACACCACTTAAATCCCCAAATTACTGAATTTGGTTTCCTGGAAAAACAGCCAACTTCGGCCATTTTCTGCTCCCTACTGGAGCCTCCGATGCTCGATCCCTCCGATCAGATTGAAGAATATTGAGTCGTGAAGCCTCTGTTCAAATTTCACGACGATCCGACGGTTAACGAGGGAGAACGAGCCGTTCTCCCACAACTGCGCAGTGCTGGACGAAAATCCGAAAATCTCCCTTTCTTTCTTCTCTTGATCTAAAAACGTTTTTAGGATACAAATGAAGGGATTAGGGCTTCCATCCCCCCTTTATATGCCATCCCCTTTACCCTCTATCCTTACACTTTGGAACTTGAACACTTTAGCCCCTAAAGTCCTAATATTTTGCTTAGACGATTAGGTTTCTAACTTAACCGTCACCCACGTCAATATAATAAAAAAATTTGAAAATGGGGCGTTACACTCCACCACTCATCCAGTCAATAAAGGCGGCTTTGACCGGTTACGGTGGACGCAATCACGGAGGATTAACGCGATTCATGGGAGGGTAGAGAGTATTAAAGGGGGGACCGGTTAAAGCCGCCTTTGTTGACCGAGATGAGTGGTGGAGATCACTTCTCCACTTCTCATTTTTTTAGCACTTCTCATTTGAACCTAATACTACTATATATAATAAATAAATTACATTAAAAAATTTCAATATTAGATTCATTTCGAACGTATCGACAATACGATTATAATGTCGTAATTTGCTAAAATTAAAACGTACAATTTTTACATATTTCAGCCGACATACGATATATTACTAAAACGTAAAATGAAATATACAAACTAAAAGGTATAAAGTGAATAAATATTATAAGTTTAAGGGCTAAAATGTAATGTTTTTAAATAGATAATCGTACTATATATGATATATAATAAAATAATCACATCAAAATATATTCAATATTGGGCTTATTTCGAACGTATCGACATAAATATTATAAGTTTAAGGGCTAAAATGTAATGTTTTTAAATAGATAATCGTACTATATATGGTATATAATAAAATAATCACATTAAAATATATTCAATATTGGGTTCATTTCGAACATATCGACGACACGATAATAATGGTGTAAGTTGTTAAAATTAAAACGTATTTTTATAACATATTACAGCCAATATACGATATATGACTAAAATTTAAAATGAAATATAAAAAACTAAAAGATATAAAATAAATATATATTATAAGTTTAGGGGATAAAGTGTAAATGTTGAAACTTTACTCTTGATAAATGTTATTTATATAATTAATGAAGTTAACAAAAGGTGTAAGTCATAAGATCATGACCAAAACAAATTAAATTACCATAAAAATCAAATATAGAATAAACATATATAATAAGACCGTAGTCTAAAAAATTAAGATAATAGAGAAACCAAATCTACAATTCACTCATTATAAGAATAAGAAAAAGTTGACCATTTCCAGTTTTTATACCTTTTTAGCTAGATTGATAACATTTATATTAGAGTAAATTACGGATTTGGTCCCTGTGGTTTTCATTTTTTTACTACTAAGGTCCCTAAACTCAAGAAATTATGGATTAGGTCCCTGTGGTTTTCAATTTTGCACTACTAGGGTCCCTGAACCTAACAACTTTCATTAAAAAAGTTAATTTTGTGATAAAAAGTCTAAAATGCCCCTATTTTGTCTTTTTCTCTTCTTTTTCCAAGTCCATGTTGACCAAAGGTCATCACCCTTTTATATATATATATATATATATATATATATATATAAACCCATAAACACAAATGTTACACACACACATTTATATATATATATATATATATATATACACATATATATACACACACATATCCCTGCAAATAAAGGTGGGTTTTCGTGGAGGAAGCAAACAAGTGGTGGGTTTTCACGAGTGTATTTTCTCACCAAATTACCAATTTCGGTGGGTATTTCTTCATGTGGGGTTGCAAGTGAAGAAAACCCGTTAAGAATCCAAACCATTTACTTATGAAGATGATGATGGTGGTAGATGAAGACGACAAGTGTTGAGGGTTTTGAGATGGACAATGGTTACGGTTGAAGGTGATCATTAAAAGGAGATGGGAGGGAGGTTGTTGGTTTATGGTGAAAGTTCGACGGGATTGTGGGTCTCTGTGGGTGAAAAAAAGAGCAAAGAGTTTGATGCTGAAACGATCGGATTGAAATGGCTAAATACAACTGACAAGACTCAAAGAACAAAGATATATCCAAAAGTGGATTTTTGATTAAAAGTCCAATGAATTGATCAAAACTAAAACTGATTTACAATGAATGATAATAATTCTATTTATAATCTAGCCTAACAAAAAGATAACTATGAAACTGAAAATCTAAACCAACTATAAAACTAACAAATAATTAAAAATAAACTAATAATAATCCTAAAAATATGAAAGAGTAGAATTAATATTTATTTAGGTTTTTTCCATTATCATTATTTATATTTCCTGAATCAGAGTTGGTAATTATATATGCTTGTGTATGTGTGTTTGAACACTATATATGTGTATATATATGTATGTGTGTGTACAAGTAAAAACCCATTTGGAGAAAGGTAAGGTTTCGTAAGAAAGATCATAGTGATGATAGCTTCATAGATATAGGTATTTTACATTAGATGTATATGTATACGTGTGTGTGTATATATATGTATATGATATAATATAACATATATAGTCCTTGTGAATATAGAAAAGGACAAAAAGAGAAAAAAAGAAATAATAAAAATTGATATTAAATGTGGAAAGAAGAAAAAAGACAAATTTACCCTTGAGGTAATAGATGCTGATAAATGATTGTTAGGTTCAGGGACTCTAGTAGTGCAAAATTGAAAACCAGAGGCACCCAATCCATAATTTCTTAAGTTTAGGGACCTTAGTAGTAAAAAAATGAAAACCACAGGGACCAAATCCGTAATTTACTCTTTATACTAATACAATGATACTAAGATTAAGACTTACGTTCATGTGAGACCAAATTGTTTTCGTGAAATCGAGAAGACTAACACATTTTACATGAATTTTCACAGCAAAACACCGTGAGAGTTAAAAAAATCGAACATTTATCCAAAAAACAATGTAAATGTTACGTTCACGGTTTTTTGAGATGTTCGTTTTTTTTTTTTTTTACCTTCACAGTATTTTTACTGTGATGGTTCAGGTTATCTTTTTGTTACCTTCACAGTTTTTTGAGCTATGAATGTTTTGTTATTTTACCTTTTTTTGGATTTTTTTTCTCGATAGTGTTTTACAATATGTTTAACCTTCATAGTGTTTTGATGTAAAATTTCACGTAAAAAGTATTGATCTTACCGGTTTTATAGAAACAGATTAGTCTCATCGGAACCCAAGTGTTAAGATTAAAGTAGGCAATAAATAACTACAAAACTAATGTATCTTGGTGCATTTCCCTCTAAACAATTCGGTCCAATCCCAACAAAAACAACACTACAATTATTTCAAGTAACCTAATAAATGCCAGCTCACCATCCCCCACATAAATAAACACCAACTCAATCTTCCTTCTTCACTCTTGATGCTCAAAAATCCGTACAAATTCCATTCTCCATATCTACGCCTCTTCCCTAAATCAATCTCCCTTCCGGTCGCCGGATTTTCCATTTTCCGTTCAACCTACCACTTCTCCGGCCACTACCTACCTCCATTCTTCACACACTACACAAGCATCATCATCACCAACAAACAACAATGGCGGCCACCGACAGGTTCATTTACTTACTACTAGCATTCACACTTCTCTTCACTCTCTCTCTTTCCTCAGATCCGCCGCAAATCTCGCCATCTCCGCCTCCACAGCTCGGCTCCGACGACGATCAACCTTCAGTTCCTTCTCCATCGCCTACAGCCGGTTCTCCGCCAGCACCTCCGCCGTCGTCAGATCTGGCTCCGACTCCTTCGTCCGACACTTCTTCTTCATCTCCTCCGTCGCTGCCTCCGTCACCGGAGGCGGCGGTTGCTAGTGACGTGTCTGCTTCCAATGTGAAGAGTGAGGAATCGGAGGAAGCTTCGTCGTCCTCCGGCGGGATGAGCAGCGGGAAGAAGGTAGGGATTGCGTTTGGAGTGATCGGAGCTGCTTGTGCTGTTGTGTTTGGAGGAATGTTGTACAGGAAACGTCAGTACAATATCCGGCGAGCGGAGTTCAGTGCTGCCGCGAGAACGGAGTTCCTCTGAAATTGAGAAGCTGACTATCGTAATCTTCATCTTCATCAATTCATCATCATCATCTAGATCTAGATCTATACAAAGTGAGATTTATCATATCGTTATCATTCAATATTTGTGTGATGTAAATTTCAGTCAGATTTTCTGGATCTATTCCTTTGATTCTTATACATATTAGTTGCTTTCAGAATTTATATCGTTTGATGTTTGAATGCTTAGTCATTATAAGTTGTTTACTGAATTTAATGGAGTCATATACTCGTGTTTATGAGCAGATGATTGAATTTTGTATCAATATTTATCTATGCAACATATTTTGATGAATCATACGCTAGAAAATATCTGAATCATCTCACCTCTCTAGATGCTTCTTAGCTTTTTAGCAAACATTTTTTTGGTAGTTTTTGGCTGTGTTTGGCAAAAATAAGCTAGCTTATAAGCTAGTACATGTTTAGATGGACTATAAGCTAGCTTAATGAAACGCTATTTGGAGCAGCGTTTCTAGAGTTTTTTTTAGTTTTTTCCATTTATACCCTAAGATACCCTTTTTACATAGTCATAAGCTAAATTTTGCCAAACGTAATTTATTCATAGACTAGCTTATTAGTTAAACAACTAGTTTATCTGCTACTAGCTAGCGTATTAGTCAACAACTAGGAAGCGTATTAGTCAACAACTAGCTTATCAGCTAGTTTGCAAACACTGCATCGATGGACATATTCGGATATGGTTTTTGGGACATTTTGGATTGGACATCACAATGAAAGTTAGACATCTGCAAGCACTATGAGTACAACCATTGCTTTCATTCCATGCTTATCAAACATAAGCCATCAATAAATAAAATTTTCATGGTGCTTCTGGATGATGTTCTTCAATATACACACCTAAACTTTGGCACCACAACACTCTCTATCTCAACTAAAACTACAACCTCACCACATTCAAACATTTTTGTTTCATTTTCCCTGGTGCAACTTGATACCGAACTTAGCTCCCTCTTGAAGCTTCTGTGTTCCCAGTTTCGACATCCTGTGGTGGAGGAGCGGCATGAGACGACGATGCAGTTTGGGTGCGTCGTGGCTCTGGATGTAAAACGATCTGGGAATTCATTTGTTGGTCCGACCGATCATGCCACCACCGCCTCTTCAATCTTAAAACCTCAACAATAATCGAACTGCCACTCATTGCAACCCCACATCCCGCAAACGTTGCAAGAAGAATCGATAAAACCGGCTGAACATGAACCTGCAAGCCATTAACCAAACTTTGAGTATGTTTTTGCAGGTGAAATAAATGGTAGCGGTTCATGGTGGATGCAAGCGAGGGTTACGTTCCTTACCACGGAGTAGAAAATATGTGCGAAGATTACAACGAAAGCAAACTGAATTGATGCATATAACCACACAAATCTTCTTCTCACTGTAAAGAGATGAAGATCTTTGAGTCAGGAGACATAATAAAGTGGCAAAGGTATGAACACAACTATAGACTGCTTGCTTACCCATAGTCCAAGAGGTCATGGAGGAAAGAAGGCCTAAAACACATGAAAATGGAAGAGAAAGTGCAATTGCACTTGTACCCATGTTCCCAACCTTCATATGAAATGTAGTTATGTCAAATTTCTATCCTTTAGAAACTGAAATTCCACTAAAAGATGGTCTTTTCTTTTAAGCCTTACCAGAAGCTGTTCAATGAAACAGAAGTAGGCCAACATGCTGACAATAACAAGAATGGGCACTTCTTGCCACACCCTATAGACATCACTGCTCAATTCAAGATGAAAAACCAGTGTTAGATGCTAATCAAGATTTCAAATTTGAAAAAGGAAGTAGCAAAGGATGGCCTAAATGGGAAGAACATCATTAACTTGCCTATATGCGTTTATTT
This sequence comes from Centaurea solstitialis, assembly GCA_030169165.1. Taxonomy (NCBI): domain Eukaryota; kingdom Viridiplantae; phylum Streptophyta; class Magnoliopsida; order Asterales; family Asteraceae; genus Centaurea; species Centaurea solstitialis. The sequence goes on from CM058042.1 coordinate 15,391,763, forward strand.
CCACGTTGGATCTACTTGCACCGGTATTTCGGTTTCTAACGGTACTCTGGATTCTCAGAAGCGTTACAGGTAGGTTCTGGACGTCTTGATGACACACATCGCAAGTCTTGTTACCTTTGATGCTAAACCATTTTACAGCACAATCTTTGTGGGCCAACGCGAGCTCGCCTTTGCAGCTGCATTCCATTTTCAGGGTTTCTCCGCCTTCGCATAATTCAACCAAACAGATCCTGCAAACAGCTTCTTCTTCGGGTATATCTTCACCACCTCCTTCTTCATTTTCTGAAGAAAAGCATATGATTCATTACGGAGAAATGTTATGGCTACAGTTGGACCATTTCTCTTGGAATATGTTGGCAGGCGGATGCAACATAGAAAAGGTGGGGGATGGCCCCCACTATAAAAAAGGGAAAAATAACATCTTTCACCAACCAAAAAAACCAAGGAGAGTACCTCATATCAACCAAAAAACAACAAAAAAAGGTATGTTATAATCAACCAAAATACCTAAAAAAAGTTCCTCGAAATCGACAAAAAACCTTAAAAATCCCTCTAAATAAACAAAATTCTCTCAAAACCATGAAATTAGGCTAAAAACACATGGATGACTTTGTCAACGTTTAATCTAGCTTAAAAGTACCCCACTAGGAAAAATTCCTAGATCCGCCACTGTATGTTGGAACCTGCCGGCTTTTTTGGATAGTGATCTAATGTGTGTTACACATATTCTCACATGGTCTCAAAGCCAAAATCTACCACTATGGGGGAATTCTATACTTGTCCAGCCCCTCTAGAGACACTCTAGGTTGATTTGTGCTAGTTTGGCCTCCATTGAAGGGGGCAACGTTTCTGCCAAGAGTTGGACCATTTTTCTTCAATATATGTTGGACTTCTTTTCTCCCCACAAGTGCCGTTTTGTAGAATAATCTAACCGGGGTTCTATGTATTCTCACAAGAACAAACCATCACATATATACATGTAATTAATGCTCAAAGATACAAGCTTTGTTAAGTTTCTAAGGATCAAGAATTACCCGCTTCACGAGCAGGAGAAGGGGTTGGTGAAACGGCATGAGAATCTTTCACTCGTGGAGTTGAAGGAATCACACGGAAAAAGGAATCCATCCTCTTGATGCTTATATCTTCATTCAGCACTGGAACTGATCGTGATCGAGCTATACACCCCTGAACTTTAGGCTACCCACATAGAAAGAAAAAAAATCAGAACTTTTTACAAGCCCGCGATCAAATCATCATAAAACGACTACCATTCATCTTAAAAACATACAACTTACCTCCAAATTAAGCGAACCACCCGAGTTCCCCAATATAGACCCTTGATCCGATTGGCAATGGGGGTAACGGGTAGCGATGCTGTCCTCTGAGGCGTAAAGATCTTGGAAAGTGACCAAGATCTTGAAATCGAAGTCTTTTCCGGTGGCATTGAAGACGAGGCTGGTGGAACTACATTACCATCGTTTCTTTCTGTATCTTGAATTGGATTTTTGTTCATAAAACTCAGTTTCGGTAGTAGACTTTTCTTGGAAGATTTGGTTCTTGATGAGTGACTAGCAGCAGGTGCATTTGGTCTGATTTCTGAAGGGCTTGAACTCAGATTGAAGTTCACTTTCTTAGGAGTTGGTGTTTGGGTGATCTTGATTTGAACAGATTCATGAGATGATGATGCTTGTGATGATGATGTTCTTGATGGTATCTCCAAAAACAGATTTTGTTTCTTCCAATTCTTACCATTTGGTGTTTCTGAATCTACCGCGGAAATCTCTTCTTCAACATCCTGAAAAATACGATAAAGAAAATCTTGAAATGATTGAAAGCTACGGATGAGGAAGAAGTTGTCGCCTTTTTGAAACACCCACGTCTCTACGTTAACATGACTGTAACTAATAAAGTTTCCTTTACACGATACCGGGCCTTAAAAGGAATAGTTTGAATTGCAAAAAAGAAAGAACTTTTGGTTCTTTTTGGAGATCTTGATTGCAATCCAAATCATAATGCACTAAGGCAGGTTATATGAAGCCTTTTTTCTTTCTTGATTTCAAGTTGCATAAAGAATGCCACTAATCTAGTGAATAAATAGTTAGAAACAGTTTTCTTAGGGTTGTAATCATGAGGATTGATAAGTGGGATTAAAAGTTGATCAAAAGCAAGATTACTTTCTGGTTGTAAACAAGGATTATGCTTTTGTACTTGTTTTTATTCCCACATATCAAGGACCTTTTCACCAAAGATTTGTTAACAAAAGCCGAATTCTAATACGGGTATGGCAGATTGTGTACGTTTTCTGCACGATTAGCGACCCCCTTTCTACGTTAAATTCGGATTGTGGAAACATGTTTTGATCGGCTAAAAACGCAATGATTTCATGTTGTTAAAAGTGGAAATCATGTGTTTGTTTGGTATATGTTGTAATGATAGGTGAAAGGAGAGATATCATGTGTGTTGTCCAATTGAAGCAAGTATCATTCATTATATACAAGTCTTGAAAGGCAAGCTTGTAATAAGATCATGGAATATGAGTGAATTAAAGATTGAAGATTACTCCATTGAATTTTTTATCCAAGAATTGCCCAAACTTTCGAAGTGATCAATATCAATTCCTTCACGAAAATTAAGAAATAGTTACGATCATACTTTTTTTCGTTTTACCTATGAGACCACAAAATAAAACTCAAGTACTGAACACGCGCAACAAAACACCGTGAAGGTATAGAAAAACACCAAACATTCGTAGCAGAACATTGTGAAGGTACACAAAAACACAAGTTGATTTGTTTTTGTACCTTCACGGTGTTTTTACTTAGAAGGTTTCAGGGTGTTTTTGTGTCTTCACAACCGGTTTCACGAGAACCAACCCTTGTGTATTTGCTTGCACCTATAGATATGAATATCATTAACCTTAAATTTCTATCTAAAGTAGCATGAAAAGACTGCAAAGTTTAGCTTTAAGTTATCTTCTCTTGATAGAAAACACCACTTTTGTGCAAAATGCAAGGGAAATAATGTGTATTAGTATAAGACTTCATTATAATCCTCATGTAGCATCCAAATAACCATATTATACATACATACATAAATGTTGAGATTAAAATCTTGAAAAGATCAGCATGAGAAGGTACAGGAAGTTGATCTTACAAACTAAGATACCCACATGGTAAAAACTTGAAAAGATCATAACTTTGGCAATAAATGTTGAGATTAAAGAAGACCCAAGAGTGATTTCATATGTTTGTGTTTGTATATATATATATATGAGAAGGAAAAGAAGAGGGGGAAGAAAGTGAAAACTAGCCTTGTGAATAGGGATGACAACTTCTTCAGTTTTAGATGAACTTGGATCATCATCACCTACAAACATGATGCTCTTTTTCTCTTCTGATTTCATCATTTCATGTAAGCAATTTGAGATGGGTTTTGATCTTTATTGGGCACCCAGAAAAATTTGAGCTCAAAATCTTGAAGAGAAAATGGTGGGAGAGGAGAGAGAGAGAAGAGTGTGTGTGCAAAAATCATAGGGGGTTGTATGGTGGTGTCATTTAAATCTCTCCCTCTCTCTCTATCTCCCATACACAAAAACAGAGCAAAAGAATGGGCCTACTTCACTATTCATCTCCCTATCTGTCTTGTGGCTTTCTTGGTATTACTCATTCCCACCCTCTTCTTTTTTTAATTTAGATTTAAATTTTATTATGTTTTTTGTTTTTATTTTACTTTTATCAATTGTCCATACCACCTTTGAATCTTGATTATGATGTCACAATAGGCTTATTTTGAGAATTCTGTTGATGTTACTTTCTTTTACCTAAACAGACTTGATATGGGTAAGAGCAAGCAACACTTCTCTTTATTTCAACTTTTCTTAAAGTATTTTTCTTTCTTTATTTTTGTATTATAGTATGACTAACAAACAAAGTTAGATAAAATAGCTTAAACAATCATATGCTATGTTACTATAAAATTTTTGTGTCAAGTATAAACTACTTGCATCAAATTTGAAGACAATTTCGACCAACAAATGGTAATAGTTTGAGAATTATTGAATTGTGTGCTATTTCATATGATTTTCTTTTAGTTTAAAGTATTAATTTAAAATATATCTGTTTTAAAACGTGTTTGTTTCACACTGTGAAACTCTCGGACGTGTTTATGAAACAAAAAACATGTGAAAAAGTATCACATTGTGAAATAGAATTACATGTGAGGCCTGATACATTGTAAGACAATTATATATACTAATCATTACATTAAAATTTGGCCTTGGATGAAAAAAAAAACCATGTGAAAAATATTTTAAAAAAAGGTTCTCATAATTATACTTTTCGCAATATATGTGATTCTTAGAATTTTTTTTTTAATTTTATCAGTTTTGTTACTAACAACAATGCTTTATAATTAGGATCTTAAAATGATCCACATTGTTATTACTATGTATTTCATTAAACTTGAAGATAAACATATATATATATATATATATAGTATCTGCTATTTTTGGCTAATAGATAATTTTGATATAATAATAATGTTCGTGACTTATCAAAAAGACCACCTAACGCTAACTGACAATCGTATGGAAGATAAACTTCTTATCTTGAATAAACATTTCCAAAAATCAATGTTGTTTGTCAGATATAGTAAATTTATGAGCTAATGAAACTTGACAAGAGTCGGTTTAAATGCCAAAAACATCGTTGCTCATTTATCATAAAAACGTATGTTTGTAATAAAATTAGTAATTGCCCATATATTTCTCATGCTTTTTAATAAAAAATTCTTCCTAAATTCATATAATGAACTTATCTGTTTTAATATTCCGTTATCCCCATTTTTACAGCATCGATTTAATTAAATGCAAATCAATTTGTTTGTTTATCTCTTAACACTTTCATTTAGAAGCAAACCTCTTAATCTTGTTTGGCAATAAGGTTTTTTTTTTTTTGCCTTTTAATGATTCCAAAATCCTCCGAATGATGTTGTATCATGGACATCCCTGATTACATTCAGCAATTATCAAACTATCGTATTTTATTTTACATTATATAATAATATTCTTTTAATCATTCTAACCACTTAATCATTCAATATCAAATCATTCAATATCAAATCATTCAAAACAACCTGAAATGATAATATAACTATTTTTTAACAACTGCTTGTAAGTAACTATATAAATTCAAAAAGGAAGGAACTTTGTAAGATAAATATTGTAATTTTTAGAAGATAAATATAAATTAGAAAAACATTATTTTTTTGTAGGAATTGAAAATTTTAAAATATATAATATGATTGAAGTAGATATAAAAAGTTGAAAAGGAGGACACGAGAAATGTGAGGATGAAAGCGATGGAATTAGTGAACAAATTAATATTTGCATAGTGTTGGTGTTTCTCATTAAATGTGTGATGATTTCATTGACTGTTGCCACCTAAAAGTCAAACCCAATAATCATAACATATATTCTTAATGGATGATTTGTCATGCACTTGTGATAAATAAAGAGGAATTTTAAATAGAAAAATTATATTTATTTCTTCTTTTTTAGGCTGTGTTTGGCATGCATAAGTTAGCTTATAAGCTAGTTCATCCAAACATGTACCAGGAAGCTAGCTTATCAGCTTTATAAGCTAGCTTTTTGAAACGCTACTTTGAGTAGCTTATGAGGAGCTTATTGTAGCTTTTTCCAATTATACCCTTATTAATATTAATTATTAAATTCAAATATATCCTTTTTGGTCATTTTACATACTCATAAGCTAGTTTTTGCCAAACATAATTTGTTCAACAGCTAGCTTATCAGCTACTAGCAAGCTTATCAATCAACAGCTAGCTTATCAGCTATCCGCTAGCTTATCAGCTACCAGCTAGCTTATAAGCTACGCTTGCCAAACATAGCCTTAACCTATTCATTGGATCATTTGATATATGTAATGTATTAATTTTTTTTCCATATATCATTTCTTAATTTTAATACTTGTCAAATGATCAATTGAATAGGAAGATGAGTAGATTAAAAAGATAAGAGGAAATATAATTTCTCTTATAAATTACAAGGAAAATGTGTAGGGTTATGTAAGTGTACAGATTAGACCTAGTATAAGAAATATATTTTTATGTGACTAGATCAAAAGCTAAAGAGGATCCATATAACAACACCCTAATAATATGTATAGGGCTCAATTTAAATAAAACAAATCTATTTATATTTTTTTATAGATGAAAATGAATTTTTATATATGAATATTGAAAAAAACTATTTATATTTTTTTATGTGAATTTAAATATGCATCTTTCGTAGAAGATCCATTTAAGTAATGTGTGAATATCTAACCTTCACTTCAGATTACTTAGTTTTCTTATTTGAGTATTCATATGTGTGTTTACATACACACATACACCACCACCACCATTTTACGAGAGAAAAAGAAAATCGAAATCACACGTGAGATTCATGACCTTTTGGGTTACATCGTAGGGAAAGTAATCTGCACGAAACACCGAGAAGTCCCCTTACGTATATCGTCACATGTGATATGAATTTTCTCATGTTTTCTTGACATAATGTTATTCTCATATAAGAACCCCCCACCCCCACCCCCCTCTCTATCACACAATCACCTATTGCCCTCGACTCTTCGTTTGAATTTGAATTACTACATACATCTTTTAATAGAAATAAATATATTATTGATCGTTGTCATCTTCCAAAAACATAAAGATGAGGGCATAGAAAAACCTTCATCGATTTTACTGGAAGGCATAGCGACATCGAACTAACAAACGACCACCACGAACACACACATACGCACGCCTCCCCAGCGGTATCGGGCATCCACGGGCAGCCTATTAATCCGCCGTTGTCCCAGTCCAGCTTACGCTGGACCTAGGGCCCAACCACAGTCTTTGACTGGGCTGGGGGTAGCATAGTCTATAACTAGACCAGCCCAAGGACTAGCCGACTAGGTACTCCTCATGTCCTCAAATTGACTTCCATTGGATTCGAATCCAGGTAGACTGAGATGCCATTCATAACTCCCTCCCTTAAGGATTGTGAAGAACCTCCATCGTTAAGACCAAAGCAAAACACAACTCCCTAATAACATTGTGGAAAATCGTGTTTGCACATCATTTTTAAAAAACAATTGATATATGTATGCTATAATTTGTTTAGAGTAACTTTCCAATCTTGTTTAACCATCCAAACGAATATATTGTAACACCTTAGGCATATCCTATATCGGCCGTATACAGGAGTGATGTTGGGTGTTATAAGTAATATCTTGACCTTCTTAACAACAACGCGTTTTGGGGCCACAATCACACTAGGTTCTGGAAACTTTGAGGTTAAGCGTACTTGGGTGGGAGTAGTCCCAGAATGGGTGGCCCCTTGGGAAGTTTCTCACTAGTCGTCAGAAACAAATCCGTGCATTACACGTTGGTTAAATTCAGAGGCAAAGCGGACAATATTGTTGTCGAGCTAGGTGGGATGTTACACATATCATACAACTCTCGGACTATAACTTTGTACAATGAGTAGATTATGTACTACAAAATTACTCCATTCATATGTTTTGTTAAATTCAACGCTTCTTTCACATCAATAACTTCAGTTCACATCGACTCCATCATTCCTTGACAACCCTATTTTTCAATCGAACTACTTGTGCCACTTTTCAACATTAACCGTATTCATTTTGGGGTTTATAGCAATGCCTGACACCATCAACAATAGTGATGAAATCTCTCCAAATGGATGGTTTCAATATCTTGAGCACCATACCAGTGCCTAAGATGGGTCCCTACCACTATTACCACCTCGTTTCAAAGTGTTGTTACACCCTTTCCTTACTTGCTTTTCACATATTTTTACATAGATTTTGTTAATCTGAACATAATTTTTTCACTATATATAGATTTTATCACAAATCTAAGTTTAACTGTTGACAATAGTGTCAAAATAAAGATGAACGAGCAATGTAAATGACATTGTCATATGATGGTGTTGACATTTTCTTTCGAAAATTTAATTATAAGTAGATACAAGATTTGATGTAGTTAATAATGATAACCACGTTGAATTAGAAAGTTTAGAAAACTCAAAAAATTTCATCTTTATTGCTTTAAAAAGTACATTTTTTTCTCAAAGATTTTTTCAAATCTACTATAAACCTATTAACATATGCATTCCAATGTGTTTCCAAATTTTGTTTTATAAATTAAATTAAGAATTAGTTTATTTGTTCTCAGAAAGTTAAATACTTAAATATAAATACTTATCATAATGTTATTTGGTAATAGTTATCATAATGTTATTTGGTCATAGTTATCATAATACTTAAATACTTAAATTTAAATTAAGAATTAGTTTATTTGGTCATTTGTTTATTAGATAATGTTATCATAATTAAATTGTTTATATTATCTAATTGGAATTAGAATTTTGTTGGTGGTGGGCTTGCCCCTAGTATTTGCCTATTTGGTGTGCTGTGTGCATTAGCGTCAATGGGGAATTAAAAGTTGAGGGGCATAACTGTAAAATACAGTATCATGTAGCTTTCATTTCTTGTACTTTTTTTTTTCAAAAAAATAAAAGTAACGATATAAAAAAGGTTTTTTTTTTTTTTAAATTTCATCTAATTAAATAATTTTTTTATATATATTAGATAGTTATATATATAAGATACAATGAGTTTCTTGATTGATAACTATTAAAATAATAAATAATTATTTAACAATTAACTCGTGACCTGAAATATACCAACTTGTCATGTATACTATATAAAATGTCTTGGATCGTAATTATGTCATATTTTAGTAGTATATGGTTTTTTGATAGATTTAATTGTCAATAATTGTTTGATTGTATACATATGAATATGAGACGTATATTCTTGACTATTATTGTACTTATTTGATACCTACAAATGGATCACCAACAATAGGAAATTTTGGTTGCCACTGCGAATTGTCCCGGTCCCATTAAAAAGAAGCACTAAGTAACATAATTTATATTTAGACAAACTCTATTCTAAGACTTTTTTTGAAAACGGAAAGTCTATCTTAATCTATTATTAAAAAGATAACAAATTGAACTTTAAAATATGTTGTATTAAAATAATTGATTCAAAATGATATTTTTATGTAGGTAATTGTCCATAATTTCCACCTTTTATGATTTACTAGTACTAACATTTTCTCATTTTCCTCGTATACTTTGTGGTTTGTTGAAAGTTACGACTTTGATCCTTATGAAATTATTTCGGTTTGTGGTGGTTTATGATTGTTATTATGGTACATAAGGCTAACTTTGTTAATGGTTTACTATTAATTGTGAAAGACGAAAATAACAATGAATTGTAAACCAAAAAAGAAAAAAAATAAACTGTAAATCACATTAAAGAAACATAATAATAAAGCTAAAGCTAAAAAACAAAGATAGAAATTTTCAAACAACTTACAAGAAAATAGACAAAAGTTGAAAATGAAATGAGCAACAAAATAATATAACATTTTAAAATAACAATTGGCGATCATTCAAACCCGATGGAAACCAAATTTCTATGAAAAAATTCGACTTTCTTAGTTGTTTTTTTTTTGGAAGAGTATCCTAGACCACATTGGACCCAGACTAATCCTCGGCAATTTTTGGACCGAAGCCCGACTGCTAAAGCATGCAGCCCGGTCAAGCCCCGTACCTCCAGAATGCTCCCCAGGGCTCGAACTCGGTTCACCACTATGTATGCCCAAGCTTACCACTAGCTAACACTCATTTGGTCACCTTAGTTGTTTTATGGACACCTTTGTTTCTTTTTGTTACAAATAAAATTATCATTTAAAAAGATATATGAAACACAATGTAATTTTATAAAATGAACGTTTTTTTATGTGGAAAATATACAATGATAAAAACAATTAGAAATTATTTATCAAACTCTCACCAGATAAGAGTCGTCAATAACTTTACATACATTACTAAATAAGATTCTCAACTATCAAAATCTTAAGAACGTGTCTAATTATCTCTTACCCAGTAAAGAGTGACATGGTACAAGTCACATTCTCATTTCTCACCTACCAAATAAACTGTCTAGTTCTTATCATTCTCATACACTATATTTCCCACGCGGTTTTTAAGTCTTATCATCCTTCGTCATTTCAAACAGTTGTCGCTTTCACATGGGATTTGGTTGTTACAAAATCTTGCTTTGTAGGTGTTGGGGATACCGGGAAATCAATAGCACAACCACCAACAATCCCATAATTCTTTATGAATCAACACTTTTTCCCTTTAAAGATTTTATCATTTCAAGATCGAAGAACCATTAAAGGTTTGAAGATGATTATAATTCGATTTGGAAAGCATCTTCCCCGTTCAATCATCAAATGTGACAACCGTATCTCAGTTACAAATCTTTATGGCATTATTCTTGATCGATATAAACAAAGATCACAAAACTAAACTAAACCAAACCAAACAAACGCAGTATATTTCATTTCATCTGAAGGTGGGGTCTACACATGGTCAATGGTTATAGTCCAAGAAAGTAGAAACAGTGAAGTGGAACCCATACAATAAAGAGGAATTTTGGGTCTGTTATTGAGCAGAATCAAAGAGAGATGGTGGATCAAAAGAAGATAAAGAAAAAGGAAGCAGAAGCATGAGTAAATAAGGCAGAAGAAACTAAAGGTGAAAGTGAATTGGTTGTATAAATCTGCATCTTTTGGCATGATGATGATGCTGATGATGATTCATGCATTGTGCAATGCAAAAGTATGCTTTTTTTCTTTAACAAAAACGGCAAAGTTCGATTTGAACCGCGACCTAACGCAACACCTTAAAATTCGAGACTAGAATGTAATAAAAAGCCTACAATATGGACCAAGGGAATGTTAGCTTGGTTTTCGATTAAGTCATGCATGGATAAAGCTGTTTATGCTGGTTAATTTGTTTTTATAGCTTAGATACTAAGAAAGGTTTTTGTTCGAAGAATTCTTTCATAGATGGAAGGAGCATGTTTTTTCAATTGATGGGAGGGGAATGTTTGGAAAAGACTTGTATTTCTGTATAAAGCACCTTCAGAAGCTTACTGAATAAGCTATTTCTATATCATGAAGTTACTACCAAACAGTCATGTATAGTTGACCGAATAAATTACAAGTCCCATTGACTCAATTTAACTGCCAACAAACAAAAAAACTCTAATGTGTAAATACTCAAACTTGAAAGATTTGTCTTGTCAAATGGCAAGAGTTTTGAAATTCAGCTGTGGGTTAACAAACCACTTTGGGAGGGTATACTACATTGAGAAGCAGACCATGACCCAGTAGAAGATTCGGCAGCTACTGTGGCCCCTTCTTCTTCAGGCGAAACTCCAGGTTGAGGAGTTACTCGAATTTGTGCAACAAAAGTAATTTGTAATATGCACACGTGCATAAAAACCAAAAAACAGCTTAATTTACTTCTATGCACAAGTGTATACAGTCTAGATGAAAGGCTCCGAGATTGTTCCTCAGTTTTCCATTTATTTAAGGTTTCCCTTGAAAGGCTCCGGATTGTTTCCTCAGTTTTCTCTACTAAAATAGAGTTGAGATCTAATTTAAGTTATTAAAATGATGTGCATGTATTTAATTTATGTTTTCATTCTCTCTCTGATAATGTGTTTTCATGTGGTTGTCATCCAAAACCGTGCAAAGAAAAATATAAAACGAAATCCATATTCGTATAACATAATGGGTTCACAAAACACAAAACTGATTAAATAGTTCAATGCTCAAATCTACCAAAATTTTTATCAAGCAAAATTGTGATCTAGTAGATACCTAGGAAGGTAAATACAAGTAAATAAAACACAAATAAGGTGTTTTGTAAATAAGATTTACCTTTCAAGAAGCATGACTAGTTCACAATGTGGAGTGTGCGGGAAAAGATCGACCGCCATGGCTTTGACGGGATGAAACGGCTCTGAGTTGGGCATGGATTTGGCTCGATGACGAGCCAAACCAGCGCTGCTCATATTTCTCCATCCTCGGTTGTTCTTGTTGCCTTTCTCGTTTTTATCAGCAGATGGAGTGCAAAGCTCGATAGCGTTTGCCATTAAGCTTTCGGGATTGCATGAAATGTAACTGTAAATCGAAGTGAAAAGAATCGATAAATGTATTGTTCGTGGATGACGTAAAGAAAGGTGATAAATATAAAAGTAGTTTAAAGTGGAAGTGGGAACTAACACAAGCCTCCTTAAATGTGAATGAGTTCTAAGAGCTTTGATTACCTGCAGTCACCAAAAACAAATAAATGCATTTAATAAACAAAATTAACATCTTTAGGTGGCATTTGGTTTGCAGAATCTTATTGGATGTCAAAAGAATCTGACTTTGAAGGAATTGAAATAGAATGTTGTCAGGTTTGACCACCTGTTTGGTTGACAAAATCGGAATGGATCTGTTAAAGGAATTGGAATGTATCTATTTGGTTTAGAGAATGTAGCTTTGGAATTGGAGTGAATTTTTGGTAAATGACCAACATGCCCTTTTGGAATGAAATTTTAGTCATCAAATACTTTGTAAATACTTTAATAAAAGTAATATTAAATACTATAATCAAATCCTTAACAAAATACTCTTTGTTATGTTGGATTAAGGGTATATTTGGTATTATAAAAAAACGAACTTCATTCCATCTAAATACCTACTAGTTGCAAAGGAATGTCAAATTCCTTCATTTGATGGAATTCAGAGAGTCCTTCCATGAAAAAGAATGAACCAAACGAAGAAATGAAATTTGGTCAATGGAATTTAACATTCCATTTCCATCAGATTCTTCCACAATCTACAAACCAAACACCACAAGAAGGGTGTGTTTGGTACGCATGACAAGACCATAATGGGACAAAAATGCATTTACTTCCACCAAAAATAGATGGAAGACAATGGTAAATTACTTAACTACCCATGTCAAATTAAAACCCAAAAACCCTCCACAAATTGCAATAACCGACGAAAGTCATTCATTACTCACAGTGGGATGAAGTCCAACACGGGGAGGATCAACAATGGCTACGACGTTTTCAAAACGATGCATCTTGCCACTACCGCTTTCATTAACACAATCGCTCTCTTTCTTGTCTTTAAGGTTTGATCCCGAACTATCCTCAGCATCCGGTGCTTTGTCTTCAGAAGCGTTTGTTTCTTCTTTATTACCAATATCTACATCTTTACTTTGAGAGTCTACTTCTTTCGTTAGGTACTCCTTCAGTAAAGATCCCATTACATCCTCAGCCTGTTATACAACAAACCCGTGAAGAAAATGTCTATAAACTTACATTAAAATCTTTTAATTTTGACAGATTGAACTGAATCTTAGTAACTGTCATCTTCTTGTACTCACCTTTGAACAGACAAACCTGCAATTCTTTATGCCATTTATTTCAGCATTCCTATGCGCATCAGCTACTGCAGAAGCATTCATTTCAATCCCAACAACCTAATAAAAGGATTGCAAGCCAAAACTACGAGTCAGGGCAAAAAAGACTTTACATATGGTCGGAACTATACCGATTGAGGTTGAGCAACAAAGGCACCTGAAATATGCTTCCTCTCGGAATTAATGTCCACAATGAGGACACATGGTTTTAGAAATGTGTAATTATTACACTTTTTAATTTACTAAATGACAATTTTACCCGTAATATCTCCAAGGGTAGAGTTGCAAAGCAGGCACTTACTTTAGGAAAGTGAACACTTGTTTTAGGACAAACTAAAATAGAAATGTGGAAACTTAAAGCTTGTTTGTTAGCAGCTTAACGAGCTTAATAGGACTCGCAGCTTATTAGGTCAGCCATACATGACTGTTTGGATACAAAAAGTGACTTATTCAATATTTTTTTGGGAAAAGTCCAAAAAAACCCAACGAACTATTCCATTTTGAATGGTTAAGTCCCTAAACAATTTTTTTGAACAAAAAAACCATTAAACTTTCTTATTTTGAATGATTAAGTCACTAAACTATTTTTTTGAATGAAAAAACCATTTAAACTTTTTTATTTTGAATGATCAAGTCCCTAAACATTTTTTTCAACAAAATAAATCATTGAATTTTTAGAAATTTGCTACTTATATTTGTTCAACCTAAACTAACATAGTTATATTTTACCTTTAAAACCTTCATAGTTGGTTGCATTTAATTTTTTTTATTTTTATTAGAAGGGGGTAAGTAACTTATTTTTTATAGTATAATGGTTTATTTATCGAAAAGAAATTGTTCGAGGACTTAATCATTCAAAACGAAAAAGTTTAATGGTTTTTTCATTCAAAAGAATAGTTTAGTGACTTAATCATTCAAAATGGAAAAGTTTAATGGTTTTTTTGTTCAAAAAAATTGTTTAGGGACTTAACCATTCAAAATGGAATAGTTCGTTGGGTTTTTTTAGTGGTGGTGGTGGTTGGGGTGGTTGGGGGGGGGGGGGGGGGGATGCAAAAAGCCAAGTATTTTCCAAACCTGCCCCGCCCAATTAAGAAACACACTCCTTCTATCTATGAAAAGCCCTCCCAAACAAAGATCTTCTCAATCTATATAGACATATTAATCCACACAGACAACTTTATCCATACAGGACTTCAGGTTGTTAACAGCTTAATAAGCATAATGTGACTCGTAGCTTATTTGGTCAGCTATACATGACTATTTGGAAGTAGCTTAATGATATAGAAAGTGGCGTATTCAGTAAGCTTCTAAGGGGGAGCCATATGCAAAAAGCCATGTTTTTTTTCCCAAACCTACCCCTCCCAATTAAGAAACACAGCTCTTCCATCTATAAAGAACCCTCCCAAACAAAAATCTTTTCAATCTATACAGATAGATTGATCCACACAGACAACTTTATACATACAGGACTTCATGTAACCAACCAAACAGCCCCTTAGTTTGGGAAGGGACGAAGGGTGAGTAATAGCTTCTAGTTCACATTTACATTTTATAACTGCAATTTAAAGATTGTGAGGAAGGATGACAGCACGATACCATTCCAACACGGTGCGCTAAAGTAAGGCCAATTGTTCCAGTCCCACAGCATACATCAAAAAGCAAGGTATTGGGTCCCAGACCAGCCCAATCTCCAGCAAGCGAATATAGCTTCTCTGCTGCAAGGGTGTTCACCTGCAAGAATTTAAGATTTACAATTTATCAATTTCTACTCAGTGAGATAGACTGAGAGCTACAACTGAAGTAAACAAGCCACAAAAGCTACCATACTTGAAAAAAGGCTGTTGGGGATATACAAAACCGAAGATTGCTTATAGAGTCTTGAATCCTTGCTTCTGCAACAACTTTAGAGTCCTCCACAGATGTAGTTATAGCCTTGGTAAGAGCCAGGGTGCGCAACGGAGCATCAGCTGGTGCTACATTCGATATTCCTTGATGATCCTGCATGATGTAGTCACATAAAATATAAAAAATCAAATCATATGATATGACAAGCATCTGACTCATGAAGGGGAGTAATTTGAAATGAAATAATTGAAATATTTGAAATTGACGACATATATTATGGGAGTAACGATATGGTTCAGTGCACAAGCACAAATAAATAATGGGAAAGTTGAAGATTATGGAGAGTTACAGATAGGTGCAATGTAAATATTGATTAACTTGTTAGAACAGGCGATAATAACGTAAAAGGCTGTGATACCTGAACAGCCAGTACTGTAAGAGGCAAAGAGGGAGAATTTGTGGAAGCTCCCACCACAAAAGCTTCAGCCATCTTCTCAAGTTCAACATTGATAACTTCATTATCATAGCCCGTTGAGCAAATCTGTGAACAGAAAGCAAAGACAGAAGAGGGAAAGAGCCATAGAAGGTTAATAAAATACACCTTACCCAAATAATGCAACTGAATTATATTATGTTATAGATCTTGACACCACCGTTGAACTCGTAAACCCTACTTTAAACTCTATCTCACACAAGATATTTAAAATGCAAAGATAGCAGTAAATATGTGGGTCAGTGTTTGAGATATGAGAAACAGTTTTCACACAAAATATAGGGTCAGTGTTTGAGATGTGAGAAACCTTGGAACTATAAAAGAAGAGACTTGTTTAGCAAGGAAAAAAGACATTATGTGGATAAGGGAGCCTATAATTTAATGCAAAGAAAAAATCAGGATCAGCCAAAGAACTCATCATGTGGCTCACAGAAAACTTCCAAGCATGTAAGAGATGCAACTGTTCAAGTGGACAAACTAAATACAACCTGAACCATAAGCAAGACCTCTGAAGACGACGCACTCCTTCCTTCTCGGACCTAGTTGTAAGATCACAAAACAACACAGTTAGGGAAGGAGGAAAAGCAGTTTCCTGATAGCTAATATCATTGGTAAGAATAAGATCCTGATTTCAGTTGTTCATGCAAGAAGTTTTACAACAGAACCATTTAAACATAGATACTGTTTTTCCAATCAACAGAAAATTTTAGCTTACCGTCAGTTGACGCCAAAACCCAGTATTATTCATTCTGTTCCATATAGGGAAGGTCGAACTTTGTAGGAAGTTCTGGAAGATTTCAGCATACTTGCAAGCAATGCTAGAAACATTTGGGCAATCTAAAGGTTCTTCAACTGCTGTCACACCCTCCCTGAATCATAATAACCTTAATTTCATGAACAAAATATAAGACCGGGAAAGAGAAAATGAATAGCAACTCAAAACAGAGAATCAAGTCAATAACCTGAAGTTCCCAAGTGAAAATCCCACTGTAGGCTTTCCTTGTAAAGAATATCCAACAGAAAATTCACACTTATTGCGATATCCATTTACAAGTGGTGATTCAATTATGCCCTCTAGTTTGCAGGGAAGACCGCCTGCAACCATGAAAAGGAAAAAACCGTGAAAATTTTGAAATTATTTTGGTGTCTTCCTATTTTATATATATTTCCATAAGACAACAGGTTTAAAAGTTAGATGAATGAATACTGAATCGTTTTTTTTTTCTTTCCCTTTAAGCACTTAACTATGAATGTCACAAAAGAATTCTCAAGTTTCCTCCAGCAACCACCAATAGCATTCTTAAAAAGTGATGAAAGATAACAGTTTGACAAATATATCTTTAACGGACTTGAAGATCACCTATTTCCCTGGATTTAAGTACCCAATCTGGTAGTGAAACACCATTGGGACAAGCTTTACGTGCATTTCGAGTCTACAAGATGGAAAGCAAGTCTGTATCAGGTGAGATGTGCAAATCAATGACTCCGGTTCATGAAAGAATAGAGAGCCTTTCATAGCATGTCTTTTTGAAAGATGATAATAGAAACACTAGTATTGCAAAGGTAATTGAAATGGTATAGCAAAAATATGTTATTATCAACTTAAAGTAAGAAACGAAGAAAGTGTTCCAATACAAGTTTTTTCATAGTCTGCGCGAAGAGTTCTTCTTGTGCTCTAGCTGATCTGCATAAGACATTGGGCAAGTGGAGTCACAGCTCCCGGGCACTTCTACCCTCAATACCGAACTTCCAGGGGTGAAGCGCCATTGACAGAGTCTCCGTCTTCAACCTCATTTGCTGATTCCAATATGTCTGAATTGTCTGAAATCGGTGTTGGTTTCACAATTTTTGTCAAAGGATCTGGGAATGACATCCACTATCTTTAGGTTTTTACTCCCAAGCAGTTTCCCCTGCAGCTCTGTTAATACAAGATTTGATAATAAGTCAAGCTGCAAGAATTCTATCAAGTTGGCAGAAATCATAACAATTCAAAACTAAGTAATACCCACTTCAATAGCAGCTTTCACTTGCTCGCTGTTTCGAAAGTTACAAAACCTACAACCATTCCTTTCTTTGTCTTGGCGGACTTATACTGAATACCCTACAAAGCAGGATAAGCTCATATCAGTAAAAAAACCTAACTCTCATATACATCCTCTAATAATCTAAAAGGAGTAGAATTAATTGAACTTTAAGGACACAGAAACTGATTTCAGCTTCATAATATGATACAACTTATGTATTAAGTCATGAAAGATTGTCATGACAACATTAAATAATACAACAATATTGAACTTTTGAGACAACTGGATCAATGCAAACTGCAAAGAACAGACTGACTTACAGAGGTATCATGAGAATACGTAAAAGACTAGCATCTTTAAGAAACATAAATTGTAAGTTATATGTGAAAGTTGTTACAAGTTTACAACGTGATACCATTATAGTTGCCCAAGGGATTAGTTGGTGCGCGTAAGCAGGCCAGAAAACCCACGGTTACACAAAAAGAAAAAAAAACATTTTAGCTTGCAGAACTTAATTATTAGGTCCTAGCTGGATTTCTTTCCATCTAATTCGATATATTCTTTTAATCTACATCTAAGGTCTTCTTTTTATGGTCCATTCCAAAGTTCAAGCTACTTCCAAATTTTCCAATTTTAATATGTCATACTAGGCACAAAAGTAAACCCTCTAAAGAGCCTAGGCAAAAGGACAAACATCACTCGTGGAATGTAGCACTGGGAGTTTTCACATACCCATGTACAAATTAAGCCTCCAGGAATTGAATATCACAACATAATACACTGTTAGGTACAAAAAAAATGTGAGGAATTAGTAGTTCTAGGTCTGCATCACTTTCGTGATTATTAATTCCTCCTCGGTTTCTCATGGTTAATAAAGTTGATCCTCCTCTTCCCGCAAAACGTACACTAGCTATTGGGGTGCAATGACATAAAACCATGGTGTTCTTCTGTGTTGATTCTCTTTCTTTCATTCTATATCAATCCAAAGTCAATTCTGCGATGTTGTCGGATAAAGTTCATACCTACTTTGTTTAACATGGTGTGTGCTACTGTGCTTGATGCTAACAATTTGTACTTCTTCTCGATTGAGATTACCGAGTACTAACAGCTTATACTAGTTGCTTGTTTCTGGCAGCATTGTTGATTCTTGTGTTCTTATGTATCATCAGATTAGCTCTAAGAACAGGACTTCTATTACATGGAAAATGATATGAATATCCTATCTGTAGTGGCTACTATGAGCAATTTCAACTGTAACATGTCAAATGTTGCTGCAACAAGATATCTCATATGCCACCACCAAATGTAAATCAAATTAACAAATCCTTCAACTTCTCCCTAATAAAATCCTACAATTAGTTCAAATTTTCAAAATTCAACAACGAAATATCGAAAAGTACTCACCTCCTCATTGAGATAATTCCTTAAATTATCGGAACTCCACTTCATCGGAAGATTCACTAAGCACTTATCAAGCGTAGACTCAGAGCAACCGTCACCATCCGATATCGTCTCCGTCATCATAACCTCCTCATCTCCTTTCTCTGCAACTTCATGATCTAACTTCAACTTCTTCGCCTTCTCGGAAGTAGGATCCCAAGTGTTGTCCGGCCGAGGCCGGAGCTCCTCCTCTCCGTGTGCATACCGGCACGTCTCGCCATGGCTACACTCGCCGCCAGTCCGCCGGAAGTAAGAACACAGGCTCGTCTTCCAGAGAGGATGAACCGCAACTGCTAGCTTCTTCTTCTCATCGGTTTCGGATTCGATTCGCTTGCGCTTCTCTCCTTGTTGTTCTCCGTCTTCTTCTCCTGCTACTGGTTTTGCATCTGGAGATGAAGGAGAGACAGTTGCGCAGTGCTCCGGCAGGTTCAGTTCTCCGGCGACGTCCGAATTGGAGCCATTGGTCGGAGTATCTAGGGTTTCGGATTCGAGCTTCGCTCCTTGTTGTTTTATGTCTTCTTCTGCTACTGGTTTTGCATCTGGAGATGGATGAGAGTGTTCCGGCGGGTTGAGTTCTCCGGTGACGGTGGATGTGGTGGAGGCATTGGTGGTGGTCGGAGGAGTATCTAGGGTTTCAGTTGCCATCGTCGTTAACTGCTTGGGGTTTAAGCTGTGTTCAACTTCGCTCCCTGTTTGCCTTTTACAAGTACATTGTAATTTTAGAGGGAGATTGTTCTTCGAGTTACAAAAGTGATTTTAGTCAAAAGTGCTTATTAATTTATGGTCGTAGAAAAAGAGTTTTTTAAAAAATGTTTAGATTAGCTTTTGTGACAGTAAAAATCAATAAGTCAATAAGTTGTGGTGTTTGGCTTAACTTATCAACTTTTTAAGAAAAAATTTAGTTAAAAAACATTTTTCAAATCAAAAAGTCAAGTATGAGTTACTTTTCAAAAACACTATTTCATGTCTTCTCAAAATGAAGTTTTAAAAACACTTTTATATTATCTAAACAAGCTTATTAACTTATTGACTTCTTCAAAAAGCCAATAAGTCAATAAGGAGTTTCAAAACTTAATCCTAAACACCTTCTTAATCAATGATTAGATTATACTTAATAAAAATTAACTTATAAATATGTAAAATTTGTAAATTAGCTAACTTATGTAATAAATTTGAGATGTTAAAATTTCAATATTGTATAAACATACAAACTTGAAATAGAAAATAACAAAACCTTACGTTGTATTCTTGAAACTCATTTTACGAATGAAATCAAAGAAAAGTAAAAAGTAGACGTGTCCTAGAAAGTTTTTTAGAAGAGAAAGTAAATAAGATGGGCAAAAAAATACTATTAGGTAGCGTTTGGTTCGCGGAATGGAATTCGATGGAATTGGAATTCGTTAAGGAATTTGACTTTGAATGAATTGGAATTGGAATTTGATGGAATTTGACCACACATTTTGGTCGTGTTTGGTTGGATGGAATTGGAATTGGAATTGGAATAAAAATGTAAAAAGTAAGGTTTGCAAAAACCAAAATTGAACCGAACCGAAAGAAAAAAGAAGAGAAACAAAAACCGAAAAACCGAATCCAAAACAAAAAACAAATCCAACATCGAAAACGATTCGGTTTCGGTTTCCATCTCGATTGAAAAACCGAACCGAGTCGAAAACCGAAATCGGTTCGATATCGGTTATGGTTTCCATCTCGACCGGGAAAAACCGAAGCGGGCCGAAAACCAAAATCGGTTCTATTTCGGTTTTGTTTGATATCGGTTATGGTTTCCATCTCGAGCGGGGAAAACCGATACGGGCCGAAAACCAAAATCGGTTCTATTTCGGTTTTGTTTGATATCGGTTATGGTTTCCATCTCGAGCGGGGAAAACCGATCCGGGCCGAAAACCAAAATCGGTTCTATTTCGGTTTTGTTTGATATCGGTTATGGTTTCCATCTCGACCGGGAAATACCGATCCGGGCCGAAAACCAAAATCGGTTCTATTTCGGTTTTGTTCGATATCGGTTATGGTTTCCATCTCGACCGGGAAAAACCGAACCGGACCGAAAACCAAAATTGGTTCTATTTCGGTTTTGGTTTCCATCTTGATTGAAAAAACCGAACCGAGTCAAAAACCGAAATCGGTTTGATTTCATTTTTGGTTTGCATTTCGACCGGGAAAAGCCGAGCCGAGCCGAGCCGAAAACCGTAATCGGTTCAATTTTGGTTTTAGTTTCCAACTCAGTCGGGAAAACACCGATCCGAATCGAACCGAAAACGGTTCGATTTCGGTTTTGATTTCCATCTCGACCGGAAAAAATCGATATATATATATATATAATTTGATTATCTAATTATATATATATATAATTTAATTATTTAGTAAATAAAAAACCGAGACCGAACCGAACCGAGAAAAAAGATTTGGAATGAAAGAACGATGGATGAAGGTGGGAAAGCCATAGATGGAGAAAACAAGAAGGAGAAGGGATGATTCCAATGAATTCCATGGGTTATGGCTTGGAATGGCAAATTCCTTGATTCAAGGAATTCGAAGGAATTCAAAGGATTCCTTAGCTTTCATTCCGCGAACGAAACAACAACATGGAATTTGGTCAATGGAATTCGTCATTCCAATTCCTTCGAATTCCATCCAATTCCGCGAACCAAACAGCCCCTTAGGTTTTCCTTCCAAAATTTTCATTTGGAGGAAGAAGATATAAGAAAATTTAAACCAATTACTAAAATTACAAAAATTATCCAACTTTTCTTTATAAAAGATATATTTTTAAGGATATATTTGTAAAAATGATATTTTTTTTTTCTCCGGTTCAAGAACACGAAAGAAAATATATATACATATATCTTTCATTTCCTTTCTTTTCTCTTTCTTTCTTGTATATCCATTTCCTTTCTTTTCTTTTCTTTTTTTGTTTTGGAGAACACAACATTAAAATCAATTAAAAAATTAAAAAGATAATGTCCTAATTCAAATAGGCATAATCGTTTGTATACCAAAAAAGAACATAAACTATGAAAACGGATGAAATCCTATGATATTCTATAAAACGTTTCTATATTTTGGTATTTTCATATTTCTATAATTTTTGACTTTTCATATATTTCATATGAATCTATATCATCACTTGATTTTTATGATCGAGGACTATCATCACATTTCACAATTATATTATATATATATATATACTTTTTTTACAAATAAAATGGACTCTTTATTTAAAATGGTGTATGGTTATTTTTTATATCTTTTTGTGTATTATTTTGTTTGATGTGTTGGTATATAAATATTATTTGATATTTTGTATCTAATGTTTTCAAAATGCTAAGAAAATATATAAATAATTAGTAGGAATTTTAGATTACTTAATTAGATATTTCAATCAAAATACTAAATGAATCCAATTCGATCATATTATTTCTTGAATTGAATCGAATTAATTGTCCAAAATCCATTGAATTAAGCCACTATCAGATATCCAATTTATTAATTTGATTGGAAAATGTAAATCTATTTAATTTAAATCAAACAACACTTGAATATTAAAAATCTAAAATCCTAAATATTAATGTTTGGGCCTTTATAATCGGTGTGTATATTTGGGACTTCGGAGCCATTGACAAATATACACACACTTATTCATGAGACAAGCGATGATGCTTGCTATAAATACTTTTTTTTTTTACTTTTAAGTTTTTTGTTTCTTCGGGTTTTATATCAAATATGAAAGTTTTGTTATAAATTTTTATGATTTTTTTATCTTTGTATTGGAAAAAACTAACTGTTATAAAAACTGGCCTCTCTGATTTATATATTGCAATAAAAGCAGCAATTTTAAAATTTAAATGATTGAAAAATAAGTATTACATTATCCAAATCAAATGAAAACATACAAAAAATCAAACAAAAATGCAATCAAAATGGAAAACAAAACCTTTAAAATTTCTATCGTTTCCTTAAAAACATACAAAAGCTTGTATATTTGAAGGGCATACATCCATCATAAAATCAGTCAATAGAGTTTATGTATTACAGTAGAAGATGGGGATAAGAAGATAACCTAGTCGTTTGTGCTAACGCATGCACAACGTCATTAGCTCGACACTCGTTGAAAGAAATTGAATAAAAATCATGTTGGAGAAGTTACATGCAACATCTCCCTTTATCATCTTCTACGGATTAATTTATTAGCAATCCTTTGTTGAATATCAGACTTAAAGATAACTATATGATACTGAAGGTCTAGGAGCAGTACATTAAAACGATAGCATGTATAAAAGGTTTTGCATATTGAATGAAATGGTCATGGTTGTAAAAAAAAGGAAATTCCACCTTTTAGTTTTATAAGTATTGAAGTTGGTAGTAAATTAGTTAACTTTAAAGTCATATATGATGTGGGGCTAGGTTTTAGTGATAAGTGTGAAATTTAATGAAAATTGGTTATCAACTGTTGAATAAGAAATGGATGAACATTATGATGAAATACATCGAGATAAGATATTTCAAATCGATTCCCTTTTAAGCCGCTTATTAGAAAATAGTTTACCAGATGACCCTATACACGTGTAACGTTTATTTAAAAAGAACATGTGTCAGTACTTTCTTACTTCTAAACAATCTTATTCATTTAAGATTGCTTTAATGTGAGACAACTCATAAGCAAAATCTAATAACATCTCCAATGGTAAATCCTTTCACAACTTTTAATACATGAAGAAGTTATTAAAAAAGGGTATTTCTCATGAATGGTTTAGAAAGGAGCATCGTTTTAAGCTTTATCAAAATTTGATTAGTTGATCTAAGTTAATATCCAAAAAAATAAAAATAAAACGTTTTTGTTGAAACGAATAAAACGACATAAATAGTTAATATAAAAAAACACACTTTATATAATAGTTTACAAAGAATACAAAGACAAATTTACAAATTTTAGATATGATAGATTAACGATCAACATGATGCATATATGACGTTGTTAAGGCGTTTTCTGAAATAGTTTATATAGATAAATATAAATGTATTAAGTAAAAGATCATAGGATATAGTTTTTGTAAGACAATTAATCTTTTGATTGGTGGATCAGTGTCGATCCTTAAAACATGAACACCCGTATATCATAATCACCTTCTCTTAGTTCTTACCACCTTTATTGCCTTCAAATATAGGTCTTTATTGGCCTCAATTTTTTTTTACTGTTTTAGTGATGTGTTGAAGATGATAACAACTCCATTTGTGTGTTTTTAGTGTTTACAATGTCAGGTTGAAGATGGTCTAAGCAAACATTCAAATAGAAGTATGTTGAATCAATACCGTCATGGAACAACATATGTATTCGGATCTAATCAATCCACTCAGCAATTCATATATCTGACGTGTTTCAACTATACTTCTTGCAAATGGTTGGGTCCTGGTGCGAAGTTCGGAAGTGGTTATCAACGGCTAGATGTACATTAGAGAATGAGATACACCGAGATAAACTAGATCAATTATCTAATAAACCACAACTCATAAGATGTAATGAGATTAAAAGTAAACAAAGATTCCAATCTAGTTTTAACCCTTGTCATCCTCGTAAACTCAACCTCTTACATAATCATCCGGTCTTCTTACTATTACAAATAGAAAAAAGTAAATAAAACTTTCTTAATGTATAAATGTAAATTCTATATTTTTGTATAAACAATAATAACTTTTGTTGTGTTTTTATTTCAAGAAGTAACATGTTTATGAATAATTGATTAATGGGCATTTTTGGAATATGGAAATGGACATATTACCAAATGGTTTGATGATTGACACATGGGTCTCCCCACTTAAACGGCTAACATTAACTCCTTTGTAGGCTTCCCACCGACTACTCGCTGAGTTAACTCACCTCCCCTTTTCATTTAGGACACACCCTTCCCCAAGTCTACCTATCTTAATTAATTTTTTATATTAAACAAAAATATTTATTGATCCTTACTTTAAGTCAAAATTCACATCTAAGAAAGTCAACGTTAAAGAACGAGTTTAAAAATAAATAACATATTTTTTCGATGACAAAGCATGTACTTTTACGTTTTCTTTTTAGTTATATATACAAGTAAAATGTTTTATCGGATCAATTTTACGTAAAATCAATCATTTTTCATAAAATTTATGATATCAAAATTATACACATGAAACTTCATAATATAAAAGAAATTTTGAACGCATAAAATCTTGATTTCACAGGTCTTAATCAAAACAGTTGGTTCACATAACCCCAAATCATATCTTATCAGTAATATTTACATAATTTTATTATACATCAGATATATCAACTTTATTAAACAACATCTAAATAAAGTCTTTTTAAAAGTAATCAACATAAACGATCATATTAACCGTTCTTTTTTAGAGAATAGCCACAATTATTTATTTGTTTATTTATAAAGTTCGTCGTCTCATAAACCTAACATTACAAATCTATTGTCGTGTGAAACTGTAGCCGACAAAATTTGTAAGGAAAAAAGAAATTGTACAACCCCATCATTTGCAAATTCAATCCCATAACTTACCATGCTTTGCTGTTTGTACTTCATATTAAAAAAATAAGAAGTTAAAATCGAGCCAAAACAACTTATAATTGATTGATGAATTTGAAATCATAATTTTCCTGACTAATTAACCAAATTAGCCATATTAGTTTAACTTTCTAAAATTTTAGCCACCAAAAACTACAGTTTATGGATCAAAACAACCGTAAACTGTACTTTTAATGGCTAAAATTATTATTAAAAAAATATACAATATACCAGTTATTTTGGTTAATTATTCAAAAAAATTACGATTTAAATTTATCAATCATTTAAAACTTAATTCCACCTTATTTATAGCTTTAACTATTTAACAAAAATATATAACTACAAATGGTAAAGCACCACAAGTTATAGAAATGTACATTAATCTTTTAATTTTGTTAGATAAAGTTTAACATAAAAAAACAAAAAGTAAGTTTGAAGTGTTAGACTTGAGGGTCAACGAACTTCTCTTTTAAGAAAAAGATTTCTTAATACATATTTTTAAAAAATGTTAGTCAATATGAAATTTTTTGTTAATTACTTTCCCTCTTAAGTTTTAACCCATACCCAGGATCTGTACCCGTTAGATCATCCGCATCCAGGAACCAGATGGCATTGGGCTGGTCATCGGATCGTACGGTCCCATCGACAACATCGATGTGGTGTCATCAAGTTCCAGCACCCCCATCTCCTTCGGCTTCTACAACCCGAGAGGCGAGAGCATCCCCCCCTCTCTCTCTCTTATTTTCTTTTTTCTTCTTTTTATTTATTATTTTTTATGTAGTTAATATTGGATAAATCATTTTAGATTGATTGAATTAGTTTGGGCAAGACAGTGGAAAGTTGATACAGCGATTGAGTTCATTGGGTAGATAGTTTCGTTGTAGGGTGAAGACAGAGTGAGCTCTGAGTCATACTCAGTGAGTTGACTCAGTAATCAATTAACACACAGAGAGAGAGTCACATGCATATGATTGGGACCATCAAGAACACAATGACAGGAACCTTCTCCACTCCATCCCTTACATAATTCACAAGTTTCTTCACTCCCTTTTCTCTCATTCATTCATTATTCACACCCATTTTCAGATCCATCCATTGCTGTTCTTCCATACCTACTTCTGAATTCCAATCCCTAATTCTCATCCTGTTCTTCGATTCCAGCATGTAAAATTCCTCCATTTCCAGAAAGCATGTAAACCTACAAAGATGAATCAGAAGTTATTTCGGACGGCGATGTGGCGGAGAGCTCCGGTTAGGGACTGGTTAGGGTTTCAAAACTCCATAGTATTACTCGTGGGTGGAAACCACACCTCCTCCAGGTTTTGTACTCGCTAAATCCGTTTAATCGTTTTTCAAATCTGAGTTTATTATAAATTTTCGATTTCACGAAATTGAATCTATAGAGTTAAGTTAATTGAACTTTGTTTCACTTCAATCGATCGAGATTGTCGTAAAAATCCGTGAGAAATCATGGATTTCAACGTCCTGAAATGGCAGATCCTACGCGGATCGTTGGCCTGGCGTTTGGTCCTCAGAGCGGTGTTCTTCGCGGCCGCCATGGCGGCCCTCTCGTTAACTCGCATCGCGAACGAGGTTAGATTGACCGAAGAGATCTTGTTGAATTTTGATAAATGTTCGTTGAACATTGGCTCAATCGTGAACACACAACTTCAAAACCCTAGGGTTTCGGTTTCGCTAGAGAAGAACTCGGTTCCTCCGTGTGTGGATGGAACGAATCTGACGGTTAGTGTGATTCGAGAGCTGATGAAAAAGGAGATGTTAAGCCTCGATGCGAGGTCGTTATGCGTAGGGCAGGATTCGGATTCCGTTGCCTTGACGATGCGAGGGTTAGGGTTTTCGAATGCGGTCGGTGCGCGTTCGAACCCTTTTTTATCCCTTTTACGGAAACAGCTTCGGCAGAAGCTGGATTTCGATGCCAATTCGTTCGATCTGGTGTTTTCGGTGACGCTAGATCGGAACTCCGTTCCGGCTCTTCTAGTGCTCGAGATCGAACGGGTCTTACGACCTGGTGGCGTTGGCGCCATGCTTTTAGGCGCCTCGACCTTCCACACACGTAGCTTGGTAAGGTCCGCAACGCCGGTTGCGTTGCTGTTAAGAAGCTCCGAGATCCTCCATGTTTGCGGGATCGGCACGTTTACTCTCATTGTGTTCAAGAAACGATTGGAGAACGTTGCCCTCTTTGACGACTACAAGCTTCCAACTGAATGCCCGTCTATATCAAAAAACAAACCTTTCATGAAAAACATTGAGCCTCTTGTCGATCAAAACTCGGCACAGTTTCACGAGCTTTCGTATTTGCCCAAATTCGTGAACGTTTCATCAAGGAATAGGCTGATTTACATCAACATGGGGGCAGGGGAATTCGACCATCGTTACCCCGTCCATCCCGATGCATTCAATGTTTACGTGGTTGATCATAACGTATCCGCTCTCACTTCCCACGTCAAAAAGGCGGGTGTGACCTTCGTTTACCATCCGGGTCTTGTTGAAGATGACAGAATCGCCCCTAGTCTCATGTCGGTTGACTATCTCGAGGCCCCATTGCACGAAGAACAGTTTGAATTCATCGACTGGTTTAAAGAAACCGCGAAAGATGGAGACTTTGTGGTGCTCATGATGAATGCAGGAGTGATGCAATTGAAGGTTTTGTTTGAGTTGTTTGTAAGTGGAGCAATTTGCCATGTCGATGAGCTTTTTCTTCGATGTTCTGATGGGGTTGATTGCAGGACTAGTTACTGTAAGGACTGTGCGAGTCTTTACAACGGTCTTAGAAATGCTGGCGTGTTCGTCCACCAATGGTTAGGGGACTGAGTGTTAAGGTTTGTTGGTTGTTGTTGTGTGAAGAATAAGTCGAGGTTAATAAGCCGCTTAGTTCGGTATCTTCGTGTACGAAAAACCTCGAGACTTTGTGGTTCTTAATGTTGGTTCCTTCTTGGAGGATATGTATGTGTTTCACTTTGTAATGGTCTATGTTTTGAAATTCCAAGTGATGTTTCTTCTTTTAGTTCTCATTGTTGCAATTTATCGGTTATTGCTTACTAGCGGTAAGAGTTTTACATATCTTACATGGTATCAAAGCATAAATATAATACATAGCCTTCATTTCGGGGGCGTGTTGGAATGCCATAACAACCATACCTCGTTTCTTTCTTCACGACTAATTTTGAAACCATCACTACTTACTGATAAGAGTGTTACATCTACACGGTAGCATAATTCTAAACATATCTTCCATTTACGACGTGTTGAATGCCATAACGACCATATATTTCATCTTTCCTCATGGCTATTTTAGAAACAATCGATTCAATCATCCATAAAGTAAATCCAAATAAACCCAATATATTTCACCCGGCCTCAATAGTTTTTGATGCCATTGTTGAATCTTTAATCCCATTTTTCAAGGATTACACTATTAAAATTACAAGTATGTCCTCCAAAACCAAACAGCCACAAGATGATGTTTCACATGTTGTACTTTCTTTCCAATTTCTTACAAGATGATTTTTACTTCTAGAGCAAAACTCCCAAAACAAACAAAACAAACAAACTCTACTATACAAAAGAAATCTTCACAGTACAAAAGTGTATTTTTAGTCGGTATTGATAAGGGCATCGGTTATGCTCCCATCCGACTTCTTTTCCCTCTGTAACATGTTACGCTTGCACCAGCATACGTAATGGGGCCTCGGTCCATCATTTCCCACAACCCACGGATGAGCTGCAACCGTCTCTAGAGTCATTCGCCCAGTTGGGTCTGTTTAAAATTTAACACATCAAAAATATCAGCACAAACCTTTTTCCAGAAGAGTCTATCATCTTTTATGACAAAAATACCCTCGTACAATAATATTAACAAATAACGAGAAAAGGAAACATAAAGGGTATATTTGTAAAAATGACATTTTCCTTTCCTTTCTTTCCCAATTCAAGAACATGAAAAACCGTTTTTCTTTCTATCCCTTTCCTTCACTTTCTTTTCAAGAATACAAATAAATAACTTCCTTTCCTTTCTTTTCTTTGCAAAAACAACTCATGTTCACAAATTACAAATAGGAAGGAGACTCCTATTTACTAGGAAATTCAAGAAATGGTGATTTTCCAAATTTACCCTCAAGTTCTCCTTTTCACACTTTAAGTTTTAATACTAAAATGGGGATTTAAAAAATGTTTGAAACCATGTACTTTTGACACAAAAGTACGAGTTACCAACTGCAAAAAACAAGCACACACACTAGGGCGAATTTGCTGACCTTTGCATAGAAGACCCTTGAGTAGGTTCTTGAGCAGGGGGTTCATACCCGCAGGTATCCAAAAAGGATCGTTAACGATCTGGGAAACAAGCCAAAACGTTAAAAATTTCTTTTGATAAGATTTGTATATAAAATTTGGAGGCAGGTGATGATGAAGTAGCAGACCTTATCATATGTATCTTGCAGTGTGTCTCCAAGAAAAGGATATTGTCCAGTATCATACAGTATAAGGTTACGCCGACCGCCCAAGTATCAGCAGCTTTCCATGATAAGTTAGACCTATTTATCAAAAACCCGAAAAGGGGGTGTCAATTTTTTGTGAAACTTGATGACGTTGATGACAATCTTGATATAACCGTCTTACCTAGACAGCATTCAGGAGCAGTGAAAACAGGAGTCCCAGGGGAGCGACGAAGTTCGTCATTTGAATCCTATTAATAACACCAAGATCAATATCACGGATGAGATCAGAGGTCGAACAAAAGAATGTAATTAATATATTTGAAACATCTTTTTCTTCTTCAGGTATACAAGTGAAAAACATGGGGGGTCCTTTGGAAATAAATCAATAAAAGTCTCTTATGGGGGCTCAAGAACAACATGTTTGATAATATCTAACAAGGGTACACAGGGAACATGAGTTTATTAATTATTACCTCAAAAACTTGGCTGACGCTGAAATCACCAATCTTCACCGTGCCAGTGGCAGAAACGAGAAGATTATCCGGTTTTATATCACCATGCACAATATTCTAAGGCCCAAAAAAGAAGAGATGAAACAAAAGAAAGAACGTGGATAAACAAAAGCTAATTCTGCTTCGGTTATCAAAAATAAGTTTTAAATATTTCTCCGTAGATTTTTAATAGTATGAGTAAGAAAGGTTATATCATAAAAGACCAACATGGGAACAAGGGATACATTTTTCAGGGAAAGACAAATATTAGAGGGGGTTTTCATTATGATGAAAGAGGGAAAGAAACTAAAGAGTGCTAGGAAATTTAAAGAGATAAATTCGAATTTTAGAATCAAGGTCATCGGTTTAGCTCTAGCTAATTTCCAATAACAAGGATATGCAATTCTTGTAGACAATGCAAAAAGAAGAAAGTCGTACATGAGAATGGAGATACATCAACCCGGAAACTATATCACGCAAATATCCCCTTGCAACATGTTCTCCCAGGCCACCTGGGGGTCCAGCACCCTCAAAGACCCATTTGCCTTCGACATATTCAAGAACTGGAGATAAAAGAAAAAAAGAAAAAAAATGGATACCGAAAAACCTACCAATAAAATGAAAAATAAAAAAAGAGAAAAGGAAGTGGCATGTCGTACCCATGTAGAAGTGATCTGTGTTTGGGTCATCAATAACCTCAATAAGATTTACTATATTGGGATGATTTAACATTTTCATAATTAAGACCTGCAAGTCAGTTGGTGAAACACCATTAACTTTTAAACAAAAATAAATACAGCAAAAAGGGGTAATATATATATATATATATATATAATTTATATAAATACAAAGAGAAAAGAAGATTTAAACTGAATTTGCAGCCATATGTAATCAAGCAAAACTCACCTCTCTATAATTGACACCCTCCCTAATTCTTAGCACCTCTATAATATACTAACATCTCCCCTCTGCCTTTCTGGTGAAGACTATAATGCCCTTAATTTT
Source organism: Centaurea solstitialis (assembly GCA_030169165.1). Taxonomy (NCBI): domain Eukaryota; kingdom Viridiplantae; phylum Streptophyta; class Magnoliopsida; order Asterales; family Asteraceae; genus Centaurea; species Centaurea solstitialis. The sequence continues at coordinate 15,423,513 of CM058042.1, forward strand.
CTAATTAATTGCCCTTTTTATTCCTTCAATCCTTCTAGAATACACTTCAACAGTTAGTGGCTTATCATGATGTTATTGTGGCATTTGGAAAGTGTACATTTGGTACAAGAAAGATTACAGCTAGTAATGTTGTCTTGGAATTATACATATCTGAAGATATCATCATAAATTGCAATTCAAATACAAAACAACTGAATACACATGAAAGACAGGAAAATACCTCGCGGAGGACATCAGTCATGGCAGTTTCAGACGGAGCAACTCGTAGCTTTAATAAATGAGACTTGTGAAAGGCCTACATTCACAAATTAAACATCAACCATCATAATATAAACAAGCAACTAGCATATTCCAGTTCAGAGTGCTGGATGAAGCTACTGCTTAGTTATTTTGATTTGCTCTATGGAACTAGAAAAAGTAGTTCTACTTCCTACCTAGTACCATTAGCTAACCCTTAAATTTTAAAATAGCATAAACTTAATCGAGAAGTCAAAAGATTGAATTCAGATGATGCCGTAAAGAATCCAACTCGCAAAGACACAAGTCAATCAAATACCCGAAAGTTCTAAACATACCTTGATTGCATAATACTGCCCATCAACCTGGCTTCGGTAAAGAACCTGTCGAACATGCGAGCCAAATGAGTGAAGAATAACACACATTTTTTCATTGTATAAGCAATAAAATATTTACCACTTTTCCATAGCTGCCAGATCCAATTTTATACTGACGAACATACTCATTAACCATCTTGTTCCCATCCTCATCCTAAAGCAAAAAAGAAACAGAATCATTGTAAGTCTGAAATCGAGAGCTTGTTAGCACGATAGCCAATAAGTGGTAAATAACATAGCTGTTAACATGATATACAAATGGTTGTGAGAAATTCAGAGCAGGATGGTAAATAAAAACATGGCATCATGTCTCCTTGAAAAGATTAAGTGCGACAGCATTGTTTAACAGCCTCGCATCACAGAAGTAAACACTGTTTAATGTAAGACCTGTTACGAGGACCAAAAACAAAAACAGAAAAATTAAGCTGACTCTTTGGTATTTTAAATTTAAATGTATAGAAAAGCTTGGCATTATCAAGCTGGAGATGTTCATTACTACCGCTTAGAATCTTTGTCAAGCACACTCTTAGCTAACCATATTACCCAGAAGGTCTTCTATATATACTTTGACATATGCATAGTCACATATGATTCATATAAATGATTGTTATACGGTCATAGAAAAGAAAATGAAAAACAACCCAAGTGAAACTATTTAATACTTTGTCCCAGAGCTTTCACATAATGGAGGCCACAAAACAAAGGGGGAAAGAGTGGTTATAGCACAAAGAGAATAGGCATTACTACTAAATTAGACTCCTTGCTCCTTTTGACTGGCTACATACAGTTCACCATTTCAAACTAATATATTTGATGGTCTATTTGCTTCTGCAGTTATGCAATTACCCTCTTGTTTCTAAACATCCTAAATTGAGTGATAGATCAACAAAAAACACCATTCACCCATCCAACAAAGACCAAGAGGTCAGCATGCATAAAGTTTCTGATAAAAGATATTCCTCATAAATATCATGATGACTCTATAATTTGTGTGCAGTAGCCCTTCCTGCACTTCGCTTGAATACAACGCTTTCCACGAGGTCTATTTGGGATCCTTGCCCCAGATGCTCCTACATTGTGAAAGGAGACAATATATACAGGCTCCGAAATGGTCATGTTAGCATGAAGAAGAGAAGCCATCCTGAAACGAATGTGCTAGTGGACCAAAAGAAGAAAACAAGCAAAGGACATCATTTCATCAAGTAGCCACCACCACATATGATAGGCTATTCCATAATCAACATACGAAATGAAAGGTAGTTCTAGCTTTTCCAATCATGAAGTATCGGTATATACCTACAGCATAATCTTAACTTATGTTCCAAGGTTGCTCTGATCAAGTCAAGCACATCTCAAGGGGTGGATATAAGATAGTACAATGTTCGTGGCACTCGAAAAGTGATGCCTCTGAATGTTTTCAGAACTTTATTTAAGTACGTATGCAATCACGTAGCATTTGGGATTTCATGAAAACTTCCCAGAAGCAGCCTCTATGCAATTGACCACTTGAATTGAATACAAATTAAATAGAATGCCTTTATTTAATAAGCAAGCAGCAAGCACACCCATTGTTTGTTTCAAATTTACCTCAGACCGTACAACTCTGCGTGTTTCCTTGACAGGGAACTCCCTGCAAATCAATCCGTTCTGCGTCCTGTACAAAAGAATCTCTTCAGAACGTTTCGCCGGGTTCCTGAACTCGTCATGCTCGCCCTTTTCATTATCGGTAATGTCCTCGCCATAAGAGCAATTATCTTCCTCTTCCTCCTCCTCCTCCTCCTCTTCCTCCTCTTCTACTTCGTCATTTAGCAATAACTCCTGTGATATATGATTCCCATAATGCGTACTCCTCGGCCTACTCTTCTTTTGCTTTTTCGCAAACGAAAATCCAAAGCAACCACAACATCCCATCTCTGCCACACTTGCAAGTGAGTATCCCTTAATAAACATGGATACTTTATCTTCCCAGTACTGTAATAACTTTACCAACAATTTGACCAGCTTAATTAGAAACCAAACCTGCCCAACAAATAAAACAAAACCTCAAGTTAAAAAATCCAAATATCTTTGACCTAACTCCTTCCTATGTTCCATGGAAAAAGATCTTTACTTTCAATATCTGACAATCAAACAGGTTTAATTCAACTCCAAATTAATATGATAGATACAAAGATTAAGGGTTTTAATTCAAATGTGTTTTTACCTGCTTACAAAGATTAAGGGGGGCCAATTAAGCCCTAGCTAATAAGATTATTGGCTGAATTCCAAAGGATGCCATTCAGAAAAATGAAAGATGCAGTTGATCAAATAAACCCCGTTCCGATTCAAAGCCAACAACATCTCTCAAAAAAATCAGCTCTCCAGCTTAATTGATTAAGACAGCACCCCTCACCAATTTTGCAGGCCTGGCTCCACCAATACGAAATACCTCAAGACCTTTCCTTTATCCTTCAGCAAAACGCCCAAATTGAAACAAAAAACAATAAAAAATTTCAATAATAAAAAAGCAATCGAGAGATTAATAATTAAGACAAGTTGCACATAGAAGTTTCAGACAGCTCTACATCATTATACGATTAAAATATCAATATAAACAAACGATTAAAGCAATGAATTATTATTATTATTATTACCCTAGAATGACGAAAAAAAGGCGAAATTAGGGCTAGAAAAAGGCGGAAGGAAACATGGCGGAATTACGTCGAGATACGTGAAATTGATGGATCGATGATGGAGTAGGAAGCAGTAGTGGAGGTTTTCCGGCGAATCCGCCGGTGAAACGGAGATCTAGGGCGGCGCGTGGGGGAGTTTTTTTCTTCCTCCGAGGGACGGCAAAGAGAGGTTTGTTGTTTTTAGTTGAGGATGATGATGATGGTGGTGGTGGGGAAAGAGGAGATGGGCCTAGGGGTATTTTGGTAATTTACTAAGGAATTGATTTAGGGTTTTGGACCGTTGGCTCTCATGTCTCTCTCAAACGCAGCAGCTTTTTATTTCGCCCCTTCGTTTATTTGCCTTTTATGGTTTAAATTATATAAATAATGTTTTTTAGATAAATAAATAGTTAACAATCATATTTTGAAAACATTTAAAATATTCTTTTTCTAAGGCCTTCCGCAGCCCGACCTGCAAGCCGGCTGCACAGCCTCCTGCAGCCGGTAACACCACCGAGGCACACCGGTGAGTGACCGGTAGCAAGGGCGAGCGGTGAGCCCTTGCAGGCGGTAAACACACACACACATGTATATACATACATTATACATATATATATATATATTATTATTTAAATAATGCAGGTGGTACAACCTGTACGGCTGTGGATGAAATAGTAAGGTAATGGTAAGATGGTGGTAAAGCTGATGTGGCGCTGAGGTGACAGCCTGTACAGGTGGTATGACCTGTACGGTTGCGGATGGCCTAAAGTAACAATTTTAACGGATGTTGCACATGAACATGAATAGCTATCAGTAGCGCAACCCTTCCAACCCTCCCAACCTAACATTCCACATCAGCTGACATATCAGTTTTTCTCCAACCCTCTCTTAACCCTCTCATAAGTCATAACTCTCTACAACTCATACCCCAACCCTCTCACACACAACACACACACCACCCACAAAAAAGGAGTGGGTTGGCCAACCCTCCCAACCTGGAGCCCGCCGGGTAAATTAATCGCGTACCCCTAACTGCCCAAAGCCCTTGGCCCGCCGGACTGGGGAATGAAGCCCGCCGCCCAGCCCGAGCCCCTGCTACGCTTAGCCTAAGGCCTTTTGTAATATAAGGGTTTGAATCCTTTATCTTCCTTTTATCTACCGATACATCAGTTTCCCACTTTTCTATCACCAATCACTAATCTATTAGATCTACGAACCATCAATGCATACCCTTACCATTTTTTATTGAATTTAAATATAAATATAGAAGAGAGAGAAAGTGGGATGAGAGAAGGCAGATTGAACGGCTTTAAAAGCCCGCCGTCAAACCCGTGCTAACCTACCCGTGGGACCTGTATCACACATGGTTTACCCCGTTGACGTGTCTCCTACCCGCCCTTGTGGTACTGATAGCCTAACAAGCCCAAACTAACCCAACCCCCGCCCCCTATCCCCCTAAAAGAACACACACACATACATGCACACACAACACAAAACGCCTTATTAACATAAAGAAAATCAAGTGAAACAAACATAAAAAACAACAAAAATAATTTGTTAGAAGGAAAGTTGGATTACAGCACCATAGAGCTCGATACTTACTAGAAGTTTTGACCCATAAGATAGGAATGAAATGAAACAAGGTGTACATCAAACAACACGTCACCAACTTGAAACACGGGTTTATGCTGAGAACCCCAAATCAAGAAGAGGGAAATCCATATAATGAATTTCCAAATCTTTTCTTAAGAAGACGATATAATAGGGAAACGAGTCAAGGCCAGCGCATTAGAAACTGAACGGCCAAGGAGAAAAGCTCCACCATTTTCATAATCTTGTATGACAATAATATTTATAGCGTAAGGCAACCCATAACATAGTGATCCACTAACTTGATGTCGCTATCGGATCAAGGAAAAAAACACTAAGACAAGGCCAAAGGAATGTACCTATCGAAGAATACAAATTCTTAAAAGAGATGTACCTATCGAAGGAATGTAAGTAGAAGAGTCAAACCAAATACTTGATGTGTGCTTATCGCAAAGACACGTTCAGTTAAGCCACAAAACTGCAACTATCATTATGAGCAGTGACTGGGCTAACGCTCCTAACAAGATCCATCAACTCACGCACTCCCTTGATGCTCAACCTCGAGGTTGACAACGCCTACCCTCACCCCACCTAAAGCCCATTTGCTCCAAAAAAATCTACTACTGACTACGACCTATTTATAGTTCTCAAGAATAAACAATCTCATGAATTATCACAATGTTCAGAGTTCCCCCATCAGTCGTTTGTTGCCATGAACAATTTTATCTCCTTGGATGCTATAAGAATTGATTGACTTTCCCAATAAAATGTCTAAATATGCCATTACCCACCTTTTTTTCTCAAAAAAATGGACTAAATGAAATGCCATTATTATCCAAGTCATTTCCTACACGAAAAATGTTACCTATGTATGCCCCACACAATATGCCATTCCCTTCGTACCTCCGTCCACGACGAATAAACTTTTAACAACACAAAACCATAACAAGTTATCAAATATTATATCTCCACCATTTTTCCTAACAACCCCCAACTTGGGTAGTCCCAAAATGACAAAAATATTCAAAAACATTATGCCACACTTTGGACCCCCAAAACTTACATTTTTTTACCCAAATTTTCTTATAAAAAATACATTTTCTACCTAAAGTCTGACAAAAAAGTTTACAAACTTGTAAATTTATCACAGTGTCTATAGCTCCTTACCTATTTGTCTTCCAAATAGGACGTCGAAATATGCCATTGCCCACCTTATTTCTCGAAAAATGAACTAAACGAAATGCCATTATTATCTTAGACATTTCCTAAACGAAAATGTTAACTAAGTACCCCCAACACAATATGTGTTTCCCTTCGTACCCCGTCCATGGTGAAAAAACTTTTAATAACACAAAAATGCACTTAATTATCACCTTTATAAAACTTCACAAATTTTCCAATAACCCCAAATTGGATGGGCCCAATATCGAGATTATCCGAACCCAAAATGACAAAAATTATACAAAATAATGTGATATGTAGACAATCTAAAACAATATAACAAATATTGACAAAAAACATGTTGTAAAAAATATTTTGTAATCATTTGTCATGAGTTTATAATTTTTTTATGATCCCCATTTCATTTTTTTTGAACGGCAATTTAACTCACACACACGTTCCGGGGGTATCCGGATCCATACGGGCACCGACTAATCCCCCGCGCCCATGAGCCGACCCGAAGCCCAACCCATGGACTCGCCCCTGAACCGACCCAAAGGCCAGCCAAGAGCTGGATACCGCAGGAGAGGTCTATAGTAAACAAATGAAGTTATTTATAGTTATCTATAAAAAATGAAAGTGAGGTTTTTAACGATACTTTTTTTTCATTAAAGTGATAATTGATGTTACAGAAAAAAATGTTGAATAATGATGTTCTTATAAGAATATTTATTATGATGCTTATAGTGTTTATAGTGGTCAAATATATCAATTGAATCGTATTCTTTACTTGATTCCAAATGATAACTTGACAAGTAGTATTCATACCACTCTTGTATAGCTTCAACTTCAACTTCACACAATGATCAAGAATAGATTTGCGATGAAAAAGACATGTACGAGTCTAAATCTCGTCTTTAAATGTTGTCAATTGATCGGCATAAAATTGTTACAAATGTCTCATCTTTTAATCTTACATGCCAATGAATATATAATAAAATCTATATCAATATGTATTTGATTTTATTGTCTTCCTTTTCTTGTTCTTTTAGTTTCTTTCAAATAACAAGTACATAAATAAATTGTGTTGGATCAATATTTTAGGTTTGTAATGATAACAATCACATAAGGTCAATATTCATAAATATATATTAGAGTATCATATCTTAATTTTAATGTTTCGTTCATTTTTTGTCTTTATCGATTTTATAATACAATGATGTGCGGCTTCAAGAAAACGATAATGTTTTCTTTTCATAAATTTGTTTAACTTTACAAAATAATTATTAAGTATTGTGTTGGAATTCAATGACGATCCCAATTATATTTTAGATTATATATATTTAAAAAATGAAATGTTTATCTTATATTTGATTATGTTTATCGGTTAGTTATGGATTTAATAATGCAACTTTAAAAATTTGTACTCATGCCTTATTTACTTTTTATTTCGAACTTTAAGTAATAATGTAGTATCCATGGATAAACAATAATTGATGCATAAACAAATATTTTTAATAGTTTTTTTTTAATAAAATACTTTATAATATCATCGGCATAAAGAAGAAAAAACAACATGTGTTGTTAATCTGTTTGGATCAATATAAATCATGATGGAACGTTATAGTTGCGAATTTATTTGATTTTGTAAACTATACTCGACAAAGACTTCATCGCTAAGTCAAAAATGAATGAAACAACAAATTGATTCTTTTGCTACCAGATCTCATCTGAAAATACTTCCTCAACCTCAACTAAAGATCGGTAACTGTTTACAAATAGACAATGCCATTTCAGTCCAAGACTGATGGAGGCCCATGATCGGGACCGGCCAAAGTCTGGCCCGATCTAATATAGGACCGGTTATTGGACCATTGTTATAACCGGTTGGGCGGTGTTTGATGGAACACGCTTGTTCCACTAGTGTTCAGGTTAGTTCTGTTCTGTTCTATTTTAAGTAACATCAAATATAGGACACTGTCAGTTGTTTCTGTCTGCTCTGTCCTATTCCACCTATCAAACACACCCTTAAGGATAAACTGATAAACATTACGACGTAAACTTGAAATTGGTCTTGGGCCAGTCCAACAAGGTTTCTAAAAAGCCCAAACTTAGGGGAGCTTGGCGCAAGCCGAATTGGGTGGATAATTACTAAGGTGGTGTTTGTTTTTCTTCAAAAGCGCTTCAGAGCCTCTTTTTGCTTTCCTCCGCAGCACACGCGCAGCACTTTTCTTGGCGCAGCTTGTTTGTTTTTTTTTTCCCCGCAGCACTTCCAAGTGCTGTCCGTGTGCTTCTTGGCGCAGCACTGGCCCAAGTGCTTTTCCCCACAGCACTTCCAATTCCTTTGCTTCCCATCTATTTTTTTTATATACATTTTTTTATATACATTTTTTTAACATATACATTTTTTTTATACATTTTTATCTATTTTTTTAACATCTATTTTTTTTACATTTTTATCTTTCCCCACATCTATTTTTTTTTATACATATTTATCTATTTTTTATACATTTTTTTATACATTCTTTGTTGACTTTATTAAAAAAATTGTTAACCTGATTAAAAAATAAATTATATAAATTACATTTTTTGTGTCTGCAGATGTAAAAAACAAACAGTCTTTCCCACAGCAGTCTACAGAGGTTGGGACCACCTCTTCTGCCACAGAGGTCTGCAGATGTGGTCCGCAGCACACAGCACTTTTACCTTTTCAAAAACAAACGCCACCTAAAAGTTTCTTTTACCCTTGTTATAGCAATTAGCAAAGTATGGTTATATATTGAATAACTAAATTTGAACCCGTGTAATACACGGGATAATTTAAAAAAAAAGGAAAAAATTCATACCAGAAAAACTAATATTACAGATATGATTTGCTTTATTTACATTATTTACTATAATTTAGTTTATGTTTAATAGTCTTATATCCACTAATTAGTTTATTTTGAAAGTATTGACAATAGACTTATATTATATACCCTATTACTTGCATTTCAATTAATCTGTTGAGCATCCATCAATATGTATATATGTATGTATAGTAAATTAAGTTTTACGGAAATTAATATATTTATATTTTTTTCCTTTGATATGGTTGATTTGTTAGAATGGATAGGATGGAGTTTAATATTTAATAAATTTTGAATCTAAAATAGTTGAATTAATAGGTTGGAGTTTAATTTCAACCGACTGCGGGAGACCGGGACAGAGGGTTGCCAGGGACACGCTCATGGAGGTAGAGTGGCGTCGGTCCAATGGGACCCGGGGTTAGAGTGTCTCCGCCAAAACACACTTTTTGGAAGAATAGGTTGGAGTTTAATATTTAATAAATTTTGAATCTAAAATAATTGAATTAATAGGTTGTAGTTTAATATTTAATAGGATAAATTTTAATAATTTTAAAACAAAATAGTTGAATTAATAGGTTGGAGTTTAATATTTAATAGGATAAAATTTAATAACTTAAAATTTTGATAAAGTTTAATAATTTTAAATTTTGAATAAGTTAATATTTTAATAGGATAAAGTTTAATAATTTTAAATTTTGAATCAGTGTCATGTGTCAACACATGACACATATGCATATGATGTGGCAAATAGTGACAAGTAAGCAAAATGAATCTAGACTAAAAAAGTGTCTAGGTTCATGTTTTGGCGAGAAAAATAGAAATTCGGCTCACCAGAACGTGACACGTGTCAGCCAGTTACTCTTTTATTATATATAGATTGTTATTAAATAAATAAATATGCAAAAGTAAAAGAAAATGATTTTTAACAAGTATTTTGTCAAAAAGCTAAAAAGATAGATTGTTCAATATTGTTCACGTAATGTAAAGATAGCCAAAGTAGATCACATATAGGACTTAGATATAGGTTGGTAATAAATTCTTAATTAGGGGCATAACCACAAATTCTTTTTTCCAAACAGTAGCACTGAATTGACTATAACTATAAGGCCATCCGTAATGGGGAACGGGAGAGGGGTCGGTACCCAGTATGAAACCGGTATGGGAAGGGGACGGTACTGCCATGTCGGTTGAAGAAACACATGATAACAAAAGAGAACCGATTTTCTTGAGGATTTCAACGATACAGATGAAGATATAGAGAGATTATTCAAACAGAAATGCAGAAAAATGAAGAACACAAGCAGTTTCAAAAATCGACTCTCATATAACTTCAAAATGCTTACAAAAATGGAAGTTGTACGGCTGAAGATTCTTACACTAAACAATACAAGACATCCCTATTTATACTAGGAATTACACTATTATAAGCCCAAGCCATTACATTTAAGCATTTCCCAAACCCATTTAATATAAAAAAACATTAAGTCCAATAGTGCTTTCATTTACAAAACTTATAACATTTTAGCTAATAGAATTGCTAACAACTCACCCCACCCCACCCCCTTTCTCTCTATCTCTCTCTTCTTTATCTCTCTTCTTTCCTTTTTCTTTTATTTTTTAATTAATTATTTAGAGGGGTATGGAATTGATACGGTTAAGGATAGTATGGTATGGTGTTGGTAAAGCTGATGTGTGTTAGGATTGTGTGCGAGACAGTAACAGGATTACCGTGTCCAATGTTATAAGACACTAGTAGGTCACACCGCTGCACACCAAAAAGAGAACGTTTGGATTACATGAGAAATAATTAATTGATTATTAATTATTTAATGAGAGAATTAAACAAATAGTTAGTTAAACTATTTATAATTAATTAATCAGATGAATTAATTAATTATAGAAATTATTTGTAGAGATAATTACCAAAGTATTTTATATGGAAATAAACTCTGCTAGGTTTATCCATATAAATAAGGGTTAAAGGTTTATCAGATTAAATTCATTGAATACAATCCTAGAACTCGGAAAATCTCTCTCTCTCCCTCACTCAAAACCGGCGCCAATTTCCAAGAAGAGGTTCGCGTTCGTTTTTCGGGTAATCCTCGGTGGTGGTCTAGCAACTATCTCAATCGGTGTCAGTAGCGGTGTATCCCCTACAAGCTTTCCGGAAAACTAATCACATAAGGTAAACCATCAAACCTCGCTATAATTGTATCTGATAAGGTTTAAGTTGGGTCCGTTATTGGGAATCGTTTTTGTTATCCGCTGCGCACCGTTAGTGCCTACGGTTCCCAACAGTGGTATCAGAGCCACTTCTTAAACCTACAGATCAGGTTTAATTGATTGTTGATTAGGTTTAAAAATTTGATTTTTATGTGTTTCTGAGTTATTAAAAATTGAATTTTTTCTTAAAAACCTAAACGGATCGGAAACTGGTGATGGAACGGCGGCAGTTAGCCGACCGAACCACCGCAACCACCGAATCACCGCAGCCACCGCGTAACCACCGTTTGTGGTGGCCGGCGGCTTACCGTCAACACGACCACAAGACCGCACCACAGTTTGTGGTTACGGCTGTGGACAATGAACACCACCGCACCACCGATTGTGGAAGCGGTGGTGGTTGATCGAGGCGGCGGCGGTAATAACAAATCAAAACCACCAAACCACCGCACGTGGTGATGGTGGCGTTGATCGGAAACGAAAGCCCACCACCACAGTCGCGTGGTGGTGGCGATCCCCGTCCATACAATCGCGGAAGGCGGCGGTGGTGGTGGCAGCGGCCACTGCTGCCGTCGTTCTTCGAATCAGCCGCCACACTGTGGTGGCGGCGGCGATGATTGTTGTTGTTAAACGCCGCAATTGGCAACGGTGGTGGCTTATTGCTGCTGCTGTCGTCAATCTCTGACCACGACGATGATGGTGGCAATTCGCCGCTATTGTCGCCGATGGAAACGGTGGTGTTGGTATCGCCAAGTGGCGGTGGTGGTGGCGCTTGCTGATACTGCCGTCATCGATGGCCAATCGATCGACCGCCACACCACCGTTTGTGGTGGTGGCGGCGATGGGTTTTCTGTTACGAGACCACCGATCACGGCGATGGTGGTGGCGCAGAGCTGCTGCTGTCGCCGGCGGATCATCGGTGGCAATGATTGAGATGGTGGCGGTGGTCGATGACCACCGAAAAGGGGTATCGGCCACTGCCGTTACTAGGTTTCCGGTCAAAAGGAGGGTGGCAACGGTAGTTTTTGGACTGCTGTCATCGTCACCCGGTTCACGCCGCGAGCGGAGGTTTTGCGCCACGAGCATTGAACTAACAGTTGTTGGTTGTTTTTCGATTCAAGATCAGTATGGATAAGTTTCGGATTTAGGCCAGATAGGTTTAAAATCCTAAGGTTTAATTTTGTTAAAATTAATTTAGTTTAATTAATTTAATTAAATCAGAAACTAGTTAATTGTCATAGTCAAACCCTTTGACCCGTGATTATTTTTCGATTGTTTTATTTTATTGTTGGTTACGGGAGGCCTGCGTGCCATTTACAACCTGTTTTTGTTATGTAATCTTTAATAAAATAACCGAAGAAACTCGAAGACGGAGCCAAGGAGACAACCATGGAGCTTGGAGCCAGTGGGAGCACCGAGAAGACTTGTCCCTTAGGAATAAAGACCGTCGTTTTTGTGTTGGCTCACAAAACGACAATAGTTAAGGGTTTTTGACTATGACATGTTTTTGTTGCGTGGTTGTTTATATTTATCAGTTATAATTGCGTGGTTGTTTTAGTTACGTAATTTTTAAATATAAACGGTCTTAAATGTTTTAAAGATAAAATTGGATACAAATACAGTTTGTATTTAGATCCAAAGTTTTTTGAAAAACTGGCTTTTATGACCCTTGTTCAAATCATAGAATAGTAAGTGCAACCCACTTTAGGGGCACCTCCGGTGTAAGGTACATAGGACGTTGTAAGTGCACACACTATGAACGCCCGTGTTCAAACCGAAACTGGAGGGTGATAAAACTCTGTGAATTATCTCCGGGTGGTACCGGCCAGAGTTTGTCCAGGTCCCGGGTGGTGCAGTCTATTTTGGTAATTATTTATTCACTAGGTGGTACCAGGCCAAAATGCACTAGAGGGACTAAATATGCACGGATTATATATCCGATGTTCCGACGATCTAGAAGTCGTATTTTCGAATTAAAATACGATTGGTATAGTTTTACCTACCATAAATCGCATGAGTCGGTTTGACATGATCACATGCTTCCCGACACATGTGAAATATGGATTCTAGTCTAATAAATTTATTTTAAGGGTAATAATTTATTAGAATTTATGTAATTATAAACTAAAATTGGAATTTGTTCTTAATTTGTAGATGTCGAAATCTGTAATTCCGTTTTATACCCCTGAGGAATCCCTAAGACTCATCAACTGTAAATGGAAGCTTACAGGCCAAAATTTTCCAGTTTGGAAAATGCACCTTGATAATATCTTGCGTGCACAGGGTAAGCTGTATGTTCTGGAAAAACCTGTTTCACGACCAGAGAGTAATTCTCCCGATAGGGATTTTACTCAGTACTTTAAATATCTGGAAGATGAATCGGATGTAATGTCCATTCTGATTTTCTCAACATCACCCGAGTTCACGGGAGATTTAAGAGTTAAATCATGTTGCCAGGTTGTGAAAGATATAGAGAACCAGTTAGGTCTCTATAAACACACAGGTAAACTTCTGATCATGCAAGAAATCTTTTCACTGAAGCTGAAAAGTGGTCAGTCAGTTAAAGACCATCTTATTGAAATGAGAAGGCTCTTTAAATGTTTATCACGTTTGGGGTACAAGATGACTCAGGAAGAGCTAGTGTACCTCATATGGTTTTCCCTCACGAAAGAGATTCAAGACACAGCTAGTGCCTATATGAAGGAACCAAAGAAAGACGTGGATAAAGTTCATGAAGATATTCTGGCCAGTTTAGAGCCAGTACCGGAACCTGTTGATCTCATGGAGACTGATGTGATTGATGAGCTGGGAGATCTGAGTTGCCCAGAATGCGGCAGCGAGGATATTTGCGAGCACTCGATGAATATCGACCAGATAGAGATCGGTTTACCCTATGCTCCAGGTATCTTTATGATAGATTGCTTAATCACTTCTTATGAATCATGGGTAATTGATACAGGCAGTGGTAACCACATTTGTAATCATTTACAGGGATTCACTAGAAGAAAGACTCTGAGGAAGGACCGTTCGAACCTACGAGTTGGCGAAGGCACACCGCTGATAGCTGAAGCTGTAGGATCTTATAGTCTTAGTTTACCCTCGGGTCTAGTTTTGGAACTGGATAATTGTTATTATATTCCAAATATGATTAAGAATGTTTTGTCTTTTGATTTGTTAGTAGACCAAGGATTTTATTATAAATACGATTATAAAATGATTTCTGTCTTTAAAGATAACATTTTCTATTTTAAAGCAACACCCGTGAATGGTCTATATACAGTAGATCTACAAGACAACAGTAGTGAAATCTATCATATAAGTAAACGATCCAAAGACATTGAGGATCAAACTTACCTCTGGCATTGTCGTTTAGGCCACATAAACAAGAAACGCGTTGAACTACTCCTAAAAGGAGGTTTTCTTGGAACTTTCGATTATAAACCTTTTGATAATTGCGAGTCTTGTTTATCTGGCAAAATGACAAAGCAACCTTTCAACAAAGAAAATGAAAGGGCTACTGACTTATTAGAAATAATTCACACAGATGTGTGCGGACCTTTTAGTCATGTAGCAAGAGGAGGATACCGGTACTTCATTACCTTTACTGATGATTTCAGTAGGTATGGTTATGTCTACCTTATGAGACATAAATCTGAAAGCTTTGAAAGATTCAGAGAATTTCAGAATGAAGTACAGAATCAACTTGGCAGAAAGATCAAGTTTTTACGGTCAGATCGCGGAGGCGAATATCTTAGTGACGAGTTTGACAATCATCTGATGGAGTGTGGGATTGTATCCCAACTCACACCTCCGTATACACCACAGATGAATGGTGTGTCAGAAAGGAGAAATCGTACTTTACTTGATATGGTACGAACGATGATGTGTCACTCTACGCTGCCAATGTCATTCTGGGGACATGCGCTCGAAACAGCAGCACACATACTGAACAGAGCGCCAACAAAGTCGGTAGAAAAGACTCCATACGAGTTATGGAAGGGTAAGAAACCCAACATGTCTTTTCTAAGAATTTGGGGCTGTGAGGTTTACGTCAAACGACCCACCTCAGAAAAACTCAAACCCAAATCTGACAAGTGTTTCTTTGTAGGATATCCCAGAACCACCGTGGGATATTATTTCTACAACCCTGAAGAGAACAAAGTCTTTGTTGCTCGAAATGGAAAATTTCTGGAAGAAAAGTTTCTTAGTACTGAAAACACCAGAAAGGATGTAGATCTATAGGTAGTAGACGAAGAAAACACTACACCAATTGTTGAGCCAGAAATTCAACATGAGAATGTTGAACCTCAAACAGAACCGATTGAGGAAGTGCAAACACAGGACCTTCGCAGATCCAGTAGGGTAAGACAAGAACCAGATAGGTATCTTGGGTTTCTAGTCTCTCAGGACAGCGGAGACTTAAATGAACCAACATCCTATGGAGAAGCTGTGTCAGGCAATGAGTCTGAACAATGGCAGGAAGCCATGAAGGCCGAGATGCAATCCATGTACGACAACCAAGTTTGGGAGTTGACTGATTTGCCACAACACTGTAGAGCTGTTGGACGCAAATGGGTTTTCAAGAAGAAAACTGACATGGATGGGAATGTACACACCTTCAAGGCCAGACTGGTCGCAAAAGGGTTCACGCAAACTCATGGTATCGACTATGATGAAACCTTTTCGCCAGTAGCCATGCTAAAATCAATTAGGATTCTAATGGCCATTTCAGCGTACTTTAACTACGAGATCTGGCAAATGGACGTCAAGACAGCCTTTCTGAACGGAAAGTTAACAGAAGACGTCTATATGGAACAACCAGAGGGGTTTGAAGATCCTAAGAATCTAATAAGGTGTGTAAACTGCTAAAATCCATTTATGGATTAAAGCAAGCATCTCGAAGCTGGAACTTACATTTTGACGAGCGAATCAAAGAATTTGGTTTCGCCAAAAGTGAGTTCGAGCCGTGTGTCTACACTAAGTTCAGTGGGAGCATAGTAACCTTCCTGGTCTTGTACGTAGATGATATTCTACTCATAGGAAACGATGTTCCAACTTTACAGAGTGTAAAGCGTTGGTTAAGCAGATGTTTCCAGATAAAAGACCTTGGAGAAGCCGCTTATATACTTGGCATAAAGATCTACAGAAACAGATCTAAGCGGCTTATCGGACTTAGCCAAAGTACATACATTGATAAAGTTCTGAAGAAATTCAGGATGGATGAATCCAAGAAAGGATTCATCCTGATGCAACATGGAATAGTGTTAAGTAAAACACAATGTCCTGTTTCTAGTCAAGATCAGGACAGAATGAAATCGGTTCCATATGCTTCAGCAATTGGATCGATTATGTATGCTATGTTATGTACCAGGCCCGATGTTGCTTACTCAGTAAGTGTTACGAGCAGATATCAACAGAATCCAGGAGAACCTCACTGGGTGGCTGTCAAGAACATTCTCAAGTATCTGAGAAGAACGAAAGACATATTCTTGGTCTTTGGAGGATCTGAGGATGAAATCAGCGTCACAGGATATTCTGATGCTAGTTTCCAGACCGACAGAGATGATTACAGATCACAGTCAGGGTACGTTTTTACTCTAAACGGAGGCGCGATCTCATGGAAGAGCTCGAAGCAAGACACAATTGCAGATTCAACTACAGAAGCAGAGTACATTGCAGCATCTGATGCGGCAAAGGAAGCTGTCTGGCTAAGGAATTTTCTATCGGATCTCAGAGTGGTTGCCAGTGTCTCTAGACCGATCGATATATTCTGTGATAACTCGGGAGCCGTAACGCAAGCAAAGGAACCTAGAGAACATCACAAGTCAAGACACGTGCTCAGAAAAGTATCACCTCATCCGAGAGATCATTGGAAGAGGAGATGTGAGAATATGCAAGATTCCAATAGAAGACAATGTCGCAGATCCGCTGACAAAACCACTAGCAAGGGTGAAGCATGAGGCGCATGCAAATTCCATTGGGATGTAGTACCTGGACGCCAGTAGCTAGTTTTTAGTTTATTAATTATTACTATAGTTTAATTTTTGAACATTATAATCATGTAAATTTTACAGTGTGATAAAATAAATGGAGGTTTTAATTTCATGATTGTTCTAAATTAGCTATTTTTCGCATATTTAAACATATCCATGATTTTACAAAGTCTTGTATGAAATCTAAAATTCCGTAGCCACTTATTGAAATGGGAATTTCAATAGGGAGTTTAACGCTATTATAAATACTTGATGATTTATTCGAAGAAAAGAATAAAAGCACAAGTGATGTGACCAAGTATTTATAGATACTCATCAGAGTGTTTGGGTATTGGGAGTGACCAGTTATCAAGTCTGCTTCATGGAGCCTTAGTCATAAGCATTGACTTGATAGGTTGTCCTTAGACCTGAGATACTTGGTTTGGAAACATGAGGACTGCTGTACTCTTAGCACATCCTAACGCTGCACCGTAACAGGGCGGCCATACGGGACGTGACTAGATGCAGCGGAAGCCGTGGATCCAAATGCAGGTAGTCAAGAAGGGATTTGCACCTCTTTACTAAAAGAGAGATATTTCCGGGCCCCTTGACGATTAAGATTGGCAGAAAACGCGTGGCCACGCTCGGATAGAATAACAGGTGTTATTTAGTAATATCCGTTACTGCAGGCGATCGAAATCAGAGTCAAGAAATACTTGATTTTTAGAAATGAATCCTCCACTCCATGTCTTAAAATCACTTTAGAAATATCGTGTGCAAAAGGAATGAACCTGTGTACAAATTCGACCAAGAATTGTATCTCTGGATGTAAGAGATCTTATAACCTGGTTAACCTAAGTGTCTGGCTAGGGACCTCCTTAGGCTAATGGTAACAGGACAGTTACATGTCTAGCACAAGTGGGAGTCTGTTAGGATTGTGTGCGAGACAGTAACAGGATTACCGTGTCCAATGTTATAAGACACTAGTAGGTCACACCGCTGCACATCAAAAAGAGAACGTTTGGATTACATGAGAAATAATTAATTGATTATTAATTATTTAATGAGAGAATTAAACAAATAGTTAGTTAAACTATTTATAATTAATTAATCAGATGAATTAATTAATTATGGAAATTATTTGTAGAGATAATTACCAAAGTATTTTATATGGAAATAAACTCTGCTAGGTTTATCCATATAAATAAGGGTTAAAGGTTTATCAGATTAAATTCATTGAATACAATCCTAGAACTCGGAAAATCTCTCTCTCTCCCCTCACTCAAAACCGGCGCCAATTTCCAAGAAGAGGTTCGCGTTCGTTTTTCGGGTAATCCTCGGTGGTGGTCTAGCAACTATCTCAATCGGTGTCAGTAGCGGTGTATCCCCTACAAGCTTTCCGGAAAACTAATCACATAAGGTAAACCATCAAACCTCGCTATAATTGTATCTGATAAGGTTTAAGTTGGGTCGTTATTGGGAATCGTTTTTGTTATCCGCTGCGCACCGTTAGTGCCTACGGTTCCCAACAATGTGGCGTTGAGGTGACAGCATGTATGAGGGGTACGGTTAAGGATGACCTAAGAAATAATTATAGAAATATTTTTCACTAATATTATCTGGTTGTTAGTTTGTTGTTTTTTAAATATAAGGTCTCGTGTTTGAGTTTTTTAGTAATATAATAAATCTGATGTTAAAATTTAAAAACTAAAAAAATGAATCTAACAAGATTTGATCTTGAAACCTTGCACTTGAAAAGGAAAAAATTAATCAACTCTACCAAGAGAAACTTGTGTTCTTATCGTAGTTTCAAAATATATACGGTGACACACAACAAATTGATACGGTGACACATTTCGTGATCCCATAATTTTTTACACTGCGACAAAGGAACAAAACGATACACATGCCACCGTGTGCGCTACACTAGGTATGCCCGTGGTTGTGCCCATATTATACTATAACATGGGTCAAGAAACTCAACCCATTAATTATTTGCTGGTTCTTGAAGGCTTGATCTATATAATGCCAAGATTGCTAATGACAGATAGTCTTTGAGGTTTATTTGGCTAGGTTCCATATGATTGTTGCTACATGGACCAGATGCAAATCAATATTGGGTATTTGGTTTGTCCCAAATAGACCAAATCCTAATACTAGAAGGCATTTGGTTAGGGGTATTGGGGGTTAAGGAATGAGAATAATAATAAAAATTGGTGTTTGTTTTGATATTATATAATGTAATCATTCACGTAGATCCATAATTTTCATTCCTGACCAAATTGGGGGCAATGAAAATTTTATTTCTACTTAGTTTCTTTTTCTCATATGTCGTTCCATCTCTTAATGTTAAATGAAACATCTTTTGTATTTTCAAGTTGGAGGAACATGTATTTTTTTAATATGAAACAGTTTTTCATTGATTATATTGAGTTAACCAAACAACATCAGTATACAATACTTATTCCTATTCTACTGCATTCTGATTTTCATTACCTAAAATGAACCAGACGCTCCCTAAGAGTGTCTTATTTTACCAAGGGCGTATATCTCAATTAATTGCCTAATCATGTACTTAGGCTCAATACATATTAAATATTAAAAGGGCCTTGGGCTTGGGGTCTCTCAATATGATATAGAGATATATTGGTTAGTGATAGAGAAACGGAGAGATGCACAACCTCACACGTGACTAAAGCCAGGGGACGGCTTGCATAACTCACTGGAGTACGAGACAAAAAGCTTGTGCGGGTTCCCATGCGGGCTAAGCAGCGCACACACCCGCATAACTCTCTATTTGTGTTCCCATGATTTCTCATGTGACTTCAAGCTACAGGCCTATTTGCGTAACTCACTGCTTGACGGGTTTTTTTTGGTTAGTTTTGGTTGACCAAACATACCTATAAATACCTCAATTGGTCTCATTTTTTTGGTAGACATATTCATAACTTTGGAGTTTGTTTTCTCATCTATAATACACCAATTTGGAAAGCATCATTCGATATGTCAGGTTCGAGTTTTGTAGTTTGAATGGATTGTTGAATCCTTTAGTCAGACGTCCAATCTCACTGTATGAAGGACGAAAACGTTGCATAACGCATATCTCAATCTACACAACAATCTTCATCAAGTTTGGTTGCAATAGTCGAGTTTGTGATTCAATTCTCTATTAGATTTTTTGATTTGTATGTATTATATATTACAAACAAATTTCATATTTGTATATATAGTATAATTTTCTGCAAGTGTCGTTTCAAATTCTTCAAATGTTGTGTTGTTAGTTTACAGATTTATGTGATTCTAAATCTAAGATCTAACAATCAACATATCATGGACAACACTGATGTCAGTTCCAATAACCCCAATATTGTATCTTCGTACCAAACACCACCTATACCTCTAACCATTTTAATCAACCAGAACTGACTCTCCAACCCTCTAAAATAAACCAAGAAGAACAATCACACTCTAATCCATTTTGAGAAGTGAATGTTGGAAAATGAGGTCAAGAGCTCGCTAAGTCTATATCTTATTAGTGACCCTACTTGATATTTATTTACATTATGTCAAATTACTTGCAGTATAATTTACTAAGGTTGAGTTTCGCTATTTCGGTGAGAAATTTAGTTAACATAATAAGTGATTATCAACCGTTGGATGCATGTATATTAGAATTAATGCACTGAAATGCATCTGATCAATCCCCACATCAAACGTGATTCATGTGTAAGTTGAGGTTAATAGTAACAAAAGATTCAGATCCACTTCTTACGTTAACTCAAACTCTCACATGATCATTTGTCTAATTTACTATACATACATATCTTATATGTGTAGTCATTTGTCTAATTTGCTATACATTATATGTATATGGGTGGGTAGTAGGAAGCAACCAAAGTACTTGACCCATGAATTTGGGGAAATGGATGAAGCTAAAGAAATTGACCAAGTCAATTGGTCTTTTACAATAAACTAATAAAAAATAGTTAATTAGTAATTAATCTATTAATTAATTAAAACAAGTTGGGGTTGGAGTGTGAGGAATAAGGCTATATATGCGGGCCAACACCATTTTGTGCCAATGCTAAATGCTAAAAGCTGTGCCACCCGATATTGAAGCTAAAGCAAACCACATCTACGTTTTATCAAAATGTCAACCAATTTAAATTAAAGGGCTATTTATAAACGTTTTGTTCTTGAAACTTATTTTAGATAGAAATAAATGAAAATGGGAGAGGGAAAAAACGTATTCTTAAAACTTTTTTAAAATAACAAAGAAAAGATAATGAGAAAAAAAAATAATGATAAGTTTCGTTCACCAGCTTTTCTTCTAATTATGATAGAAAAAAGAAAGTAAATTAAAACTATTAACAAATAGTGACATTAATGAAATTACGAAAATACCAAAGTTTTTACTATGAATAATATATCTTTAAAGGATATATATATATATATAATAGAAAAAGGGAGGTTTAAGTAAACCTTAAAAAAACAAAAATCGATAACACCCTTACAATCCTCTATCTGCATAACATGTACTTGTGCATATGCATAATTTGATATTTTTGGGTTTTTATGCACGATGTGCATATTGGAAAATGACCCGTATACACAAGTGCATACAGTACAGATGGAGGGCTACGAGGGTGTTACTCGGTTTTCCGTTTATTTAGGGTTTTTCTTTTAACCCGACTGTAATAAATACACACATGTACACACATACATATATAACACATTTTCTTTTCTTTCTTTCTTGTTCAATAATGTGAAAAAAATCTTTTTCATTCCATCATTTTCCTGCCGCTTCAAAAACACATATGAAAAAACTTATTCTCCATGCATTTATCCCAAATCCAAAATCAAGTATACTAAAATCAAAATCCTAAATCCAGATCCAAAATTATTTAGGTGTTCTTTCAGACATGAGTCACACAACAAAAATCCACACAAACAAACCATACTTTCCGGTGATGAAGGGCAATGCCAACGAAGGAGGTGGTGTCGATGTTTCTGGGTTTAGTGGAGGGACAAACCACAAGGACAAACTAGGGACGAAAAACCGCTGAACTTCCTGTTTCCTTCGACTTTACAGTGGCCAATGACGGTTTCTTCTTCACTTTCCATTGGCCGATGGCGGCTTTGATTTAAGTTTTTGTATATGGATTAGTTGTTGCACACGGGTTAGGTTGATCGGGTTGAAGGCGTTTCGAGAATTCAACCCGATGTTGGCGGTTTGAAACTTTTTCAACCCAACCCAACCCGTTTGGGTTGATTGAGTTGATCGGGTTGATCGGGTTATCTTTAAAATTAGGTAATAAACCTAAAAAGGATGAATAATTAAAGGATTAAAAACGATTTATGTATTGCTTCCGGGTATTACCGTACACAAAACTACTTTTCTTAATTTCAATATGTATGTGTGTATATATGATTTAACACACACACACACACATATATATGAGTTATATAGAGATGAAGAATAAATTTAAAGTATGTATATACATATATACGAAGAGGCTATCTAATGGTGTAATTATCTAATTTACATATTAATACAAGCTTAACAATCAAATTAAATTAAAAAATATAAAGAGATATCGGGTCATCGGGTTGGTCGGGTCGGGTTGGGTTCGCATGACTCTAACTCGATATCAACCCAATACATTCGGTTTGAAAAAAAAATCAACCCGATCAGACGCTGGGTTGCTTCGGGTTGAGTTGTTTTGCATCGGGTTGGATTGGGTTGATCGGGTTCGTCGGGTTTTTGAACACCCCTACTGACTATATGGGTCGGCTTTCAAGTTGTTCCATGGTTGCCGAGGATTAGTCGGGTGCCTCGTCGACTAATATCGTCGACTTCGTATCGAAACGTATGCGTGAGCTATCTGCCATTAAAAAAATCACTTAAAATATATTTTTAGGTAATTTTATGATTGCATGTGAACACTCATTTTCATGCATTAAAAGAAAAAGTGGAATATTGTAGTTTTCCTAGCTAGAGGTGGGTGGAGGCCATACCTTAAGCCGAACTCCATGGCTTATTAGCTAACCAGCTCAACTAGCTTATCTAGCTTACCTTACCACTCTCTATAAAAATGGCTTCTCCTTCTTCTCCACAAAACCATCCACTTCAATTCATCTTCTCTTCAATTCTTCAAAACACAAAACTACTAAAAAAACACACATAGCTGAACACCATGATCAAGAAGTCACTTGTTTTAGTGGCTTTCCTTCTTATTTTCATCTCCATTGCCATTGTTCGAGCTGCCGATGAGAAGAAACCGGCACCAGCACCTAAGCCTAAGCCGACCGAAGCCGATGCCACAAACTACGACGTTTTGACGCCCGAGCCGGAAACCGGAAGGCAGCGAGCTTTCTGTAAATCACAAGGAGAATGTTACTACAAAACCCTCACTTGCCCAGCTGAATGCCCAGAGAGAAAGCCCAAGAAGAACAGGAAGCATAAAGGATGCTTCATCCATTGTGGTAGCAAGTGTGAAGCTACTTGCAAATGTAAGCACACCACCTGTTCGACCAAATGTTTCTTAGAGTTAAATCCACTCAAATAGCCATTTTTTTTACATTTGAATCGGTCTTTTAGTCGTTCTCTTTTCACTTTTATCCAAATATCACCACCTACCCATGATGACCGTGGGACAAGTGCGGTAGGGATGCCCAGAGAGTGGCTTATACCCTTTGTAATATCTAGGTCTGTTATTTGTTGACTTAGTTAAAAGACGCACAAAAAACAATCTGGCCAGTTTTTCTTTTATTTTTTTTAATCTAGGTTCGCAAACTGCAGATCTAGGTAACATCAAAAAGTTTTTAATAAGGAAAAGTGACCAGATTTGTTTTTTCTTTTTATTGTCTTTTAGCTAGGTTCGCAAATTATTTACTTGGATATTGCAAACATAGTAATATTTGGGTAAAAGTGGAAGAGTAATTACTAGGAAACCGAGACTGATGTAGTGGCTTATACAATAAGTTTTTAGGTTTTTTTTTTTTTTTTTTTTTTTTTTTTTTTTTTATGGTGAGGGGGGGCGGGGATTGCGTAAAAAGCAATTTCTTCAAAATCTGTCACTCCCAATTAAAAAACATGTTTTTCTTCCGTTGATGAAAAACTATCCCCACCGAAACCTTTGCACACACACATTAATCAACAAATCCAACTTTATCCTGACTTAATAGAAATCCAATCAAACATCCTCTAATTTGGATATTTATTTTGGCTATTTGCGTCAATTTTGCTTTTGGTTAACAACTTAACCTTTAACATTTTTTTTTGTTTCAATAGGGAGAAGGGCAAAATGTAACGGGTATGGCTCTTTATGTTACGATCCAAGGTTCATCGGTGGTGACGGAGTTATGTTCTACTTCCACGGCGGAAAAGGCCGTGATTTCGCTCTCGTGTCCGACACCAACCTCCAGATCAACGCCCACTTCATCGGAAATCGTCCCGTGGGCCGAACCCGTGACTACACATGGGTCCAATCTTTATCCGTCATGTTCGACACCCACACATCATCATCTCAGCCAAAAAAGTAAGTCAGTGGGACGACTCCACTGACGTACTTTTGGTCAAATGGGACGGCCAAGAAGTGGCCGTCCCATTCGACGGAGAAGCCGAATGGAAGATCACCACCGCTGAACGCGAGGTGGTGGTCGAAAGAACCGATGACACCAACTCTGTAAGGGTTGCGTCGGTGGGTTGGTGGAGATCGACATGAAGGCGGTCCCATAACGAAAGAAGACGATAAAGCCCATAACTACCAGTTACCATCAAATGACGCATTTGCCCATTTCGAGACGCAGTTCAAGTTCTCGAGTCTTTCGGATGGTGTCGAGGGTATTTTGGGAAAGACTTACCGACCGGGGTACGTGAGTCCGGTGAAGAGAGGGGTGGCGATGCCGATGATGGGTGGTGAAGATAAGTATGAAACTTCATCTTTAACTTCATCACTTTGCAAAGTTTGCATCTTTAAGAAACAACCTTCAGCTTCAACTGGTTTGGCTGATTTCTAATTTAGGAAGGTTTTATGTACCTAATATATAATATAATTCATGCACGTTTGGGTTATAGGAAGAAATAATTAATTGTGGAAATGTGTATTTATTTGTATCCAGAAATAAAATAATATTTGTTTGCATGAAATATTGAAATATAGGTTCATTTGGAGCGAATTAAGAATTTGGTCGCTGATTTTTATAAAAATCGCTTTTAGATTTCATTTCTTATAAATTTGGTCCTTGTAATATGTGATATGTTTTTTTGTTGGATCTAGTTATTATACCAAACGTCCATCATCTATTTTCTTCATTAATTTTAAAGGCATTTCTTTTATCTTTCTATATTATCTTCAATTTTAGTATTAAATTTACTTATTCAATATTTTGTCCTTCCGTATTTTTATATCCAAACAAATAATGATACATTGTATGGAAGAAGAAAAACAAAACTCACACATCTTTTTAATAGCAACCAAACTAGTCGCGATTTACTTTTGGAGAATTATCCGGCACCATTTTCTGGCAAGGTCCACCTCTGCCCCTCAACGACCTAGTGAACCACCCCTTCGTTAATTTCTCACCTCCATGTCCATGTCTCTTCTCCATATAAACTCCACCCACGTCTCCTTCTCTTTGCATTCCACTGTCTTTTCTATGATACCTAGCTAGTTGGTTCGATTTGTATGATGACAAATGATTGTTGTTGAATTTGGAACAATGACCCTCCCTCTTACACTCATCCCTTATGATCCAACTGATGATTCCGATCCCTCATGGAGTTGATGGAATATGTACACTTGTAGTAGATGATGAATTAAAATCCATGTACCATTTTTATTTTATATCCCATGGTCACATAGAAGTATTATTCAATTTAGTTTATATTAATTATAACAGGCAACATCAACTTCACATATCAGACAACATTACAACTCTTCCCTCTCTCCTTGAATTTTCTCAACCTATACATGGGAGCAAAATAAAATGGGTTAGGGGAGATAATTCGATGGGAAGGAATTTGAGAGGAGTGGGATGACACTTTTTAATAACAAGCGACAATTGAGGGGAGGGACGGCCATACGAGTGTAGAAATAAGCATAAGAGTGTTGAATTTATCATTTGTCGACACTAATTAGTAACTATTTGGGTTGTGTGCACTCGTGAAACTTAGGGGGATGTCGTGGAAGTTTCATCTTCATCGGGTTGTAATCCAGGCACTGACAAAGCACATATAGCCACGGACCTAGGATGACTCCCAACCATTAGTGATTGCCCGACAGATTAGGGAGTACAATGCACCTGCTGCGAAAACTTTATGATTACCCAAATAAGAGTGTATCAGATGCATAAAAAAATGTACCTCTTAAAATTCAACAATAACCATACAAGACTCTTAATAATATATATAATTCCCCTAAAATTGGTAAGATAACAACTATTAAAAATTTGATTAATATAAGACAACGAGACCAAAGATAATTTACACCAAACATTACAAGAGAAACAATCCAATTTGGAAATAATATAACCCTCAATATTAATTACGAAACTATTTATGTTTTTTAAAAGATAGTAACAGAAAACTTAAATCGGCCAAATAATTTCTGATTTAGCTTAAACAAGGCTAAGTTAACAGAGTTAAAGGCAAAGAGCTAAAGACCTAATCTTTACAAAAATCGAAACCACAATAATCACACTTGTACTTATTTTATTTGAAGGACCTAATTCAAATTCACATCTAACCATAGGGATGAATTCTATAACTTCTTTTTTCTTTTCTATTCACATGAAATTGTGAATGGTACACATTACACAATCTTTTGGGCACCAAGACTTGACCCACGAATTTGGGGGGATGGATGAAGCTAAAGCACTTGACCAAGTCTCTTGGTCTTTGAAAAAGACTAAAAAAATTTCTTTAAATTAATTAAGCTAAAACGTAAAACTAAAAAAATTTCGACAACACTTTACTTCAATTCCTTTTTATTAATTCTTTTTAAATTTTAAATAATTAAAGATGTGTTTGGTTAGATATTTTATAAAAAATTAACAAAGTTTGTTTCATTAGGTTTTTAAAAAAAATTTAAAAATAAAAATTTTCTGTTTTTTAATTTCTATGTAAATTAAAAAACCAATTTTGATATTTTTCTAAAAAATTAAATGAGTTTTCTAAAATTTTAAAATAGAAAATGAAAACTCCACCACTTCAACCAAACACATATTCTAAAATTCACATAGAAAACTAAAGATGAACACTCAACTTTATTTTTCTAAAAACGTATTATAGGAAAATGAAAACAATTTTGGTTACCTATATATTTTTAACCACCAAATTTTTTTATAATCGACTAAGAATGTTTTAAATCTTAAAAAGTAGAAAATAAATTTTCGGATTTTGTAACACCCAAAAAATTGGAGTAAACAAAAACCTTCATTTACGAAAGGTGTTAGTACAAATATACGCCAAAGCGTGAGCTCTTCCCAAAAACAGGGGTATAATAGTAGTGTATAATTACAATGTTTGTAATCTAAATAAATAATGTGACAACCATCTAGTCTCATTCCTATCTAGGGAAGAGACTACAAAAAGGGTTGTCAATCTGTCAATGCCTGCGCGGTCTAAAGGACCGGTCTCTTCACACTTTCCCCAAAGCTCACTCTCAATCCCGGCACCTACTTAGGAACGGCGTCCCTTGTACCTGAGATGCACATCGACACCAAGCAAGTGTTAGGCTAAAGGAGCCTAGTAAGTTGTATCAAATAAACATCATACATATAAAAGCATGTTAAGCCACGTAAGATGTACGAAAGTGTATTAACAATAAAATGCACCACATTAAACCGGTTTATCTTTTATTTATGAAGACCGTGGGAGCGACCCACCTTCACCAAGCAAGTTACACCTCAGAGTCGAGACACCCCGTTGCCGTCCTCCTACGAAGACTCCAATAGGCAACCTCAGAGGCCAGGCACATTCGCGGCCACACGAATGGCGAGGGACATAGGTGCACACCTTTTGACTAGTGCCACTTTAAAACAATCTCATTTCAAAAACGGCCCAATGTACACCTTTTGACTAGTGTCACATTGTCCAATTATGTTTGCGTAAAAACATGGGTACTCACCTTTTGACTAGTGACATCCCGGTCCACTTTTTGACTAGTGGCCAATAGCATCCCACCTTTTGACTGGCAGTGCTCCATATCATTCAACCATTAATTCAAGTCTCAATATTTTCATTTACTTCATACAAGCCAACATGCTCGGAATTCAATTCCTTCGCATCATTCCGTGACATACATAATAACACGTATTTTTCACAAATACATTCATCACATATTCACATGGATATATTCATACATTCGTGGCATACAATGATCTATTCCATGTATACGATAATCCAAGTTAAGCCATACATACGAGAATCATCACTTATTCATTTCATGGAAAGTCCTAAACCTAGAAATTTAGGCATTTCATCCAAACACATATTTATCCACAAATATCGAGCAAGACACGTAATATCAAACAAGATGATGTGCTCTCATTTTAACAAAACGGTTTTAGCAACTCACCTCGGGCTTCTAAAGCCGAAAGCCCCAATTTTCACCAAGGGCCCTAGCTTAAAACTTGAGCAACACCTAAACTGATAAGGAGTTAATACCTTGGATTAGTTCCATAACTACATCATTCAACACTAGATCTATACTTAAAACCATATAGAGAACTCACCTTGAGGGTTTGTAACCAAAACCCCCAAATCCAAGATTTAGGTCAAATATGTGAACAACCTAAAATCAAGCAAATCAAACCTTAGGTTAGTTTTATAACTCCTATTATGTGGATTAACATACCTCAAGTGGTTTAGATAAGCTTACCTAGCCAAATCTCGAGTAGAAAACCCTAGATCTTGAAGAGTTCAAGCCTAGCAACAATGGAGGTGGAAGATGAGGTGAAGAAGATGAAGATGATGAAGATCCAACTTCCAAATCTTGCTACTTTAACTATCAATCCATTAATGGGATCTTGAAGAGCTTGGAGAGAGGAGAACATATGAAAAAGAATCAGCTCCAAAGGTTTAGAAATGAGGAAGTTATGATAAAATGAAGAGGGAAGGGTTTATAACCCGAAAATCCTTGGCTACAGCACACCTAGCGATCGCTAGGTGTGCAAGCTAGCGGTCGCTAGCTTTGGTCGCTAGCTCCAACAGACTTCACTAAATTTTGCCTAGCGATCGCTAGGCTGATAGCTAGCGATCGCTAGCATCTGTGCGATTTCGGTGAGATTTTGTTTCGGCCATAACTTATTCGTTATAGCTCCGATTTCGATTCCGAAAGAACCGTTGGACTCGTAATTGAATTTCCTATCATATTAGACCATAAAATGCATGATTTGACCCAAGATTCTAAATCCCATATTTTATCAAAAATTCGTTATTACAACCAAAACTACGGGTGTTACAAATTTCCAAACGTCGCACTATTCATACCCTTGGCACTGCTCCCCTTCTCACTCCCCGTCTCTTCACCATTGCCTTTTTTATATTGCTCATCACCAATGTTGCCTCTAATATTGATCTCCGTATACTTGTTTTTTCTGCCGATTCTCTTTCTAATGAACCAAGTATAGACATATCAAAAAAGTCGAAGAATCGAAAAACATTTAAACAATCAAAAAACGTTAGTTCGATGACCAAAGGAGTGTTAGCCTAGTGGTAAGGCTTGGGCACTACATAGTGGTGAACCCGAGTTCGAGCCCTGGGGGACGCATTCTGGAGGTACGGGGGCTTCGACCCCGGACTGCATGCTTTAGCAGTCGGGCTTCGGCCCAAAATTGCCGAGGATTAGTCTGGGCCTAATGTGGTCTGGGATACCTCTTCAAAAAAAAAAATAGCGATGCACGGTGATAGAGAGCAGGCACTAATGATGCAACAAAAGATTTGAAAACAATAAAGCTTAATGATTTTTTTTTCATTTAGAAAAAGTTTAGAGATTAAGTAAGGGGTCGCTTACCAAATTCTTATCTAGTAACCACTTACCCACTAGAGATTCATATTCAATTACCTTGTCTTGTAATATCTTTGGCCATGAGAATGAATTGTTGGTAAACATTTAAAATGCGATAAGCGCTTACAGGGTAATAGCTGTTTCTCATAATTAAAGGGTAAGAGTCTCGGTTCTTGACTCCTTGCCTTATCTCTTACCAGGTAAGAGTCTCGATCCTAACCACAAAGTTTGTGGCATAGCGGTAAGACCTGTGGGGGATGTGACCCCAGGGTTCGAATCCGTTCGTGCGCATCTTGTGGCCAGACTTAGTCTCAGACGGCCGAATTTTCTTTCAGTTTCAAACTACCAAGGATGTAGTCTACGCGAAACCTAGATGAACCTTATAAAAAAAAGAGTCTCGATCCTTGGCTCCTTATTTTGTCTTTTTCCTAATAAGCTTCCGAGTCCTTGCTATAATCAATCAATAAGGTAAATAAAATTAATAAGGCTTTATCTTGATAAGTATTTAGTAAATCACCTCTAAATCTAAATTTTTTTTTTGATGGAAATTTAAGACCTATCAATTAGTTAATTAAAACAAGTGGGAGTTTGAATGTGAGGAAATAAGCTTGTGCTAAAATAGCAAAAGAAGTGGACGATTACGGGTTAAGCAAACCGTCCCTTTTTCGAAAATGTCAACCTTTAGAAAAAAAAAATATATCATTTTATGAAGAGTAAGTTATAGTTT
Organism: Centaurea solstitialis; assembly: GCA_030169165.1. Lineage (NCBI taxonomy): Eukaryota > Viridiplantae > Streptophyta > Magnoliopsida > Asterales > Asteraceae > Centaurea > Centaurea solstitialis. Next base: position 15,454,313 of record CM058042.1, read on the forward strand.
TTGTACTTATGGTTTGTTAAATATTCCAATTGTCATCCATATGATTTCAAAGTTATGATTCACATCCTAATAGTCTGTAATTTCATATTTAGTTCCTTATACATAAAAGGTGGCAATTAAACTCAAGATCTAAAATAAAAATAAATTACAAATTATAAAGATGAAAACTGCAATTTTGAAGTCACAAAGACTATAGTTGCGATTTTTCACAAACCACCATAATGAAAAATGTAAGTTACTTCATGAATTAAACAATTTTCTAAAATAATTAAGTACTCGTTCTAAAAATTTATATAGTTTATATGATGTATTCACAATTCGATCTACACAAAACAAAAATGAAGTTATTACATTTTAAGTTAGTTTTAGCAAATGTATAACTTTCTCTTATATTTTAAGTTGGTTTGATCAAGTATTTAAGAGATTTACGGTGTAGTTTGAGACTTTTTAGTTTTAAATTTTTTTAGATTTTTAGATACTTCTTATAGTTAAATATTTTAAAATTTATGTATCAAATAAAAAACTTATAATACCGAGTTTTTCCTTCAAAACATCGACGATATTTTGAAACTACATGATAAACTAGCTTATGATTGGTAGACCATCTGATAACTACTAAGACAATTGCTAGCTGATAAGCTACCTAGTAGCAACATAAGGTAAGTGATAAACAATTTGTGTTTCACAAAAAGTAGCTTATAAGCAATTAAAATGACCAAAAAAATATACTGAAAAATAATCAATTACAAATGCTTGTTAAATAATTAAAACAAATTTATGATAATATAATATGTTAATTTATACAAACAAGAACGTAAAAAAAAATCAAATAACATAACATGTTAATTGTAATAACTTAAAACTAGTTATTATATATATACTATAAATTTTAAATTTGTTAAAATAAATTAAAAAAATTACATTAATATACACTAAAATTGGTTAAATCCCCATGTACCTTTTACACAAAGATAAATGCCATTTTATCTTTAAAATATTTAATGATAACCATCATACAATAAAAAACAATTATAGAACTATGAAATCAAACACAAATAGATAAGCAATAAAACACATACAAAAACAAATCAAATTCATTTTGCATATCAAATGAAATTATTCAAAATCTCTAACTCTAAACAAAACACTCTAGATCTAAATAGAAGAAAAGAAAAGAAAAGAAAAGAAAAGTATAAAGTGAATCAGATCCTAAAAGTCAAACATACAATTAGATAAAATCAAACCTTAAGTAAAAGTATGGTATGGAAGGCCAAACCATGTCCATATATAAGGTAATGATGAAGTTTAACTTTATTTCTTGGGAGAGAGTAAAATCCAACATTTTTATATCCTATGACATTGTGACGCTTTCTTAAAAGATAAGCTCGTCTTTAACGGAGCTGCTAGACGTACGTCAAAACCAAGGACCAACGGAATTTGAAAACCGTGGGCATCAAATATGCAATTAGTGATGTTTATGGACGAAAACCGGCAAAACCATCAAACCTCGAGACTAAATCCGCAATTTACTCAAATATTTATTCATATAAATATTAGTTTTTATTATTAATCTTGTAAAATATATTTCTAGGCGGAGTTGTAAACGAGTCGAGGTGAGGTTTAAGCTAATTGAGCAAGGTTCGCTTGAAATTATAGAAGCTTGAGCTTGAACTCGTTTGAGCATGTGCTTTGAGAATCGAGCTCGACTCGTGAACCATTTACAAAGCTAGATCTCGGCTCACTAATGCTCATTTTGCTTCATGAGCTTAAACAAGCCTTAAAGTAAACGAGGCTAAACGATAATTGATTTTGGACATGTATTTCGAATATCCGTTTTTTTATCTAAATATATAATAATTATAAGAAAATATAAAATACATAATATTTTATGTGAAGCTTGTTTAAGCTCACAAGTTTAAACGATCTCTAATTTTCAGTCTCGAGCTAGTTAATGATCCTAACTCGAATAGTTCTCTAATAACTCGACTCGGTTACATCCTTATTTCTAAACAGTTTTAAGTTTTAAGATTGCTGATAATGTGAACTCATTCTCATATATAAAAAGAAAAAGTGGAATATTGTAGTTTGATAGCAGGTGGGTGGAGGCCGACGGCCGTACCGTAAGCCGAACTCCATGGCTCATCAGCTAGCCAGCTTAACTAGCTAGCTAAGCTAAGCTAGCTTACCACTCTCTATAAAAATGGCTTCTCCTTCTTCTCAACAAAACCATCCACTTCAATTCATCTTCTCTTAAAAAACACAGATAGAGCTGATCTGATCAGCTTATTTCGATCGATATGAAGAAGTCATTTGTTTTAGTGGCTTTACTTCTCATTTTTGTTTCCATTCAGCCCGCCATTGTTCGAGCTGACGACAAGGTGAAGAAGCCAGCACCAGCAGCGGTAGCTAAGCCTAAGCCTAAGCCCACCGAAGCCGATGCAACAAACTACGACGTTTTGACGCCCGAGCCGGAAACCGGAAGGCAGCGAGCTTTCTGCAAATCGCAAGGAGAATGTTACTACAAAACCCTCACTTGTCCAGCTGAATGCCCAGAGAGAAAGCCCAAGAAGAACAGGAAGCATAAAGGCTGCTTCATCCATTGTGGTAGCAAGTGTGAAGCTACTTGCAAATGTAAGCACACAAATATTTCTTTTTAGAGTTTTAATCCACTAAAAAGGCCATTATATTCTCCACATTTAAATCGGTGTTTTAGCCATTCTTCTTTCCACTTTTACCCAAATCTTACTATATCTGTAATATCCACGTCGGTAATTTGCTAAACCTAGCTAAAAAAAAAAAAAAAAAAATGGTCAGTTTTCCTTTATTTGGGTTCGCAGAAAAGTTTTTGATATGGATAATTGACCAGATTCATTTTTTTATGTCTTTTAGCTAGGTCCGCAAATTACGGATTAGAATATTGCAAAATGTAGTGAGAACCGGGTAAAAGTGGGAGAATAATTACTAGGAAACTAAGGGGTTAATAAGTTTCTTATTTGTTTAACAACTTAACCTAATTTAACGTTTCTTTTTCCGATTTCGACAGGGAGAAGAGCCAAATGTAACGGGTATGGCTCTTTATGTTACGATCCAAGGTTCGTCGGTGGTGACGGAGTTATGTTCTACTTCCACGGCGGAAAAGGACGCGACTTCGCCCTCGTCTCCGACACCAACCTTCAAATCAACGCCCACTTCATCGGAAACCGCCCCGTGGGCCGAAACCGCGACTACACATGGGTCCAATCTCTATCCGTCATGTTCGACACCCACACCCTCATCATCTCAGCCAAAAAAGTAAGTCAGTGGGACGACTCCACCGACGTACTCTTAGTCAAATGGGACGGCCAAGAAGTGGCCGTCCCATTCGACGGAGAAGCCGAGTGGAGGACCACCACCGCCGAACGAGAAGTGGTGGTCGAGAGAACCGATGACACGAACTCCGTGAGGGTCGCCGTCGGTGGGTTGGTGGAGATCGACATGAAGGCCGTCCCTATAACGAAAGAAGACGATAAAGCCCATAACTACCAGTTACCGTCAAATGACGCATTTGCCCATTTCGAGACGCAGTTCAAGTTCTCGAATCTTTCAGATGGCGTTGAGGGTATTTTGGGAAAGACTTACCGACCGGGGTACGTGAGTCCGGTGAAGAGAGGGGTGGCGATGCCGATGATGGGTGGTGAAGATAAGTATGAAACTTCATCTTTAACTTCAACTCTTTGCAAAGTTTGCATCTTTAAGAAACAACCTTCAGCTTCAACTGGTTTGGCTGATTTCTAATTTAGGAAGTTGCACATTTCATGCATGTTTGGGTTGGGTTCTTAATTAAAATGTAAGGGTAATAATTGTGAAAATGTGTAATTTATTTGTATCCACGAATAATATAATATTTGTTTAAATGAAATATAAGTTTACTTGGTTTTGAATTTAAATTATTTTGTAATTATATGTAGATTTATTATACGAGCCGGTTATACCGGTTAAGTTGTAAACAAGTTATGGTTAAGGGAGTTATCGAGGAACCGTTTTGGGTAAACATAACCGGTTAATTTTGACCGATCCCTTAACCGGTTACAAATTGGTTAAGACTTGTTTTATTTAATTAATAAAATTTTGGGATTGATTATATAAACTTTAAGAAACTATAAATTTAAACCACTCAAGTACATTTTAAAAATACATTTTATTATACTTTGAGAATCGATGAGAATTGAGACTTGAGAGATTAAAACTTGTGAGTTTACGAGAAACGAATACGAATCGAAATCAATAAAAAAATCAAGAATCGTTTGTGTTTTTTTACGTTTTTTGCGTTATGTAACTTGCAATCTAACCCAATAGACCACACAACTTATTTATAGTGTGTTTGGAAGGTTATAATGCAAAAAAAAGGGTTACAATTGAAAAAGAATGACATATCTAATGATTATAAAAAGACTATTAAAAAAAAAACTGGTTATAGTTATAACCAGTTCCACGCAGGTCAAATATCGGTTAAAACCCAAAAAAGGGAAACCGATTGGCAATTTCAGTTAAGTAACTGGTCAAAGGACCGGGCCAGTTACCGGTTAAAGAGCCAGTCAAAGTCGGTTAACCGACCTAGCCGAGATGGGCATCTTTACCTTGAAACCTCAATATGTAGAGTCAAATGTGTATATATAAAAACATAAAAGTATATTAATGAATCGTTAACTTTTTCGAGTTCTAATAATGGAGTTTCAAGCTCAAAGTAATTGTCATATCCTTTATCCAAGGATCCTCATGCTATGAAGCCGCTACAACTTCTCATACTTGCATAGTGTATGTTTTTCTTTCTCAACATCCCTCACAAAATTATGATTCTTCTTGCTAATAATCTAAATATATTAAATTCAATCCACGAAATAATTTGATCTATGGACAACATCATTGTGGTAAATTTTAAATTGGTTAGTAAGATATGCAGATTTAAACAATATTGACAAGAAAATTCATATTCTGCTTGAAGGGAAGAATCAACCGACCAGAATAAATACTCAAGCAATCATTAATACTTGCATACTTTTCTATATATAGAGGAGCGATCATTTGCAAACCACCTTTAAATTGCAAACTCTACAAACCTAGTTCAACCAATCATATAATTCAATTGATTTTCTAATTAATTTAATTATTAAGGGCATCTTGGTAATTTGTTATACCATATGAATAATTAATGCATTTTCAGTTAAAAGAATTGTTCAGATAAAATCATAAATTAGTATTAAGTGTTTCCTTTTTTAAATAAATTAATTAAATTAATAAATTACCTTTTAACAAATTCGTGGGGTTTAAATTAATAAATTACCTTTGATCGTACTTCTCCAATCTCCGGCGTGATTCATAATCAACCGAATGGATCGAGGGTTTGTTTTAAACCCACCAATCCTTTGTTTCATTGGACTTCTCCGGCGATGCATAACGTGAGTTTCATGCGATGGTTTACAATCAATCGGATGGACGACTATTTACAAATGTTAAACCCACCTACCATCTGTTTCATTGGACTTCTGCGGTGATGCATAACGTGAGTTTTCCGACGATGGTTCACGATCAACTGGATGGATCGACTATCTACAAACTTTAAACCTACTACGGTATGTTTCATTGGACTTCTCCAGTGATGCATAGCGTGAGTTTTCTGGCACTGGTTTCATGATCAACCGGATGGATTGTCTCGCAATGAAATACATTTGCTGAAATCTTGGTTTGTTTCAACGATGGTTGGTTCGGTTTCATTGACCATTGGTTCATTGGAATTCATAGCTGAAATCTTGGTTTGTTTCATCAACGGTTGGTTCGGTTTCACTAACTGTCGGTTTCACTGACTGTTGGTTCATTGGAATTCATAGCTGAAATCCTGGTTTGTTTCATCGACAACTGGTTCGGTTTCATAATCTGTTTGTTCATTGGAATTCATAGCTGAAAACCCGTATTTCACATATATTTTTACATGAGGAGCCTTCATGTAAAAACCACTTTTTTTGTAAAAACCCGTAAAAACCGACTAAAAAATAAATTTTTTTACGATTTTTTTCCATCAAATGTTAGAATTGATATGTTGTTTCACATATATTTTTTTTTCATAAGATTAATATCATCCATGAATTTGTTTCATAATATGAATAAAAATGTTGTATATTTTCGATTCATAATATGAATAAAATTTTTATTTTTTCATGGATGATACTTACATTATGAAAAAATATATATGTCTAACAATAGTTAATATCATAGTATTTGATAAAAAAAATTATTTTTTAGATGGTTTTCACGGCTTTTTACAAAAAAAAAATGGTTTTTATTTGATTATTCTTCAACGAAAAACCATTTTTTTTTTGTAAAAACTTGAGAAATAATCTAAGCCTTTGATCTAAAAAGGGCATGATCGTCATTTTAGATTATTCCTCAAGTTTTTACAAAAGAAGAGGTTTTTACAAAATATGTGGTTTTTACAATATATATATATATATATATATATATTCACTTTTTTGTAAAAACTTGAGGAATAATCTAAGCCATTGATCTGAAAATCGCAGTTTATTCATTATATGAATATTCACTATCATATTCACCATATCATATTCATCATATATTCACCATATGAATATTCATATTCACCAGATAAAAATTCTGAATACTCATATGAATATTCATATTCATCTTATGAATATTTATATTCACCATATGAATATGAATATTCATATTCATCATATATTCACCATATGAATATTCATAAATTCATTCACCAGGTGAATATTCATATTCACCTTATGAATACAAAACACAATGTCCATTACATTTATATTAATAAGTAAATAACAACTAAATACATACAACCATAGCTCTCATCTCTCTCTTTCCGGCCACCACCACCTTAAATCCGACGACCTCACCACCACCACCGCCGCCACCGTTAAATCCGGGGACCTCACATAAATGGAACCCTACATAAATCAAGATTGAAGATTAAAGTCTAAAGAACTAAAATTGAACTAAATGGAACCCTACATAAAGATTAAAATATAAGCAACTAATTAACAGATCTGTCCATGGTCAAACTCAAAAGTCTTCAAATTTAAGAATTTAAGTATGTGGTTTTGAAACCTGAAATGATGAGCATCTTATGGATTTCAAGGGTATTATTGTCTATCTTCATCATTTTCATGTGGGTCACTAATGGATTTCTTTTGGTTTCTTTGAGGCATTATATCAAACAATTTATAAGCATGTTTTAGACATCAAACTAGTGGCGCTTTGGATCATCCGATCAGATCAAGAATCATATAAATCAATCTAACATCGAACTAGAAGAACATCTAGCACATGAAATACAGAAAATATAACAAAGTTCAAATGTGAACCACTTTTTGGTTGTGAACGTGAGGACAACCGAGAGCGCGACACGTGGCGACTTTGAGTGTGGTCCCCCTCTTTAATTCAATGCCCTCCCATGAATCGCGCCTAGTCATCCGCCGTGGACTTGACGTGGCACCTAGTCATCCGCCACGTGTCGCGCTCTCGGTTGTCCTCACGTTCACAACCAAAAAGTGGTTCGCATTTGAACCCACCCCTTCTTTTATATATATATATATATATATGTATACACTGTTTGTGAGATTCAGTTTCAAACAGACACATTTGGATTTTCATTTTACTTGCATTGTCTTTTTATTCTAACATCTTTCTTTAGATAAATTTTTTTATTCCACTACTTTGCAGCAGATATATAATTAGTATATATACATAGGGGTAACATTTACGGAAGACCAAATAAAAAATAAAACTTGAGGACCATTTTAATCCATTGATAAATAAAAAAAATCTACGCTTGTTGAAGGTAAAGTTTGGAAATAGAACAATTCCTTCTGTCGTGTATCCTCGATTAAAGCAGCCTCAGATACTACGTTTCAACTCTCGATTCTAGTATTGAGCGAAAGGTTATACCTATAGGTTCGGTATTACAGGTCAATCCTAGTCCACTAGTACCAATAGGCACCAGAGGGGAAGAATGGTCAAAGATCAAAGTCTTGATTTGTAGGCTTAAATCACAGAAGGGCAATCTGGGAATACAAAATATAATTAATGGATATCATCTAAATTAAATCTAATAAAATAATAAATTAAATTGCCAATGAATCGAACCTGGGTAGACACGAATGCTATTAAATATCCCTTCAAGGAATGTTACTGAATAATGTTTTGGGGTTTAAATCAAGTATTATTTTGTCTTGTATGATTCTTATAAGATGGGGCTTGATATGTTCTTATATATAATATATTATATGAACTAGAAATTTGACGCCATGAGTCATGCCTTGAAAACGCCATGGCTTTGCCATGGCTCTTAAGGCTTGAGGCTTGGCTTCGCTGCCAAGCCACGTCTCACGCCATTTAGAACCTTGCCTAGGATGGAAGTCTGTATGAATAAGGCTTATCCTTTATGTGGCTCGCGACCGGAGATTTATGGCTTGCAGCAAGAACTCGTGATAATCTCCAAAATTACGGGGTTTTTGTGCTGATCTTCTAAAGTAGTCAAACTTGCTCAAAGAAATACTCCATCCATCCCTCGTGACGCGAAGTCCCTTTCTCGTGACTCGAAATCGTCAACACTTAAATATCAGTACCCAAGTATAGCCAATCCCGTGACTCGAGATTCATTCTCGCGGTCACGAAAAGCCTACTGTCAAGGATATTTTTAATTTTTCACATTTTTAGCCTTTTTCCGATACTTTTTGATAACCCGTATCCGGAGTCGAATTGGGACCTCATAGCCAAAATAACCAATTTGCTTACGGTTTTTAAAAATGCAACAACTTTTTTATCCGATATTATTAATCACCTTATTAGCCCGTTGATTCTTAATCAAATTTATTTGATGGCTACTAAGTCAACTAGCTCTATTGTTTAGAAATATAATGATTTGTTTAGTTTCTAAAAATTACAGAGTTTAGAATTGATAGAACGGTTATCTATCTATCTATCTATCTATATATTCTTATATTTTAGGGTTCTTATTGTTGGTCCCAATAAGATGGCCAATAAGGTAGATTATGGTAATTTGTATTGTAGGGGGGGGGGGGGGGGGTTGAATATTGTTAGGTTATTGTGAGACCTCGGACCAAACTGGTACGAGTCACAATTCAGAAAACAAACTTGTTTAACTGATTTATCAAACCAAACTGGTTTGATCAGCGGAAGCAAAAAGTGCAAAAACCCAAAAGCACACAATCGTTATTGTTTATCTAGTACATACATAAAACGGAGTTAAGAACTTTACCTGAATTGCTCGAGATAGATCCACCTGTGATGAACCTTACGAACGGACCTTCTAGCAGGTCAGAACTCCGATCTCCCAAACGATCTGCCGAACGAAAACCGAACTTCCTTCGGTTTGATGGTTGAAGTCGACAAGAGGAAGAGAGAGAGAGGTTTTTGGTTTCTATTTTGGTTTTAAGAATAATGAATTGAATGAATGTAAAAGGTTTGCTATAACTGAATATTTATATTGATAAAACAGTATGTGTATCATATTCAGTTTCCTTTTTCCATAATAATTATCCATAAATAATTTCTTTCTTCTCCACCAAGAAAGATTATTTCAAATTAATATTCCATATATATTAACTAATATAATTAATTTGTTAAGATAATTATTATTATTATTATATATATTTATTTAAGTAACAAATATATATAAATCAATTAGTTATATATTTATTTAACTAATAAATATATAATCCCTTTTAATTAATAATAGAAACCTTTAACTTTGGAGTTTCTTACAGAAAACACCCAATAGATTTATAATTGACTATTATAAATCTAATCTCTCTTATTTTACTTGTTCGTTTTACAGGTCCTCACAAGTGTGACCCTCGAGTGTCTTATAACATTGGATGTGTAATCTTTGGTTTGTCAACCAAATCTTGCGACACCTAGTAGTCCCAACAACCACGACATACTTAAGCGTAAAAGCATCAAATGCAACAAGTCCTAAAGTTCATCGCCGTGCAATAGATAATCCAAGCTTACCACTTCGTTATTTTAGAATCCAAAGCTCATAACTGAGCTATTTAAAATCGAAGCTTATAGTCAAACTATTAAAATCAAGGCTCGTAGCCAAGCTGTTTAGAAATCAAAGCTCATAATCGAGCTATTTTAGAAACCAAGTTCATAACCGCGTCCTTTAAAATCGAAGCTCATAATCGAGCCATTTTAGCAATCGAGACTCGTTCCCCAAGTTCTTATAATCAAAACAGAGCAATAGCTCTAAACGCAATTACCCAAAATCGACGGTTTAAAAATAATTTTATTTTGTTTACCCCACTAGTGTGGACGTAATCCACGAAGTCATTTTGACCAAAAACCCAACACAATTTAACAAAATACCCAAGTGGGTCCACACCTTTATAAATCTCGTTTAACGATAATTTACGTGAAAATGTATTTATAATCCTTGTAGTTCAATCTATCTCAAAATCTCACATACGATAATTTTATTAAAATCCATTCAATATACACACCCGGTAACAAACTCGGCAATCGTTTGTTTTGAAATAACTTTGCGGAACACACAACATTTTGCAAGAACATTGTTTTGGCATGTACGCCATTTTGCAAATCAATTTGGAAATATTCACGTGATAAAACGACCACATTGTATAAAAACACTACATAATTCGTAGGTTACCTATTCCGCCAAAGTCATCTTCTTACATTCCTCATACATTACCATCGGTGTTTCACAATCATCTAAGCGACCTCCTCTAAAGTTCAAGTCCTTTATATCGTACTAGATAACCCATTCCAAGTCTTACTTTGATAGATTCATATCTTAGACTGGATCTTATACTTCTACCCTCGATATTGCCTAAGGTGTCTCCACATGTTCTTACTCCATACTATTTCAAGGTGTGGGCCTTTCTCCACTAACCACTCAACCTCCGGTCAGTTACGAGTCAGCCTCTTCTATCCCCATATTCGATCTTAGGTTAAAGCTATTCAATTCCTCTTACGATCCTCCTCTTTTAAATCTAGATGCTTAATACGACAGCTCTAAGAGCGAGGGATTTCTAGAAGTAGGACTCATGTATAAATCGACTATTTGCCTTAACAAACCAAACACGTCCTATAACATGAAGGAATATTCCTATTCCTAATAATAACCTTCTTCATATTCGAGTCGGTCTTAGGTCTTGATCTTCATAAGCTTCTTGCATGACATACTACATAATTTCTCATTATCGCTTTGACAAGTAAGCTATATCTATTTTCCACACTTCCAATATCCACACGATATTCCGAGGTATACACTTCCCGAAACATGCCTTCCAAGCCCAATTAATAAATCTTACCACTAAATCACACCCGAGTCAAGGTATTCAAATCACCTTCAAGCAAATCATCAAAACATGACCTTTAAATAAAGACTTATCATAATTAGGGTCCTTTATGACCGAGCAATTATCCTATCACAAGGAAATCAAGAAAAATAAGAATAGGCTACCATACGTACCAACATTTATCAATCATTACATCGATAGTAACCAAGAATACCCAAATGACGATACATTCATAACTCAGTAGCTAAGTGATTTATGAATAGACCGTACACGAGATTCCCTGCCTCTATTGACGCAAATTCTCGATCCATGTATTCCGTATCCCTAGCGCTCTCCCCACCTAAGATTTTACCCATGGTAGGTGACATGTCTATTAGTGCACTAAGTTTAAGTCTAGGTACACTACGGTCAATACCTAGTTCGTTTAAACTAAAGCTCTGATACCAACTTGTAACACCCCAAAAATCAGGGCAAACAAAAACTTTCATTTCACAAAAGTGGTATACAAAATCCAACGCCATGGCGTGAGCTCTTCCCAAAATGGGGTATAAGTAAATGTATAATTACAACGTTTGTAATCGAATGAGTAAATACAATAACCAAACTAGTCTAGTTCCGTCTAGGAAGAAGACTACAAAAAGGGTTATCGTCAATCATAAGTCTCGCGGCCTAAAGGACCGGTCTCTCATCTTTCCCCCATGCTCACTCAAGCCCGAAGCCTACTTGGGAGCGGCGTCCCTAGTACCTGAGAGACACATCGACACCAAGCAAGTGTTAGGCTAAAGGAGCCTAGTGAGTTGTGCAAATAATACCATACATGAAGAATGTAATAAAACATGCGAGATATACAAGACCATACTAGCAACATAATTAGCATGTTAAACCGGTTTATTATTTTATCTTCGGAAACAGTGGGCGCGACCCACTTCCACCAACCAATGCCCCGACATTCACTAATTCCAAACACCTCGATGTCCCGAATTTAGCATGGCAACATCATCCGAGGCCCGCGCACCAAGGAGCAACCCGAGGGCCGGCGACATAGGGGCATTCCTATTTCAGAACCTCCCAAGACTGTTTGGTGTGGACACATTGCGTTGGATCGTCCATGTTATTATCATAAGAGACCGTGATACGGAATTTAGCATCGCATCACGTCTACGTCGTTTCACACAAGACCTAGATACTGAATTTAGCATAGCATCTAGTCTACATCATTTACATATAAACCTCGACACTGAATTTAGCATAGCGTCATTTATAGAGGTATACATCGGGGTCTCAAGCCCTTTACATCGTTTCGTGTGTGCCCCATTTCGGATATCAATTCCATTCTTACATAATCCCATGTCATGTATCATTTAGTGCATTTCGTATAATTACATTTATCATACAACCCTTAGGTTTAGCACATACGAAGTAGCATACGGTAATTTCATCTCATATGAGGAATAATACCATCCAAGTCATTCATACTAGCATAGCATTTCATACATATCATGAATATCCTCAACTAGACATGAGAAGTAAATCTATACCAAATTCACATTTATCCACAACACCAAACAAGGAATAGAATTCATCAAAATGATGTGCTCTCAGTTTTAACAAAATAGTTTTAACAACTCACCTTAGGGTTTTGTGACAAAAAACCCCCAAACCCAAGATTTAGGTCAAATAGCAAGCACAAACCTAGAATCAAGTAAATCGAACCCTAGGTTAGTTTCGTAACTCTTACATATAGATTAACCAACCTAAGAATGGTTTAGATAAGCTTACCTAGCCAAATCTTGAACAAACCCTAGCAATGGAGAAACACAAAATCCAACAATGGAGGTTTGAGGTTGTGAGGGGGTGAAGAAGATGAAGGTGGAAGAGATCTAGCTTTCAAGTCTTGTTATCTTGAGTACCAAACCATCAATGGGATCTTGAAGAGCTTGAAAAATGGAGAAAATCGCAATTTGAACCAAAGAAAATGGAGTTGAGATGAGAAAGTTAGGTTAAAATGAAGAAAGAGGCTATTTAACCCGACAGTGGCTAGCGGCCGCTAGGCTTTTACTCTAGCGGCCGCTAGCTCCCCTAGCGGTCGCTAACTAATTTTTGTGAGGCAACAGAACCAAGAAAAACTCCCCCTAGCGGCCGCTAGACCAAAACCTTAGCGGCCGCTAGCCTGCTGCACTTTTTAGGACGGAAACTATTTTGGTCATAACTTCTTCGTTATAGCTCCGATTTCGATTCCGAAAGGACCGTTGAACTCGTAATTGGATTCTCTAACATACTAAACCATAAAATACAAGATTTGATCCAAAATTCTATTTTCCAAATCTTATTAAAGAGTCGATATCACAACCGAAAATTACAGGTGTTACAAAAACCCTATCAGGTTCCCACCTGGATAAGTTGTCACGGATAAATTTCAAATAAAACTTAGACTAGTTTTATTCCCGGATCAAAACATGCAAAAATAAAAGAAAACAGTGAAATTAATTTTGTATAGTCCATATTACACATTGTAACCAATTACAAAATTAATAATATTTTCAACGTTGCTTTTATATTGTCTATTCATTGCGTACCTTTTTCTTCATTTTAATTCCTTTGGTTAGTTGTTTACCATACTAATCAAAGAAATAACCAAAACAACACAAGTCTAAATGATTTCAACTTGGTTTTGCTAGTTTTGTTTTGCAAACACTTTTAAACAAAAATAGACTTTTCTTTACCATATTCACTAAATCTTGGAGATACTGGAATAACTCCAAGTTTCCCTGAATATGTAAAGATAATTCTGCAACCTTCCTTAGTTGCTATGTAGATAAAGATTTCTACATGAAATCTGACAAAATTTCCATTTACCAAACTGATAAATCCAGGAAATTTATTCTAGTGTTCTTACAACACTCGATGGTCTAAAGATATTATAAAATCTCTGTTATTACAGCACATACAGTTATTGATTTTCTTAAAGTCAAAACTTGACTTTATATTGTTCAAAACTTTGATATTACTTTTAAAACTTAAAAGAATAGATCACATTTCTCATGAATTCTTATCCTCTCTTGGTTATGAATTCCTATAAACGTAAATCAATAATATATCTTTTATTCTATATCAAGAGCATAGATAGAGAATAAATTGGGCTCCCACTAACCTATATGAAAACTGGCTATTACTTAAATTTAATGCTTTATTGACTTAGTCAAGACTTGACTATTTTTGTCAATTTTATTTTAAGTAATAACTTTAATACTTTAAACTTGAATTTTACTATTCATAAAACTTAACTGGATTGTTATCAAATCCCAATTCCAAAACTTCGAATTTTCTAGTTTTATAAATACTGATGTTATCAACGTCATCTGTGATAATATCCTAAATTCCTTTTTTTTTAAAACATGTGAGTAATTTGAACTTGACTATAATATACCTTTTATAATCATATTACTCATAAATGTTTTATTCCAAAAACACATTCCTATAAAAATAGTACTTCGTGTCTTTTTGACAGTTTTTCATATATTACTTCAAAATACAAAATCTTGAAGTATATTTGTTAGTGTGACAGACAATATCTAGGATCAACAAATTGAATCAAGTTTATCTAGACTTAATCAGATTCAAAACAATATAGATATCAAGACAATTATTTTAAATTTAAAATTACTAAAAATCCATAAATTTAAAACCAAAACAATGTTTCAAAAAACCATCCAAAGTAAATGTTTTAAACCATAACTAAAATTTAAAAGGTCCAAGGTGTTTATACCTGTTTCATGACGCTTCGGGCAGTTATGTCTCCAATGACCGACCTCATGACACCTGAAGCATCGATTCTCGGTCTTTGCTTTGTTGACTTTAACCTTTTTGCCCTTGCCATTGCCCTTTCTATTGTCATCAGTCTTTGGTACACTCTGGCTGACCTGAACCTGGTCCTTGCCCTTGCTGGTGTTCCTATGCCCACGTTTCTTCTTCACTCCACATTCCTTGACCATCAGAACATCTTTGGTTTTGGTCCCCATACTCAACTCAGCAGTTTTTAACATGGAGTGCAGTTCAGCAATGGTCTTTTCCATGTTGTTCATATTATAGTTAATAACAAACTGCTTATAATCGTCAGATAACGAGTTGAGTATCGTATCCGTTGCTAACTGCAACGGAACTAGGTGACCGAGCCTCTCTAGGTGGTCGATGTGCCTCTTCATTTTCATGATGTGGGCATTGACAGAGGTCCCCTTGGCCATTTTGCACGCGTGTAGAGCCCTCGTGGCATCATAACGCTCTGTGCGAGCTTGCGTTTGGAACATGTCCCTCAACTGGCGGATCATGTCGTAAGCTATAGTATTCATAAGCCCTGTTTGGAGTTCTGGGCTCATGGTCGCAAGCATCAGGCAACCAACATCCAGCAAATCATCTGAACGCTTTTGATAAGCATTTCTAATTGCTGCACTGGCATTTGCTGGTGGGGCCTCACCTAGAGGCTCTTCCAGGACATACCACTTCCTCTCGTGCCTGAGCATAATCTGCAGATTGCGCTCGCAGTCGAGAAAGTTTGAGCCGGTGAGTTTGTCCTTTTCTAGGATGGAGCAAAGAGAAAGGTTGTTAGTGTTGGTAACTGTGTTTGCCATCTACACATTAAAACTTGGTTTTAGTACCTTTTGAATAAACAATTCCCAATAGATATCAATAACCCTTAAATGATTAAATATCGGGCTAGGATCCTTATTTCATACGTCCTGATGTGCGGTTTGCTCACACCCCACCAGGTCCGTACTATTTCGGTAGGTAAGGACTTTTACCAATCATATCTAACTGACATGACTCCTAGATCTTTTCGGGACATTGGATAAAACCGTACATGTTTTAGTACCTCTAAGTGCTTTTTGGCTCGGTACCACCCGGTGAACTTAACAGAACCAAAACACATCTCACCAATCGGGAAAGGATGTACTCTGGCCGGTACCACCCGATTATCGCAGAGTCTTTTCACCCTCTCCAACTTGGGGTTTGAACGCGGGCGCTCAAGGTTTGAGCACTTCCAACGTCCGCGTACCTTACGCCGGAGGTGTCCCCGAGTGGGTCGCACTACTGATCTATGATTTTCTGTGTTTTATAACTAAGTTTTGTAAAAAATCTAATTTTCCAGTATTTTAAAAATTGATAGTAAAAGCTGATTAAAAGGCAATTGTTGTTCTAAAACTAACTGTTTTAAGAAACAACCGATGTTTTAAAACCTTACTGTTTAAAATCATACACTCTTATTTAAAACGAACTGTTCTAAAATTTACTTGCTAACAAAACTAACTGTTTTAAAAAGCATACCCTTTTATAAGAAAACAATCTTATATGGTTTTAAAAATAAATAAATTTTACCATCTAAAATATTTATAAAATTGGTAATTTTAATTTTTAAAACCGACCTCGTGATATAACTAGTTTAATAAATAAAAGCCTGATTTAAAAAACGTTTGATAAGATCTAGAGATGTAATATCAATAATCACAAGTAAACAGAATAATCACAACCACGCAGTTTAATAAACAGACAAGCAATTATAGATTTGCCAATTAATTCCTAAAGGGCCAAAAAATGACCTAAAACTATTGTGCTCCGATTTCCCCGCGTAGCTCCCATTGGCCTCGGCATCTCTGACGGAACTTCAGGAAGAAAATCTATCCTAAGGGTCAGTGTTAGGGTAAAAATCTACAATCGCACGACGACCGACTATAATCGTAAGACAAATGTTAGGACAATAGTCCTGTATTAAGATAAGGTCCTGAGATAAAACCTAAAAGAACAATCGAACTAAGATCATTAAACATCGAACATATACATCGAATAAGTCGAACGATGACTATAATATCGTACGACGATACTAATGAATAAGGATACAAAGTTTTATATGTTTGATGCAGGCAAGCTGATTATAATATCCAACAATTGCCCACCTTTGAGAAAGTCCGAGATTGAGTACTATGTCATGCTCGTTGGAGTCCATCATTACAACGAACAAATCGTAAGTTATATATCGTTTGACAGCATCAAGACCGACCGTTATAAGCAAGATTCTCGCAGCGGTTACAATCTGGACATTAACTCTCAGCAATACCGTTGGACAGTTACTCTCCGAGCATTAATTAAAGACAATAACGTTGGACGGTTACGATTCAATCATTGATAAGCCACAATACCGTTGGACCATTATTCTCAAGCTACTATAAAAGAAGAATCAAGCCAGCATTTCAAGACACGAAGTCTATCTGAAGCTCTCAAGATATATAGCAATTATTCTTGATAATCATCTGTAATTTACATTCGATCTCATTGTTATTTCACTTTTAATTGTACGATCAAAGCTGTATACCCGAAGGACATCACCCCTGATTGGTGATCTTAGTGCTCTGTCGACTTACCTTTTAGGTCGACCGCAGGTTTTTTCCTCCGTCGTGAGGTTTTTCCTGCGTCATCAAATTATTTGTCTCATTTTACTTTTTCTCACTTATCATTGATTGTAATTTATTTCTCTCGACGGTTAAGCCTCACACAAGTTTCTTACGACATCGAGTTGTGTAATTTTTTACATAAACAGTTTGGCGCCCACCGTGGGGCTCCGTTTTGAGAAAAATTTCATTCGGTGAAAAGTGCGCCTTAGTACTAACCTTTTCTTTGAGTTCTCTTTGAGCTATTTGCGCAGGATAATGGATAACGGATTCATAGCATCTCTACAACAACAATTGCAAGAAGCTAATAACGAAATTCAACGTCTTCAAGCTTTGCCAGGACCATCGATGTCCATTCCGATGTCTATTCCTCTTCCTTATCCTCCTCAACATCTAAGACCGCCACCTCGACCACAGTTCAATGCCTCAGTGCCATTCTCGACTGTGAACCAACAATACAACAACGTACGACCATCTTTACCACAAGTTCCACCACCAATACCTCATGGCCCACCACCTATGCCTCGGGGTCCACCTCCTAAGCCTCAAGGAGCACCCATGTTCACGTTCGAACCTCTTAACAACGTATCCCAATAGATTCCTATCCCTGGTCATATACCTACAGCTGCTAGTTCCACCATTCATACGACAATACCACCCAGTACCGGAATCTCTTCTAGTTGTATTCCAACAATCCCAATAACTGTTGAAGATCCTCTGAACGTACGACTGAAGTCCCTGGAAGAACAGAATCAAAAGCTGTTCGCACTACTCACAAAGCTACCCGGAGCAGCAGTACCTGTCGAAGTTGAACCTAAAACTGGATTTCAGGCCTCACTGTTCGTCGATGAATTAGCTCTTGTCGACGTTCCCAAGAAATATACCATTCCAACTTTCGCAACAAAATATTCTGGAATCACAGATCCAGTCGAACATATAGCACAGTATAAGCAACTCATGTGGACAGTTCCTATACCAGCGCAATATCAAGAAGTTTGCATGTGCAAAAGCTTTGGATCAACTTTAACAGGAGCAGCATTACAATGGCTTATCAACTTAAAGCCAAAAAGTATTGGATCCTTTGCAGAATTGGTGAACCATTTCACTCGACAATTTGCTAGCATTCGTAAGATGGAGAAGCAGACCAGCGACCTGTACTATATTGTACAGAAATCTGGAGAAACAATCCGCGACTACTTCAACAGATTCAACGCAGCAATGATTGAAATAAAGAATTGCGACGTGAAAACCGCAATCGAGGCATACAAGCGTGGATTAGAAGATTCCTCTGGATTATATCTGGAATTGACAAAATATCCGCCAAAAAATTTCGACGACGTACGAGCTAGAACACTAGCTTTCATGAGAATAGAAGACGATGCTCTCTTCCGACGAAAGCATTCTGCTGAAAAGAAACCTCTTGGTGCTCAAAAACATGATTTTAAGCACAAAAGAGTAAACAAGATTGGAAATCCTCGACATGAGTCAAAAGCTCGACCAAGCAAAGGTACTGTTAAAATATGATATCCAGAGTTATCTACTTACAATTTTGCAGGAACGTCAAAAGATTTGGTGGATTCACTGCGAAAGATTGATGCAAACGTACGATGGCCAAAGAAATCTGATAAACCAAGCAAAGACAAAGATCAGAAAAAATGGTGCGACTTCCACGACGATCATGGTCACACGACAGATGAATGCATCAGCTTAAAAAAGGAGATTTCATATTTGAAATCTAAGGGGCATCTAAAAGGCCTCATCCCAGAAGAACAAGGACGATCAGCATCACCGGTTCATACAAAAGTCGTAAACTGCATCACTGGAGGATCAGAAGTGTGCGGACTTACTTATTCAGATGCCAAGCCACATGCGCGAGATGGTCCAGACGAACATCCTATCCCCGGAGAAGCCAAATCAAAGACGGAAAGAGAGCTCGATGCAATGACAATAACGTTCGATCAAGAAGATACCCAGGGGGTCCATCATAAACATCATGACGCTCTAGTCATACAGTTGACAATCGGAAACTGTTCGACTAAGAGAATATTGATTGATGGAGGTAGTTCAGCTAACGTTATTTTTGCAGATACTCTCAAAGTCATGGGAATCGAACGATCAGAAATCGTACGACGAAGTACTACTCTGATTGGATTCAATGGAGACCCGATGAACACTCTCGGAGAAATCATTTTGCCTGTCTTCGCTAAAGGCATCAACAAGCAAACAAAATTCAACGTTGTAGATTGTCAATCGGCCTACAATGTTATTCTTGGAAGACCATGGATCCACGAGATGAAAGCAATTCCTTCGACATACCACCAGAAGATTAAATTTCCTTCTCTATGGGGAATTCAAGAAATTGCTAGTGAGAACAAAGTCGCACGAGAATGCTACAAGATTACGATGAAGAGAAAGTCGCAGGACATCTAGCAATTACAGAGCCAAGATGGGAAGAAATCGAACGACGATCTTCGACTAGAAGAAGTCGTCCTTGATCCTGAGCATCCTGATCGAAAGATCTTCGTAGGAGCTTCGCTCCCCCCTGACATAAAAAATACGATTATATCTTTTTTGCAGGAACATTTAGACTGTTTTGCATGGTCGCACGAAGATATGGTTGGAATAGATCCAAGCATTATATCGCATAAATTGAACGTGGATCCTACTTTCAGGCCAATTAAGCAGAAACGTCGCAAGTTTGCACCCGAACGAAATAAAGTGATCAACGATGAAGTCGACAATCTGCTTAAAACAGGGAAGATCCGAGAAGTCAAATATCCAGAATGGTTGGCTAATGTGGTCGTCGTACAAAAGAAGAACGGAAAATGGCGAGTCTGCATTGATTTCACAGATCTAAACAAAGCTTGTCCAAAAGATCCTTTCCCTTTACCTCATATCGACGCCATGGTCGACGCAACAGCAGGACATGAATTGTTAACGTTCATGGACGCATATTCAGGATACAACCAAATATTGATGCATACGGACGACCAAGAAAAAATTGCATTCATGACAGATAAAGGCATATATTGTTACAAAGTTATGCCATTTGGTCTCAAGAATGCAGGATCGACATATCAAAGATTGGTTAATATGATGTTCAAGGAACATCTTGGTCGAACGATGGAAGTTTATATCGACGACATGCTTGTGAAATCAGAACGTTCGATTGATCATGTCGCACATTTAAAGCAATCTTTCGACATCCTACGACAATACAAGATGAAGCTCAATCCAACGAAATGTTCTTTTGGAGTACGAGCAGGAAAGTTCTTGGGATACTTGGTAACACAACGTGGAATCGAAGCAAGTCCCGAACAAGTTAAAGCTATCACCGAGATACAATCTCCAAGGAATATCAAAGAAGTCCAGAAGTTAACAGGACGAGTAGCAGCTTTAACCCGATTTATCTCACGATCATCGGACAAATGCCATTTGTTCTATAATGTCCTACGAAAGAATCAAGGCTTCTTGTGGACGGACGAACATGAGAAAGCTTTGCAAGAATTGAAGCAATACATGACATCACCTCCTCTGCTGACAAAGCCAGTCGAAGGTGAAAGTCTGCAGTTGTACTTGGCAGTGAGCAAAGATGCGACAAGTGCAGTACTCTTACGAGAGGAAGATCAGCGACAACAACCAATTTATTACGTCAGCAAATCTTTCCTCGACGCAGAAACCAGGTATACGTCAATGGAGAAATTGCTACTAGGTCTTATGACGGCAGCAAAGAAGCTAAGGCATTACTTCGAGTCGCATCATATCATTGTTGTGACCAATTATCCACTTAAGACGGTGCTTCGGAAGCCAGAACTGACAGGACGTCTAGCCAAGTGGAGCATCTATCTCAGTGGGTTCGACATTGAGTTCAAACCCAAGACGGCCATTAAATCGCAAGTACTAGCAGATTTTGTGGCAGAATTCTCTCCAGGATTGGAACCCACGACGGCCGATGAAGTTATGATGATTTCAGACAACAAGCCTTGGACACTTTACGTTGATGGTTCCTCGAACGTATGAGGATGTGGGTTAGGCATTGTCTTAAAATCATCACAAGGGGGAAATATAGTATACTCCATACGATGCGAATTCAAGGCCACAAACAACGAAGCAGAATATGAAGCTTTAATCGCAGGACTGGATATTGCTCTTAGACTGGGGGCAAAACAATTGCACGTTCGAAGCGATTCTTTACTGGTCGTAAACCAAGTAAATGGAGATTTTCAAGCAAAAGACTCAAAAATGATGAGTTATCTCAAAGCCGTTAAAGATCGAATCGCACGATTTGAACAGTTCCTGATCGAGCAAATACCAAGAGATCTAAATATGCAAGCTGACGCACTAGCCAATCTGGGATCTGCATTTCACGATCCATTCATGGAAAATATCCCAATACTTCATCTCACAACACCAACAATCGAAGCAAACGATGAAGTACAGATGAACGAAGAAATTTACAATTGGTCGCTCGACATATGGAACTACCTCAAGCACGACCAACTTCCTGAAGATAAAATGGAAGCTCGAAAGACAAGGTCCAAAGCTTCAAGATATACAATTTTTGAAGATCGACTTTATCGAAGATCCACAACAGGACTTCTCCTACGATGTGTCACAAGTAAGGTACAAATCAATCAAATTCTCCAAGAAATGCACGACGGAGAATGTGGGAATCATGCAGGGGGCAGAAGTCTTGCTAACCGAATCTCACGACAAGGTTACTATTGGCCTACTTTACGAGAGGATGCAATAACGTACGTCCAACGATGCGATGCATGCCAAAAACATTCGGGTATGACTCATCGACCATCCGAACTTTTGCATTCTGTTCTAATTCCATGGCCCTTCATGCGATGGGGAATGGATATCGTGGGAAAATTACCTCCAGCTCCTGGACAAAAAGTCTATCTACTTGTGCTCACCGATTACTTCTCAAAGTGGATAGAAGCTGGTGCTTTCTCACAAGTCCGAGATAAAGAAGTCATATCTTTCATTCAGAAGAACATTATTTATAGATTCGGAGTACCAGCTGAAATCATGTGCGACAACGGCTCACAATTTATAAGTGATAAGACTCGTACGTTCTGTGAAAAACGAGGAATCAAGTTAATCACTTCAACTCCAAGATATCCACAATCTAATGGATTAGCTGAATCAAGCAACAAAGTCATCATCAATTCAATCCGAAAAAGGTTGAAAGGAGCAAAAGAAAAATAGGTAGAAGAATTGCCATCTGTCCTATGGGCGAATCGTACGACACCAAGAGCATCAACTGGACAAACTCCATATTCTCTGGTATATGGATGTGAAGCAGTCTTACCAATCGAAGCTCAATTACCAATTGCCAGAAGTCGTACGTATGATCAAAATGCAATAAATCTATCTTACGACCTGGACGCTCTAGAAGAACTCCGAGAGAAAGCGCTACGAACGATGGCTGCACAGAAAGGAATTGTCGAAAGACACTTCAACAAAAAGGTAAAGGCCAAAATTTTTCAAGTCAGAGATTATGTCTTACGACATGTATTCCAAAACACACAAGAACCAAACGCTGGAAAACTTTCCATCAAATGGGAAGGACCATATATAATTTCCAAAGTCATTGGAAACGGAGCATACAGACTTACGACAATAGAAGGTATGGAAATCCCACGAAGCTGGAACGCCCATCACCTCAAAAGGTACTATTTCTAAACCTATTTACATACGATTTATTCTTCATTATCCATTACTGACTTAAGCGTCGGAGCGCCGTTGGCTAAGCCAACGGCCACCCCTTAGTCATCCTTTTTCGCAGGTATCGCACGATAAATCGCATGGATCGCATGATCAACGCAAGTATCGCACGATTTAAACGCATGCTTATCGCAGGAATCGCACGACAAACATCGCACGAATCGCAAGAAAACTGCTATAACGCACGATTATGTCGCAAGAGCGCAAGTCAATTCGCCAGTCGCACGAATACTCTCATGAGTACAAAAGAAACGTTTCTAAATTAAGTCTAAGGACTTTAAAACAAACGCATGCAAAAACAAAAGCTAAAACGCACGTTACAAGCTAAAACGCAAGATACAAGCTAAAACGCAAGATACAAGCTAAAACGCACGATATAAGTTATAATGATATAACAGTAAAAAGCAAAAAACGCGCGATATTCAAAAAAAAATTCTTTCATTAATATTTTTTGCCTAAAAATGGCAGAGTACAAGAAAATTTTACGATTACAAAAGAAAAACTACTCTAAAGGAGTATCGGTGGAAGATGGATCTGCGACAGAAGCCTCTTCAGTCCCTAAAGGATGTGTAGGAGCGGATCCAGAGGTTTCGGGAACCTCCTCCCCAACGCCCACATCCTTGACTTCAGCAGACTTATCTTCGGTTGCTGCTTCTTCGTCCAAGTTCTTTAGATCTTCCTCATCGAGGAGATCCTCGGAGCCCATCACCTGAACGAAAGAAGCCACCTCGTCCTTCGCCATCTGAGAAGTTACGGTCCCAGCAGATACCCGTCGCATGACCGCAGTACGTGCGACCACGCGGACTAAGGCGGCGTCCTCTTCCAGCTCTTGGATCTTGGACGACAGCGCTTCTTCTCTCTCAGCTTTTTCCCGTCGAACGACCATCAGCTCCTTCTCCAGCTCCTTCGTATGGTCCAAGGCCAACTTCAGCCGTTCTCGCTGTTGGACCTGAAACCGTTCGCTGAGTTCCAGCTTAGATTCCAAGTCCCCAATCTGGACCGACTTAGCATTAACTTCATCGGTCAGTTGGGCCAGCTTCTTTTTGGCCTTGTCGGCCTCTTTCTTGGCCAGTTTGGCCTCGTTCTGGTTCGACGCCATCTCCTCTTTGATCTTAGCCATCCGTGTATGGAGGCTAAGACTAGTTTGGAGAGCCTATGCAAAGAAAAAGAAGAAAAAAATTAGAGACTGAACAAATAAAGTAAAAGCAGAAAACGTACGACAGGGACTTACCAGGAAGGAGATATCCGCGATGGAGGCATCCAGGTCTTCGATATCGGCCTCCTCCATGCGCGCCTTTTGAGCAGGGACATGAAACTGCTCCAAGACCGAGAAGGTGGACTTCGTCCTAATGATGTCATCCACCATGAAGTCAGAAGGCATCTGGATTGTCATGGTCGTAAGACCAGATCCCTCTTTCTCCTTGCCCTTGTCGGCCTTCGATGAACCTGCTCCCTTCGCAGGAGGAGCGGAGCTAAGAGGGACAGCCTCTATCCCACCTTCAGCCTTGCGTGCGGCATCCTTAGGTGGGTGGGCCACTGAAACGTACGACGACCTCGTACGTTTAGCCACCAGGCCTTCCTGGGCAGCAGCCTTCCTCTTGGCAGCACGAGCAGCTGCTTCCATCGTCGACGCCTTCTTGGAAGCTGAGCCTACACAGAAAAGAAAAATCAAAAGAAATTACTACAAACGAGAATATTAACGTACGATATCTACCTTCCATATCTGTTTCCTCGATTATTTGCACCTCAGGCTCGACGTCGCTCTCGTCACCCCCTTTCGACGTTCGATACCTGCGGTCGGTCACGCTATAGCTCAAGAAACGCTCGATCGCCTCGGTGGTCTCTTCAAACGAGAAGTCGATCGCTGTTAAGAAGAAAACAAGGACTTAATAAACAAAAATAATTTAAAATAAACTGAAGAAAGCAAGGCAAGTTCTATTACCGCCTTTGTTCCATTCAGGAACGACCCACGACTCCTCGCCCACGACCGAGGATGTTTGGACAAAGACGTATCTCGCCTTCCGTCCACGATCGTTCACCTGAGTACCATGGACCAACATGGCATCACTTCTCCCCCTTGGAAACAACCCAAAACGGTTGTAGGGAGAACGGATCACGTTGTACACCGAGAGAAGATCATCGACTGAAAACAGTGGACGATCCCAATTTTTGGTCACTCGTTCGATCACATGAACGACACGCCAAAACTGGGGCATCAACTGTCCCGGAGACAAGTCAAAGCGAGTCATGAACGCTCTTGCCAATGGAGAGTACGGCCATCGAAATCCGACTTTAAACGGATGCTCGAAAAGAGCAAAAAAGCCCTTCGGAGCATCCACCGGACGGATCTCTCCGGCCACCCTCACCAAAGCATTCTCAGGAAGTCCTGCTAATTCCCTCAACTCTCCTACTTCTAAGCTTTCTGTAATCGAACTCCTAACTTCGCTCGACATAATAAAATCTACTCGACTTAAACTGTTTCTCAGACGTGTAAACCTAAGGTTATAAAGCCTAGTCGCACGAAATCTTTGCCAAATATAGTCGGATTACGATCTCAAGCAATTGATTACGAAATTAAGAAGATTTGTAAAATCTTTTCTCATTATCAAACGCCTTATTTATAGCAACTAAATCACACGAGTCATCAAAGATAATTGCACCACGTGTCAATAATTAGCCGTTAAGAAGAACACGCGTCCAGGATAACGGCTAGATAACGGCTATATTATTTATGTTAATTCGACCGTTAGACAACGTATTTTTACTCCTTGTCCAACGAACTAAAGATTTAGATAAAATTAGAATTATTTTCTAAATCTTGGGGGCAAATTGTTAGGGTAAAAATCTACAATCGCACGACGACCGACTATAATCGTAAGACAAATGTTAGGACAATAGTCCTGTATTAAGATAAGGACCTGAGATAAAACCTAAAAGAACAATCGAACTAAGATCATTAAACATCGAACATATACATCGAATAAGTCGAACGATGACTATAATATCGTACGACGATACTAATGAATAAGGATACAAAGTTTTATATGTTTGATGCAGGCAAGCTGATTATAATATCCAACAATTGCCCACCTTTGAGAAAGTCCGAGATTGAGTACTATGTCATGCTCGTTGGAGTCCATCATTACAACGAACAAATCATAAGTTATATATCGTTCGACAGCATCAAGACCGACCGTTATAAGCAAGATTCTCGCAGCGGTTACAATCTGGACATTAACTCTCAGCAATACCGTTGGACAGTTACTCTCCGAGCATTAATTAAAGACAATAACGTTGGACGGTTACGATTCAATCATTGATAAGCCACAATACCGTTGGACCATTATTCTCAAGCTACTATAAAAGAAGAATCAAGCCAGCATTTCAAGACACGAAGTCTATCTGAAGCTCTCAAGATATACAACAATTATTCTTGATAATCATCTGTAATTTACATTCGATCTCATTGTTATTTCACTTGTAATCGTACGATCAAAGCTGTATACCCGTAGGACATCACCCCTGATTGGTGATCTTAGTGCTCTGTCGACTTACCTTTTAGGTCGACCGCAGGTTTTTTCCTCCGTCGTGAGGTTTTCCTGCGTCATCAAATTATTTGTCTCATTTTACTTTTTCGCACTTATCATTGATTGTAATTTCTTTCTCTCGACGGTTAAGCCTCACACAAGTTTCTTACGACATCGAGTTGTGTAATTTTTTACATAAACAGTCAGTATGAATAAAGCTTAGTCACAAAAATTCAGACTGACACGCGCGACTTGTGTGCATAAAGCCCGCGACTTAGCCTTATTCATTATGAATATAGCGTTATTCTTACGAATAACACTAAGTCGGGGATTAAGTCGCGCGTGTCAGTCTGAATTTTTGCCACGTGTCGCGCTCTGGAGTATCCTCACGTTCACAACCGAAAAGTGGTTTGTATTTGAACTTTTCCCTCTCTATATATATCCAATGAACTTGATTTTAAGGATTCTTATATTCTTATATTTTAGGGATTCCTATATTTTTTATATTTATTTGATAAACGTGACTATATATTTTAACAAATCTCTCTCTCTCGACACACACACACATATATATATATATATATATATATATTTGATGAACGTGATTTTAGGGATTCTTATATTCTTATACTATTCATTTTAATACATTAAGTTAATCAAATTTATTTCAAATATATGACATTTTGATATTTATAAGACTTAAAACGTGTATAATTTTTTATAATAATATAAATGATAAAATAAACAGATCAAACAAGTTGAATAATAGATCAAAAGGACTTTTAATGTAAATTATTTAAAACATCTCTAACACATAACATAAAATAAATATTTTGTTTCTGTTTTGTTTATATATATAGAGTTAGGTTCTGGTCAGAAAACAAAGGAAGGCTTTATGTTTAATAAATTGTGTAAACTTTCATGTTTGTAAAGAAAATATTGTTTATTCATTTTTATCAATTTAAAGTTGAGATACTATTATATTGTGTGTAATATATATATATATATATATATATATATATATAGGGGTGAGTTCAAATGTGAACTACTTTTTCATTGTAAACGTGAGGACAATCAAGAGTGCGCCACGTGGCACACATCTTCGGTTACAGTGGATGCGCACGGAGGATTCACGCGATTCATGGGAGGGTGGATATTATTAAAGGAGGGGACCCGGTCAAAGCCGTCTTTATTGACCGGATGAGTGGTTGAGATTCATCCTTATGTTCACAACTAAAAATGAGTTCATATTTAAACTTTCCTATATATATAAAAGTATATTAAGATAAAAAATGAAAGCATTAAATATTAAAATACATAAAAATAGATACAAACAATTTGCAAACAATTTGCATAAACTCTGAGTTTACGTAATTTTAAAAACTTGATATGAAGGGATATAAATAAGTTTCACTTTAAAATTTTCTTATTTTGTAACTCGATTATTATTATTTTATATATAGCTTTTATAAAAATCATGGTCCTAAATAATTCGTTATGGCCTCCTTGTGGTGCGTTATAGCATTAAGGCTTGGGGTCCTGCCACGTTAACCTCTAAGGCTCCACTTTAAGACTTGACTTGAATTGTAACGCGTTATGGCACACTACGGCTCGTTATGGCTCGTTACAACGCGTTCTTTTGTAAGGCGTGCGATTACTTTTATATATAACTCGGGGATAAATGGTAACGATGCACAAAACTTAAAACTTAAATAAACATTGAAACTAAAACCTTAAATACGTAAATACTTAATCTCATTCCTTTACATGAAGAGTTGAACATGAGATCTTTGAAAATTAATGAGTACACATTCAAGAGATTTAATCCTGATTTTGCGCTCTTGATATCATTTTTATATGCTTAATATACTTTTGTATCAATGATTTATTCCTTTTTTAGTTTTGTTACATGATATGAATTTAATTTGTTCTATAGTATTATTCAAAACAGTGACATGCACAATTACAAGTGTATGCCGTGTTAGGCACACGGCATACACTGTAAAGCGTCATAGCCTCGCCATAACTCATAAGACTTGAGACTTTACCTCGCCGTCACGCCATTTAGAACCTTGATAAAAATATATAAAAACGATAAATTTATATAACTTATTTTAATAATATATATAGGTTTTACTAGGTTTTGCCTAGACTAAATCCTTGTCACAAGATGCACGTGTTTGCCCTCGAACCCAGGTAGGTAAGACATTCCACCAATTTGTTAGGTCGGTAAGAAGTTGAGATTAATATAAAAAGTGTTTGTTAACAGGTTGATAAGAAGTGAATGCAGATTAGGATAATATACTTTATCAAATCTCTTAGCGTTGACTTAAGTTTTTATAGGATTAATTGTTTGCGTAACTTAATTAGAGAAGCTTGAAATGTCCTAAAGAAATTAATCAAATCATAACCTAAACCATTGGCGATCTCTTTCACACTAAACAAAAAGAAAAATTGGTAATTATTTATTAAAAATAATGAGGTCGTGAGATGAGAGGGGGGATTTTATTTTAATTTTTAAATGTTAATTTGATCCAAGATTTCTAGAAGTATCATGGTTGCACGTTTCCTTCTTGAATGAATTCATTCATTCATCTGCATGCATGCTTTATAAATAGTAACAATACCTTATTCTAATTCATTCACATTGAATTCAATTCAATTCATCTCTCTTTCTTTCAATTATTCAATCAGCAAAAACCATACAAGTTTGAATTCGAATAATATGGGAAAATCATTCATTCTGGTGGCGTTCCTACTCGTGCTAGTCGCCATCGGAGCCACCAATGTTCGAGCTGATGACGAACATGGCGAGGACAACAACAACAGGACTCCAGCACCAGAAGTAGCACCATCATCACCTCCTAAGGAGCAGACTTCACCAGGAAATGAGGACGAGGTAGAAGAAGATGATGAAGACGATCTTGGTCCTAAGGTGGACGTTGTTACGGAGTACTACGAAGTCATCGGTCCTGATGGTAAGAAAAAAATAGAAAAACGGACTCGCGTTGTTAAAGAGACTCCGGTTCCACCACCTGAGGAGCAGAAACCAAATGAGGACAAGGACGAGGCACAACCACCAAATGAGGTGGACGTTGTTACGGAGTACTACGAAGTTGTCGGTCCTGATGGTAAGAAAAAATTAGAAAAACGGACTCGCGTTGTTAAAGAGACTCCGGTTCCACCACCTGAGGAGCAGAAACCAAATGAGGACGAGGACGAGGCACAACCACCAAATGAGGTGGACGTTGTTACTGAGTACTACGAAGTTGTCGGTCCTGATGGTAAGAAAAAAATAGAAAAACGGACCCGCGTTGTTAAAGACACTCCGGTTCCACCACCTGAGGAGCAGAAACCAAATGAGGATGACGGCGATCACGATGAAAAACCGCATTAAAAAGATGTACTGTGGGGCCACCACCTAAGGAGCAAAAGCTGTTGGATTTATCCAGCAAAGATCAAGGGATTTTTCGTTGTTTTTTCATTAACTTCTATATGTATGGATAAAGTTGTTTGTATATTTGTTTACTATATACTTAATAAAAGTTGTTTGTATGTTTGTTTACTATACTAAATAAACTCTTTAAATGATTCAAAAGAATATTTTACCCTTACTGTATATTCTTTTCATTTATTGAATATTACATCAATTTAGTTTTCCATTTCACATTAAACCTTCAACACGAATAAAATACCTAATAACAGAAGAACCCATCTCGTTAAAGATAAACACTTTATTAGTACATATACAAACAAGAAGCATGTCAATTTAAAAAAAAAATATATGAGGAGCAATCTCAGCCATTCATCTCGCAGTTACGGTGGACGTGATCACGGAGGATTGACGCGATTCATGGGAGTGTAGAGATTATTAAGGGGGGACCGGTCAAAGCCGCCTTTGTTGACCGAGATGAGTGACTGAGATTGTTCCTCATGTTTTTTTAAATTGATATGTCGTTTGAACCTCCCTATATATATATATAAATATATATATATATATATAAATATAGGCCAATGTTATTATGCAACCCAGACTCAGAAAAATGTTACAACCCGTGCAACTTAGCCTTCATCTAAACCATTCGTTTAATCTATTTATATAGTTTCTCATGATTCTCTAAGTAGCGAAAACTGTTGGATTTATCCAGCTAAGACCAGGGGGTTGTTTGTATGTTTTTTCACCAAGTCCTGTATGGATAAAGTAATCGTATGTGTGGATAAAGTTGTTTTATAAATAAATAAGAATGTTGTTTGTTTATTTTGCTGAATATGTTGTCGAATTCCCTAGCATCATTCAAGCTCGTGTCACGATGTCCTACCCATCTCTGAGTTAAGACTAGACGTTATACACATTCAAGTGATCAGCTCGTTTGCATCATTGGGGCATTTTCGAACTATAAATGAACAAAATAATTTAAGTTTAAAACACGAAAACTATTCAAGCATTGTTTATAAACTCCGGGTACTTTTTCTTCCTACATCCCTAAATACTACTAGTGCATAACTAAAAGAACAGAGAAAACAAAGGTAGAAGCGTTTAGAAAAGTCATACTAAAAGATTACGAAATTTAATTAAAACAACAGTGCCGACAGAAGTGGGCACTGGACTACCAGTACAAAATACGAACTTAAAACTTAAAACTACTTGCTGGAAATAAAATTTAAGTCTAGGCTGTAAAATAAAAGTTAACTACAAGACTTACCACTAGTAACTAAAATTACTTCTACCTTACAAATAAAACTAGAGAGAAAAACTAAACTAAAGCTAGTTGTTGTTTTTGAGATATGAGAGATAATGGATGATTGAGCCATGGTTGCCAATACCAAATTAAATAGGATGGAAAAGTCTTCATAATTTGCCTTCACATGACCCTAGGAAGATCACTAACTAGGTTATGATGAAGAATCTTCTTGTACCATAAAGGCACCACTTTTGCTTTTACTTTTCCTCTTTTCTCTTTTCACCTTTTGCCAGAACTTTTGCACTATTTGCTTTCACTATTTCACCAGCCTTCTTGAGCCTTGTGTAGCACATGGGAGCACATGGGAGTTGACCTCAAATACTAGGATGCACCAAAAGTCCTCTTTCTTTGTGAATTTCCCAAAGTACCCTCGTCAGCGTCTTCAGTGAGCACTCCAGAAATCACTACATCAGATTTTCTACAAAAACACTCCAAAAACACGTAAAACACTTCTAAAATACTAAAACGCACTTATAAAGCTCAGAACATTATTTTTAACCAAAAGATGGGTTTTACGGACCAAAACGGCCATTTTAACTAATTTATTTATATAAAAAGAAATAGAAATAACTATGAAAATTCATAGTTATCACCTCTCCAAACTTAAAACATTATTTGTTCTCAAGTAATAAAAATGACAACTAAAAATGACTCAAGATAAATAAATAAAAAGAATATGCATGGAAATTATACCGTGGGCTCATGAGTGGATGAAGTTTGGTCTCCTCCAAAAGTGCGTTACGAAATCATAAGCTAACTGGCCATAAATTGAAATTCCAAAAAAAAAAAAATGTCTCCTCTCCTTGTCAAACGATGATCCATGGGACTTTCGGGTTATGGGGTTGGTATGTGTATGGCTTTGAATGTACTTCCCATTGCTTTGCAATGCACGTCTCCAAACTTTGTTTGGACTCTAGTCTTCCCATTTATTTTGTTTTTGGGCTTTTTCGACTTTTTACGAGATATTCTCGTTTTTCAAGTCTTTTTCTTTTTTTTTCTTTTTTTTTAGAAAGAGCACAGATGTGACCCTTCCAACTTTGAATATTTTTGATGAGTGGGTTCTCTGATGTTACTGGAGTAATCACTCTGGGTTTTCTTTTGGTTTTCTGGAAACTTTTTTTTGGGTGGGCACTCTGGTTTACAGTGACCACCCGGGTTTTTGGCTTTTTTCGATGGTACTGACTGAAAGTCACCCCTCTCCAAACTTAAAAATTCACAATGTCCTCATTGTGAGAAAAGACATTGAGTGGGCTTTTTAGGGTTTCAAAAAGTGTTTGGGTTTGTGTTTGCAAAAGATGGCCCATTTCTTCCCATCGTTGACAAGTTACCAAAAAAATGATACCAAAAATATAAACTCAAAGAATGGCGATGTGTTAGTTCTGAAATTCGTAAGCAATGCACCTAGGGTATGGAATGAAGACCAAAAATAATCCAAACATTAACACGGTTAGTAACAAAAAACATCCGCATAAGATGCGGGAACTTACATGCATAATAGACGATAGATAATATACTACATAGCCAAAAGAGATAGTTTTAAAACCCAACACAAAAGAAATTGTTCATGAGCATAAAGTGGTAAGTATTCAGAAAGGATTACGGGTTTGGAGCAACAGTGGGCTCCGAGTCTGGATTTGGTTGACCTTCTGGGGAGTTAACAGTGGGCTCTTCCTGGGGGTGCTCCTCGTCGTTCAAAGTCGGACAAACTCCTTGTGAAAATCAGGGAAATGTTGCAGCGAGATCGGCGTTGTGGACGGCGAGAAACTTTTTGAGTATCTCGTCGCGGCTCTGAGTGTATGCCCATACAAACTCCGTGGACCGCTCCATCTCTCTCATTCGGTCCTCCATGCTTTGTAGGCGGTCGTTCATCTTCTTTAGCTCCGCAAGAATCGGCCCTTGTGCCGAGGCTCCTCGACTAGATCCGGCAGTAGTGGGTGGATTGATGACCGGCATGTCCGCGCCCTCTTCATCATCCTCGTCCAGATCCTCATCAGTAAGACGCCCCATTTTCTTCAATGTTCTCAAGCTTATGGGTGATGTGGCATTTATCCACATGTCACCCGGTGCAGAGGGCACTCCTGCATCTGTTAGTAAAGCAGTAACAAGGCAAGGCAGTGGGATCTCAAATTTCTTTTTGGTACGGGTTTGATCAAGAATAAAGTGCATGAGATCCCCCAAGTTTATCGGTTTACCCGTGAGGATACAATACAGCAGACAACACTTATCTTTCGATATAGTGTTGTCGTGAGTGGTCGGCCACAGTGTGCTCCGCAGAAAACAATACCAAATAGCCACCTCCGTATTGAGGTAACACTTTCGCATACACAACCTCGTTTTCTCAAGTTCCCACGATTTACCCTCAACAGCGATCACCTTTGCGATCTTCTCCATATCCTCCTCGGTGGTTTTATTCAGAAAAGCATTAAAGGCACAACTCTTTGGGATAGTAAGTCCAAGAACTCGGTTTATGGTGCCCGAATCGTAATGCACCCAGTGACCACGGATCTTGAACACTGTGCCCTCATTCACGGAAAGCTCGGCGAAAAACTCCTTCACAAGTGAAGAGTTCGCCTTACGGTCTAGATCAGCCAAGACCTCCCATTTATGTGTCGCAACTTTCTCGTGAATGTATGCATTTGCCTTCATAAAATTAACATCAAAACCCCGATCCATATGGAGTTTCTGGGTTGACAAAAGATTAAACCGAAGAGAAGCCGCGGGGCAAGAAAACTGCCCCGGGAGGCACGCATCATCAGCGGCAGTGCCCACTGAGGTAAAATTCGGGTCACCTTCGACTATTTCGATGTTATCATCCTCGGAACCCGAGTCAACGCCAATCTTTTTACCTTTTTTCTTACCAGCAGCTTTCGTCGGGGTAGACGCCTTTTTCGCCGCAGAGGCCACTGCAGACCGTGTTGTCATGCCACGCGACCGCAAAGCCATCATCATCGGGTTTCCCCGACATTTCAATGCGAGATCATCATCTTCCACCGGTTGGCTTTCACCCCCCAAATGTAGCAACCTTTCGGCCTTGGCCCTTTTTAGAACCTACTCCGAATTTCTTCGTGTCTCCGCGCGTTGTCTTGCTAGTTCCTCCACCGCCTTTTTCTTTCTTTCCGCCTCCTCTTTATTTCTTTCCTCTTCCTCGCTTTCTCCGCTTCCTTCTGTTTTCTTTCTTCTTCCTCTCGCCTTCGTCGGTCCTCCTCCTCTTTTCGCTTTCGGTCCTCCTCTTCCTTTCGTTTCCTTTCTTCTTCCTCGCGTCGCAATCTTTCCTCCTCCTCTTTTCTTTTTTCGTTCTTCTTCTGCCTTCCTTTTTCGCTACTCTTCTTCGGCGGCTTTGAGTGCTTCCTCCTTTTTTCTTTCGAGTTCCAAGAGGTTACGAGCGTATTCCTCTTGAACCCGCTTCAAATCGGCTTGCATCTTCAACCGTTTTTCTTCCAAAGCATCAATCGCCGCTGCTCCAATCGAACTTTCAGACCCACTTATTTTCTTGGGTTCGAAATCCACCGCCTTTCCCGGGCTAAAAGCCGTGTCTTCGATGTCTTTGTGCTTGGGGGTGTTGTTCAGATCGTCGGAAAATTGCATCTGACCGCCGACGGTGCTATGGCCGGTGGTCGATGACTCTGCCATCGCCGCCGGTGGATCGCCGGTCGACGGAGGGTCGCCGGTCGCTTGCCGCTGAAGTGGTCGGTCGGAATCATTGGGGTTGGAAATGGTTATCTTGGGTCTTGCCATGATGATTGGTGAGTAAATGGAGGATTTATGGTGGTTTAATGGAGAAGGAAAAAAAAGAACGGTGGTTTTATGGTGGTGGTGGTTTCGGCAGTAAGGGAGAAGAAGGGGGGAAGAAAAAGATAAAAAGGTAAAAATATCTAAGTGTTATGTTTAAAAGGAAAAAAGGATGGGTAAATAAGGTGGGGGCCCATGGGTATTTTCTAATAAATGGGTATTGGGCTTTGGGTTTTGGAAGGAAAAGAAATATTATAAAAGAGAAGGGAAATTAATTAAATGAGAAAAAGGGTATTTAGTTGGATTTGAAAAAGGAGTTGAGGAATCTTGTTACTTTTGGAGGGAGTAGTTATGTATTTTTGAATTTAAAAATGAGGGAATGTAAGGTCTATGGGGTAGGGGTTGAAAATGGGTGACATAAAGGTGATGGAGGTAAGGTGTCATCATGGCCTCCACCATGGGCACATAGAAAATTAATTTTCAGCCCCAAAAATGTCACACCATTGCTTTTCCTCATTTAATGCTCGTCAGTACGGAGTGGGCTGCTACAGTAGGAACACTGTTCTACTCTTGATAGTGGGGGTGGTTCAAGACTTTTTGGCTCCAAAATCTCTTTAATCCTACAAAAATGAAAAATAACATTAATAAGATGAAAAAAATACCGAAAATAACAAAAAATAGGCAAATAACAAAAATAAAAATTTTTACAACTCAGACCCGACATTTCTAAACATCGGAGGGGGGAGTAGAGTGAGCACTCTCAGTCAGAAAGTGTTTCACCATATACCCGTTAACCTTAAAGATTTCTCCGGTTTCAGTTGCCAACAGGTCTAAGGTCCCATAGGGACTGACCTTCACCACAGTATACGGACCCGTCCATCGAGATTTGAGCTTTCCGGGAAAAAGTTTAAGACGTGAATTGTACAACAACACTTGTTGGCCCTCTACAAACTCCCTATGATTAATCCTACGGTCGTGCCACATCTTGGTCTTTTCCTTGTAGAGCTTAGCATTCTCATAAGAATGGTAACGAAGCTCTTCTAATTCATGCTATTGAAGGGACCTTTTGGTACCCGCGGCATCCTCGCTCATGTTCAACTCTCTAAGAGCCCAATATGCCTTTTGCTCCAATTCGATTGGTAAATGGCAATTTTTGCCAAAAACCAATTTAAATGGAGACATTCCCAAAGGAGTTTTGTAGGCCGTTCGGTAGGCCCAAAGAGCGTCGTCAAGCTTGACGGACCAATCTTTGCGATGTGGTTAACGACCTTTTCTAGAATGCCTTTGATCTCTCGGTTTGAGAGCTCGGCCAACCCATTGGTTTGCGGGTGATATGCAGTGGCCACTCTGTGATGTATATCATATTTTGCCAAGACCGCACTCATGATTTTGTTAACGAAGTGGGTACCCTCATCACTTATCAAAGCCCGTGGTGTTCCAAAACGAGTGAAAATATTTTTGTGTAAAAATTTCACCACGGTATTTGCATCGTTAGAGTGGCAGGCCACTGCCTCAACCCACTTCGAAACATAATCCACCGCTACCAATATATAGTGATTATTGTTCGAATTCGGAAAGGGACCCATGAAGTTGATCCCCCATACGTCAAAAAGCTCCACTTCTAAAATGTTATTAAGTGGCATTTCATTTCGTGCTGAAATATTCCCGGTCCGTTGACATGCTTCACAATTTTTTACAAAAACGTGCGAGTCTTTGTACACAGTGGGCCAAAAGAACCCACTCTGCAGAATCTTTGCCGCAGTCCGCTGTCCACCAAAGTGGCCACCGAACTGGGATGAATGGCAAGCATCAAGGATTTGATGTTGTTCATTTCCATGAACACATCTTCTCAATAGCTGGTCCGTCCCGATTTTATATAAAAAAGGGTCGTCCCAAACATATTGGCGACAATCATGTAAAAACTTTTTTAAGGGTTGTCCTCTCATCCCATGAGGCTTAATTCCACACGCTAAAAAGTTCGCAATGTCAGCGTACCAAGGAAAATTATCATGATGTTGCACGGCCAACAATTGTTCATCCGGAAATCTCTCCCGAACCTCAGTGGTTCGGCAGTGCTCACTATCTTTTCAAGTCTCGATAAATGGTCCGCAACTTGGTTGTTGCTTCCTTTCCTATCAACAATTTCAAGGTCGAATTCCTGCAGCAAAAGTACCCATCTAATTAAACGAGGCTTGGAATCAGCCTTGCTAATTAGGTACTTAATTGCTGCGTGATCAGTGTGCACTATGACCTTTGTTCCTACCAAATAAGATCGAAAACGATCAAAAGCAAACACCACCGCGAGCAACTCTTTTTCTGTGACAGTGTAATTTATTTGTGCTTCAATTAAGGTCTTGCTCGCATAATAAATGGGGTGAAAGATTTTGTCTTTTCGCTGTCCCAAAACAGCCCCAATAGCCCACTCACTCGCGTCACACATGACTTCAAATGGAGTGTCCAGTCAGGAGTGGTCACTATGGGTGCAGAAACTAAAGCCTTTTTGAGTTTTTCAAAGGCTTCCCGACACTCTTGTGAAAAAATGAACTCTTGGTCTTGTTGCAAAAGTGTGCACAGTGGTTTGGTGATTTTAGAAAAATCTTTGATAAACCTACGATAGAATCCGGCATGTCCTAGGAAACTCCTAATTCCTTTCACTGTAGTGGGCTCTGGAAGTTGCTCTATTACCTCAAGTTTTGCCTTATCAACTTCCAATCCTCTTTTAGAAACTAGGTGACCTAAAACAATGCCTTCTTAGACCATGAAAAGACACTTCTCCCAATTTAAGACAAGGTCGTGGGTCTCACATCTCACTAGGCTTTTCTCCAAATTTTCTAAACAAACCTCGAATGATGAACCTATGACCGAAAAGTCATCCATAAAAACCTCTATAGTGTCCTCTATCATGTCGGTGAAAATTGCCATCATACAACGCTGGAAAGTGGCCGGTGCGTTGCATAAACCAAAAGGCATCCTCCGGAAAGATAAAGTACCAAAGGGACAAGTAAAGGTGGTCTTTTCTTGGTCTTCGGGTGCTATGTGGATTTGGTTGTATCCGGAGTATCCATCTAAGAAACAGTAGAATTCATTTCCGGCTAACCTATCGAGCATTTGGTCGATAAAGGGTAAGGGAAAATGATCTTTCTTAGTGGCTAAGTTGAGTTGCCTATAGTCCATACATATACACCATCCAGTCACAATCCTAGTGGGAATGAGTTCGTTCTTTTCATTGGTCACTACGGTTGTACCTCCCTTTTTAGGGACGCATTGAACAAGACTCACCCAATCACTACTTGCTGTGGGGTAGATAATTCCAGCATCTAACCACTTCAACACCTCTTTCTTAACCACCTCTTTCATCACTGGGTTCAACCTTCTTTGAGGCTGAACCTTTCCAGGGTGCCCACTCTCCAGATTGATTTTATGTTGACATAACGAGGGACTAATCCCTTTAATGTCCGCGATGGTCCAACCTATTGCCTTTTTATGCTTTTTTAACAGATTTATCAATTTGTTTTCTTGGTCCTCACTCAGTTTGGACGAGATAATA
Source organism: Centaurea solstitialis (assembly GCA_030169165.1). Lineage (NCBI taxonomy): Eukaryota > Viridiplantae > Streptophyta > Magnoliopsida > Asterales > Asteraceae > Centaurea > Centaurea solstitialis. The sequence goes on from CM058042.1 coordinate 15,493,388, forward strand.
ACCGGAAGTTTATCATCTTTAGCGAGGTAAGCATACTTTAAGTGAGAAGGCAATGGTTTCAACTCTAAATCTGGGGGCTGTTCTATCGAGGGCAATTGGATGTCTCTGCCCTTGAAGTCTAGCTGCTCAAAAGCTGCCATAACTTCACTACACTCATCCTCAAAAGTTTCCTCAAGATCAGAGTCACAGTGGTCACTCTCCCATCCCACTGTGTCAAAACTCAAGTCATCATTTATCACACTCACAGCCATGCAGTGTTCCGTATCAACAAACTTAAGGGACTTAAAGACATTGAAAGTGACCTCTTGGTCATGGACCCTCATGGTGAGTTCCCCTTTTTGGACATCAATCAAAGTACGTCCCGTCGCAAGGAAAGGACGTCCTAAGATGATGGGAGTCTCTCTATCGGCCTCATAGTCTAAAATAACAAAATCGGCCGGGAAGATAAACTTGTCCACTTTGACCAAGACATCTTCTATTTTTCCCTTAGGATAAGCTATGGATCGATTCGCTAGTTGTAAAGTCACGGTAGTGGGTCTAGCCTCTCCAATACCAAGCTTCTTAAAAATGGACAACGGCATCAAGTTGATACTAGCTCCTAAATCACAGAGAGCATGCCCTACTTCCTTTCCCCCAATAGAACACGGGATAGTAAAACTACCCGGATCCTTCAACTTTTGTGGGATCTTGTCAGTAAGGAGGGCACTGCACTCTTTGGTCAATGCCACTGTTTCAAATTCTCCCAATCTTCGTTTCTTGTTTAAAATATCTTTTAAAAACTTAACATAGCTTGGCATTTGCTCAAGAGCCTCTACCAAGGGTATGTTAATGTGAAGTTGCTTAAAAACGTCTAAAAACATTTTAAATTGATCATCAACGTTTTTAGGTTTCACTCTTTGTGGAAATGGAAGATTTTGAAGGTCGAATTGAACCTTTTTGGGCACTGACTTAGAAGTGTCCTCTGTGGTTGGTTTTCTTTTAAGTGCAGACTTGAGAGGTTCTGGTGAAGTGGGGTGATCCATCACTGGAGTGGGCATTTCCGAAGGAATGTACACCTCAGTGGGATCTGGAGTGGGCACTGTGCTTGAGGGCACTGTGGTTGTTGTTGGTTCTGAATCAACCAAAGTCGGCTCAGATTCAATAACAACGTCATACAGGTTGTCCGCACTCCTTAGCGAGATCATTTTGACCTGCTCTTTCCCTTCTCTCTTTAGGTGCTCGGTGTCACTCGGTAAACTACCTTGTGGTCTATTCTTAAATTCGGCCGCTAACTGTCCTAACTGGGTCTCGAAATTACGCATGGCTGCTTGAGTTTGATTCATGAATCCTTTAAGTGCTGACTCAATAGATGGTGGTGCTTCAAGCGCGGGCGGTTGCCTTTGCTGAAAGTTCTGTGGGGACTATCCCTGGTGAAAGTTCTGTGGGGAGTGCCCACTGGGTGTGTGTGCACTCTGAAAATGTGAGGACTGTCCCTGGTGATACTGACTCTGTTGGTTGAAAGGTGGTCTTGCTGCCCTATTTGGTCCTTGGTTCATCCCGGGGGGGGGGGGGTAAGAACCTTGATTATCTCTCCAAGAGAAATTCGGGTGGTTCCTCCAATTCGAGTTATAGGTTTGAGAAAAAGGACTGTCCCTGTGTTGTGTTCCAATGACATTAACAGCCTCTGGATTACCAGGGCAGAAGTCAAAAATATGGTTTTCACCACAATAGGTACAAACATCAGGGACTTGTGGAGTGGCCATTGCCGAATTCACTTGTTGACGATTACCATTTAAAACCAGTTTTGTTAAGGCAGCAAGTTGTGCATTCATTTCTTTAAGTGCGTCAGATTCGGTGGGATTTATCTTTGGTGTTAACTCTCGAGGGTTTGACCAATCGGTGTTGTTATTGGCCACTTTTTCTAAATCTTGATACCCCTCGTTGTATGTTTGTGATGTAAACGCTCCTCCAGCAGTTGCATCTAGGATGAGTTTAGCAGCGTTGGAGAGCCCATTGTGAAAGGTCTCCAACTGGATGCAGTGGGGAATACCGTGATGTGGGCACTGTCGTAACAGTTCCTTAAAACGTTCCCACGCCTCCGAAACTGTCTCATCCTCTCCTTGCCGAAACAAAATAATGTCATTTCGAAGCTTTACGTTCCTCGTAGGAGGAAAGTATTTTTGTAAAAACTTTTCGGCAAGGACGTTCCACGTGATGAGGGAGTTGGGTCTAAACGAATTTATCCAAGCTTTGGTTGTATCCCTCAATGTAAAAGGGAAGAGCCTTAGCCGTACGGCATCTTCCGCTACACCCGGAATATGAAAACTGTCCGCAACTTCTAAAAAAGATTTTAAGTGCGCGTGCGGATCTTCAACCGTTGATCCTCCAAATTGTCCCATTGTTTGGAGCATTTGGAACATCACGGGTTTAAGTTCAAAAAGGTTATTTGCATCGGGCCTAGGTATTCCGGAAGCGAATTGATCAGCTCCCGGAGTAGCATAGTCCCTTATTTTACGATCTTTGTCATCGGCGATGTGAACGGTAGTCTGCACTGGAGGCGGTAAATCAGCCATAATCACAGTGGACACAACTACAGGTTCGACACTCGGTTGACTTTTCTTTTTACCTCTTCTTCTTTTTCGAAAAGTTTTTTCAATTTCAGGGTCGATTTCTAAAAGAGGTTCTTTTTGTTTTCTTAGCATAAAATGCCAAAAGGTGTTAGAAAAACAAGTATACTCGGGCTCGAATGAAACTAATGTCTCGAGCTAAATCACGCCAGTCCCCGGCAACGGCGCCAAAAACATGGTACGCAAATATCCCGACAGAGCCTACAATGCACACGTGTAAATCGCGGTGGGTTGCGAACAGGCCACAGTGGGCAGTACAACTTAACACCGGTCACTTGTGATCGTTACTTTATCAAGGGTTTGTGCAGTGAGATCTAACACGTGTAATTCGCAGTGGCTTGCGAACAGGCCACAGTGGGCAGTACAAGTATACACTGGTCACTGTGATCGTCACTTCCAAGTAATAGTTGGTAAGATACCAGATATCGTATTCCACAGGGACTGGAATAATCAAGACAATACGGTTCTCATGAGCTCCTTTTTACAAGTTTCGATTAGAGAGGAAGAGATAAATTGGTTTTGGTTTTTGAAATACTTTTAATGAAAAGATTTAACTAAAGCTTTGCTACGGTTTAAAAGGATAGGGACATAGGAATATTTTTCCCCGGACTTTATAAGAAATACTTGGCCCTAGTTGGTGATCATAGTGTTGTGGGACAATGGACACTATCTGTTCACGAAAGACCCGGTCCTATCTCGCACTCACACTTCCTAGTAGAATTTACGTATTAAAAACTCAATTATTAAGTCAGTGGTTGATCCCCGGCGAATCCTCTCGGATTTCATAGGCTTGTGCTTAAGCAATCGCTCTAAGTGGCCTCGGTGGACGCACTAGATAGCTTGCCCGCTCCTTTTGGTGGGGATCTGCCCACTGTACTGACTCAACTCTCGTTAGTGTCATAAGAACTCTCTCGAATTCCCTAGCATCATTCAAGCTCGTGTCACGACGTCCTACCCATCTCTGAGTTAAGACTAGACGTTAGACACATTCAAGTGATCAGCTCGTTTGCATCATTGGGGTATTTTCGAACTATAAATGAACAAAATAATTTAAGTTTAAAACATGAAAACTATTCAAGCATTGTTTATAAACTCTGGGTACTTTTTCTTCCTACATCCCTAAATACTACTAGTGCATAACTAAAAGAACAGAGAAAACAAAGGTAGAAGCGTTTAGAAAAGTCATACTAAAAGATTACGAAATTTAATTAAAACAACAGTGCCGACAGAAGTGGGCACTGGACTACCAGTACAAAATACGAACTTAAAACTTAAAACTACTTGCTGGAAATAAAATTTAAGTCTAGGCTGTAAAATAAAAGTTAACTACAAGACTTACCACTAGTAACTAAAATTACTTCTACCTTACAAATAAAACTAGAGAGAAAAATTAAACTAAAGCTAGTTGTTGTTTTTGAGATATAAGAGATAATGGATGATTGAGCCATGGTTGCCAATACCACAATTAAATAGGATGGAAAAGTCTTCATAATTTGCCTTCACATGACCCTAGGAAGAGCACTAACTAGGTTATGATGAAGAATCTTCTTGTACCATAAAGGCACCACTTTTGCTTTTACTTTTCCTCTTTTCTCTTTCCACCTTTTGCAAGAACTTTTGCACTATTTGCATTCACTATTTCACCAGCCTTCTTGAGCCTTGTGTAGCACATGGGAGCACATGGGAGTTGACCTCAAATACTAGGATGCACCAAAAGTCCTCTTTCTTTGTGAATTTCCCAAAGTACCCTCGTCAGCGTCTTTAGTGAGCACTCCAGAAATCACTGCATCAGATTTTCTACAAAAACACTCCAAAAACACGTAAAACACTTTTAAATACTAAAACGCACTTATAAAGCTCAGAACATTATTTTTAACCAAAAGATGGGTTTTACGGACCAAAACGGCTATTTTAACTAATTTATTTATATAAAAAGAGATAGAAATAACTATGAAAATTCATAGTTATCAATAGTAAAATTATACACCTTATTCTTCATTCCCATTGAATTCAATTTAATTCATCTCTCTTTCTTGCAATATTCAATCAACGCAAATCAAGTTTGGAATTTGAATATGGGCAAGTCGTTCATCTTGGTGGCTTTCCTACTCATATTAATAATCGCAATCGGAGGCACCAATGCTCAAGTTGATGACGACAACCATGGCGACGACGACAACAACAAGACTCCGGCACCAGTAGTAGCACCACCACCTCCTGAGGAGCAGAGTTCACCTCCAAATGAGGACAACGATGAATCGGATGACGGACCCAAGGGTCCTGATGGTAAGCCACTAAATCCATGAAAATGGCGTCCACCAACGAATGGTGAAAACACTCCGGTGCCACCACCAGAGGAGGAGCAGAACCCACCACCAAATGAGGACAACGATGAAACAGATGACAGACCCAAGGGTCCTGACGGTAAGCCAATAAATCCACAAAAATTGCGTCCACCAACGAATGGTGAAAACACTCCGGTGCCACCACCAGAGGAGGAGCAGAACCCACCACCAAATTAGGACGACGATGAAACAGATGACGGACCCAAGGGTCCTCACGGCAAGCAAGTAAATCCACGAAAACAATGTCCACCAACAAATGAGAATGATGTCGATCACAATGATGAAAACCCACGGTAAAAAGAGTCCGGCACCACCACCTAAGGAGCAGAAAGTGTTGGATTTATCCAACAAAGACCGATGGTTTGTTTGGTTGTTTTTTCATTAAGTCTTGTGTGTATGGATGAAGTTGTTTGTGCGAGTTGTTTGTTTATTATGCTAAATAAAGTGTTTGAATGATTCAAAACACCATGCATTTTTGTAACACCCGTAAATTTCGGTTGTAATAATGACTCTTTATCAAAATTATGAGAATTAGAATTTTGGATCAAAACCTATATTTTATGATCTAGTATGTTAGGGAATTCAATTACGAGTCCAACGGTTCTTTCGGAATCGAAATCGAAGTTATAACGAAGGAGATATGGCCAAAACAAAATCCCACCGAAAACACACAGGTGCTAGCGACCGCTAGCTATCACACTAGCGATCGCTAGGCATCATTTTAGTCTTTTCTGTTGGAGCTCACTACCACAACAGGTTGCTAGCCCCCTTTTTACAAAGCTAGCGATCGCTAGCCTATACCCCTAGCGATCGCTAGGGGTGCTGCAGCAAAGGAAAACGGGTTATAAACCCTCCTATCTTCTTTGTATCATATCTCTCTCATTTCTTATCCATTTGAGATGATTCTTCTTTCTACATTCTCCTCTCTCCAAGCTCTTCAAGATCCCATTAATGGATTGGTAGTTAAAGTAGCAAGATTTGGAAGCTTGATCTTCATCATCTTCACCTCATCTTCCACTTCCATTGTTGCTAGATTTGTGTTCTTCAAGTTCTAGGGTTTCTACTCAAGATTTGGTTAGGTAAGCTTATCTAAACCACTTGAGGTTGGTTAATCTATGTGATAGGAGTTATGAAACTAACCTAAGGTTCGATTTACTTGATTTTAGGTTTGTTCACGTATTTGACCTAAATCGGAAGATTTGGGGGTTTTGGGTGTAAACCCTAAGGTGAGTTGCTAAAATCATTTTGTTAAAACTGAGAGCACATCATCTTGTTTGATTTTACATGTCTTGCTTGATATTTGTGGATAAATATGATTTTGGATTAAATGTCTAAATTTCTAGGTTTAGGATTTGCCATGAAATGAATAAATGACAATTCTTGTATGAATGGCTCGGTTGGATTATTGTATACATGAAGTAGTTTATCGTATGGCACTAGTGTATGAGTTAAACCATGTGATTACATGATGAATGTGTTTATAAGAAATGCGTGTTGCTAAGTATGCCATGGATTGATGCAAAGGAATTGAATCCCGAGCATGTTGACTTACATGAAATGAATGAAAATATTGAGACTTTCAATAATGCTTAAATTGTATAACTAAAATGTTATGGAGCACCGCTAGTCAAAAAGTGGGATGCTATTGACCACTAGTCAAAAAGTGGACCGGGATGTCACTAGTCAAAAGGTGAGTACCCATATTTTACGTATACTTGAATTGGACAAGGTGACACTAGTCAAAAGGTGTACACTATGTCGTTTTTGAAAAGAGATTGATTTAAAGTGGCACTAGTCAAAAGGTGTGCACTTTCAAGTTTACACGAGTTCGACTCAGTCTTGGGTGGCACTAGTCAAAAGGTGTGCACCTATGTCCCTCGCCATTCGTGTGGCCGCGAATGTGCCTGGCCTCTGAGGTTGTCTAATTGAGTCTTCGTAGGAGGACGACAACGGGGTGTCTCGACTCTGAGGTGTAACTTGCTTGGCGAAAGTGGGTCGCTCCCACAGTTTTTAAAGATAAAAGATAAACCGGTTTAACATGCTACCTTTTGGTTGTTAATACACTCTTGTATATCCCACATGTCTTAACATGCTTTTATATGTAAGATATTATGTTGATACAACTCACTAGGCTCCTTTAGCCTAACACTTGCTTGGTGTTGATGTGTCTCTCAGGTACTAGGGACGCTGCTCCCAAGTAGGTGCCGGGGTTGAGAGTGAGCTTTGGGGGATGTGTGAAGAGACCGGTCCTTTAGACCGTGCATGCGCTGACAGATTTGACAACTCTTTTTGTAGTCTTTTTCCTAGATAGGATTTAGACTAGATGGTTGTCGCATTCTTTAATTAAATTACAAACATTGTAATTACACGCTCCTTATACCCCTATTTATGGGAAGAGCTCGCGCTTTGGCGTATATTTGTACTAACATCTTTCTTAATTGAAAGTTTTTGTTTGCTCCAAATTTTGGGGTGTTACAAGTTGGTATCAGAGCTTTAGTTTAAGCGAACTAGGTAATTACTGTAGTATGCCTAGACTTAAACTTAGCAAGTTAGTAACTATGACGCCTACCTTGGGTAGAACCTTAGGTGGGGAGAGTGATAGGATTACGAATTCACGTTTATTCAGAGTTATGATGATAGTAACGAGAATGCTTAGGTACGATTAGTTCATAAATCACCTAGCTACTGATCTATGAATGCGTTGTACGGGAGTGTTTGAGTAACTATTATTATGAGGACGGTAAATGTTGAGATTCGTAAAGTAGTCTATTCTTATCCTATTCTCATGCGTTTGTGTGACAGATCGTTATGGTGAACACTCGTAGTCAGACGGGTGCCGTGCGGGGACCACCCAACCACACCGCTTCAATCGCCGACCATCATGCGCGAACCGATGCGGTTGAGAGCCCACCGAGACTTTTGGTCCAAGGTGGGAGGACAGAATTTATCCCAAGAGTTAACCTTGAGGATCGAAACCCGGTAATAACCGAGGTAACTCCGGAGATGAGAATCTTCGATAACGTGATGAAGGCCGTTACTGAGGCCATGTCTAAGCAACAAGAATCGTTCGCCAGAATGTTGGAGGAGCGAGACGCTAGTCACCGCCGTCACGAGGCGGTGGGAGAGAATGTCGGTATTGGGACGGGGGACGCGGCAGTAGTGGTGGTCACTGGGGAAATGCGGGCGACCGAAGATAAAGAAAAGGCGAAAGGGAAGGGGTGTTCTTGTTGGGGACCGTAGGCACGAACGGTGCGCAGCGGATAACAAAAACGATTCCCAAACTTCGGATCCAACTTAAACCTAACAGATACAATCAAGAGAGTTTGATGATTTACCTTTACGCGAATAAAAATCTGGAACGCGAGCAGGGGTACACCGCTACTGACACCACGCGAGAGGGTTGCTAGACCACCGTGACTGATCGGAAAAATCCGATCGATGTGTGAGAGAGAGGGGAGCCGACGGCTTCTTATGAGAGAGAGAGAGAGAGTAATTTTTGTGTGTAGGATTAATCAACTGATAAACCTTTAAGCCTTTATTTATAGATATAGATAAGGCAGTGTTTGATGCCATTTATAAAACCTTATAATTATCAAACTGATTAATAATTATAATTTCCTTGTATAATTATCCTCTAATTAATCTAACTGATTAATTTAACTGATAAATAATTTAACTAATTATTTATTTTCTCTCTTTAAATAATTAATAAACAATTAATTATTTCTCTCACACATAATCCAAATGTTCTCAATTTAGTGTGCAGCGGTGTGACCTACTTGTGTCTTATAACATTGGACACGGTAACCCTGTTACTGTCTCGCACACAATCCTAACAGACTCCCACTTGTGCTAGACATGTAACTGTGTTGTTACCATTAGCCTAAGGAGGTCCCTAGCCAGACACTTAGGTTTACCAGGTTATAAGATCTCTTATATCCAGAGATACAATTCACGCTTGAATTTGTACACAGGTTCATTCCTTTTGCACATGATATTTCTAAAATGATTTTGAGACATGGAGTGGAGGATTCATTTCTCAAAAACAAGTATTTCTTGACTCTGATTCAGATTGCCTGCAGTAACGGATATTACTAAATAACAACTGTTATTCTATCCGAGCGTGGCCACGCGTTTTTTGCCAATCCTAATCGTCAAGGAGCCCGGAAATATCTCTCTTTTGGTAAAGAGGTGCAAATCCCTTCTTGACTACTTGCATTTGGATCCACGGCTTCCACTGTATCTAGTCACGTCCCGTATAGCCACCCTGTTACGGTGCAGCGTTAGAATGCGCTAAGAGTACAGTAGTCCTCGTGTTTCCAAACTAAATATCTCAGGTCTAAGGACAACCTATCAAGCCAATGCTTATGACTGGGGCTCCATGAGGCAGACTTGATACTGGTCACTTCCAATACCCAAGCACTCTGATGAGTATCTATAAATACTTGGTCACATCACTTGTGCTTTTATTCTCTACTTCGAATAAATCATCAAGTATTTATAATAGCGTTAAAATCCCTATTGAAATTCCCATTTCAATAAGTGGCTACGGAAGTTTAGATTTCATACAAAACTTTGTAAAATCATGGATATGTTAAATATGCGAAAAATAGTTAATTTAAAACAGTCATGAATTAAATCCTCCATTTCCATTACATCAAGAACTTTACATGATTGAATTGTTCTAAATTAAACTATAGTAATAACTAATAAACTAAAAACTAGCTACTGGCGTCCAGGTACTGCATCCCAATGGAATTTGCATGTGCCTCATGCTTCACCCTTGCTAGTGGCTTTGTCAGCGGATCTGCGACATTTTCTTCTGTTGGAATCTTGCATATTCTCACATCTCCTCTTCCAATGATCTCTCGGATAAGGTGATATTTTCTGAGCACGTGTCTTGACTTGCGATGCTCTCTAGGTTCCTTTGCTTGCGCCACGGCTCCCGAGTTATCACAGAATATATCAATCGGTCTAGAGACACTGGCAACCACTCTGAGATCCGACAGAAAATTCCTTAGCCAGACAGCTTCTTTTGCAGCATCAGATGCTGCAATGTACTCCGCTTCTGTAGTTGAGTCTGCAATCGTGTCCTGCTTCGAGCTCTTCCATGAGATCGCGCCTCCGTTTAGGGTGAAAACGTACCCTGACTGTGATCTAAAATCATCTCTGTCGGTCTGGAAACTAGCGTCAGAATAACCGTTGACACTAATTTCATCCTCAGAGCCTCCAAAGACCAAGAACATATCTTTTGTTCTTCTCAGGTACTTGAGAATGTTCTTGACAGCCACCCAGTGAGGTTCTCCTGGATTCTGTTGATATATGCTCGTAACACTTACTGAGTAAGCAACATCGGGCCTAGTACATAACATGGCATACATAATCGATCCAATTGTTGATGCATACGGAACCGATTTCATCTTGTCCTGATCTTGACTAGAAACAGGACATTGTGTTTTACTTAACACTATGCCATGTTGCATCGGGATAAATCCTTTCTTAGATTCATCCATCCTGAATTTCTTCAGGATTTTGTCAATATACGTACTTTGGCTAAGTCCGATAAGCCGCCTAGATCTATTTCTATAGATCTTTATGCCAAGTATATAAGCGGCTTCTCCAAGGTCTTTCATCTAGAAACATTTGCTTAACCAACTCTTTACACTCTGTAAAGTTGGTACATCGTTTCCTATGAGTAGAATTTCGTCTACGTACAAGACCAAGAAGGTTACTATGCTCCCACTGAACTTAGTGTAAACACACGGCTCGAACTCACTTTTGGCGAAACCAAATTCTTTGATTCGCTCATCAAAGTGTAAGTTACAGCTTCGAGATGCTTGCTTTAATCCATAAATGGATTTTAGCAGTTTACACACCTTATTAGGATTCTTAGGATCTATGAATCCCTCTGGTTGTTCCATATAGACGTCTTCTGTTAACTTTCCGTTCAGAAAGGCTGTCTTGACGTCCATTTGCCAGATCTCGTAGTTGAATTACGCTGAAATGGCCATTAGAATCCTAATTGACTTTAGCATGGCCACTGGCGAAAAGGTTTCATCATAGTCGATACCATGAGTTTGCGTGAACCCTTTTGCGACGAGTCTGGCCTTGAAAATGTGTACATTCCCATCCATGTCGGTTTTCTTCTTGAAAACCCATTTGCGTCCAACAGCTCTACAGTGTTGTGGCAAATCAGTCAACTCCCATACTTGGTTGTCATACATGGATTGCATCTCGGCCTACATGGCTTCCTGCCATTGTTCAGACTCACTGCCTGACATAGCTTCTCCATAGGATGTTGGTTCATTCAAGTCTCCGCTGCCCTGAGAGACTAGAAACCCAAGATACCTATCTGGTTCTTGTCTTACCCTACTAGATCTGCGAAGGTCCTGTGTTTGCACTTCCTCAATCGGTTCTGATTGAGGTTCAACATTTTCATGTTGAATTTTTGGCTCAACAATTGGTGTAGTGTTCTCTTCGTCTACTACCTGTAGATCTACATCCTTTCTGGTGTTCCCAGAACTCAGAAACTTTTCTTCCAGAAATTTTCCATTTCGAGCAACAAAAACTTTGTTCTCTTCAGGGTTGTAGAAGTAATATCCCACGATGGTCCTGGGATATCCACCGAAGAAACACTTGTCGGATTTGGGCTTGAGTTTTTCTGAGGTAGGTCTTTTGACGTAAACCTCACAACCCCAAATCCTTAGAAAAGATATATTGGGTTTCTTACCCTTCCATAGTTCGTATGGTGTCTTTTCTACTGACTTTGTTGGCGCTCTGTACAGTATATGTGCTGCTGTTTTGAGCGCATGTCCCCAGAATGACATTGGCAGCGTAGAGTGACACATCATCGATCGTACCATGTCAAGTAAAGTACGATTTCTCCTTTCTGACACACCATTCATATGAGGTGTATACGGAGGTGTGAGTTGGGATACAATCCCACACTCCATCAGATGATTGTCAAACTCATCACTAAGATATTCGCCTCCGCGATCCGACCGTAAAAACTTGATCTTTCTGCCAAGTTGATTCTGTACTTCATTCTGAAATTCTCTGAATCTTTCAAAGCTTTCAGATTTATGTCTCATAAGGTAGACATAACCATACCTACTGAAATCGTCAGTAAAGGTAATGAAGTACCGGTATCCTCCTCTTGCCACATGACTAAATGGTCCACACACATCTGTGTGAAAATATCCAGCAAGTCAGTAGCCTTTTCGTTTTCTTTGTTGAAATGTTGCTTTGTCATTTTGCCAGATAAACAAGACTCGCAATTATCAAAAGGTTTATAATCGAAAGTGCCAAGAAAACCTCCTTTTAGGAGTAGTTCAACGCGTTTCTTGTTTATGTGGCCCAAACGACAATGCCAGAGGTAAGTCCGATCCTCAATGTCTTTGGATCTTTTACTTATATGATAGATTTCACTACTATTGTCTTGTAGATTTACTGTATATAGACCATTCACAGGTGTTGCTTTAAAATAGAAAATATTATTTTTAAAGACAGAAATCATTTTATAATCATATTTGTAATAAAAACCTTGGTCTACTAACAAATCGAAAGACAAAACATTCTTACTCATGTTTGGAATATAATAACAATTATCCAGTTCCAAAACTAGACCCGAGGGTAAACTAAGACTATAAGATCCTACAGCTTCAGCTATCAGCGGAGTGCCTTCGCCAACTCGTAGGTTCGAACGGTCCTTCCTCAAAGTCTTTCTTCTAGTGAATCCCTGTAAATGATTACAAATGTGGTTACCACTGCCTGTATCAATTACCCATGATTCATAAGAAGTGATTAAGCAATCTATCATAAAGATACCTGGAGCATCGGGTAAACCGATCTCTATCTGGTCGATATTCATCGAGTGCTCGCAAATATCCTTGCTACCGCATTCTGGGCAACTCAGATCTCCCAGCTCATCAGTCCAATCAGTGTCCATGAGATCAGCAGGTGCTGGCTTCGGCTCTAGACTGGCCAGAATGTTCTCATGTAGTGCTGCCACGTCAGTCTTTGGTTCTTTCATGTAGGCACTAGCTGTGTCACATATCTCCTTTGGGAGCGAGTACCACATGAGATACACTAACTCTTCCTGAATCATCTTGTACCCCAAACGTGTCAAGCATTTGAAGATCCTCCTCATTTCCATAAGATGGTCTTTAACTGACTGGTCCTTCTTCAGCTTTAGTGCAAGTATCTCTTTCATGATCAAAAGCTTACCTGTATGTCTATAGAAACCTAACTGGCTTTCTATATCTTTCACGACCTCGTGGCAGGGTTTATCTCTTAATCTATCCGCGAACTCGGATGATATAGAGAAAATCAGAATTGCCATGACATCCGATTCATCCGCCATGTACTTAAAGTACTGAGTAAATTCCTCTTCAGGAGAATTACTCTTAGGCCGTGATACAGGTTTTTCTAAAACGTAAAACTTACCCTGTGCACGCAAGATATTATCAAGGTGCATTTTCCAAACTGGAAAATTTTGTCCTATAAGTTTCCATTTTCCATTGATGAGTCGTAGTGATTCCTCAGGGGTATAAAATGGGATTACAGAAAAAGACATCTACAATAAAGAATAAAATTCCAAGCTTAGTTTATAATTATAAAAACTTCAAATAAATTATTACCCTCGAAATAAATTTATTAGACTAGAATCCATATCTCACATGTGTCGGGAAGCATGTGATCATGTCAAACCGACTCATGTGATCTATGGTAGGTAAAAACTATACCAATCGCATTTTAATTCAAAAACACGATTTCTAGATCGTCGGGACATCGGATATTTAATCCGTGCATATTTAGTCCCTCTAGTGCATTTTGGCCCGGAACCACCCGGTGAATTAATAATTACCAAAATAGACTGCACCACCCGGGACCTGGACAAACCCTGGCCGGTACCACCCGAAGATAATTCGCAGAGTTTTATCACCCTCCAGCTTCGGTTTGAACACGGGCGTTCATAGTGTGTTCACTTACAACGCCCTATGTACCTTACACCGGAGGTGCCCCTAAAGTGGGTTGCACTTACTAATCTATGATTTTGATAAGGATTAAAATTGCCAGTTTTCAAAAGCTTGGATCCAAACACAAACTGTATTTGTATCCAATTTTTCTTTTTAAAACATTTAATTTTAAAAACGTTTTTATTTAATTTAAAAGGAAATTACGTAACTAAACAACCACGCAATTCAAATAACTATTAAATATAAACAACCATACAATTAAAACATGTCATAGTCAAAACCCTTAAACTATGTCGTTTTGTGAGCCAACACAAAATGACGGTCTTATTCCTAAGGGACAAAACTTCTCGGCGCTCCCACTGGCTCCAAGCTCCATGGCTATCTCCTTGGCTCCGTCTTCGGGTCTCGATTTTATTTATTATTTTTTAAAGCATTACAATTTAATAGCGGGTTGTAAATGGCACGCAGGCCTCCCGTAACCAATACTAAAGATAAAATAAACATACAAAATCGTAACCATAGGTCAAAGGGTTGACTATGACAATAACAAATTATTAAACTATATTAATTTAATTTAATTTAATAATAACAAAAAAAAATGATCTCTATGGTTTTTTAAACTTATCTTGTTTAGGAAAAACCCTTATCAGCTATTGCTTAACCGTACTGGTTTCGATCCGAAAACAACTACGTCGCCACCAATCCAACCAACGATGGCAGCGGCTTGGTGCCACCACCACCGCCGTGGTACAAAAAAACAACAACACCACCATCGCCGCGACGTCGGCGACCAATCGGCCACCTTCGCCGCTTCGGCGATTAATAACCCGACACCAGCATCGTCTCAATCGATGACGGCAGCGACAAAGACACCGTCACCACCATCACCGTGTTTTGTTCGGCTTGGTGGTTCGGCCTTTGCTGGCTGTCCGGCTACGATCACCACCCGCATCGAGGCCGTAAGGCAGCCTGGTGTTTGATCGATCACCTCCGCCACCACAAACACCCCGGCGACAGCGGCAGCTTAACGCCACCACCGCCGCCGTCCTCTTTCTCGATCAGCAACACGATCGCCGCCACCACCACAAACGGTGGCGTGGCGGTGGATCTGGAGTACGACGGCAGCAGTGGCAATCGCCACCACCACCGCCGCCTCCGACGGTCTCAATCAACGGAAACGCTATCGCCGCCACCACCACAATCGGTGGTGTGGCGGTCGATTTGGAGAACGACGGCAGCAGTGGCAATCGCCACCACCACCGCCGCCTCCGGCGTTATCAACGAACACCACCACCACCGTCGCCGTCTCCGGCTTCGGTGGTTAAATCAAAATACCACCACCACCACAATTGGTGGTGTGATGGTTGGACCGCAACCCCGTCGCCACCACACGGCTGTGTGGTGGTCGTTTTAGTTCAACAGCCGCCGCCACCACCAATCGGTGGTGCGGTGGGCTTCGGTGTTGCGGCCGGCGGCCACCACCAACTGTGGTGCGACCGTCGGTGTTCTCCGGTGGTCCAAAGGCGGCGATTGGCCTGGTGGTCCGGCCGGCTAACTGCCGCCGTTCCACCGCCGACTGTTCCGAATTCGTTAGGTTTTCAAAATTTTAATTTTAAAAAAAACAGTTAATCGAATAAAAATCAAAATTTAACAAACCTAATTATCAAACAGTTAAACCTGATCTGTTGGTTTAAGAAGTGGCTCTGATACCACTGTTGGGGATCATAGGCACGAACGGTGCGCAGCGGATAACAAAAACGATTCCCAAACTTCGGATCCAACTTAAACCTAACAGATACAATCAAGAGAGTTTGATGATTTATCTTTACGCGAATAAAAATCTGGAACGCGAGCAGGGGGTACATCGCTACTGACACCACGCGAGAGGGTTGCTAGACCACCGTGACTGATCGGAAAAATCCGATCGATGTGTGAGAGAGAGGGGAGCCGACGGCTTCTTATGAGAGAAAGAGAGAGTAATTTTTGTGTGTAGGATTAATCAACTGATAAACCTTTAAGCCTTTATTTATAGATATAGATAAGGCAGTGTTTGATGCCAATTATAAAACCTTATAATTATCAAACTGATTAATAATTATAATTTCCTTTTATAATTATCCTCTAATTAATCTAACTGATTAATTTAACTGATAAATAATTTAACTAATTATTTATTTTCTCTCTTTAAATAATTAATAAACAATTAATTATTTCTCTCACACATAATCCAAATGTTCTCAATTTAGTGTGCAGCGGTGTGACCTACTTGTGTCTTATAACATTGGACACGGTAACCCTGTTACTGTCTCGCACACAATCCTAACAGTTCTTACAAAAACCTCTTGGGATGCAAACCCCCGGAGTTCCGCGGATGTAACGAGCCAATAACATGCTTGTATTGGCTTCGAGAGATGGAGATGGCATTCGAGGCAAGCGAGTGTGATGACTCCCAACGAGTCAAGTTCGCTTCACACCTTCTCAAGGGTGAGGCCCTAACATGGTGGAACTTGACCCGTACTTCTCTCACACCGGAAGTGTTAGCTAGACTCCCGTGGAGCGAATTCAAGAAGAAGATGCTCGAGAAATATTGTAGCGAGCGCGCTCTCGACAAGATCGAAGATGAGTTCCGAGGGATGAAGAAGGGCAATTCTCCCGTTTCATACTATGCAAAGGAATTCTTAGAAAGGTTGGGGATGGTGGAACACTTGGCCCCCGATGAAAAGGCAAAAATAAAGGCTTACGTGCGTGGACTACCGACCGAGATGAAATCGGGGGTTAGAATCGCAACGGTTATTACCTTGCACGAAGCTAACGAAGAGTCGGTGAGAGTAGAAGACGATATCGCCCAAGCCCGAGCGGAACACTACCAAGTCGGGCAGAAGAGGAAATGCGAAGAACCGTTGGAACAGCCACGTCCAACTAAGACGACTAATGACGAGAGACGAGGGGAGCCTCGTCGCGATTTATGGTGGTTCTATAAGTGCCGAAGCAAGCATCATGGGCCATGTCGCCGCGAACCTCCATCAGACCCTATCAGCTGCAGTAAATGCGGGAAACGGGGCCATATGGCTCGAGATTGCTCCATCCGGGGACTAGTTTGCTTCGAATGTAAAGAACCGGGGCATTTCATGAGAGATTGTCCAAAGTTAATGAGAGGACAGGTCAAAGCCTTAAGCGAGCCTATTGCAAGGAAAGACAACCAACCAAGGGCATCGAGTCGAGCATTTCAAATGTCTGCTGATAAGGAGAAGGGGAAGACTGATGTAGTATCGGGTAACCTTCCTGTTAACTCCTTGCATGTGTACATTCTAGTTAGTACGAGTGTCGCTCGTTCTTTTGTGTCAGATTCCTTTTGCAAATCTTTTCTACGTCTGTCAATACCTTAACCGATGTTTTAGCCATAAAAGTAGCAATTGGGAATCAAGTAATATTTTTGGGTAGTGCCATGATAGGTGTGTATTGATCCATGGGGGGGCATGCTTTGATGAATATCTGAAAGTGTCATCATTAGGTCGTTTGGATTAGGTAACTATTTTCTTGTTCTATAGATTGTGAAAGACTAGGACGTGAGGTGATCTAGTAGTTTTAATAATGGAATAGTAAGGGTACAGCGGTCTTAAGGGAATTAAGTGTTTTAGCAAGAACATTATAGGTCGAACAAAGGGTGCAAGTGAAATGTGGTGATGATGACTTAGGAGGAAACTTTTATAAGAATAAGGAGATTTGAAAGCGCTACTTATAGTCGAGTTGATGCATGATGGTAATCTTATGGATAAGATAGTAACATCTTGTGCCAAATAGGCGTGCAATTCATCGTTATAATGACAAGTATAGTGCAACTAGGTAATGGGCCCGAGTGTGGAACTAATTTGAGAATTAGGTGGGAATCTATGCTCGGAAGTCGAGGTTAGATCATCTGGAGTGACAAGTATGATTTTGTAGGCGCTAGAATGTTTGGAAAATTATGGTTGTGTTTACCAAGTGACTTCCCAGATCTCGATCATAGAGAGCATAGAATGGTGGTTGCATGGATGAAATAAAAGTGGTTATGTATGGCTAAGAATCGAGAAAACGTTACCTTTAGTTCAAGAGTGCTGATGTTGTGATTGGCTAAGGGAATTACATGCCGTGAGAGAGGTGCAAGATACCAATATGTTAAATTACCATAGAGAGATAAGCCTTTTAAGAATGTAAAATGATCTCGAAAACGTTGCTTATAATTGATTTACGAGGAGTTCGTACTTAGAAATTCAAGATTAAGTCACCTAAGGCAAAGTTAGAATTGCGTAGGTGATTGGACAATTAGAAGAGCTATGATAGTGCGAATGTGGAAATTTATGGATTAGTGGAAATTAGCAATTTGCTAAGTGAAGAAACTCAACTTCCTTATGGTATTCATAGGCGAGTAGACGGAATTTTCGAGTTTCTTTGAGAATTAATGACGACGGCTAGACACGGTTAGTGAGAGTACGGAGACATTCCTTGGTAGTAAAGTGACTCTTAGTAGTAAAGTGACCCTTAGTCGAGTGATCGACTTTAATAGGAGGCGAATGATGTATGGTACCTTGAACCATAGAATTTAGTCGACTCGATTTGGTCAAATTGTACAAAGAGCTAAGGTTTGCGTATTCAAGTGATATTATCTTTACAAAGTGTTACGTTCGAAGGATAGGCGTAAAGTAATGACTTGTGATGTTTTGATAAACTACCCTTAACGTAGAAGGTTATATCAGTGCTTTCTTTGAGTACATAATTAAGACTAGTATCAGTCTAACCGATTGGTATGGAGAGAACATGATCGACTAATCTTGGCAAATGATAGAACGAAGTTATCAATTGTGGTTCGGACAAGGAGTAATTTCGAGGACGAAATTTTATTTAGGTGCGGAGGATTGTAACACCCGTAAATTTCGGTTGTAATAATGACTCTTTATCAAAATTATGAGAATTAGAATTTTGGATCAAAACCTATATTTTATGATCTAGTATGTTAGGGAATTCAATTACGAGACCAACGGTTCTTTCGGAATCGAAATCGGAGTTATAACGAAGGAGATATGGCCAAA
This sequence comes from Centaurea solstitialis, assembly GCA_030169165.1. NCBI lineage: Eukaryota > Viridiplantae > Streptophyta > Magnoliopsida > Asterales > Asteraceae > Centaurea > Centaurea solstitialis. The sequence continues at coordinate 15,512,383 of CM058042.1, forward strand.
ACAAAATCCCACCGAAAACACACAGGTGCTAGCGACCGCTAGCTATCACACTAGCGATCGCTAGGCATCAATTTAGTCTTTTCTGTTGGAGCTCACTACCACAACAGGTTGCTAGCCCCCTTTTTACAAAGCTAGCGATCGCTAGCCTATACCCCTAGCGATCGCTAGGGGTGCTGCAGCAAAGGAAAACGGGTTATAAACCCTCCTATCTTCTTTATATCATATCTCTCTCATTTCTTATCCATTTGAGCTGATTCTTCTTCCTACATTCTCCTCTCTCCAAGATCTTCAAGATCCCATTAATGGATTGGTAGTTAAAGTAGCAAGATTTGGAAGCTTGATCTTCATCATCTTCATCTTCTTCACCTCATCTTCCACCTCCATTGTTGCTAGATTTGTGTTCTTCAAGTTCTAGGGTTTCTACTCAAGATTTGGCTAGGTAAGCTTATCTAAACCATTTGAGGTTGGTTAATCTATGTGATAGGAGTTATGAAACTAACCTAAGGTTCGATTTACTTGATTTTAGGTTTGTTCACGTATTTGACCTAAATCGGAAGATTTGGGGGTTTTGGGTGTAAACCCTAAGGTGAGTTGCTAAAATCATTTTGTTAAAACTGAGAGCACATCATCTTGTTTGATTTTACATGTCTTGCTTGATATTTGTGGATAAATATGATTTTGGATGAAATGCCTAAATTTCTAGGTTTAGGATTTGCCATGAAATGAATAAATGACAATTCTTGTATGAATGGCTCGGTTGGATTATTGTATACATGGAGTAGTTTATCGTATGGCACTAGTGTATGAGTTAAACCATGTGATTACATGATGAATGTGTTTATAAGAAATGCGTGTTGCTAAGTATGCCATGGATTGATGCAAAGGAATTGAATCCCGAGCATGTTGACTTACATGAAATGAATGAAAGTATTGAGACTTTCAATAATGCTTAAATTGTATAACTAAAATGTTATGGAGCACCGCTAGTCAAAAAGTGGGATGCTATTGGCCACTAGTCAAAAAGTGGACCGGGATGTCACTAGTCAAAAGGTGAGTACCCATATTTTATGTATACTTGAATTGGACAAGGTGACACTAGTCAAAAGGTGTACACTGTGTCGTTTTTTAAAAGAGATTGATTTAAAGTGGCACTACTCAAAAGGTGTGCACTTTCAAGTTTACACGAGTTCGACTCAGTCTTGGGTGGCACTAGTCAAAAGGTGTGCACCTATGTCCCTCGCCATTCGTGTGGCCGCGAATGTGTCTGGCCTCTGAGGTTGTCTAATTGAGTCTTCGTAGGAGGACGACAACGGGGTGTCTCGACTCTGAGGTGTAACTTGCTTGGCGAAAGTGGGTCGCTCCCACGGTTTTTAAAGATAAAAGATAAACCGGTTTAACATGCTACCTTTTGGTTGTTTACTCCAAATTTTGGGGTGTTACAATTTTATCCTTATTGTATTTTCTTTTTATTTATTTATTGAATATTACATCAAATTAGTTTTCCATTAATTATTATAAATAGTCATATAAATAACCATGAGAATGGATTGTTGATAATCATTTTAAATGCGATAAGTGCTTACTGGATAAGTGTTTACTGTGTAAGAGTCGTTTCCCACACTTACCAGATAAGAGTCTAGGTTCTTGGTTTCTTGCCTTATCTCTTACCTGGTAAGCTTCCCGATCCTCATCATGATCAATCAATCCAATAAATGAAATTGGTAAGAACTTATTTTCGTAAGCATTTAATAAACCAACTCTAAATCTTTTCAAACACAAAATCTCGATGGGTTTTTGGGACCTTTAAATTAATTAATTTAAACAAGTGGTAGTTGAAGTTGTGGAATTAAGCCATGTATGCGGCGGGGCTACATCATCATCTTGCGGCTTAGGCTTGGTTTGGCAAGCATAAGCTAGCTTATAAGCTAGTTGATAAGCTAGTTTATAAGCTAGTCCATCCAAACATGTACTAGGAAGCTAGCTTGCTTTTTGAAACGCTACTTTGAGTAGCTTATGAGAAGCTTATTGTAGCTTTTTCCAATTATACCCTTATTAATATTAATTATTAAATTCAAATGTACCCTTTTTGGTCATTTTACATACTCATAAGCTAGTTTTTGCCAAACATAATTTGTTCAACAGCTAGCTTATCAGCTACTAGCAAGTTTATCAATCAACAGCTAGCTTATCAGCTACCAGCTAGCTTATAAGCTACGCTTGCCAAACATAGCCTTAAGCTGTTGTCCCTTTCAAGAATGTCAACCTCTAGAAGTAATAAATGTATCATTTTATGGTTTTTACCCCTATGGTTTGTTAAAGATTCCTATTGTTGTATATGTAATTTCAAAGCTATGATTCACATCCTTATTTGTAATTAATTAGTAATAAATAGGCTTATGATTTATATCTGTAACAAGGTTTTGATACCCGTGCTTCGCTGCGAGTCATTATGTATATAACGTTTTTTATAAGTAAATTTTAAAGTTATAGACAATTTGAAGTTTAATTAATGTGTTTAATTAAGTGACGGTTTTAAAACCTCAACTATTTTTTAATACAAATATAATGTACTACATATAGTATATAATAAAATAATTAGATAAAAAAAATTCAATATTAGGCTCATTTCGAGGGTACCGACGATACGATTATAATGACGTAGTTTGTTAAAATTAAAATGTATTTTTTAAACATATTTTGACGAATATACGACATATGACTAAAACGTAAAAGAAAAAACAGAAAGTAAAAGATATAAAGTGAATCAATATTATAAGTCTAAGAGGTAACTTTTACGATTCAAATTTATTATAATAAAATTTTGATTAATGAGTTTGATTAAATGACATTTTTAGCCCTTTTACTATTTTTAAGTAAATATATAATCGTAATATATATGATATAGAATAAGGTGATTAGATCAAAAAATATTTAATATTTAATATTAGACCCGCTTTCGTTTGCAGGTTACCGTCCAATCAACCTGATTGGTTGTACTAGTAAGGTTGTGTCTAAAATTTTGGTAGAAAGACTCAAAGTAGTCTTGGATTCTGTGATAAGCAACTCGCAGTCGGCATTTATAATGGACCGTAGCATTTTAGATGGGCCGCTAATTGTGAACAAGGTCATCTCGTGGACTAAGAAGATGAGAAAAAAAATCCTCATCTTTAAAGCAGATTTTGCGAAAGCCTTTGATTCTCTAAACTGGAATTTTTTAGACAATGTCTTGCATCAAATGGGATTCGGTTTGAGATGGAGAGCTTGGGTGAAAGGCTTAACAAGAACAACAAAGTGTTCGGTGTTGATCAATGGTGTTCCGACGAGCGAATTCCGTATGGAAAAAGGGATCTGCCAAGGTGATCTACTCGCTCCCTTCCTCTTCATTCTTGTTGCGGAAGGTCTAAACGTAGCCTTTAGAGAAGCGCAAAGAAGTAACATCTTTAAAGGGTTATGTCCAGGTAATTTGCAAGAAGATCTCACGTTATTACAATTTGCTGACGATGCTATCATTTTAGGGGAGTGGGATCCGGCGAATGCTAAGAACTTAATCAGAATTCTTAAGTGCTTCAAACTTTGCTCGGGCCTTAACATCAATCTGTCCAAAAGTAGTCTGATGGGTGTTTCCGTGCCAAAAGAGGAGCTCCAAAGAGTTGCTCATTGGTTAAAGTGCAAAGAGGGGTCCCTCTCGTTCACATATTTGGGCCTTCCGGTGGGTGATAATATGTCCAAAGCATCGGCTTGGCAACTGATTATTGAAAATTCAAATCCCGACTATCGTTATAGAAAGTAAAGAATGTATCAGCGGGATGTATATGTTATAGAGTAAATTTGCAATTTTGTGTGCGTTAACTTGTCGTTCTAAACAAAAATTAAAGAAATGTGTTTTTCTTCCGTCTATCAAAAGCTCTTTTTTTTAAAGGTTCATCTAGGCTTTTCCTAGACTACATCCTTGGCAATTTTTACCGAGAGCTAAGACATGCTCCCCTGGGATTAATACTCAGTGGCTACCAATTGCACATGTATGGATTTGAACCTGGGTGGGAGCTAGCTACCACCCTTAGGAACTTACCACTACGCCACGCCTTGGTGGTTGAAAAGTTATACTCAACAAAAACCTTTGTAGTCCATACACACATATTAATCAACAAAGACAACTTTATCCATATAGGAAGAAAACCAACCAAACATCCTCTAATTTGGATGTGTATTTTGGTTATATGCGTCAATTTCACTCTCGGTTAACAACTTAACCTAATTTAACGTTTTTTTCGGTTTCAACGGGGAGACGGGCGAAATGTAATGGGTACGGGTCTTTATGTTATGATCCAAGGTTAAATCAGTGGTGATGGAGTTATGTTCTACTTCCACGGTGGAAAAGCCGTGATTTCGCCCTCGTCTCCGACACCAACCTCCAGATCAACGCCCACTTCATCAGAAACCGTCCCGTGGGCCGAACCAGCGACTACACATGGGTCCAATCTTTATCTATCATGTTCGATACCCACACCCTCATCATTTCAGCCAAAAAAGTAAGCCAGTGGGACGACTTCACTGACGTACTTCTAGTCAAATGGGACAGCCAAGAAGTGGTTGTCCCATTCGATGGAGAAGCCGAATGGAAGACCACCACCGCTGAACGCGAGGTGGTGGTCGAGAGAACCGACGACACGAACTCCGTGAGGGTCGCCGTCGGTGGGTTGGTGGAGATCGACATGAAGGCGGTCCCAATAACGAAAGAAGACGATAAGGCCCATAACTACCAGTTACCCTCAAATGACGCATTTGCCCATTTTGAGACACAGTTCAGGTTCTTGAATCTTTCGATGGTGTTGAGGGTATTTTGGGAAAGACTTACCGGCCAGGGTACGTGAGTCCAGTGAAGAGAGGGGTGGCGATGCCGATGATGGGTGGTGAAGATAAGTATGAAACTTCATCTTTAACTTCAACTCTTTGCAAAGTTTGCATCTTTAAGAAACAACCTTCAGCTTCAACCGGTTTGGCTGATTTCTAATTTAGGAAAGTTGCACATTTCATGCATGTTTGGGTTCTTAATTAAAATGTAAGGGTAATAATTGTGGAAATGTGTAATTTATTTTGTATCCATAAGTAACATAATATTTGTTTAAATGAAATATAAATTCATTGTGTTTTGGCATTGTGTTGTGACTCTTTAAATTATTTTTTATTTATACTTTAGAATTATTATCATGGTCTGCTTGCTATTCTGGAATCTGGATAGATCTTTGGGCTTGGACCAGAAAAAGCCCAATATGACCAAGAAGAAACAAAGAGCAATTTTAGTGGATTTGGGTTGGGCCGGACCCAATTACTTTGTCCAACATGTTCATTATAATTTGGTCATTCAACCGATTTTTTTAACGGCAAGTAAAGACACACACATGTTTTCAGGCATCCAAGATTCAAGGACACCTGACTAATCTTCGTCGTCTACGACTCAACTCAATTAAGGGTACCACTATGTAGTAGACCCATGATCATGGATATTGCCACATGTTCTTCATGGGATTCGAATACCATTCATTGACCCTCCTAGGATGTTACCTTACTACTGAGGTAGACATGTTTTGATACTTAACGAATTTGTTATCACATATTTGGAAGAGATTTATCTTCATTTGTCTTATAATATCACATTATTGACCATGACAATTGATTGTTACTAACATCTTAAACCCGATGAGCATTCACTGGGTAAGAGTGGGGTAGGACTTTCATTTCTTACCTCTTAAGGCGCAATTCATGCGTGGGTATTTGATTAAAAGTAATCAAAGGTTTAAAATTAGTTCTCACACTCTTATCAGAATGACACTCGTCATTAAAATAACATTTCTCTTATCATAAATTATTTTTGAAGTGTTTAGATTACCTTACCTTCTTCTTGAAAAAGTTAATAACAAGTTTTTTTTTTTTTACGAAACCAATTTTTTTCAAAACTTATTAAAAAAGAAAATAAGAAGATAAACAATTTTAATTATAATTACTTCATACACCCTCAAGAACATTTTTTTTTTCCATTTAAACAAAATTTTAAATGATTTTCAATTGTTTTGTCGTATTTGGTTCATTTGATGTGAATGCGAACTATTTTTGCTTTATTTTATTTGGAAAAATAATTAAAAAATTAACAATCTTGTAAAAAGATCCACCTTTTTGTTGTCCCCAAAAGAAGTGCATGAATAAATGGTTAAGCAAAGCTAGATGCTGTCCCATGTGAAACTTTCCAAATATGCTTAGGATTTTTAATATAATTAAATTTATTGAAAGATATATACATCTGAATATGTATAAAACTTGACTATGTATATATTTCTTGAAGTATCTACATAATTTAGTTATGCCAACTAGAGAATAAATTATATACTATTACATATGAATGTATTTACGTATATCATAATTGTTTCCTAGATTAAGTTATTTGATTATTTTACTTATTTGTATTATGTATAACTATTATATAATGTATAAAATTTTTAAACAACTTTTAAGAATAATTTATCTAGTTTTATCCAATTTAGTCATAGTCATATATACAGTTACAAAATACTAGACAAATATTTATCTTGTTCAATCCACAACCTTCTTTATGTAATCAAATTCTATCTTATTCGGTCCAATCATTTCTACCTTCCAAACACTACTTATCAATGAAATTAGTAGTATATACCGGTGTATTTAGGCTTTGTTTGGCAAGCATAAGCTAGCTGATAAGCTAGCTTATAAGCTAGTCCATCCAAACATGTACCAGGAAGCTAGCTTTTTGAAACGCTACTTTGAGTAGCTTATGAGGAGCTTATTGTAGCTTTTTCCAATTATACCCTTATTAATATTAATTATTAAATTCAAATATACCCTTTTTGGTCATTTTACATACTCATAAGCTAGTTTTTACCAAACATAATTTGTTCAACAGCTAGCTTATCAGCTACTAGCAAGCTTATCAATCAACAACTAGCTTATCAGCTATCCGCTAGCTTATCAGCTACCAGCTAGCTTATAAGCTACGCTTGCCAAACATAGCCTTAGCCTTCCCTTGTATTTGGATTGACATAAGTTAGCTTACTGAAACATTACTTGGGGTAGTGTTTGAAAAACGTATTAACTATTTGTTATTAATAAATATTAACTTTTAGCATGGTTCTAAATAACTCGTTATGGCGCGTTATGGCGTCAAGGCTTGGGGTCGCCGCCACGTTAACCCTTATGGCTCCACTCTAAGGCTTGGCTTGCTTGTAACGCGTTATGGCACGTTATGATGCGTTATTTTGTAAGTCTTGCGGTTACTTTTATATATAACTTACAGGATAAATGGTAACTATGCATGAGACTTAAAACTTAAATAAACATTAAAACTAAAATCTTAAATACGTAAATACTTAGTCTCATTCCCGTACATGGAGAGTTGAACATGAATTCTTTGAAAATTGGAGAAAGTAATAAGTAGGGATTCAAGAGATTTAATGCTAATTTTGCACCCATAATATCATTTTTATAAGCTCAATATATTTTGTATCAATGGTTATTCTTTATGTTTTTAGTTTTAATACTTGCTATGAATTTAATTAGTTTTATGATATTATTCAAAACACTGACATATACAAGTACGAGTGTATGTGTATGCCGCCTTAGGGCACGCCATGAAAAATGTCATGGTCTCGCCATAACTCATAAGGCTTGAAGATTGACCTCGTCGTTACGCCACGCCTCACGTCATTTAGAAACTTGATTTTTAGTCATCAAAATCAATTATAAATTATAAATTATTTTTAAATGTCATTAATTATATCAATTGTTATTTATTATGTTTAGTTATCAAATAAATAAATATAACATTATTTAAAATGTTTATATAACAATTCTAAATTTATAGATAATTAAAACATCATAAATAAATTAAAAATATTTCGTTTGATCTTTAATTATATTTTTTTAAAATTATTAATTACTTAAAAATATATAAAATCGATCAAATTTTGTTTATATTAGTAATTCAAATCATAGTTAAATGTAGAATTTTTTTAGAATTTTTTTTAGTAAATTTTAATTTTATAGTATATAATATATTAATTAATTTTATTTAAGATGTCATTTTCTGTTATTTTACGGCTAACTAACTTATCAACTATCGACCAGATGACCGCAACATATCCGGAGGTGGAAGATTGAAGCGTCCTCGTTGTGATTGTTGCAGGTATCTTTTTTGGAATGAAGGCAAACCAGTTAACACATGAATTGCTGCGAACTCCATGGCTTCTTTCTACCTCCTTTATTCCCCTATAAATACCTTCTCCTTCATCCCAAACCAAAACCATCCCATTCCCATTCCCATTCCCATTCCTACAGAAGTTTGAATTCAAATAATATGGGAAAATCATTCATTCTGGTAGCTTTGCTACTCGTGCTAGTCGCCATCGGAGCCACCAACGTTCGAGCTGACGACAAAGATCATGGTGACAACAGCAAGAAGACTCCGGCACCGGTAGTAACACCACCCAAGGATCAGAAACCACCGGCACATAAAGAGGCCGATGACGGCGGGAAAAAGACTCCGACACCGGCACCCAAGGAGCAGAAACCACCGACACCCGCACCTAAGGAGCAGAAACCGGTGCCGGCGCCTAAGGAGGAGAAGCCTAAGCCGAAGCCGAAGCCGTCTCCTGCCGAAGATGATTCTACCAACTACGACGAGTTGACACCCGACCCGAAATCAGGATGCGAACGGGCTTTTTGTAAGTCGAAAGGGGCTTGTAACTATAAGACGCTCCAGTGTCCAGCTGAGTGCCCCCAGAGGAAGCCCTCTAAGAACAAGAAGAACAAGGGGTGCCATATTAATTGTGGTAGCAAGTGTGAAGCTACTTGCAAATGTAAGCACACACAAAAAAGCCTTTTTGAATACCTAATCATATATACATATATATACAACAGATTTGGGATCACGTGATACTGAGCTGTTTTTATGAGACCGGTGATAATTTTTAGAGTGTTTTTGCTATTATATATATTATATATATATATATATATATAAATATCATGTTGGTCTCACATAATCCCAAGTCTATAATATATATATATATATACTTATTTACTGAACGAGTTCGAATTTTTCGCAGGGAGGAGGCCGCAATGTAACGGTTACGGATCCCTATGCTACGATCCGAGGTTCGTTGGTGGTGACGGAGTGATGTTCTACTTCCATGGCGGTAAAGGACGTGATTTCGCCCTCGTCTCGGACACCAACCTCCAAATCAACGCCCACTTCATCGGAAACCGTCCCAACGGCCGAAAACGTGACTACACATGGGTCCAATCCGTTTCGGTCATGTTCGACGCCCACACCCTCGTTCTCGCAGCCAAGAAGGTCTCGAAATGGGACGACTCCGTCGACGTCCTTCTCGTGAAATGGGACGGTCAAGAGGTGACCGTCCCACTCGAAGGGACCGCCGAGTGGAAAACCACCACCGGAGTACGAGAAGTGGCGGTCGAGAGGACCGACGACACCAACACCGTCAGAGTCACCGTCGGCGGGTTGGTCGAGATCGACATGAAGGCCGTCCCGATAACAAAAGAAGACGACAAAGCCCACAACTACCAGTTACCGTCAAACGACGCTTTCGCCCACTTTGAGACCCAGTTTCGGTTCTCGAACCTTTCGGATGAGGTCGAGGGTATTTTGGGGAAAACTTACCGACCGGGGTACGTGAGCCCGGTGAAGCGAGGAATCGCGATGCCGTTGATGGGTGGTGAAGATAAGTATGAAACTCCATCTTTAACCTCACCAGCTTGCAAAGTTTGCAGATTTCAAAGACAAACTGAGATTATTGCTATGGGTATAGCTCAATACTGAGCAATTGTTCTGTTTTCATAACATCATGTTTTGATGATTTAAATGTATTTTATTAATAAGGGGTGGAGTAAAGACCTCATGAATTTGATTATTCTGCAAATAAAAATGATTTTATTCTATGATCATATGAAGCAAAAGATACCGTTATAAAGGGCCATGTTTTCGTGTGTTATACTTAAGCACATGAAGCCTTTACTGCTAAATTTTTAACTATTGGATTTTTGCAGTAAATGTCGATGTATATAAAGGTTTATGTGACTATAGTGTGAAAATAATAATCTATACACATTTATATGCATGGACAGTAATGATTCCATGTAGATCAATCTATATGTATTCCGTGTTAGTTTATGTATTTGATGAAATACTATGCATTACATGAAAGATTATTGCATGAAATCGATAATTATTGATGAATCAAGTAATCATTCATATAACATGGCTAAAATGAATGGTTTTAGATAAGATTGCACGGTTGTAACATTGCATATATATATATATATATATATATATATATAGAGGAAAGTTCAAATGTGAACCACTTTTTGGTTGTGAACGTGAGGACAATCGAGATTGCGACATGTGGCGGCTTTGAGTGTGGTCCCCCTCTTTAATTCAATGCCCTCCCATGAATCGCGCCTAGTCATCCGCCGTGGACATGACGTGACGCCTAGTCATCCGCCACATGTCGCTCTCTCAGTTGTCCTCACGTTCACAACCAAAAAGTGGTTCACATTTGAACCCACCCCTATATATATATATATATATATAGAGAGAGAGAGAGAGAGAGGAAAAGAAATTCAAATGAGAAGTGCTAAAAAAAGGTAAAGTGGAGAAGTGGGCCAAGCTATTCAACTAGTCGAAAATTGCGACTTTAACCGTGAAGCATAGGCTACAGATAACGGAAGGGTAGTTTCGTAACTTTTACAAATAGAAGACAAATAAGTTCATATGTGAATTTCATGATTAATATATGATTACACGTGCATTGAAACAAAAAATACACAAGTGTATACCGTTATCAAAACCGCCACTCTTATTGGTTAAGTTATTGAAATGGTTCATGAAATTGTTTCATATGATTCTATTCTCGATGAAATTGTTTCATATATTTGTGTTTTTATATAAAATTGAAACCGTTTCATGTATTCTTCTCATTTCGATAAAATTGTTTCATGTATTTTCTCAAGTTTTTCATCTTTTCACAAAAAAGACATATATATATATGAAAAGCTTTTATCAAGAAATATATTATATTAAACAAATTTCATAAAATATTTTTATTAACTTAACCAATGAAAACCACTATTTGTACAATTTGCAAAATTAGAGCGATTTGCAACTGTAACTACCACTATATATAGGGTTGGGTTATATGAAAAATGTCAAATTTAATGAAAGTGTAGGAAATTGTTATCTATCGTTGCCTCATTAATTGGATGAGAAATTGATAATGTAAAAGTTTAAATCAAAGTTTAGGGACTAACCATGTAAACTTTCTATTCTTAGGATTGATGTATAAATACTTTTATGTCATGTATTGTAATTTAGACGTTTTACATGAAAGTAAGACATATAATTTAATTCTCTATCTCCGTCTTATTCTCTCTCTACTCTCTATTATATTATGTGTTTCATATTCATTTCTTACTTTCTTGATAGATTTTAGTGGATTTGATTGAGTTGATTCATTCTAGTCATTATCAGAAATGAAGAAGATTAGGATAAGATGGATACCTAATCAATTCTCCTTTAAAGTCATCATTTATGGAAGTTTATTTGATTAAAAGTAATCAACAAACGTATTTGATTAAAGAGAATATTTCATTTTTCCAACATTTTAAAATTAAAGACTCAATTTTTTCATAAATATTATAATTTCTCATTTTACGCTCTTATCTATAATTTATATCTATATTGAGGGAAGTTCATTTAGAAACCAAAAAAAGAGTAAAAACTTACAAACCGATGATTTTTTGGTTTAAATCAACGAAAACTCTTTGTAAAGTTATTTATTATGATGCAAATGTTTTATATAATTTATTTTTTGATGAAATCGTTTTATATTTTGGTGTTTTTTATATAAAAATGAAAATGTTTCATACATTTTTCTATGCTTATGAAACTGTTCTATGTATTTTCTTTAATCCTATGAAACCTTGTTATTTTTACAAAAAAGAACATCAAAAAATGAATTATATGAAACATTTGCATCATATTAAACAACTCTACGAAAAGTTTTCGTTGATTTAAGCTATGAAACCATGAGTTTATACGGTTTTTACTCTTTTTTTGGTTTATAAATGAACTTGACTCTATTTATATTATCTTATAAAAAACTATTTTATTATTCATTGATCTATACTATCATATGAAGAGACTAATACATTTAATTTAAAAATTTTATGAAATTTCAAGAATCTTACGTTTAGCCATCAAATATTTAAACAAATACTTCAAGAACTTTTTAAAATGTTTTTTGTAACAAATTATACCATTATAATTATCAAATCAAAACCTTTAAAATGGGCTCAAATGTTATAAGTTTGAAGACTCAGTAGCGAACAAATCGTTTTCAATTTTTTGATCAATTAACTTTAATAGTTTATATACAAATTGATACGTATTTCGTGTCACAACGCGTACGGGTACGTATATAGTATATATATATATATAAAATCATATATAACAAATAATTAATGTAAGACCAATGCAACTTAATCTACAAAGTTGTTTTTCTTTACGAAAGCACCCACCATGGGCTAAAACGAACGTTTTTGCATACCATAAGGTAGCGTTTGGTCCGCATAAAGTTTTTGGATGAAATGGAACATGTCAAAGGAATTTGACTTTAAAGGAATTATAATGGAATGTTGTCGGGTTTGACCGTCTGTTTGGTTGACATAATTGAAATGAAATTTGTTAAAGGAATTGGAATCTGTTTGCTTGGTTCACAGAATTTAGCTTTGGTATTGGAGAGAAATTTTGGTAAATGACTAAAGTACCCTTATGATATTTTTATTTTTGTAGACACAAAATGATTTAATAAATATTCATTAATTACTTTATTTTTTTAACAAAAATAGAATAATTATTAAATAATATAATAAATTAAAAAATTAATTAATAGAAATTAATAAAATAACTATTAAATAAAGTAATATTAATTAATAAAATAATTATGAAATAAAATAATAAAAAAACTTATTGTTATTGTTTATATTGGATCAAGGGTATACTGACATTTTGAAAAAACATAATTCCATTACATTGTTGTGTTCTCGAAACCTTTTTAACAAAGGAAGAGGAAGGAAAGTGAGAGAAATGAGAGGAAAATTAAAAAAACTAGTGTTCTCGAAAAAACTTTAGGAAGGAAAGGGAAGGAAGGAGAAGGAAAGTATAAAACAGGGTCATGTTCTCGAAACCTTTTTACGAATGAAATGAAAGGATTAGGAAGGAAAATAAGGATGACTTTCCTTCCAAAACTTTCCTCCCACATTTGGACGGAAAGCTGAGGAAAGAAAGTCATTTCCTTTCTTTTCCTTTCCCCTTCTTTTCTTTTCCATTCCTTCTATTTTCGAGAACATAAAGAAAAAATTTACTTTCATTTCCTTTCTTTTCCCTTCTTTTCTTTTCATTTCTTTTCCTTTCCATCAATTTTTTGAGAACACAACGTAAAATACTTGGTAGTTGCTAAGGATTTTATTGAAATCCTTCGTATGTGAAATTTGATGAAATTCAGAGATTTCTTTTGTCAACAAGAATGAACCAAACAAAGTAATGGAATCTGGTCAATGACATTCAACATTTTAATTCCATCCGATTTCTTTTAGAATCTGCAAACCAAACGCGCCCTAAGTTTTCTTGCAATCAAAGTTTTGTAGGAAATAGAAGTTGGAAAAAACAGCAAAAGGGACAAAAATTGCAATGTACTCTTATTTTTATCCTATTTCTTTGAGGATTAAAACGTCTCATGCTCGTCGTCTCATTGTTGCAAGTTTCTTTTTTGAATGAAGGCAATCTAGTTAAACATTGATTGCTGCGAACTCCATGGATTCATTCACCTCCTTTATTCCCCTATAAATACCTTCTCCTTCCTCTCAACCAAAACCATCCCATTCCCATTCCTCCCATAGAAGTTTTAATTCAAATAATATGGGAAAATCATTCATTCTGGTGGCTTTGCTACTCGTGCTAGTCACCATCGGAGCCACCAACGTTCGAGCTGATGACAAAGATCATGGTGGCGACAACAGCAAGAAGACTCCGGCACCGGTAGTAGCACCACCCAAGGATCAGAAACCACCGGCACATAAGGAGGCCGATGACGGCGGTAAAAAGACTCCGGCGCTGGCACCTAAGGAGCAGAAGCCACCGGCACCGAAGGAGAAACCAGCGCCGGCGCCTAAGGAGGTGAAGCCAAAGCCAAAGCCAAAGCCATCTCCAGCTGAAGACGATTCCACCAACTACGACGAGTTGACACCCGACCCGAAATCAGGATGCGAACGGGCTTTTTGTAAATCGAAAGGGGCTTGTCAGTATAAGACGCTCAAGTGTCCGGCTGAGTGCCCCGAGAGGAAGCCCCATAAGAACAAGAAGAAGAAAGGGTGCCATGTTAATTGTGGTAGCAAGTGTGAAGCTACTTGCAAATGTAAGCACACGAAATGACTCTTTGAATACCTAATCATATATACAATAGACTTGGGATCAAGTTATACTAAGTTGTTTTTGTGGTTCAAGTTTTTACAATTGAAACTTCACAACAAAACACCGTGAAGATAATCTTTACAGTGTTTTTCCTGTGAAGGTTCAGATTTTTTTTACCTATACAATGTTTTGCTGTGAAGTTTCAAATGTAAAAACCCGGTCAAAAGAAAACATGTTGGTCTCACGGGAACCGAACCCATAGGGTTGGGTTACGAACATGTTTTCGTGAGATCATATCTTTACATCTAAAACTTTACAACAAATCATTGTGAAGGTAAAAACACTCCAAACCTTCACAACAAAAACGCTGTGAAGGTTACCTCCATGGTGTTCTGTTGTGAAATTTCAAGTGTAAAAATTACCAAGGACGTAGTCTGGGCAAACCCAGGTGAACCTTATAAAAAAAAAAAAGGTTTTACAAAAACATGTTGGTCAAATATAATTCCAAGTCTATAATATATATATATATATATAGTTTACTAAACGAGTTCGAATTTTCTGTAGGGAGGAGGCCGCAATGTAACGGTTATGGATCCCTATGCTACGATCCGAGGTTCGTTGGTGGTGACGGAGTGATGTTCTACTTCCATGGTGGTAAAGGACGCGATTTCGCCCTTGTCTCAGACACCAACCTCCAAATCAACGCCCACTTCATCGGAAACCGACCCAACGGCCGGAAACGCGACTACACGTGGGTCCAATCGGTCTCGATCATGTTCGACGCCCACACCCTCGTTCTAGCAGCCAAGAAGGTCTCGAAATGGGACAACTCCGTCGACGTCCTTCTCGTGAAATGGGACGGTCAGGAAGTGACCATCCCACTCGAAGGAACCGCCGAGTGGAAAACCACCACCGGAGTACGAGATGTGGCGGTCGAGAGGACCGACGACACCAACACCGCCCAGAGTCACCGTCGGCGGGTTGGTCGAGATCGACATGAAGGTTGTCCCAATAACGAAAGAAGACGATAAAGCCCACAACTACCAGTTGCCATCAAACGACGCTTTCGCGCACTTCGAAACCCAGTTCCGGTTCTCAAATCTTTCGGACGATGTCGAGGGTATTTTGGGGAAAACTTACCAACCCGGGTACGTGAGTCCGGTGAAGAGAGGAATCGCGATGCCGTTGATGGGTGGTGAAGATAAGTACGAAACTCCATCTTTAACCTCCCCAGTTTGCAAAGTTTGCAGATTTCAAAGACAATCTGAAACTGTTGCTGCTGCTGCTATTGCTATTGGTATATCTCAATACTGAGCAATTGTTGTATTTTTATAACATCATGTTTTGATGATCTAAAAATGTATTTTATTAATAAGGGGTGGAATGAAAACCTCATGAATTTGATTATTATGCAAATAAAATTGATTTTATTCTATGATTATACGGTTGTGCGAAGACAACGATAACGTTATAGAGAGCCATGTTTACGTGTAAAATATTTTACGCACATGAAGCTTCTACTGCTAAACTTTTAACTACACCTATACAAGGGTCACCAAACGTTGCTGTCGAGACTTCAATGTTGCAAGTTCTTGACCCGATGCACGCCTGTAATGTTTAGCAATCGTAAGATGAAACAGTTCACGTAAACATACACACAAACTTACATAGCCAATGGTTCAAATGAGAAGTAGAGAACCGATCCCAGCCTTACATACGGTTAAGATTGGATTTGGCTGGTCCTGGTCAAGAATTGCGGGTTTGACTGGTCAAAATTTGCGACTACGCCAAAAATAGGGGTAGTTTTGTAACTTTTACAAATAGTCGCAAATGTTGACCATATGAAGGGATAGAATCAATTCTTTACTTCTCATATATTTAGCACTTTCTCAATTGAAAACCTCCCTATATATATACATGCACACAAACAAGGTAAATATCGAAAGAGTACCTTTTGTAGGATCGAAAGGGCGTCGGTACTTCGGCATTCACCATGACTGAAACTTCCGCATTTCCCTTGAGGTGTTCCAAAGCTAGCAAACTTGATTGAATCGATGACTTGATTAGGATGAGGGCACTCGAATGAGACTCTTGGCTTTGACTTTGACTTTGATTTCTTCTCGACTTCTTATCCCGAGTCCACGCTTCCATGGGGAGCGGGTGAGATTCCGAGACTCGGGAACACAAGCTCTCCAACTCGTGTGTTGCAAAAGAGATTTGTGTCGGGTTCCCGCCGATTTCCTCGAACAACACCAGTACGTTCCCGCTCGGTTTCAACCACGATCGCTGGTACATGGTATCTGCAAGATTCATTCGATCAGTAAAATAATCATACTTTCGACAATATATATACATACATATATTATTAATATATATAGACGGAGGTTCAGCTGAAAACTCATCTATATTTGCTAACGTAAGGACAGCCGAGAGGCGAGAGCACGACACGTGTCCCATTCAGTCTGAATAACACAAGATTGTTCAGACTGAATGTTCATGATGAATAATGTAACATTCTGTCTGAATAATGCATTATTCAGATCAATGTTGGGTTATTCATCATGAATAATGAATAATGCATGAACATACAGTCTGAATAATTCTGGATTATTCAGACTAAACGGGATACGTGTCACGCTCTCGGTTATCCTCACATTTGTGATGAAAGATCAGTTGACTTCACTTACAGCGTTTGTGACGGTTTCCCACAATTCCGGAGGCATTTCGACGAACTGTATGGCCCTTTGTAACTACAAGAGTCCACACAACCGCCATTTGGGGAGCTATAAGAGGCCAATAACGCCCATGCTTTCTCCGTTTACCCATGCCTCGCCTTTCCCCATCCCGGTGAAGTCTATCGCGATCGGATCATCACCCGCAGGGGCATTAAAACTCGTCTGTTTTAGCATGCTTAATGGTTTAGCTACGTTGAAATCGGTCTGTTTTATCATACTTTCTAGTTCTAGAAAAGCTTCGATATTACCTTGTACCATATCAACGGTTGACTTTTAGGAACGGAAGACCCCAACACCCAAAGCGAAGAACCTCCCGTGTATAAATTGAGTGCTTCTCCTTTTAGCCCCACCTGAACATGTAACCGTAGATGTCGATACATTAGAAGATATGGTCGAATCCCCAAATAGTCGTATATATGTATGCATGTATATATAGGGTCATGTTTAAGGGAAAACCTTAAAAAAACGGAAAACTGAGGAACACCGTTGTATCCCTTCATGGCGATGAAGTACTGCCCAACCAGATATTGGCTAAGCCCCCTTTGTACATAGAAATATATTTGTTGAATTTGCAAAAAATTTGCATAAGTTTTGGGCACATGTGCAAAAAAATGCAAAGAAACAACTTATTGTACTAATTTGGCATGTTGCAGAAGTGAAAAACAATTTTGGTCCAATGAAGGGCTACGAGGGTGTTCCTCATTTTTCTGTTTTTTGAGGGTTTCCCTTGAAACTCCCTATATTATATATATATTAATGGGAGGATCAAACAAGAGCAATACCTATTTAAAAGAACAAGAGAACCAACAAAATCATATATGATTCACACGACTTTGCAAGTCGCCTCCAAAGTCGCACACGTGGATGTTCTCAAGTTAATGCAAAATCATATGTGATTTCGTTAGTTTTCGTGTTCTTTTAAATAGGTACTATTCTAGTCGCTAAATAATCCCGTATGTATCCCCACCTGGTATGTCCACCGCTGAGACGAAAGGTCAACGGTTGACCCGTTCTTTAAGCCATTAAGCTGCACCGGACCAGTAATACCCGCACCCTTTTTATCAAAAAACGCGCCATATTCTGTACACAAAGATGATCCAAGTACCAATTATAATTTTCAGTTATTCACTCTTAACCCATAAAATAAATCTTTAAAATTTAACGAGGAGGTCAAACCTGAAGTCCAACCGTCACGCTCAAGAGATCGAGTTTGTTCTTTCCGGGTTTTACGGTAATCGGGACATCCTTGGAAACACCAGGGTTGTTGGCATTGCCAATTGCACTACCTACAAGATTACAATTTCAAAGATTCATCAAGAAAGATAACCGGAAGTTCCCCTTTGACTTCTTTGTTGACTTTCGAGGTACCTGCGAGTTGACCTTAACGAACAAATGAAAAACATGGCCTAGTGATTTCACATGAAGAACGTCTGAGACCCTCTTGAAGGAACGGCTCGTCACCTTTAATGTCAGTGCTGCAAGATAACCATAGGAAACTCTTTAGAATCGAATAGCTCACCATAGCAGTCGGTCTGAATGGTTTGGTGCGGGATGATTAAGTGGTCAGAATGATCAAGACACTCTTATGATACAGTGCAAAAATGACATATGGTTGTTTGGTAATAGTTTTTTAGAACCATTTATTTTGTCATCTCTTAGCGATTCAGAGGTTGCCTCTTAAACAACTATTAAGAGGCAAACAACAGAACATTCGAAATTCTCGTTATACCTTAATGAATACCACAGATAATCACTTTGATCAGCGGTGTGTTGATTTGCTCCACTAATCCTTGTTTATTGAAGCGTTATCACTCGAGATCCCCACGGGTTCGGTAACATAACTCCAATCCGATGAAAGTGCATCTGAAGCACTTAACTCATCTCGAACACTTGTAGCTACAAATCTTCGGATGGTTGACACAGAGTTTATCTGTTGAAGGTCAAGTTAGCAACATAAAGTTGACTTTTAAGTCAAAACCGGACCGACTTAACTCTCAAATTCCCATGGATTCTTAGGTTTCTACAGAACTTTGATAACACATCAAAGCTTATAAGAAATACTGAAATTAGTATCTTGTTGGGGGTTAATCGGTAAAGAAACCTGTACGATCGATGAACTCGATGGGTGTTAGGGTTGACCATAGAAAGTCAAACTAACCTTTGCATGTTGAACACCACATTCTTGCAATCAGGCAAGATGCTAACAGACCAAGCAGGCAAGTGATAAGAATTGCCCTTGAAGTTCACAGTTGCATCGTTTTTGGTATCTACGTTTGCCAAAAAAGCGGCACATCCTGAGATGTTTGATAGACACTGGCCTACAAACGACACAGAAAAAGTCACGTTAGTTGGTTGTCTGGAGTCCCACATCAGCTAGACACGGACCATCAAACCTGTATATATAAGGGCTCGTTTAGCAAGAGAATTAAAAGGGGTCCCACGTATCCTCACCTCTAGATTGTTACCAAGAGAAGTAGTCGTTGGATCCGTTGCCAAAATCGGTTCTTCACAAAGCTTTATCGCCTTATGTAAGGTCTTTCAAATGACCCCACTTAGGTTGTCGAGGCGCTCCTGCATCGTAAAGATTGAACGGATACGCTAATTAGTAGCATCTTCAAAAGTAACAAAATGTTGGAGTCCCACATTGAACTACACTTGACCATTTCTCCTCAATACCTGTTTAAATTCTAGGTCCGCCAAAAATGGACTTAAATTTGCGGATGTAGCGATATTTGGGGAAAATATGATAGAAATGGATGGGAGACCAATATAGGTAAGTTGATTGGCTAGTTGAGGCAATTTCCCGGAAAGTAATATTGTGTGGTTCCTCATACCTTACAGGGTAGCAGAGCCAAGGTCTACCTCTAAAAGGGACTAATATGAAACTAGACCGCAAAAGTTTAAGAAGAAATTAACCATACCGTACTCATCAAGTGGAGCATCGTAATCATAGCTTGTCGCAATAAACGGTCCTCCGTAGTGGCCAAAATTAGTCCCACCGTGATACTGAAAGAGCACACACGATATCCACAAAAATTTAACATCTTTAACCACGCAAACCGAAAACCTAAACACAACACACCCGACACATATAAACTAACCATATAATAGTTCTGGAAGGTGCCGCCTCGCTGGTAGAACCGTGCAACCGCGAAAGCGATATCTTCCGCTGGTCTAAACGGCACCGCACCGCCGAACGAAAGAAACCATCCCGTCCAATTCTCGGTCCACATCGTGGGCTTGTTTTTAGCATTTGGAGTGTACCCATCACAATAAAACCCATTGCAAGTATCTATCTACATTCGTAACCAAAGAAAACCACACGTTAATCGTTACTATTCGATCTCGAGAGTTAAACTAAACTTCATTCGGGGTTTTTCTCCCGTATTACCATTGGATCAGGGGCATCCTTTTGCTGGCACATCACCCATGGCACGCCCGTATCTAACGATGTGGCCATACTTGCCGCCCATTTGATGTAAGTTTTCGCAGCAGGACCGTAAGCCGAATCGATATTACCATATTCATTCTCAATCTGTCATCAAATAGACGCAAATAAGGGATTGTTTGTTAGCGGCTTGATGAGAATCATAGCTTATTTGGTCAACTATACATGACTATTCGGTAGTGGCTTAATGATATGGAAAATAGCTTATTCAATAAGCTTTTAGGAGGGAACTTTTTGCAGAAAGCTAAGTTTTGTCCAAACCTAATTCTCCGAATTAAAAAATACGCTCCGTCCATCTATGAGAAAACCCTTTTATATAAAAATCTTTCGAATCTATACAAATGGATTAAGACACACAGACGACTTTATTCATACGGGGGTTAAATAAAAATCTTTCCAATCTATACAACTTAAGGACTGTTTGTTAGCAACTTAATGGGACTCATAGCTTATTCAGTCATGACTCTTTGTTGGTGACTTAATGACATAGATAGTGGCTTATTTAGCAAGCTTTTAGAAGGGAACTTTAGGCAGCAAACCCGTCTCTCCAAATTTAAAAACCCTCTTATATAAAAATCTTTCCGGTCTATACAAACCGATTAATCACACAGACAACTTTATTCATACGGGGCTTAATGGAAAACTAACCTGAGATAAGATTATCGGTCCGCCTTGAGATGCATACAGATTCTCCTCCTTCATCATGTCAACTATCTTGGCCGTAAATCGCTTCATTTCGGCCTTAAAAATATCCCCATTTGATCAACAACTACCAGATTAAATCATAAAAATATAAATCCCTCCTAAAGAAGCTTAAAGAGACTAACAAACCTTAAACGGCTCGTTATCGGTCCGAAGCTCGATTCCGGGTATGAAATGTAACCAAACAGGAAACCCACTGTCAACAAAAAGAAACCAATGAGAATAGCTTAATATAGCTTAAATCACTATGAACAGCTTAATAGAAACAGAAACAAACACTAACCCATAATTCCATTCTGCACACACATAAGGTCCAATTCTAAGATGAACATAAAGACCAGCCTCACCCACCAATTTTCACAAACTTAACCAAATCTTTTCTTCCTTCAAAATCATACTGTTCCAAGTCCAATAAAAAAATGGGTCTTAATTAATTAATTACACTTCTAAAAAAAATCAAGAAAATTTTCAAGATTAATTAAAAAAGCACCTGGTTCTTAATGGGTTCATGCAAATTCCAGAAAACATATGTTTCAATTACATCTAATCCTCCTTCTTTAGACTTCTGAATAAGCCCTGCCCACATCTGCAAATTCAAAAAAAATTTAAATAAAAATCAAAAAAAATTTAGTATAAAGTTAGAATAATTTTTTTTTAGTGAAAAATGGGAATTTGTGTCGGTGGGTTAATTATACGTCAGGTGTGCTTCGAGGGTAGTGAATAGAACCGGAGACCAGCAACCGCCGCTTGCCGTCGACCACCAATGCACGGTGGTCGTACGTCACATTGCCGCCGATCACCGCCGTGACCGCCACCGCCACCAGAAAAGAAGCAATAATCAAGAAAACACCCCTCATCTTTAATACCCTTTAACTTTAATTAAATAATTGTGGCTTTTTTGTTCAGCTTAAATAATCATCTTCAAAAAGCTTGGTTTCTTAAAGCATTTGGTTTACTTTTGCTTGGGAAAATAAATTGGAGTAGTAAGGAAAGAATCAAAGTGAAATGTGAAGTGAAAGATGAAATTCAAGAAAGATAGTGACTGAAACTCAGATATATATATATATATATATATTGTGTGTGTGTGTGTATGTATGTATCTGAGGTTATATATGGCCGGAGATGACACGCCACCGTTAACCTTATTAGTCACGTGTCGTTTTTATCTTGTTCGATGAAAGCTAAACTCGATTGGTTGCTCAGTAAGCAAGAGAGACAGACAACACATTATATATATAAAATTCATGTTAATTTATTTAAAAATGTTTTTTTTTTTTTAATTAAGGTTGTGTTTGACAAAAATAAGTTAGCTGATAAATCTTGTTTTTGGAAAGGGTATCTTAGGCTATGCTGTCTACACTAATTTCGACAATTTATGATTCTAAAACATTATCCCCTTATAACTTATTGTGGGTGTTGTGTACGCTTAGATTCGAACCCTTGGCAGATGGAATATTCCACCACATCTCCCAAGGCTCAACCATTACGCCACAACTCTTATGGTTACCATAAGCTATGTTATAAGCTTAGTTTATTGAAACAATATTCGTCGAAGTAGTGATTCAGGAGCTTTTTTGTGGTTTTTTTCAATTATAATCTTATTAATACTAATTATTATACTCTAATATATTTTTTGGTCATTTTATATGCTCATAAACTAGTTTTTATCAAATATAATTACTCATAAGTTTGTTAATCAACTACTGACTAAATTATTAATTAACAACTAATTTATCAGTTATTGACCAACTTATCAACCACATGCTAATTTATGGGGTAGTTTCCAAACAATGAATTTGGGAATTTTTGAGTTTGAAGAATAAAAAATGATAATGTTTTTGGGGAATGATGATAAAGATCGGAGAAGAAGGACAAGCTGTGGCAATCAATCACGGAAATGTTAATAGGGGAGGCTACAGATTACAGAGATGTGAAATTTATAAAGGAGTCACTTTAGTTTCTAGAAATGGACTTTGAGCCCCCTGTGGTTTGGTTGGTTGGCCGGTTATATCCTTGTAGTTTGGGGCTCATGTGAAAATGTGAAATTTGGCGGGACCGACCATGGGTGTGGCGGGTACGGTTCGACCAAGAATTTAATTTGGAATCTTGTGGTATGTGTCCTTTTTTAAGTATTTAAAAACAAGTTTGTTCTAATAATTAATTGTGTTTTATAAGTGTCGTTTAAACCTCTTTAGGCTATGCGTACCTAAACTCTTCCAACCACATTATCACATCAGTATCACATTAGTTTTTCCATAACGTCACAATGACCTCTCTGAAGCCCTCTTTGATTAGTATTTAAACCCTTTCAACCTTCTCACCTTTTAAATATTTAAAACATAACACACACACAACAGCTGTTATGAGCGGTGTGGCCACGCCGCTCCAACCCCCAGCCCACCGAACCCTCCCCCCGGTGTACCCCAGCTCGCCGAAGTCGCTCAAACCGCCGGCTTTGAAACTGCCCAACCAGGGCCGTTCCTAGAGTTTTTGATGCCTTGTGCGAGATTGCAAAATTATGCCCCTATGTATATCTTTTAAGACAAATGAAACGATGAAAGAAACGATATTTTAAAAGGCTTAGACGACTTCATTAATTAAAATAAAAAGTACAAAATGGGGGGGGGGGGGGCATAAAAGCCAAAACCCCAAATTACAAAATACGAATTCACTTCACCTAAAACCCCAAATTACAAAATACAAATCTACTTCACATAACCCAAATTACAAAATACAAATCTACTTCACCTAAAACGATGTCTTTGTGCATTTTTTGAAGCAAAAATCTCAATCAACTTTTCATATTCGACATTCGCTAAAAATTTACTTTCAATACTCAAAATTGCTAACCCGTTTAGCCTTTCTTGACTCATGGTAGACCGTAAATATGACTTCAACAACTTTAGCTTTGAAAAGCTTCTTTCAGCAGATGCCACCGTTGTAATAACTCGTCCCACATCGGTTGGTGAGGAGAACAAAGCATTCCTTATAAGGGTGTGGATAACCTCACTTGGCATGAGGCCTTTTGGGTGCGTGGACTCGGCCCAAGAACAAAACCGTGCGGGTGACCTGGACTGGGCCCAAAGCGGACAATATCGTGTCACGGGTATCTGGGG
Organism: Centaurea solstitialis; assembly: GCA_030169165.1. NCBI lineage: Eukaryota > Viridiplantae > Streptophyta > Magnoliopsida > Asterales > Asteraceae > Centaurea > Centaurea solstitialis. The sequence goes on from CM058042.1 coordinate 15,536,893, forward strand.
GCGTTACAGATGGTATCAGAGCCAGACCCGGACCGATGTGCACAACGAGGGCGTTGTGTCCTTGAGGGGGGGAGAGTGTAATAACTCGTCCACATCGGTTGGTAGGAGAACAAAGCATTCCTTATAAGGGTGTGGATATCCTCACTTGGCATGAGGCCTTTTGGTGTGTTGGACTCGGCCAGAACAAACGTTTGCGGGTGACCTGGACTGGGCCCAAGCGGACAATATGTGTCACGGTATTCTGGGGGGCGTTACAACCGTGGACAGGACAGTCAGCAAATCCGTATGCAAGCAAACATTTGGAAACATATCCATCTTCTTTGCAAACTCAAAATCTGAATTGATGTCCATGGCTTCTCTTTTTCGTATGATACTTCGATGGTAACATTTCCTGCAAAATTTGAATTCCATAAATAAATATTTCCATCAACATCACAATCATCGCCATTTTGTTAATGCAACTTCAAGGTTCATAAACAAGTTTTCAATTCATCATCATCCAAAATGAACCAACTTTGACCATCAAACAAAAAAACCAAAATATTGATTCACAAAATTTTCATTTGCTCAAATCTAGTCTTCAATAGAGACAGAGCCATATCTACTTAAAACAAGGAAATAATCAGTTTCTAAATGGACTCTTGAGCAGTTGTTGCTCTCTTTTTAGTATTTGGAATCTCATCAAAATTGTTTTTTCTAAACAAGTACGCTTTATAGGACATCAGGTTCAATTCCAATTTCATTTGCAATTCTTTAGTTTTCAAGGATTGCAAAAGTAAGGCCGGTTTTCTATACTTCTCAAAATAACAAACCAATGACTCTAAATTGTGCACCGCACATCAATAACAATCCCTAATTGTAATCTTTTGCTAACCAAATTGATTTTGTATAAAATTTCATGCCAAATCACCGAACTTACGATAAATTCAAAACTTGAAAGTTCACCGTTCACCAAAGATTCCGCATCTCTACTCCATTTTCCATCATCACTAACTTGAGGCAACCAACCCTATCCTCCGCTACACACAGCCTTAGGATACAAATTTAGTCAATTTTTCATGCATGATTTTACTTTTAATAAATTCTTTTTCATTGTTATTGAAATAGTATCAAGTTTATATAAATTTATGAACCTAAAAAATACTTCAATTTTTTTCCTTAAAAGTTTATATTTTTTTATCTAGGTTCGTAAAAAAATTACATTATTTATGTAGGTCCCAAAAAATTTACATTTCATATATAGTTCCGTAGAAAAATTACATTTCTTATAATTACGGACCTAAAATTATAGCCTGGAGCTATTTTTGTAAAAAGTGGAAAGGAATGGATAAAAATGAAACTAATCTTGAAAATAATAATTAATTTGTTTATAATTTCCATATATTTTTTTTAGTAAACCCTTTTAACTAATTATAAATAATTCTTATATTTTTATGAATGAATATTATGAAGTAATATTGTAAAAGTTATAATCATGATGAAATAGTTAATTTGATATATATTAAAAAAATTCATTATTAAATATATTAATTCTTGTATATTATACAAACATTTATTCCTTAATTAAAAATTATGTAGTATTTTTATATTAACACCGACGTACGCTTATGATAAACCCCAAAAGTTCCAGGATAGGCATCAACCAAAAGGACAAATATGTAACTCTCCTTCCCACACACACCGCAAATATAAGTCTACTTAATTGGCTAATTGTGTATTATATTAGTCTAATTATTTATTTAGTTTCTTTTAAATTCAATTTATAAAAATACTTGCTAAAAAAATACTTCATAATCTTTAAAAGACAAAACAAGTAACATAGACAAAACTTTACATCCACTTTAATAATTTATGACACAATAATTCGGTAGTAAAGTTTAAAACGTAATGATTTAGTTGTTAAAATCATAAAATTATGATGGCCAAAATTATGGATGTTTATAAAACTACTTATATTATTAAAAAAAAGGATTAATCTAAAAATAACATCACTATAAAAGATAGTTTCTTATTTATTTTAGTGGGTAAAAAATAAATTTGTATTATATCTTATCATAAACTCTACTTTCATATCTCAAGAATATAAGATACATCACCAACTTTATTTTGATTTGTTTATATAAATTGATATGAATCATGTTATGGTGGTTGCACCTTTATAGCAAAATTGATTGGGGTGGGTGGATAGTTCACATTGGCATCGACCAACCACCCTTTAATTTGATATTGGGGCCGAGCCTATTTCTTACTTAACTTGATCTTACCTTAATTTGATGGTGACTAAATCAGGAACAGGAACTCAGAATCAACTTAGCGAGTGTAACTAATGTTTTTTTGTATTGATTAACAAAAATGCTTAAAAGCTAATATAAAATTATAATTTTAAGAATGTTTCGTATCGCAAAGTTTACAAATGATAGCACCGTAATTTCGGTTGTAATGAACGATCTTTGATAAATTAATGGGGTTTAGAATTTTGGATCAATCTTGCATTTTGTTGGTTAATTATGTAGGAAATTCAATTAGGATCACATCTTCGAATCGAAATCAGTATAACAGAAGAAGTTTGGCCGAACAAAATCTCAACCGAAAAACATCAGATTGTCTAGCGATCGCTAGCTTCATACTAGCGATCGCTAGCAAATTTTCAATGCTGATGTTGGATCTCACTACAAAAATATCTGTCGCTAGCACTATTTTTCAAAGCCCGGATCGCTAGCATAAAACACGATTGCTAGTGTCTGCAATGGGGGAAAAAAGGGTTAAAACTCCCCCTCACCACTTCATTGGTGATATCTTTTCTCATTTCTCATCCAAATTATGCTGATTTTTCCTACACACTCCCCATTTTAAGCTCTTCACATCTGTGGAAGTGGATCCCACATTTGGAGTAGCTAGGTTGGAAGCACATCTCACTCACTCTCATTTCTCCATTTCTACCTCTATACCACCTTTGTTTCTTTAAAAATGGGGAAGGGTTAGGAGTTCTCTAGGTTTTGTTCAATCTCTACTCGTTCTTGGTTAAACCTTTGTAGGTTGGATCTACATATATGTATAAAGCTATGAACTAACCTTAGGTACATTACTGATTTGAGGTTGCTCTCATCTTATGACTAAAATCGTGATTGGGGTTTGGGTGTAAACCCTAAGGTGAGTTGCTAAAACCATTTTGTTAAAACTGAGGACACATCATCTTGTTGATTTTACATACCTTGCTTGATTATTGTGGATAAATGTGATTTTGGATGAAATACCTAAATTGTCAAGTTTAAGGGTTTCCATGAATGTATGATGAACTATGCTTATATGAATGACTTGGATTATGTTGTTGTATCCATGAAGTAGATTATCTTATGCTACTATTGTATGTGTTAAATCCATGGGTTTGTATGATGAATGTATTTATGAGAAATACGTGATAATATGTATGCCAAGGAATTATGTGAAGGGATTAGATTCCAAGCATGTTGGCTTATATGAAATGAGCGAAGGGCCCGAGACCCTCGGATAATACCTCCTTTGATGATGCTATGCTAAATTCAATATCGAGGTCTTGTATGCAAATATCATGGACGAGATACTATGCTAAATTCAGTATCGAGGTCTTGTGTGTAATAAAATGGACGAACCAACGCAATATTTCCACACCAAACAGTATTGGGGTTTGTACCTATGTCGTCGGCATCTCGGGTGACTCCTTGGTGCGCGGGCCTCGGATGATGTTGCCATGCTAAATTCGGGACATCGAGGTGTTTGGAAGTAACGAGTGATGGGGTATTGGTTAGGGGAAATGGGTCGCTCCCATTGTTTCCGAAGATATAAATTAACCGGTTTAGTATGCTACCTTTCGTTATTATCATGCCTCTATATATATCTCACATGTTTTAACATGCTTTTTGTATGTACGGTATATTATTGATACACCTCACTATGCTCCTTTAGCCTAACACTTGTTTGGTGTCGATGTGTCTCTCAGGTACTAGGGACGCGGTTCCTAAGTAGGCTCGGGATTAGAGCGAGCATGGGGGGCTGTTGGAGAGACCGGTCCTTGAGACCGCGAGTTTGACCGTAGAGCGATAACCCTTTTGTAGTCTTCTTCCTAATAGGAACTAGACTAGTTGGTTATTGTATTTATTCATTCAATTACAAACGTTGTAATTATACATTACTTATACCCCCCTGTTTTTTGGAAGAGCTCGCGCTATGGCGTACATTATATTACCATCTTTCTATTTTTTTTTTGAACGGCAAAAGGAGACCCGAAAGGAAAGGAGCTTCGGCACGGCCATCACCCCCACCCAACGGGCCCAGACTTTATTGAAAGTTTTTGTTTACCCTAATATTTTGTGTGTGTACATACATTATTAAATAACCTTGTATTTATGTTTATCCCTTTTGCAAATTTTCTAGCTATGCTATTGATTATGACTTGAATTTGTGTCATTAGCATCAATAAATGCAAATTTAAGCGTTCATTGGACCACATAGCATAGTGGTTCTCAAAGAATGTTATATCTAAATAATATTCTTTTAAGGTTAGTGTAATTAATGTAGTTTGTTCAAATAATTAAGAGATACATTAGAAATGGTAAAATACCCATTGAAAAATTTTTGATAGATTATTGGATATACCCATGAAATTTAAACATATGATGTGTCGTAAAACCTTCTGTTTCTATACATATAATCTAAATATTTCGTTAATACAACTGAAAGTCTGAACTCGTATGCAAACAAAAAATGATCTTCCAATAAACATTTTCATAAGCAAACAAATGTAAGCACATATGAATGATTGAGGGGGGAAAAATATACAAACCCCACCCACCACGTGACCACGCGACTACATCCTATAATACTCTATGTATGTGACTGTAAGTTAATATCATCAAGATATGGACGACTAACAAATTCAACAATAAATTGCATTCCTATCTTGAATACAATCAATACATATTCGTTTCTTGTATATCTAGCGACTATTGTACATGACTTTTATTAAAACACGACTTTTCAACTTAGCATTAAAACTATTGTGATTAATGATCTAAAAACAAAAGCAACTAAAAGACGTGTATCCATATCTAAGTTAGATTTGTATTTTATAAATTCCTTAAATAATAATGAAATATCGACAGTTTTGGCATTGACATTTGACAATTACCAACAATTACTTACATTATACATATTTCATGACCAAGTCATTGACATGGTGTTTTCTTTGTCAAATAAATATTGAAAACCGTATATCTGCTCGATTTAAATTAAACTTTTTCCCTTCAATTTTGTGTTCCTAACATTTTAGCAGTTATAAATTATATATGTTGGCTTGGCATCCTCAGGCACCAAGCAAGATTCTTAGATAGCATCGTGTGTAAACATTATGCATTTAATGTAATATTTTGCAATACTAGAAGTTATACCATGTAGACATCAGGACGATAAAGTTTTTTAACGTTGCACCATAATAAAAAACATATTTTAATAAATTTTTACAAAATCTTATTGTCAATTGGTTGTTCATTGATTTTCAAGTTGAAGTCTCAAGTTAAATTATGTACAATCAATTTTTTTTTATATAAACAGTAAATTTGAAATTAAGAGCAAAAATCTATAAAAAAATGTCTCTAATAGGACCTGAATCCATGACCTCATGGTTATAAGGTAAATAACTAACCAATTCAACCAAAGGAAACTTGTGTCTTTATTGTAGTTTCAAATATATATGGTGGCACACGACAAATTGATACGGTGGCACCGAAATTTTTTACACTACGACGCAGAAATTTAAAGGTGGCCCGTGCCACCGTATGCCCTTCAATAGCTCCGTCCATGGTAGATATGATCAACAACCAACTATTATTCCAATAATAGAAACATTTTTACATTATCTAACTTTTATCACTATTTATAATTGAAAATTGTTTTTTGTTGTATGACTTTTAGTTTATTATTAAAATAAATATAATAACTATCAATAACTTCGTATGTCAGCTAATTTCTTTTACAAAAAGTTAATCATATTTGAAAAGAAATACTAGCTGACTTGATCCAGAATGTGTACATATATTTGTGGTGTAAATTTCATGTGGAATAATGGAATGTTGATGAATTAATTAGGCAGTGTAAAAATGACCATTTGTGGTAGGTAGTCCTTCATATTTGCATGCCATTTTAATGATATTAATTAAGCATTGCCCTTTTAAATAATAGATTTTTAAATATGTTCTATGTATAGAAGGTTTAAAATACAAATTATCTTATACATATTATTCATACAAATCAATCATGAATATTTAAATGATGAACATTTATTTATTTTGTTTATTAAAAGGTGTCATGGGCTATGTCATATTATCCGACAAATTATAGTTGTAACTTGTAAGACATATAAACTCAGTGTCACAATTGTTATGGATTTTGAAATTAACCTCAGACAGATGGAATTTCATCCATCTCCTAAACCTCAACTACTACCCACAACCTTGTGATATCTATTTTCAGAAAGATGATTAGAGTTGTTAATTATCATCAATATTTGATATAAGAATTAAAAACAATTAAGATATGTATAGAACCAGACTGTTCATTATGTTGCACGGTTGAGATTGGGACATAGTTTATACTTTATATACATAGAGTTATAGAGTTTTGAAACTCATAAAACCGTGATAACCTTGAGAACTTGATGCATTATATGCTATTTTATATGATTTATTTTCATCTAAGACTAGGATATAGAATATTGCTTAACATTTCTTTCTTTCAACATGTTTTGGTTTTACATATATTTTTTTATAATATGATCTTTTTGTTTAGATTGTAGAAACAAAAATGCATGTAAAAAAGTTTCACATTGTGAACCACGTACATTTCGAGCAACATATATATGTTCATCAATGTATTAAATGCTAGATTAATTGTGAGAAAAAAAATCATGTAAACAATACCTAAGATAAAGTGATTCGTAGTATTACCACAATTATGTGCATTTTTTAAATGGTTCAAGCTCCCTATATACACATTAATTAGTTTAGGTTGTGAGGAAAAATCGTAAAATAATTTAATAATTACAGATACCACTTATTGGTAATATTCAGTCTGAAGGTTTTTGTGGCAAACCACTAAACTTCCGCAAACGGCAATTGGTCCAGTATCCCTAACGTGAAAAAAATAAAAACACAAATACACCATATCTTCCAATATTAGTTTGTGAACCATGTCATACATTATTGTTTAAAAAAAACTTTTTACAGAGTGTTTCCTTAGTTTTATAGGGATTTTTTTCTCCTGAATCTCTGATTATATTAATATAAGTGGTTAATATATGTAATGATTTATAATAATGTGATGGGGCCAAAGTCAATGAATAGGGATTATTTTCGTATTGACCGATTGCATTCCAAAAGTGTCCAGTATCCTTATAGTATTGAACAAAATAAATTACACTCTCATCTAATAAGAGTGAAGTTTATTAAAATAAAATTAGAAATTTCGATATTATTGTAAAATTAGCGATTAACGTGAAACTGGTTATGTAACATATTCACAAAATAAAATTATAATTGATCAAACAAAATATATGCAGTAAAATCTAATCATAATAATACATAATGAAGAATTACACTTTCATACTAAATATTATTGAAAATTTGTATTATTTTACCTTGATAATAGCAAATATTCTCTGATAATAGTACCTGAATAAAAATCATTATTAATTATTGACTGAATATAGTTGCGAATAACACGTGACAATCTGCTTATTCATGTTTACTCAAATCAAATTTGATGCTTTCATTTGAACTAACCTGGTCATATATGGAATACATTTATCAATAAGTAATTTAAGTTAGGTCAATGAAACTCTCAAATAAACGAAAAACAGAGGAACACCCTCCTAGCCTCCATTTGGACCATATCCACTTGTGCATACGAGTAATTTTGTAATATGTATACGTGTATATGCGTAGGCACATAATGCACTTGTGCATAAAAAACCGAAAAATAACTCAGGGGCTTTTCGTTCATTTCAAGGAATGGAAATAGAAATTAAAATGGGAATGAAGGAAAATGAAAATATAAATGAGCATCGCATTGATGTTGTTTGGTTAACCCAATATAATCAATCAAAAAATTGTTTCGTAGTAAAAAAAATATGTTTCTCCAACTTGAAAATACAAAAGATGTTTCATTTAACATCCATAGATGAAACAATGCATGGAAAAAAGAATCAAGAATAAATAAAATTTTCATTCCCCCCCCCCCCCCCCAAAAAAAAAAAAAAAAAAAAAAAAAATTGGTCACGAATGATTCCCTTTTCTAACCCTCCAATACCCCCAACCAAACACACCCTCAAATTATCCATATATATAAGTGTATACGATCCAGATGAAAGATTACAAAAATATTCATCGGTTTTCCATTTTTTGGAGGTTTTCCGTAAACCTTCCTCTATTTAATTAAACACGTTACATTATCCTTCAAAGGAAAACTTAAGTAGAAAAGAAGATAACATATATATAGCTAGGAGGTGTTTTAATAAGTTATCCAATCCCATCTCTTTCATTGGGATTTATAGGTGAAAGGGTTTTTGTGGTGGGAGACCAAGAAACCACCACCGCCTGACACCACCACCACCACCGGCCACCACCACCGGCACATGGTCCACACCCACTAGAAGCCGGAAAAAGAAGATAAAAACACCAAAACACCATTGACTTCTTAGACCAAATTAGGTTGGTCGTGGGGCCAAACCCTTTTATGCTAACAAAGAAAAATGTAACGCGTATTCATTTTTGTCAAAAAAAGTATCCTTCTTTAATGTTTTCCCTACTTTTTAGGGAATATTTTGCTCCTGAATTTGGGATGATAAGACATCATAGTAGTCATAATATGTAAATAAAGATGGTTAAATATATATTTAGCATATATTGATGTCTTTATTTGTTGGATGGGTTTATGACAAAACATTGAAAAAGAAAGAAGAATACGATACAAATTTGGGGTTCGTTTGACGGGTGATGGCATTGCCATAGCTTCATTCCTTGTGTTCTTTTTTGTTGCCATTGAAAAAGAAAAGGACAATTCATGTGAAACATTCGTCTATCTAATATATATATATATAATATATATATATAGTGTTTGTTTTTATAGGTTTATGTCAAAACATCGAAAAATAAGAAACTTATGATAATTCATCTAAAACATTCATCTATCTTAATACAAGGTTGTGTGATTAACATGGTTACATTCAGTCAAAACTATATTCACAAAAATAGGAAAAGTTATAATTGAATCTAAAACCAAAGGTAATAGTAAATATCTGAATTCCATCAAATTATACAAATGAAGGAATTTGACATTCTTTAGCAACTAGTAACTATTTTGATGAAATGAAATTTATATTTTTTTTCTCTTCATAATACGAGATTTACCTATGATCTAATATAACCTAATAAAAAAAGTATTCTATTAAATTATTTGATAATATTTTATTGCATTTATTATTTTATTAAAAACATTTTTAGCTCAAAATAAAATATTTGATGATCAAAATTTCATTTCAAAAAGGTATATTGGTCATTTATCAAAAGTCCATTATAATTTCAATGCTATACTCTCTAAACTAAACAAACATATTATTATTTAATATATTTAACATATTTCATTTCAATTCTGTTAACCAAATAGGTAATCAAATATATATGACAACATTTATTCCAATTCTTTTAAAAGATTTCATTTCACTCAAAGTGTTATGTGAACCAAACGTCTCCTAAAATACATATTCTTTTGATTTCAAAATAATATATATGACATAACTTAGGAGACGTTTGGTTCTATTTTACGCTTAATTTCAAAATATTTAAGAACAACCTTAAAAATTAAACGGGTATATCTTTTAGATTGTTATTTTTTTTCTCTTATAACAGTTAAGTGAGTGACATATAGAAGCGCCTCGGTTCCTAAAAAGTCTGTCCAACTAGAGTGGTTTTTATAACACTTACCCGATAAGTGCTTACCGATAAAATTGAACATTGTCATCTATCATATCAGATAATATTTTAGTCTCTCGAAACGGTATCTTATGCATCAATTTACCAGTAAGCGCTTAACGGCTAAGATTCATCAATCTCAGTTACCGAGTAAGACTTGCCATCGTTCTTACCGAATATCATGTTAATCCAGTATAAATTTACAAAGTAAATACTTGCGCTAAGTAAACCGCCTCTTAATTTATTTTCTTTAAAGTTTCGCTTGATGAATCTTCCTACTTGACACTACGCTATGTTTCTAAATTTTATAAGTTATCATCTACTGAAGCACATTATAAATACAATAGTCTATTAATATCTAAATAATATATTAGATAACGATTCACTAACCTAATTATGGATTTTGATCATAGTGATTGGTCTATTCCGATTATATATTAATCATATCTTGGGAATATATGATTTGTTTTTTTAATTGTAGGTTTCTAAGATGATTTAATGTATCAACTAATTTTTTATTAGAGATGGTCAAAAAATTAATCTTTGCCGGGCTCAAATCGGCCCAACCAGTGATCCAATAATCGTTCGTATTCCCGTTTTAGATACGAAGGCCTGTTAAGATGTATGAGGTGTGGTTATGAGAACCGGTCCCGGGCCATGTCCAAATCAGTTTTATAACTTTTTTCACGTGATTTTCAACATATAAAAAAATATATTTTTAAATTTGGCCAATGACATTAACAAATACATGTTTATTATAATTGGGTTAATCATATACACTAACAAATTACATTTTTTTAAAGGGTATCCAAGGCTTTGCCTTCGATTAATCCCGACAAGATTTATCTACAGCTAAGCATGCTTAATCCCCAGTGATCACAATTTGAAAATGCCTGAATTCGAACCTGAGATAGAAGGGTTAACAAGTCACTTCCCCACATATCTTAACCAGTATGCCACAAACTTGTGGTTAAAAAACAAAAAACAAAAACTAATTTTTGTTATAACCAATTTTTGGTTAATCAAACATACAACCAATATATTTTGTTATTCAATTAAACACACTTAAAGTTATATTTAGAATTTAGAAATATACTTCAAAATATATCTCAAGATAAATTATAAACTAAAAAGTTAGAGTTGATCCCATAACAAGTCCCAGGGTATGTCTCGTTTTCGGTGGAATATTGTGATCGGTCCTTAACTATCAGTCCTATACAGAAATGGGTTGGGTCGGACCCAATTGGCCATCTATATTCCCTGGGCAAGCACGCTAGCATGAAGCTCTGGCATGTTGATTTTCATCGCTATAAGGGTTTTGGTAATGGTTAGACCCTAATCCGAAAAATAGTACATCTCCTTGAAACCTTATCAACTACACCATAACTCAAATGGTTGGTAATATTCTATGACATACTATTAGTAGCATTTGATATACTTGAATTTGATTTGATTGCATTCAATTTATGTGTTGCTTCCTTACACATTTCACGTGGGAAATAAATAATACAACCACTTAACTCTTATGGTTTTGTATAGTTATATACATTAACAAAATGGATTTTAAATTAAATGGCGGATTTAAATTATTTTTGCAATTATCCGTTTGCATCCACAATCCAAGATATTATTTTCATTTTTTAACCTTGTCGCAACAAGACAGTCGTCAACACCTACATTCATCTTATCACACGTAGAAATTGTTCACCGACCCCAAAATCTTCACCAATTACTCTTTCTTTTGAATTTTAAAATTTATAAAAACGTCACCACCACCTCCTTTCCCAGGATCTTATATTGCTTCCTTTAATTAAGTTGACACTTATCTTTAAGCCATCATTAACTCAATCAAGAACGCAACAACTATTTATCTTTGAATACAATATTTGGAAGGAGAAGATGAAAAGATTCCTGTGTTGGTATGCTAGGAATCCGTCCTCTATGAAGAAGGGTGAAGATAAAGAGCTTATAAAACAAAATCAAATTATATTAAATTTTAAATCATTATTATAAATTGAGAAACAATTTTCAATTCAAACAACAAAAGAAGTTACATTGGATTTTACCTGATTATTAGTATATTAATGTCAAACAAAAATAAGAACAATTATTGTATTAATCGAGAAAAAATATTATCATTTTAGAATTAGAAACATATGCTGAAACACACACCTAGCTACATTCAATAAAATTACCTTTCGAAAAGAAAAATATACGTTCTTTTGGAAAAGATTGAGACTAGAATGTATATATTGTAAATTATAATTTTATATGTACAATTCATTTAGTTTATACTTTATATTGTGTTTTTCCATTTTACTATATTAAACATTAAATATGCTATAAAATGAGATGGAAATTTGTTGATTTAAATTAAATTACAAAGTGTTGATTTTCTTGGACCCCTCAATAACTATTATTTATTCAATATAATTTGGTGCATTTTATGCATAACTTATCCTTTCATGGATAATGGAACTAATGTCATTTTCCAATAGAGATGAAAATAAATTCGAAGTGGGAGGACAAAATACATAACATAAGATAATACAAACGTTAATCATCAAAAACACGGTTTTCAATAAATATTGACAAATAGATGTTTTTTTTTTTTTAATTTATTTTTTCATAACAGCCAAATGGTAGTTTGCAAGTCACGAAGGCATATAGAGGTTTAAATGCCTTCTCTGTTTCACCTAGTCTTAATTTTTATTTATGTCATATATTGCAATCAACTGAGACAGTGAATTCTTGTTCTATCTCATGTCATGTCAAACATGGGATGGTAAGTTTTATGTTATCTCGTCCTGTGCCATATGCCCATATACCAAATGCAGCCTATGTTTAGAGTTGGGACAATATAATAAGACACATGCCCCTTTATTGTCTGCCCCCTACTCTCTAATAGTGACATTTTTAATCCAACTTTGAACTTATGCACATACCCACCTTTTAACAAGAAACTTGCTACGGTATGCAACAACTGTGTTGTTTTAGTTTATGAAGGCAACCACCTAATTAGTTGTCTGATGATGATTGAAAATGTTATTGTCGTGATCGAACATGTATGTTGATTTAGCAATAAGGCTCATGCTGATTTTGTTTCTGATGGTCACCTCGTTTGTATTTGCTATTAGGTACTGATCAATTATTGTTTTCATTGGGAGAATTACGTTGATGTGATGTTAATTCTTCTCAAATGAAGCTTCACATGTGAAAAAGTACGGAATAATCATTTTCTAATCTCCGTAAAAGCAACAAAGTTTCACCATTGAAGCTCGATACCAAGACCCACAACTAGATCACATGTAGGGTAGATGTATACTTTACTTTGGGGGAGGGGGAGGGGTTCACTATAAAGTCTCAATCTTTTGTATTGATACATACATCTTTTGACCCCCCAAAAAAAGTACGATCCTACATTACCACAAGGAAGTCTATTTTTTGCAATTATATTATATTATTTGAATTCTGACATCCATCTCTAATGTTTTTGGGTCCGTCACTAATACGATGATTTTTTAAAGGAAATAACATGAAGTTTAATTCACATGTGAAACTACACAAGTCCACCATTTATGTAAACAAAATTCAACATCTATTATATGGATAAGCCTCCCTTGTTGGGTGCACCGTTATTAGTGAAAAATCACATGTGAATATTTATGGTGTCATTAGTGTTTGATAATTCATTCAACAAACATTAGAGCTTCACATTATCACATATGATCTCAATAAATGATGCATGTATCTCAAAAAAATGTAATTTAGAGCATCCACAGTGGTAGAACCTCCAACAACCTCACTTACCATATGTTTTCTTATCACATTATTGTACCTCAACAAACTAAGAACCCTCTTAAAACTCTACAATGGTAGTTCTTATAAAAACCTCAGTTCCCTTTTCTTATGTAAACTATTATATAACAAAAAATGAAACAATTACAAAAACCTAGGTTCATGTTCAAGCATCCGGGTTCCAATAAGAACCCGCGATTAGGCAAAAACTTCTGTCCTACAGTGAAGGTTCATGTAAAAACCCAAAAAAAAAAGAACTCATAAAAATCTCCATTGTAGATACTCTTATTATGTTTAGTTAAAAATTTAGTTGACAACTTGAGGTACCAAAGATTATTCCAGTGTGACCCCCACATATTCAAATAATGGTTCACATGTGATGTTCACATATGTATCAAATTTCATATGGATGAGAAAATCGCTAATTATAGAATAAATGAAAAGGTATTACACGGGTGTTAATTTACAAAAAAGAAAACGCTCATTTTCTTGTATGCTTGATTTAATTATTGTAATTTTGATTACATAATAAATATTATAGATGTTAGCGGTTAGAAAGTGCGAAAACCAATCAGTTTAATCAAAGCTATGAAATACGATAGGCATTTTATACTGAATGGAAGAACACCAACCAAATTTGTACATTAATACATAATACATTCATACATACTTGTCGAATACATCAAATGTTTTGATCTCTTAAGGGGGTGTTTGGGATTGCATATTAAAACTCCTTATTTGCTTATTAAAACTCTTTATTTGCTTATAATGGAGTCAATTAGCAAATAAGAAGTTTTATAACTTGTCGAATACATCAAAATGTTTTGATCTCTTAAGGGGGTGTTTGGGATTGCTTATTAAAACTCCTTATTGCTTATAATGGAGTCAATTAGCAAATAAGAAGTTTTTGGTGTTTGAATAAAGATTATTATGGAGCCAACCGACAAATAATAAGTTTTCTAAGAAGTCAAAATCATCTAACTTTTTCAATCACCAATAATAAACATAAGTCCTTTTAAATAAGCAATCCCAAACATTCCCTTTTAATCATTTTATCGTGAAAATTAAGATATAATCATTAAATTTAAAAAAAAAATCCTAAAAAGTATATTCTAAAGTCTAAAGTCTAAATTGAGGACCAAGACATTTCATGTGGTCCAGTCCATTACTATAATATTGGGTTGGGCTATTTAACTACTAAATCACAAGTTACAATAATACAATTACAAGCCCATTAACAAAATTTCATAACTACGAAAATGATTTTTAGAAAATGACTTATCGAACATTATGTAAGGATCGATATACAATCAACATCTCTCAATTCAATAAGACGACTATATGTTGCTTATACATGGTCCAACTACTTGTTTACGTAAACGGGAATTATTTGAATTTATTACGTTATTTAAAAGAACTTCGTTAGTTATAAAACATTCTTTAATTTACTTCATTCATTTAAATTTGAAGTTTTAAAGTTAATTATATTTTTGATACTTAAGTTACAATTTAAATATTTGTTGGAATTTAAATATTTAAGTTACAATTTAAATTGCAACAAGTTACAATTTAAATATGATATGATAGAATGTATCAATAGCTTTTGGACTAAGTTAGGAAGCACCCCACCTTGTTATGATATCTTGTGTTTTTCTGCCTTCTTAAGCAAACTACAACCTGTCTTTCATCATTCACATGACCCTCTTTATTTATGTTACTCCAACCAATAGACATGTTCACATCCATTAAAATCTACTGTGTCTATACAACAATTTCTTCATGTTGTTATATTAGTGTCATTAATTATTTTGGTGTGACAGTAATTTTTACTTGAGATTGATTAGGTGAAATAGTTCTGAAACTTACTAGTTTTGATTGAGTATGAATAAGAAGTCTCTAGACTCAGAGCCTCAAAGCCTTCTATCCAAATTAAGCTTCTGAACATGCTTCTGAACATGGTGCCTCTGAACTCAGAGCTTTTGGTCGGTTGTAACTGTTATTTAATCTTACCCATTAGTTGATTGATGTGCAGTTACGTATTAACCACCAAACTGTCAATCTCTCGTATAAATATGTAAAACATGAAATTTGAGTGTACATAAAGACTCGATTTTATAGCCTTTACAATTAGAGTTACCATTTTAAACTATCCCAATACTCCGTTCGTGATACTCAAGGCTAACAAGGACGAGTTGTGCATTTTGAAAACAAACATTACATGGTTCAAATGCTTACGCTGTTCGTATACGATCAAAACCACACCTTTCTAACACACCAATTTTTCCGATCTTGTAAGTTCAAGAATCTTCAAAATTACGGTATTACCTAAGGATTACACACAAAACCCATAAACTAAAACATCAAAGACCAGAACAAATGTCGTTAACCGCATCTCAATTATCAACGTACTTATCAATATCAAACACTTTTCCAAGTCGAAATCGAATAAAAAGATTTAAACTTATAAGCTAAAAAAAGGTAATAATACACAAATATGATGGGATTGAAGGCGCCAACATAACTATATAATTGCAACATACCACCAACTAAAATTGTAATCTTTTCAACCAAAAACAACCACATCCCACCAAACCATTACACCTCTCAACCCCATAAAACCCCTCTATGCCCACAAACCCTCATCATCCCAAACCCCCTAATTTCAAGATTTTCAAGATTTCACCCTTCTTTTTCTTTAAAAAAATGGCAACCCACCACTTCCAATTACCACCACCCACCTTCAAATTCTTACTACCACTACTCATCCTCACCACCACCACCATCACCACCACCCTAGCCCAAGCTCCGGCGCCGGGGCCGGCCGGCCCCACTAACATCACCAAGATCCTCGAAAAAGCCGGCCAATTCACCACCCTCATCCGCCTCTTCGGCATCACCCAAGTGGGAAACCAAATCAACACACAACTCAACAACTCCAACAACGGTATGACCTTATTTGCTCCGACCGACAACGCCTTTTCCAGCCTCAAGGCCGGAACCCTGAACTCGCTTTCCGACCAACAGAAAGTGGAGCTTCTACAGTTCCATGTCGTCCCCAATTTCCTATCCACCTCGCAGTTTCAAACGATTAGCAACCCGCTTAGAACCAGGCCGGAGATAGCGCCGACGGCAACTTTCCGTTGAACATAACGACCTCCGGCAGCCAAGTGAACATAACCACCGGCGTGATGGATGCCACGGTGGCGAACACGATTTACACCGATGGGACTCTTGCGGTTTACCAGGTGGACAAGGTGTTGTTGCCCATGAGCTTGTTTGGGTCTCCATCACCAGCACCAGCGCCGGAGCCGTTGAAGAAGAAGAAGTCCGGCGCCGATGTGGAGGCTCCGGCGGCGGGCGATGGTGGCGCCGCCGCTGATGCTTCCGGGGCGGTTGGTTTTGGTGGTGGTCACTTGCATGGTTTGATTGTGTTAATTGGGATGTTTTATTTGTGAAGACCGTCAGGTAAATTTGGTACAGGTGATTTTTATTCGGAAACGATGGGCCCGGTTTTTTGAATGGTTTATTTGGAGGGAAGTTATAGAGTGGGATGCGTGTTTTTTTTTTGAATAATTACCAACTATATATGTCATTTGTGCCATTAATTTTGTTATTGAAGTATATTGGGTACGATCGATTAAATTGAATTTGATATATATATTTTGGTTCTAGATTTTCAGTTTGTTTTATACATGTATGTGTATTGTTAGTCGAGTTAAAAGCGGAAAGGTTTATAAATTTTAAAAAGTATTAACTATTATAAGTACGTTAGAAAGTTAAATCAAGTCTTCTAAATTCGTGGGTGAAAATTAGTACCGACGGATTTCAAATGAAATATTTACATCAGTAAAACGATAGATATTAGATATCATTGAAAATGTACCATTAAAGCAACATCGGATCTCTCGTTTAGGTTTTCATCAACAAAAAAAAGTATCTTAAAATTAACCAAAAAAGAGAAAAAACTTTCAAAATCAACCAAAAGAACTTTCCTTAAAGAACTCATGACAAAAAAAACTAAAAGGTCTTTTGAAAGTTCCTTAGAGCATCTCCAACAGCTTCCCTATATTTTCTTTAAAATGGAGCACCAAAAACCAAAATCTCTAAAAAATATTGCATTCATCTCCAACAGCTTCTCGATTTTGGAGATTTCAACATTAATTTTAATATTAAAATATTACATCAATCTATTAAAAACTATTTCTCTCTCTAAATTATAACTTTTCAAGGATTTCTATTGGATCTTCTAAAGTATAATCATTTTTGGAGTGATCTTCAAATATGGAGAAAAAAACTCTCTCTCCAATTTTCTCCATTTTGGGGATAAGTTCAGGCCTTTAGGGATGCTATTGGAGTAGTAAATCAACCAAAATCTCCATTTTTTCGCACTTTTCTCCATTTCGGGATGCTGTTGGAGATGCTCTTAAAACGATAAAATTAGGCTAAAAGTACATTGAGTGACTTTACGTGTATTAATCTATCTTAATCATGTTCCCACCACGAAATTTTCTTTTGGATCCGCTACTGCAATAAACTGAGGACGGATAAATGTTTATTGCGTCAATATCCGTAAAGAGTGTTTGGGATTTGCGCTTGTAAAGTGTTTCTTAACTTTTTCTAGTGCAATACTCGAAAATAAGAAGGTTTTTAGTGCTTTGATGGATTGAAAAAAAACTTTTACCGATTGGATGCTGGTAATAAGGAGTTTTTGAAAAGTTACTCTGTTCTCTCTTATTTATTTATTTGTCAAATACTAAAAGATAATTTATTAGCTTATTACGTTCTGGTACCATAATAAGATAATATTAACTTTTTGTAAGTGTCTGGTTTAACTCAACATAAATTGTTTTAGATAAACAACCCCCAACACCTCCTTAAAAGATGAGTATATCAATAACTAATAACAGACGAGACAACGATCAACAGTTTTACTAGATAAGTAAGGATCAGTAAGTGTTTTTTGTATGATAAATGTTTAGTAAAAACTTATTTTGTTGGTCATAAATATTAACCGATTAGTTAACTCGAGTTATGATTGATGAATCTTATCAATAGACATTTACATGGTAAATATTTGATAAATAGCTTATTAGAAATTTTTGTTAACATCATAATTCATATGCAACGGGTAATGCAAAAATAAAGAAATAAATGTTTTAAATTTGTTAATTAGTATAATAAACATTATAAATTCTCATAAAGGACTAAATTAACTAATTAACTGCTACAAGAAAACTATAGATTAACGTAACAAACTTTAGCACATGGTTTGCTGTAATAAGAATTTTCAAAGTTCATATTAATTAACGGTTTTTATTTACTAATTTTTGACGTAAATTTTGTTTTCTTTGTATAGTAATTAATAAATCTATAAAAGGTATTTATACAAATATTAGTGTCAACTTTCAAAGAAAACAAAAATGTTATTTATATTTAGTCGGGCCTAAGCCCAACCCAAAGTTGGGAAGCCCACGCAAGACTAAAGAGATGCAGATGGATTTAATCGAAAGTTGAAACTAGAGGTGCACAAGACCAGATAAAAACCGATCCGAATCAAATTAACATCGATTCAGTTTTCCCTACAAAAACCCCGGTTATTTATAAAACTGGTTCGGTTTGAAACCGGATTTGAGAAAGGAATGAAGTATCCGATGGAATCCGTTTCGGTTTGAAAAAAACTGGATTTTTCAAATCCGGATTAAAAAAAATCTAGTCCTGTTGGTTTGGATTTTGGGCTTAAAAATTGAAATCCAAGTTTGGGCTAATTTATTTCATCTTTGCCATTGTGTTGTTGGGCTGATTACAACAATTTGTCAATTACTATATATTGAGTAGAATTATATAAATACAAATATACAATATAATTTTTAATGACAAATACAAATACATAAATACATTTTTTTATTACGAACATGAGAAGTTGAGAGAGTTCAGGCGGAATCAACAAATACGTTCTCAAACTATATATATATGTGTTAATGGGGTTAAATGGTAATTTTAGGGGAAAAAAGGGTCATAAACGGACATATGGCTGTTTTCTAAAGGTATTATAGAAATTGGTTTTTGTTTTATTAATAGAAACCTGTTTGAAGAAAAAAACCCGGTTAAAGACTGGTTTGTGTAATATCTCAAAGCCCAAAGCTACAGACGGGTTGTTACAAACGTTCTCACTTGAACTCTTGACGTTCTCGTTAGGCCTACCCATATCTTTCTCCTTGTCACCAACGATGTAGGCTTCGCCTAAGATGTTACAAACATCCCCCTCAAGGAATCATCATACCCGATGAGGTTTGCCTCCACCATCACGATGGTACAAGGATCGGCTCTGATACCATTTGTAATACCCAAAGCTCAAAGCTACAGACTAACCCAATAACTTTGAATCCAATTTAAGTTCTACTTTCTATCCATGTGAGACGAGTTGTAACAGTTCACTTCGCGGGTTCGGTTTGAAACCGGTTAAATATCCGATCCTAAATCCAATCAGCTAAAAAATATAATCCGGTCACTAAACTGGTTTGATTCTAATTAGGCCCGGGTTTTTTTAAAACCGGTTTGTCCTAATCCGTTTTTTTTTTTTTTGGGGTGGGTGGGGGGGGGGGGGGGGGGGGGGTTAAGTATATTTTCCAAAATCAACATTTTTAAACTAAAGATTTTTCTTTTTTCAAGCTCTATGATTTTTAAAATTAATATATGATTGCCTAAAACAGGACTGCGGTTGAATTATGTTTTGTTTTCATTTTCACATATAACATACTAATACATTTTGATAGTTTAATTGTGTTGCCAAAATTAATTAAAAAACAATTATTTACATATATTACATACAACCAACAATAACATAAAAGAGCATTA
Source organism: Centaurea solstitialis (assembly GCA_030169165.1). NCBI lineage: Eukaryota > Viridiplantae > Streptophyta > Magnoliopsida > Asterales > Asteraceae > Centaurea > Centaurea solstitialis. The sequence continues at coordinate 15,557,544 of CM058042.1, forward strand.
CAATCGAAATGGTCTCAAGTAAGCTAAATACATAACTCCACTCGATTTTTTCGCTGCTGATATAAATGAAGATGTCCCTTTGTATGGCTTGGTTATAAAACACATAACTTGACGGGTTTTCAAATTCAAATCAATTTATCTCTTTTGATCCTGACATACCATTTCTCCAAATTATATCACCGTCAACTAAACCTTTCAACTAATGTGCAATTGGCAACATTATAATATGTGAATTGCTGTTATACAGATTTAAGCAGATATAATGATTTGGAAGGGTTGTAAGCAATAAAACCTTGGTATGTACAAAAAGTCCAAATCGTCTAATAAAGTTAAAACCTTTTCTTTATCGAGTACAACTTTATTCAAAACTTCTTTTTTCCTTCATTTCACCAACCAAACATCAGCACTATACCTACTCATAACTACGTAACATACTTTGAGTTACAGTTTTATATAAACTTCCAAGTACTTGAAAAGAAAATAAAGGAACAGTCTAGTCTTAACGAATTACTATAACATTATCATTTAAAAACAAAGATGATGTTTGCTTTCCAAACACAACACAAACATCTATGATTGCTCGTTTCAGTCCCTCATTTTAAAATCAACAACATCATAAATCCTTTATTTTGATTTGGTTCACTAGCCATCATCTTCAAACAATGTTGTGTATCAAAGTTGCACCGAATGAAAAGCCAAAATTTTCTTTCAAAAACGACCATCTTTTATAGCATAAAAAATCTGTCTTTACGGACTTCCCAAACTTGTCGGTAAAAGTGTAGTTCTTGTAGTGTTTTCAAAACAATTACTTTTAGGCCGCTTTCAAAAATAACATGCTAATGAATTTCTACACTAAGACACTTTCGATCACGTTCTAATAAAACTTTCAAAGTCGCACCACCGCTGTTTATTTTATTCGTCGTTGATTATGATTATTTCAATTAGGTTACATAAATCTATTGATCGATGATTATCGGGTTTCAACCAAAATCTACAGGTATACTAATTTTCAATAATTAATCCATTTTTTTGGAAAGCATAGCGGCATCAAACCAATAAATGATCACCACGAACGTGTACGCAAGCACGACTCCCCGGTGGTATCGAGCATCCACAGGCAGCCCACTAATCCGTTGTTGTCCCGATCTAGCTTACACTATCCCTAGAGCCCAACCACAATCTGGAGGGCGACCCAGTCTATGATTGGACTTGCCCAATGACTGGGTACTTTTCATGCCCTCAAATTGACTCTCTTATGATCGAACCCAGGTATACTGAGATCTCATCCACCGCCCCCCATAATGTTACCGCTCTTAGAAAGACCAACTGACGTAGACATGATTTCATTCTTATTTTTACTTATTGAACAAATCCAACTTCTTACTAAAACCCGTTATTAATTAATGATTGAAGAATATGAAAGATGGATTTTTAATTTAAAAAAATCTGGAGGACACTTCATTTAATGGAAGTCAAAGTGAGGTCCGTAAAAATGGCGAATGTGAAGTACGTAGAACGACAACAACAGCCGTCGTTTCAGTATTAAATTAATTAAATTAGGGTTTCATTGATTTGGATTTGATGGTGGTGGTGGTCGTTGTCATCTTGGTCTTGGTCTTGGTCGTCTCCATGTTTTGCTTTCAAATGCTTTAAATATAATCGTACAAATTTGTATTTTACTTGTACAATTTCTGTAAACAAATATTTTTAATTTCCAACTATTGTACATTTTATTATTTGTATATATAATTGTTTCATGTATTTGTATATTTTATATTATTACCATCTCTATACTATTTTAAGAGGTGCAGCGGACAATCCAACAATATATGTATAAACTAACTTAAGCTAATTAAATAATGAATAAACTTCTTAATAGTGTTATGCTATATGTATTCTAGCTCTTCTCAATAAGCTAGTACATGTTTGAGATTATAAGGTTGTGTTTGACAAAAATAAGCTTTTTTTTTAACGACATATAACTCAAACACACGTTTCGGGGGTATCCGGATCCAAACGGGCACCGACTAATCCCATCGCCCATGAACTCGCCCCTAAACCGGTCCTATGGACCAGCCCAAGAGCTAAATACCACAGCAAGTCGTCGCCTGCGGGGTTTCGACTTATTACATGTTTGTATGCAGTATAAGATTGAGACGCTAGTTGGAGTAGCGTTTTATAGTTTTTTTTCTTCCAATTATACCCTTATTAATTTCCAATTGTACCATCTTTGTAATGTTTTTTGGCTTTGGGTTGCCAGCGTCTCGCTAGTCCTGCTTGTTGCTATATATAAATCTTCTGCCGTTTCAAAATAAAAAGTTATACTCCAAGATAACATATTTGGTCATTTTACATACTGATCATAAGCTAGTTTTTTACCAAAAATAATTTATTCATAAACTAGCTTATCACCTACTAGGTAGTTTATTAATCAACAGCTAGGTAGTTTGCCAAACACAACCTAAGATCCATTTAACAGAGATTAGGGATTTGAAATATTGATTTAATAGATCGATAGTATTATGGATAAAGGCTTGGACACAAGATCCACTTAACGGAGATTAGGATTTGGAAATATTGATTTAATGAACAGAAGAATGCATGTTAAAACCAATAATACAATAAAACATGACTACTATTGCTATGATACGATGATATAATTGAAGATATGAATGATGAATTGTAATGGAGAAAAGGAGCCATGGGCCAAAGGCTTCCTTGAATATATTGATAAGAACAAAAATGGGTTCTCAAGCAAAACTGGAAGAAAGGAATATATAGCTAAGAAAGGTAAGATGACAAAACAAGCCCCTACACTATGAAGTATACATATAATTATTAATGCCAACAAACACAGTAGTGTATGAGTCCAAAAACATGGTCCAACCAAAAATGTAATTTTGGATTATGGGAAAACAACAATGTTCTTAATTAGAAACGTGATGACTAGTGTCTTATAAGGCATGCCATTGACATCTTCTGAAATACCTGACACCCGTGGTACGAGTATTGGACATAAATTATATAAATAGTTAGTCAAAATTAGATGTAGCATACTCTCCACTCTCATCTTACCTTTATCTTTAATAGTATGTTGGACTACGAACATGAACATTGAGCCCTCCTCGAGAACTTTCCCAACAACTCTAACGCCTTCTTTGTCTAAAGAGTGATACCAAATTCATTACTTCAGTGATATTTATGCCACAATCTTAGTAGGGCATACCGAGAAGTGGTATAAGTCGACATTGGCGATGAAATAACTCAATACATAAAGAAAGTAATTCATGACTACTATATGTGATATGAAGGTTCGCTAAAACCAAATGGCAAATCCTACAGGTTAGCCATCAAACTAGTATGTTTCCTAGAAGGAGTGTTGGTTGACAAGAAAGAGCCATGAAAGGAAGCTGGAAATTGCATAAAAACGATGATGGTTGAATGGACCTATCATGTATGGTTAGACCATATCGGATTGGATAACAAACAAGGCTTCTAGGCAGAGTCGGGTGTTGCGGCTAGAACATCTACAACAACTTCTCCAAAATGGGAAAAAAATTGAGATTTTGGAAAATTTGACCTTCAACAGCTTATCTAAAACTTCTCTAAAATGAAGAAAGTAGGAGGGGTAGTGCAAAATTCTCCAAATTTGGATAACTCTCCAAAAATGATTACCATGTGAGAGATATGCCTTTTTATTATGTTCCACCAATAAGAATATTGAAATAAAATGTTTAACAGAAAGAAATAATATTTTATTAGATATATAGAATAACTCAATAATATAAATAATGATGTTATCTCCAAAATTGATAGAACCTTTTGGAGTTGAAATGTATTTTATTTATCGAGATTTTAGACTTTCGTTATCCATTTTGGAGAATCTTTAGTGAATTTGTTAGATATGCTCTTGTATAACATACAAATTGAATGGAAAATGATGTTGTGGTGGCTTGGAGTTTGTAGGCAACAAATGATACTAGCTAGAAGGGTAGAAAACATAACATTCGAGGGGGTGAGGTAACTAGGCATGTCGAGAATAATATGGGATGGGCATGACGACCTTAGATATATCTGAGTACATGACTTATGATTAAAGTTGTTCAAAATATTAGACTAGGTTAGCATTATATGCATAGGGACATGCAACTAACAAGGACTAGAGAAGAGGATGGAGATTAGAGAGGTAGAGGGGAAGTTGGAGGCTTAGAGTTATTATATAGATATCTTACTAGACTTTAATGATAGATAGAGGGATCTTTAGTTTCTTTGTACTTTTTTATGATGTTGTATTGTACCATATGTTATCTTTCTTAATGTCTATCTTTTTTCTTTTTTAATTCTTCTGCTTTTCAAAACTCTTCCTAATTTACCAACATGTTCTCATACTCTTCTTTACTCTTCAAAGTTCTTTTATCTTGCACTTAGGTCCCAAAACCATTTTACAAACTCACTTGCGTAAACCAATAGTTTTCACGAAGACACCCACTCTCATCCTTGAAATAGAAGAAAGGTCTCTTTCCTACTTTGATATGAGATACATCGAATTTGTATGCTTTAGTTTGGTTAACATGTTTTGTTTGTTCATCTTTTGGTATCATCATTCAATTCTCGAAGAGCATAACAAACTTGGCCAATGTATAGTCAGTTTAATTAATGTCTCCAGTGTGTCTGATCAATCACACTATTATTTGTTTCAACCACAAATTTCTTTGATCGCCTTTTAATCCAACCTATAATTGCTAACCCCCCCCTCCCCTCCTTTCTTTGTCAATGCATTCTCTAAACATATCCATGGTAATTAACCTCTCTCTTAAACCAAAATCGTCAAATACCTTACTCATATACAGTATTCCAAACCATTGTCTAACCAAATCTCATCGGTACATCAACATCTTTATCATTTTATTGTATTGTATTTACAATTGTACCCTTCCATGACCAACCACATATATCTTCACATGAAAAAAGGTACATAACTAATCAAAATGAAAAAGAGTGAAAATAGAAGTCATTTCCATGTTTAATAAATTACAATACATATTCATAAAATTAATTAATATATATATATAGAGAGAGAGAGAGACCTTACGGCCATCAATTATTCTAACCAATCCATCTCTCTCTATAATATCTCTATAGATTTGGAGAGCTAGGGAGAGAGAGAGTGTGTAAGTCTATTAAGTCCTCACAGACTAAACAGTACCCAATGCATCAAAAGTTGTACACCAAGAAAGACATCCATCCAGCCAGCCAGGCAAAAAAGAGAGCAGAAAGACAAGTTTCTTGAAAAACTTTGTTTCTGGTGCAATAACATGCATGTGCCAACATACTCCACCTTCTTGTACCTTCAATATTATTCCTTTCTTGTGACTCCTTTTGTCTCTTTTCTTCCATTCTCACCCTCTTTTTACTGTTTACACAAACATCATCATCATCACCATTAACCATTTTTATCCACCATTTTTTTTATATATCTTTCAATTCTCCATTGAAGAACTAAAATTGAAGAGCTCTTGTTGCATATCAAATGGTCTTCTTTCATTCCCTCCAACTCCAAGAAAATCCCTTGTCAAATTCCCATCTAGGGTTTCATTATTACTCCTTTGCTTTGCTTCAAACCACTTGAATTCATCATCATCATCAATCCATGATCACCATTAACATCATTATGATTAGATGAACTGAAGTTGGAAAGAACACTTGTTGTCATTAGGCCAAACCCTTGATCACCAGCTCCACCATTTGTAGTACTACTTCTTGTGGACCCCATTTGGGCTGCCTTTTGTAGTAGGGCGGTGGCAGACATGTGTGCTGCCGCGCTGCAGCCGCCGGCTGTGGCGGCGGTTGGTGGTGGGTGGTGTAGTTGTTGTTATACAAAGAGTTGAAATGCATTTCCCTTTGTTTATTTCCTCTTTTAGTTGTATACCGGAATATGTTGTTGCCATTGATTCTTGATGCCACTGAACCATTTCAGTTGGGAGGATTCCGCCATTGTTATTGTTGGAGCTTGATGGGCCTAGAAATGAGGAATTATTAGGGTTTTCGAGATGGGATTCGTTTCCATGTTGATCTAACCAAATTGGTAATCTGGGTTTTGAACCATTTGCATCAAGATTTGTAGTTTCTAACATCCCACCAGCAAACATCCCCGGAAACCGCAACTGCCCACCGCCGCCGCCGCGCACCGGCGCATGATCATCAGCAAGTCGTTTCGGAAGTTGAGATGTGAAGTAGTTGACATCATGGGGAAAGAAGCCATTCTTGAATTTTCTTCAGTTAAAGCATCACAAAATGCTCTATGTGTTATGAAGCTGTCTTTCCTGTATTCATATATACATATATATTACACAATACACATGCAAATCTATAAACTTTCATTTTCCTCTTGATATATATATATATATATAGTTTCAAACGATAACGGTAACTATTTAAAAAAACAAGAAAAACCTCATTCATATACAAAATCGCATATGTTTTTATACTAACAGAAAAAAATGGACATTGAGCGACTTGCCACGGGACTTAAAATCGCGGGAAAAGTCGTGCGAATCACATATGATTTTATACATGAATCATATATATGATTGTGTACATTGATGAAAACTTGTTTTTTTCTTAAATAGTTAGTATTTCGTATGAACCAACCTATAAATAGTTACTAAACATTTTGCAAAATACGAGAAATCTCAATATCATATATCATTGCACCCACGATAGATAAACTTAATCATATATGATTAAACACATGTTACATTGATAACACATGAAACTTAATCATATATGATTAGATATATCTAAAGAATTATAATCATATATGATATAGACACTTTTTGTTTTCTTGCATAATGTTTAGCTTGTTGTATCATGATCTTTCCTATATATACTATATATATATATAATATAATCTTCAAGATCCTTTAATTATATCAAATTTAAATAAATGGATTGAATCAAACAAACATATTTACCTAGAAAAAAGTGTTCCACAATCACACTTGTATTCTCTAGTACCACAGATTTTGCTATGAGCTTTCCAGTCCGACTGAACCGCATACTTCTTCGAACACTTTTCGCATTTCCATTTCTTCTCGCCGTGTTTCCGGCTGAAATGCTTCTTAACTCCGGTGAGATCTCCGAGAGCTCGAGATGGGTCATGGTGAACACAGCTCTTCTCTGGGCATATATAAACCTTCTTCTTCACAACTTCCAGCTTGTTTCTTTGCTTCAGCTTCCATGGCAGGTTGTGTCCTCTTCTATGAAGCTGTAGATTCTGATCTCTTTGAAAACCCTTGTTACATATCTCGCATACGAATCGATTCGTCGCCATCAGAGATCTAGGAGATAACGCTATCACTTCTGCATCTGGGTCTATACATACATACACACATACATACATAATTATATATATCTATATATTAAATATTAATATAAATTTTGTTTGTGAAGTTCCAAGAATCAAAGTTCATAAGAAGTTGGTTAAAATTCCCAGAAAAATTAGCCTTTTATGAAACAAATCTATTAGAAAAGTGAAGTAATTATATATATATATATATCCGGTTTGCATTTGATACTTCCCATACCATATATATATATATATATATAGTTTGTGATATTTCGAAAATCAAAGTTTATCAGAAGCTTGGTCTAAAATTCTTGAAAAATTAGCCTTTTGAGAAACAAATCCATTAGAAAAGAGAAGGTATATATATATATATATATATATATAAATTTGTGAAGTTACGAAAATGAAAGTTTATCAGAAGCTTGATCTAAAATTCATGAAAAATTAGCCTTTTATGAAACAAATCCATTAGAAAAGAATGAAGTATATGTATATATAGATTACCTGGAGTGCCGGGAAGATTGCGCTTTCGTTTAGCAGAAGTTGAAGAATTAGGGTTAGGGTTTGAGGAGGTGTGGTCTTGGATGAGAGAAGCAGTAAGAGAATTAGAAGGAGATGATGATGAATTATTATTATTATTATTATTAAATCCATCACCAGACATCATCTTTGATTTCTTGATGTTGATCAATCTAAAATGGTAAAGAAGGAACAAACAACTAGCTAAATATAGAAGATGATGATGTATAGTAGCTTAGCTATATAGCTTAGCTAGCTGGCTTTCAAGAAATCTTGAAAATGAATCAAAGATGAAGTATGCCCAGAAAGAGTTTGTGATCAAAGTTGACTGATTTGTGTAAGTTCTTGAATCTTTTTCCACTAAATTCACAAATGGATCATCTTTATGGTTGAACTTGGTTTGAATCTTGAATCTTGATGGATAGAAACTAAAGAACACACATGATGATGATGGAATATTATCTCTCTGGGAGAGAGAGAGAGAGAGAGAGAGAGAGAGATCGAGAGAGAGAGAATTTGGTTTGGTGTGTAGAGAGAGAGCCTTATCCTACACGGCTTGTGTAGAAAGTCGGTCAGCCATAGACTCTACTTGGACCATGTCTTTCTCAATCACTTACACAATAATTGCCAATAAAATAAAATAAAAAACTATTTTTATTGTATTGTATTTACATATCATATTCCCAATTTAAAAACTATAAAAATGAGCTTAAGATTATGATATTATTTTGGGTAGAAGTTTTTCATCCATGCCTTCTTTTAGGAGTATAGATAGTTGCATGTGAGTCGGTTGATAGAGTTCATTTTAAAGAATATATAAAGAAGTTTTCTATCCATTCCCTTTTATAGGGGGTACGGATAAGTGTATGTGAGTGCAAAGGTCGCACTCAATGTAGAACATTATGAATTTATGTTAGTAGTAAGAAGTTACAAAAGGAGGTAAGAATAGCAACCCTTATATAAAATAAGGTGAGTGAGAAATAAGTAAAAAGGGTAGATATAGTAAGTAGTAACACTTTTTTAAGAATTGATCATGAAAGTAACTTTTTGAAACCATTCATGTGAAATATGACTTTATTATTGATTGAATTGATTTGGAAAATTTACTTTTAATTCATTATTACTTGTTTTCTAGAATTATGAGAAAAAGAATTTCAAATGATAATGGGTTATGGTAATATGTCATTTTAACTTGATATCATTAATTATCTATTTCAGGAAAAATCCTATTTAAGCAATTAGTCTTTTTTGTTTATTAAAATTGTACCTCAAAATAAAATTCATATGTATATTTTACATTCCTTTGAACATTAATTGGATAAGTAGTTATTTGTTTTGCAATTCATGATGTAACCAAACGTGAACTTGTTAAATTAATGTTATTTCTATATACAAAATTTAAGAGTGTTTGATGAAGAAAACTATCTTGAAGAACTTGCTTAAATGATGGAATTATTTTAACAAAATCATTCATATTGTTAATATATAAAAGTATATATAAATATTTATTTGATAAGAGAATATTTTTATTACATATTACCTATATAATATTACACAATATATATATAGTAAACTTAAAGGTTCTCTCTCTCTTGTATTGATTTATAACCATTTATTTAAAATGTTCCTTATTGTATTTTAACACTACAACTCTACAAGAGAAAAAGATAGTCATATCTAAAAAAGATGGGTTTTTTTATTGGATGGAGTCTATGCAATGTGATTGAAATTTATGATTGATAAAGAAACATGATTGGTTTATAAGATGGTGATTTTTTCTTTTTATTATGATAAATATTAATCAAATTATAAGCATTTTTATAAAGACACATTTCCGTTAAACAACATGCTTTTAATGATAACGAACCTCAAATTAAAAGCAATTGATATGTATGATGATAAGTTCATCAAAAGGTGATTATCTTTATAACATTTTCTTTACAAAAATGACTCATTCTTATAACAAAAGTTAGAACATAATTCATGTCAATACTACAAGAAAATTGATCTTCAGATAATTTTTTTTCTTTTGTATCTAAAAGCTTAAAAAGCTTATATTCGGTTACACTTCTTACATTTATCATGTAATTCCTTCTTTAAATGTCACTTTTAGTTACGGTTCCAAATCCTTCTCTAACACTTTCTTCTTTAAAACCCCTTTTTCTTGTATGTATATTTTTAAAAACTTTTTCTTTTTATTCCATCAAAAATTAGATTTTCTGTAAATTATAATTGTAATAGTAAGAATTCCACTTGGAAATCAAAAATATTGTGAATTAAGGAGACATATAAATTTAATAATAGAGATGGAGGAGTGGTAAAAAGGAAGATAGCTTTTTAGGGTGTTTACAGGTGAAAAATGATTTGGTTATAATTGTTAAGGATTTTTTGGGGGGAAAAAGTTGGACGTCCGTGACTCCCCACCGGGAGAAAATTACCTTTTTGACCCCACCACACCGATTCTCGGACTCATGGTAATTTTGGTAAGATTTCTTTATCAAAACAACAACTTACTACTTTATATTCAATTTCAATAACCATGAGTAAAAGGTAGATCAACATTAATTTTTGAATAACTATGAGTTAATATTTGGGCTAGTTTATATATACCAACTAGTCTGTCGGGTGATCATAAATAACCTGGAATCATTACAAACGAGCCTCTATTTTTTTTTTGAACAGCAAGCAAAAAACATTTTATAGAACACTAGCGAGACGCTAGAATGTTACAAGAAGTTACGGCGTTAACCGGATTACATAACCAATTTTCCCACTTTAAGAACTTACCACCCTTGGAACGACACCTGACCCAGTTGAACGCCACAGTTTGTACCTCCCGAGCTATTTCAATATCTTTTACGACCTCCCCTTTAAACACCTTGTTATTTCTCGCTTTCCACATCGTGGTAAGGAACGCCACTCCAATAATTTTGCAGATGACAGCTGCTACACCATTAGCACCTGCTGAATTGATTTTGCCCCATAAATCCTTAATCGAGATCTCATTGTTAGGCCACCAGCCTACCCAATTTGCCATGTGCGCATGGAGGATCCTCGCTGTTGAGCATGTGGTCATTACGTGGTCCAGACTTTCGCGATATTACATAACGGACAAACTGTGGAGGGCAGATTTACACCTCTCTTAGTGAGGTTATCGAGTGTTGGCAGCCTGTTGTGAAGAACCCGCCAGAGGTGAATGTTGCTTTTGCTCGGGAGCCATCGAATCCACTCTGTTTCTTTATCGTCCACCGGTAGAGAGACTCCATCTATCAGCTTTCTCATAGATCTTACGGTGTACTTGTTACACGGCTCTAGCTCCCAGACCCAGCTCGAACCGTCTTCGCTAAGCTTCAGAAAAGTGTATACGTTGATCCCCATCTCATTCAGATCTTTATCTACTCCTAGTATTGTGTTCCAAATTCCATGATTGCTATTTGAAACCGAACACCCCTTCACAATCCTAATCCATTTCGCATGAGCTTCTGTTTTTTCCTTCCATCTCCACTTCGTGAGGAGAGCAAGATTGAGCGCCCGGAGACTTCCAATTCCTAGACCGCCACAATGCTTATCTCGCAATACCTTGTCCCAAGCCATCCAGTGGATTTTCTTGTTTTCCGATGTGTCTCCCCACAAGAATCTGCTGCGATAACCCTCCAGGATGTTTAGCACTTTTTTGGGTGCTTTATACAGAGAAAACATATAAGTGCCGAGAGCACCGAGAATCGATTTACATAGACAACACCTGCCCCCGATTGAGAAGGTTTTGGCCTTCCAAACCGTAAGTTTGCTTCTGAATTTGTCTATTAGGGGTTGCCAACTCTTTGTCGACCTCATGTTTCCACAAACGAGCCTCTATTGACAAAATGGATTTCATGATATCTATGTTTGAACTTGACGTAGATGAGATTTTTCCACTACATTCTTCAAAAGTTTAAAGGCTTAACCAATGATCCATAATCCAAGTGGTTAATAAGCAGTAAGTTTACTGATCTCTCATATGGAAGCTATCATCAAAGACAAAGGCTCGTTGTTAGAAGGGATGGAGGGGATCAACCCTAACGCCTAAGGAATGTCTTAAATTAAAATAAAGTCGTTCATTCTTTTTTACCAACTGAATTATATGTTGAAGTTTAATACAGTTAAAATTATGTTATATATAGTTATTATTTTGTTATTTGTAATTTTAATAAGTTGAATTATTGTATTTTATCTAACTATTCGTGACTTTTTCCATAGAAAAATATTGAAATACTCTTAAGGGTGTTTGGTTCGTTTTAGGGAATGGGAATGCAGGAGAATGGAAATGAAAATGAGCATTGTATTGATGTTGCTTGGTTAACCCACTATAATCAATGAAAATTTGTTTATATTAAAAAAATAAATTTCTCCACTTTGAAAATACAAAAGATGTTCCATTTAACATCAAAAGATAGAATGATATTTGGAAAAAGGAACTAAGTAGAAATAAAAATTTCATTCTCCCCAATTTGGTCAGGAATGGAAATTAATGGATCTGCAGGAATGATTCCATTATATAATATCAGACCAAGTAGGGGTGTTCAATATTTGAATGCTATTCGTAAAAACCGAAATTCGAACCGACTCAAACTCGAATAATCTAATACAAATCGGTTTGTTTGGTTTTCAAATCGGTTTTGGACTCGATTCGAAAGTTTACATTGGTTTTCGAATCGAATTTTGAATTTATAAAAATATTCGAAATCCGACTCGAAATTCGAGTGTATATATACACATAAGATTATATATAGATATATAAATTTCAAGCTTTATGATTTCTAGTTTTCCATATTGTGGGAATTTTTTTCTTTGGGTTTTTGTTGGCTATCTACATTGCAGGAGGTTTTTTGGGTTATCTGAAATTTGTTATATGATATTTTGTTGTTGTTATATGGAATTTTGGATGCTTGTCATTGTTAATTGTTAATTGATAATTTGTAATATTAATATTTGAATGAGATACTCAATTTGAGTGAATGGTTAAATCTAATGCGGATGTTCATCCCTTTTTTGGATCAAATTATTAGTTTTTATCCCTTGATTTTGTAGTAGAATATTTTTTTCAACTGAATTTGGATAAACCCGAATTCGACTTGAATTCGATTCGAATTCGACAATGCGAATTCGAGTCGATTTTACATGTTTCATTTCGAATTCGAATCGAGTTTCGAATTTACCTAAAAAAATTTCAAATTCGAACAACCCGATTCGAAGAATTCGAGAAACCCGAAATTCGACTCGATGAACACCCCTAAGACCAAGCAACTGTTTTCATTATCATTCCCATTATTGACCATGCAATACCTCCAACCAAGCGCCCCTTTAGTATTGTTTTCGTTCTACTTTATAAAAAAGAAAAATAAAAAGTAAACTACAATGTGTCACTTGAGACTTACATCTAACTATGAAGGTATCTTGAAATTTCAATAATTATAATAATGATCATCATGGTTTGTATTTTGTTTTGAAAATACTCTATGATAGTAACTTAGCTAGTCTATTCAATGTTAAGTAGAGGGTGTTTTCTATCTTTTATCCTATTTTTTTTAAACTAAAAATTCAAGAAACAAAGTTATTACCCTATTTTCAATTTTCTTTTGACCAAAACCTATAGTTAACCAAGTTTAAAATATCCATAAAATAAGGTATTAAAAGTAAAATTAAAAGTATTATCACTTGCCTGAAGTAAAATTAAATCACATAATTTATAAAGAGTATCAAATACTTTGCAAGCCCTTTTTTTAAAACAACATGAATCAAAAGAAAATATTTGTTAAATGTTAGTTAGGACAGATTTGTTGTCTTTTTTTTTTTGGAAGAGGTATCCCAGACCACATTGGGTCTAGAGTAATCCTCGGCAATTTTGAGCCGAAGCCTAACTGCTAAAGCATGCAGCCCGGGGTCGAAGCCCCCGTACCTCCAGAATGCGTCCCCAGGGCTCGAACTCGAGTTCACCACTATGTAGTGCACAAGCCTTACCACTAGGCTAACACTCCTTTGGTAGATTTGTTGTCTTTTAATATGAAGAACGAGAAGATATAACATCACTTAAGAACTAGGGATTTAATTTGATCTCGTCAAACTTGAAGTAGGATCTTTTACTTTGACTTCTTTTTTAGATCGTTTGATAATTCTGGTTGACCGTACAAATAATAATGTAGTGTGGATTCATATGATAACAGTAACTTTTTAGGATCGAGTTTCGGTTGTTTGCATAATTCATTGGTTTATCTCAAAAGCTTTATATCATTTTCTTGATGTATGATTGACAGTTCTATTATTCTCACAACCCTTTTATATTTCTTGAATTATTTCTTAATAATGTTTTATTTGGTTGCCTTTCGCTATCGATCTGTTTCCCATAAGCCAATTAGTCATATAGTGGGAGGAAATACACACATAATGAAAATGACTTTGATAGAATATTATTGCTATTCATAAAATAATTCATCAGTTTATTTCTTATTTGTTTTAGTTTTCTTTGATTTAACTTTTAATAAGTTTTTCCCCAAATAAAAATGGTTTTTTACCCTTCCAAGAAAAACTTAATTTGGGACATCCTAAAGCTACTTATGAGGTGAAATAAGACCAAAAATGGCATAATCGATCTTGTACATGAAGTAGTGTTTCAATCCTTTACAGATTCAATAATAAGGCTTACAGATCATATAATGTTTTGTCGTTCGATTTTTCCTAGCTCCTCGCTAATCTAATGAAAGTCGCTGTTCAGAGAAAAGGCTTACAGATCATGACTTGCTTTTAATATCTTTTTTTTATGTACAAAATGTTCACATGCAAACATAAATAAGATCCATATTGTCACATAAGTATATAAGTATCGTATATGTGAAATATTTCATTGTAAGAACTCATAAGGTTCTAACTTGGAATCAAATTATTGATAATTAAGGAAACCCTCTTATATACACACAAATTTTCTAACATCTTCTAAGGATGTGAGATATAGCAAAGAATCACAAGATTTACACATATTAGTGTAGCCAAAAAACACTGATTTTCTATGTGCATCAACACACACATTACTATATATATATATATATATATCAGGAACGATGCTAGAATAATTTTCAAACAATGGCATCATATAATTAAGTTTTTGATTGATTTCAGACAAATTTTTTAACTTTTTGCTTGATTTTGAGAAATTTCATAAGTTTCTTTTTGTTGATTTTGATAGACTTTTTGATTATTTTTTGTTGAATTGAGAGAACTTTTTGAGTGTTTTTTTACTGACTTCGAGATTATTTTTTGGTTGATTTCAAGAGAACTTTTCAGTTTTTTAGTTGATTTCGAAAAAAAAAATTTGTTTTTTGATGTACCCCTTGAAGTTTCGAAAATATTAACACTCTTCAAAATAATACGGTTGCACCTACACAATACTAAAACTTTTTATCCTTTGCCGGACAAATAATACAGTGACATGTGTGATCACCGTGTACCCTTTCTAAAGGTCCATCCATGCTAGGCTAAGGGAAAAACAGCAAAAAATGAAAAATTAAAGAATACTCTGGTAACCATTAATCTAGATTGTTTACACATGTTTATATTATGCACACATGTATTAAAACAAGAAAAACAACTTTAATTATATGTGTGCGTGTATATATAAACCATCCAAATGAATGATTATTAGGATGTGTTGTTGAGTTTTTTTTTTTAATAAGTTATCTCCTAATCTACATGCATGAATGTACATATATGCATGTATACATAGACACATGTGTCATAGTAGTATTTGTGAGTGTAATAAAGTTTGCATTTTTTTTGTTATAATAATTCACAAATGCATGCTTATATTAATCAAGCTAGAACTCGTAGTTTGGGGACTATTTGGAAGATACGGTCCTGGGTTTAATTTCAACCGGCTGTGGGAGACCGGGACAGAGGGTTGCCAGGGGCGCGCTCATTGAGGTAGAGTGGCGTCAGTCCAATGGGGCCCAGGGTTAGAGTGTCTCCGCCAGAACACACTTTTTGGAAGAAAACGAATACAAGTCGATTTTCTTTTGTGTTTCTACTATATTTTGATTTTGGTTCTCATTTAGATATGTGTATGTGTACATACGAAATATTGTCATCTTTATCGCTTTGAATTTTTATAAAAGGTTTTACTAATCGTTTTTTAAGTGTATAAGATCATATGTATTGCATGTAGGTTCCCTTTCGGAGGCTTGCATGCGGGTTTCGGCAAGTAGGCAAGGGTATGGGGTACGGGGTGGTGCAGGCACCCTGTGCGGGTTCGGCCACGGCTCTCACCCGAGAGTTTCTCTCTCTCTCTCTCTCTCTCTCTCTCTCTCTCTCTCTCTCTCTCTCTCCTTCTCTCTCTTAAAATATATGAATTAAAAAGAAAAGATCAAGGTTAATTCTCAAGGTAGTGAGGGTAGTGATACTCCTATTGAAAGTAAAGTAAGAGTATATGAAGGTAAAACCAATGTGGCACTTATATGATAACGAGGATATGAGGATAGTGAGGGCACCATCTCATGGCATGATGATATTTTACACATATAAATAAAAGTAATTTATCCATTTTTAGTAAGGTTTAAATCTTTAATATACTTTTTAAATATGCAGTGTTTATCAATAATTCAAATGCCATCAATTAGGTCAAAGACCATTTGATATTAAAAAATTTTTATATGAGTTAAATAATATAAAAAGGTAGACAATGTTGTATTTGTATACATTTGAATTGTCAATTGGGATATTAAAATATTGTGGATAAATAGATTTCAGGGTAAATAATAATAATAATTGTTATTATAATAAAAATAATAATAATAATAATAATAATAAAATTGGTATAAATGTTTGGTTAAACTACTTTTGGAATGAAGCATTCGGATTTTTGTTACCTACTCGATATAATATTCCAAGATTCTCTTCTTTAATTTCAGACAACAATTCTTTACACAACTAAAATATATATACGACTATCTTCTGCATCCACGTACCACTATTTGTCCTCACTATATTTTCATTTAATAATTTTTAAAATCTTTTTTATCTAATTAAACAGCTAATTTAATTCGTTGTTTTCTTGAAATGCAACAATTAAAATATTAGAAATGAGTATTCTTTTAATAAGCCAACATTCATTTAAATGGCAGATAATTTACGCACACGAGGTATCTGAGATTCATACGGGTATCCGACTAATCTTTGGTGACCATCGACCAACCTAAAAGCCAACTCATGGTCCTATCGCCACATGAATCGAACCAGGGTAGAAAAGGATGCCATCGATCCCTCCTAAGAATGTTATTGACCACTAGGCTACTAATGTTTTGATAACATTCGAGAAGATGATTCTTTTTTTTGTCAATTTTATTTACTTATTTACTTATATTTTTTTAATTTTAAAATCTATAAGTTTTTATGGAATGTTACAACCATTTGAGTTGGGTATAATTACACAAAGAGATTAATTTTTCTTATGGAATTAACAATGTGTAAGATTGTTGGTGTAGTAGTTGTAAAAGAGTATATATAACAATGTTAGTTTTCTAGTTAAGTCATTTCAATAATCCTATGGAATTTATGCTGAAGTCAGTGATTACAAAACTATAAATTATTAGTATACTAACTTAATATTTAATATTATATTACGTAAAACTGTGGTACACCTTTGTAAATTAGGTTGCGTAATTAACTTCTTTTAACCAACGTAATGTTACAATCACTACTAAATACGCCAAAACTATAAATTATTGTTGCGGTTTGAAAGTATAGAATCGTTGTAAAATGTAAATACAAAAAAGTTATTAAATAATAATGCTGAATTTGTATCCTAAAAGTTAATATAGTTTAATTTTTTTAAATATTTATTCATACCCTCATTATATATATGTTCTAAAAAGATTAAGTAATAACTTAAAGATGGTGGTGCTCTATTAATCAACTATAATAACACGGTCCACATTATTGATAGAGAATGAGTTGTATAAGCTTCTTATAAACCTTAACTCGTCGGTTACCAATAAATTTCACTATTTTTTTAGTTGAATTCAAAGTTATTGGATCAACATGTCCCTCTCCGCTTTTGAGGTATTATAAATGGTATCAGAGTCAATCCTTATACCATCGAAAATTCGAGATGATGGAGCAAACCTCATCTAGTATGATAAGTCCTCAAAGGGATGTTTTTAGGAGAATCCGGCATTGTCAATTATAAAGAGAAAAATTATGGACGGAGTTGATTGGATGTGATGAGTGTAAGTGCGATAGCGGCTGCCGGACCGCCAATAGCGGCTACAGGACGCCGACAGCGGCTGCCGGAACACCGTAGCGGTCGTCGCTCGGATAGGGAACCGGTGGGTATTTTAGCCATTTTTGGGAGAGAATGGGCCTCTAATATATTAGGTAATTAAATTAAGTATTAAACTAGCAATTTTTTGAAAAGGGAAAACAAAGAGTTTTAGTTCAAATCTAAGATCAACATAGAGGCCCAATATAAAACCACTTTAATTGAAAAGCATTCATTTTGTATTCCCAAATATGGCCCATTCCTGCCCAAATCCAACGTAGCTAATTTTCCTTTTGTAGATAAAGTCATAAAAGGTCATGATGTTTGAGTATTTATATTTAGATGAGACAAAACATTTATTCATGAAAATTTTATATAAACTTTTTAAAAATATTAATAACACCAAACAAATTGAGGGAAAAAACATATTCTATTTAATTATATATGATTAAACACACCCAAAGAGCATGTAAACTGTATAAGATATTAAGACTTCTTGTCTTCTCATAAAATGTTTAACTTATTGCATGATATTCCTCCAGGGTGTTAGACCGGATTTCTTTGCGACTGTAAAGACAACCGAGAGCAGCGCGACATGTGATACATTTAGTCTGAATAACGAAGGTGAATGTGCATGCATTATTCATGAAGAATAATACAACATTCAAGGTAAATAATATAACATTAAGAATGAATAACATATTATTCATCTTAATGATGTATTATATCATCATGAATAATGAATGAACATTCATTATCCTTACGTCACAATAAAAGATGGTTTTTTATTTAAACTCACCGACTCTCCCCTATGTCTATGCATATATGTATTAAAATAAGTAATCTATTGAGGCTATATTAAACATTAATATAAAGTAAACATGATGGAAATATTTTTAAATTATTATGTTTTGATCTTAGTTGTCAAATTTCCAAATCAAATGAGACGCAATTCATGTGTTTAATTTAATTAGATCATTGAATCCTAAATTTTTTTTATTTTATTCATCAAACTTCCAAACAATTATTATATTAATAGATACATAGGTATACACTGAATATTCACAACATTTAATATAAAAACACAAAATCCTCACATACCTTCATACTGAAAACAACACAAAACCTTCACATTTCGAAGATCATGCCCAATAAAAACCAAATGATGAAAGTACCTATTCTTTACAAAAAAAAAAAAAAAAATATGTTCAATCATCTTCTTTCGAATCAAATTAATATCATCGACGGCTTGAAAATAGTGTCATAAAAAACGGGTGGCCTCATACGATGTCAACCCTACGTTCTTACACATTTATGCATTTTAGAGTTTTTTTCTCAACAAACTTCATAAGAATGAAATATAATTTAGTTTTGTTTCTGTTTTGAGCATCATTCAAAAGAGTACCAAAAAGATTTATTTTCAAGAGTATAAAGACTTAAATATGTTTTTCAAAATATAATTCTCCAAACTAGTCCAAATTATTATTTTCATTTATTGTCCAAATTATTGTCAATATAAATTTATCCACTTTTATAACCAGTACTAAAACATAAAAAATGGGCTATAAAATACATATCATAACACATATTGCAACACATGTGCAATAGTGCTACTTAATTTGCTAGACTATTACAACTCGTATCATCAAAGAACACAACACCTCTTTTCCTATGCTATAATGTCTATGATATGTGTTAGCATGTAATAGTATCTACGTTATTGTATAAAACACTCAGATAAAAATTAGGTATAAAAGGTACATTATACATAAACATGAAGTTTACATTATTAATGTAATAGTTTGGGATGTGAAATAGATAACTTGAAAGTTGAAGGGCTAGATTGTCCATTACTAACATTATGATACTATCGGTTTTAGAATTCACATCTCACTATATTGTACCAATGCTTAACTAATTATTTAAAATCCAAATTCTAACTCTCATTACTACACAATAGCATATTTTTAACATGCAATAAGTAACAAATTTATTGAAATTTTATAAACATTTGTTGAGCTTATCTAGACTTGTTAATCTTGTTTTGCATATAAGAAATTTACCGACAAATGCATACACCTTAAAATACAATTATGAACAAGTCAAGCATAAGTATTAAAGTTTGTTTCATAAGAAAAGCTCAATTATTGATGTTATCCAAGTTTTATCAAGAAAAAGAAAGTTATATCGTTATCCAAATCTAGTGTTTTTTATATCTCAAACGGTATGGTATAACAAACCAAAAGAAGAGGTTGTATAGACCGTGACAAAGTTTCATCCCTTGTTGTGGGTCCATATCTATTTCGAGATGAATTAATTCGACTTGTCAAGAGAAAAATCAAAATTTTAATGTATTTGCTATATAATAATATCACATGGATACAAGGTTATATTAGAAAATGAAGTTTTTTAATCAAAACTTATTTTAGTTATTGTAAGTATTTGTTTTTTATATAGCTAATTTCTTGGGTATGTGATTTGTGGATTTTGACAGATTCTTGATATAAATACCACTTTTTTGACGGCATTCCTGCATCGTGTTTGATTCGTGAAGGAATTGATTCCAGGAAATTGACAGATTCCTCGAATTGGATGAATTGTTCACTCCATGGATTTTTACCGAGGTTTATGTTTATTTTAATAATATGAAACGACAAATATAACTTAAAAATTATAACTAATAAATTGTTTTGATAACAAGTTTAATTTTTAATAAGAATGTTCCTAATTACCACGTAATTCTATCTAAAATAATTTTTTTGTTTGAAAGACAGCAAAAGATAACTTCAATAATACTTTCTTTACTACTATTTATAGTTTAAGAATAAAAATATATCTATAAACATATTTTGCAACTTACAATTATTTATGGAAGTTACATTTTGGACAAACATGGTTATCAAGTTTGAAAAAAACTTAAACTAAAAAGAGAACAAGTAAAACAAGTCAAAATAGTCCAAGGTGTACTCGGAATGTTTTTGGATACTATATTGAAACCAAGGTAGTTAAATAAAACACTTATTTTATCAGTAAAATTTAACACTGTCATTTATCCAGCTGGGAAGATTTTAATCTACCATAATAGCACTGTATGCAACAATCTACCTTATCCTTATTGACCAGGTAACACTTTTGATTCTTGTCTTGCTCGTAGACCATCTTTACCCGTACCACCTTTACCACTCTTTACCAGCTGCCACATCAGCATTCCACTATTTTACCACCACCTTACCAACACCATAT
Organism: Centaurea solstitialis; assembly: GCA_030169165.1. NCBI lineage: Eukaryota > Viridiplantae > Streptophyta > Magnoliopsida > Asterales > Asteraceae > Centaurea > Centaurea solstitialis. The sequence continues at coordinate 15,578,936 of CM058042.1, forward strand.
CATACCATCCTTACTCATACCAATTCCATACCAATCTAATTAATTAATTAAAAAAATAAAAGAAAAAGGAAAGAAGAGAGAGAAAGCAGAGAGAGGGTGGGGTGGGGTGGGGTGGGGTGGGTAGAGGAAAGAGAACGGCATGTGGTTGCCGGGTTCCATACCGGTCGTCCAAGACGGTGTTACCACCGGTACCGGCCCTCTCCCGTTCCCGGCTGCGGATGGTCTTACAATGTAAGATTTTTGGTCCTTATCATATTAACCTGATAAGATAATGTGATTCGGTAAATATTTATCCGGATAAGCATTTGGTAAAGAACACCTATAGCATTGTTTGATCTTTAGAAAAGGGCTTTTATAAGTCTCTTATGTCCGATTCGGTAAAAGGTAGAATCGTTCATATTGTTTGCTTTTTTTTCCAAATTAATAGATCATTTATTTCAATCGAATTGGATTATAATAAACTCATTTTACCATAATTAGACGACTTTTTAATTCAAATTTATGTAATTTAAATATGTCATTTTTTAGTAATCTTATTTGTTCAAATGAATTCTAATTTTAGATGTAAATTTCATAATGATAATGAATAAATATGTGAACGTGTATAAATTTATAGATAAATCCAATACTATAGTATATTAATGGATAAGATACACAAAATTTAAACAAATTCAAATATTTATTTTTTACAAAAAGAACACTCCTGTTAATTTACATTTTCGACTTTAACGTCATCTCTTATCATTCAAAAGTAAAATAAGACTTCAGATTTCAACATTTTCAAAAAACAAAAGTCGCTTACCTTTGCTACACATAGAAAAAAATGTTACATTCTCTATAAGCCAACTTTAAAGAAAAAAATAATATTATTTTAAATGTTACATTCTCTATAAGCCAACTTTAAAGAAAAAAATAATATTATTTTAATAATATGGTTATTATAATCACGTAATGACATTATTAATCATAAAATTTCATTATTATTCATAAAATTCCAAGAAAGATGGACAACAAAATGTCAACGACCAACGTGACCCAACCACCCAGATTTGTTTTAACCCTTGTCCTGGCTAACCAACCCTAGGCAAACCCGTATGCGATGATATGGGTCACCCTTACGGTATAAAAAATATTAAGCCATGAAAGATGCTACTCTATATTTTTGTTGGGTGGGGTGAAATTATATATTTTCTTGAAACTGCAATAATAACATAAGTTGCTCATGTTGAAGTTGGTTTGCATAGTCTGTTCGACTATTCCCCATTTCTTGGCCAACATTCAAATCACTTGGGATAAAAGACTCGAACACTGGACCTCACATAGACACATACGAGAAAACAATAAATCAACCAACACAACAACGATGATTTTGTAAAAAAAATTATATATATATATATATATACACATATATATCACTTCATTTCTTTTTCTCTTTTTTGGAAGGGTGTCTGGGACAAAGCCCGACTAATCCCCGGCAATTTTGGGGGCTAAACATGGCCCCACTTAAATGTCCCCAGGCATGCGCACTGGAAGGCTCGAACTCGGTTAGGACGCTATGAACCCCCTAAGTGATAACCAATCCGCCACAGCACTAGAAGACACACTTCATTTCTTATAGTCAAACAATGTCGACAATTTGATAAACTTCCAATGCCCCCGCCCTACCGGACCCACACGTTTTAATGTTTTATCAAATAGAGTTAATGAGTGTGACAAGCAAATAAGACATGTCCAAAAGGGGGAAATTATACAAACGTTAAACAAGATGCCGGGTGTCATTCTCCACAACCTTGGAGTCGGGCGTATTAAACAATGCGACCAACATAAACGTTAGCACCAGCATATTTTCATTAAAACTAAAAAACATTATTCTATCATTTAATCCGAAAATGACGTTTCTTTAATTTTAATATCGTCTTATATTGCCTCTTAAACTTCGTGACTCGTTATAAACACTGTTTGTTTTATAATACTCTTTCCCGGTTTATCCAACTATGGAGAAAGAAGACCACTTTCTTAATCTGCCACCCGGCTTCAGATTCCACCCAACTGACGAAGAACTTATTGTGTATCTACTCAACAAAGTGAAACTTCTTCCGATTCCCGCTTCCGTGATCGCCGAAATCGAGCTGTACAATTTCGACCCGTGGGATCTTCCGAGTAAGATTCTTGTGTTCTTTTCAGTGTTATTTTAGTTTTTATATAGATTGATAAGATTCTTGTTTACTTAGCAGTAAAGGCGTTGTTCGGGGAGGATGAGTGGTTCTTTTATAGCCCAAGAGACAGAAAATACCCGAATGGATCTAGGCCGAGACGGTCAGCGGGGTCCGGTTTTTGGAAGGCCACCGGGAAAGATAAGCCGATTTTTGCTTCTTCAGGGTCGAGAAGGATCGGGGTGAAGAAAGGGCTGGCTTTCTTTATTGGAAATCCGACTAAGAACGTCAAGACTAGCTGGACCATGAGCGAATATAGGCTCCCCGAGTCATCTAGCCGATCATCTAGAAAAAACGGATCAATGCGGGTAATAAAATTCTTCCTTTTCAAGTAAAACTTCAAATTCATACTCGACTGAAGTGGGTAATTTTATTTAAACTCCCTTCTAAATAAACCCTTTCTATCGATTACACATTTACATTTATTTGGACAAAAAGTTGATTACCAGTAACCCTAACCCGCCTCACATGTAACCTGCCTCCAAGGACACCAATGTGAGGGGGCATATTTAGGCTCACTCACGGACTGAGGCTAGTGAGAGGGCCCTAGGTTTGATCCCATGACCTATTATGTATTTGGACAAAGTCTCTCCAGAGGCTTCACACTTGCATTTATAATGCATGATTTGGCTCGAAAAGATACTAGTAGCAACACGTGTTCGGTTTTTGTTGGCAGTTAGATGATTGGGTGTTGTGTCGGATACGCCAAAGCCAAAAAGGCAACATGTCAAAGAACAAGTCAGAAGTAGATGAAAATCCGAAAAATAAGCAGACGGATGGTCATCTTCTGACTGCATTACAGGAACTCCCTTCATCCTACATGGTTTCAGAGGTCGATATGGACTTGGTCTCAAGTCGTAGGCTCAGAGATTTTCAACTCATGGCTTCGATTCTAGCGGGCCAAAATCTTCCTCCCATGATAGAAAACTTCTCTGACGGACTATTTCAAGGTACGAAAACCGACAACAATGGCCTGGTTTATGAAAATGGAGTGTTCTACAGAGAAAATGTTCCGTTTATGTTAAACGAAGACGATGTTGAAAACACAGATGTGTTGACATCCGATGGTTCGTATGATATTCTTGATGCAAATCACTTGGATGTTGTGATGAAGCTCTTCAAGGATGGATCACTTCAGCAAGTTTGATTTGGGTTGGTTAAGCATGTGAAGTTTTAGTATTGTGCAACTACAATGTCTATAATACTAAATAAGTGGTGAGCACAATTATTGGATGATGTACAAATGGTCATGTTATTGTTTTGATGTATGATTTGGATATAAGGTTGATGTTTCCTCTGAATTTGTCACCTTTTTTCTTTTTGCAAATAAAACTTGTTCTCTATTTAGTTCTAATTTCAGTGTTTCACATATTTAATTTGATAACCAAGTGTTAAATTACATCCAGAATTCGTATATGTTGGTGATTTGAGTGTTTATCAGGTTTCAGATTTAGAAAAGAATGGTGGTGGCTTTTAGTTAAGCTATAATAGAGGTTAGGTTTGTAGAACAACACATATATAAGCGCTTACCTGTCACTTAGGGGTAAGCATTAGCCGGGTGTCAATGAACAGTGCAAGGACCAAGAATCTTATCCGGTGATTATATATATAAATGTATTTAAAGCTGATATATATTTTAGAACAGAAAACGTCAAGAAAGGACTCTTTATATATATAGGTCTTGTTTAGGCAACTATACAGCAGACTAAATCTGTGTATACAAATGAATGGACTTATGAAAACCCATTTACTTTCAGCTTTTGGCCTAGACATTAAGCAATTCTGCTTTCTTACCAGGAAAGTAGACCCATGATTTGTGCATCAGCTCTCAAAGATTCTCCAGCTGCATAGTGTTTGTGTACCATTCTTCTGTAATCTGACAAAGAGGGTGATCAAAATATTTATTAACAAGAAAATTATAATAATAATTCCACAAACAATAAAAGATGATACTCATTTACCATAGAAACTACAATGATTTCCCATACCCATTTTGGAACATGTCACAAAATTGCAATATTTTTATACATTTTGTCAGTTGTCATACAAATGCTATTGAATGTTGATACTCAGCCCGATAAGATTATCCTATTTTGCCATTATTCAATAGTATTTTTTAATATGTCCGAATTCTTATTGGAGATATTGTATACATAAACCATGCTTATGAATAGATCAGCTCTTAGCTACACGACTACACAAGTGTTACGGGTTTATCAAATTCTAAAAGGAACAGTTCAAATTCAAGTACACAACAGAACAATTAATACAGTAAATTGTTGAAAAACATGATAGAAATATGACGAAATAATCAATTAACAAAAGACATCTGGAACAGCTGCAATGTTTTCATTAAAAAACAAAACTCTTAGATACGACATCAAGGTAGAAAAATCTTGGAGTTGGATCAAATGTGATTGGTTAAGAGGAAATGATTTGTTTATTAATTGTTAATTTCCTAAACACCGTTAGATGTTGGTATAATAGTGCACGCACGCACATATATAGCAATTCTTATTCATAAAAATGATGCAGATTTCCTCTAAAATCTCTCCAAATTCTCAAAAGCTACGTCAGTCTTAGGAATTTCCAGTGACCATGCTGTTTCCAGGGTAAAATGCAATTTGAAACCTTTTGATATAAAACAAAACATTATTTCACCTTCTTGGTTGCACCAGAGTGCAGCAGCAGAGCTGTTGAGAGGACTATCAATATTTGGTTCTGCATGAGAAAGATATATTGTTGAGCTAAAACAGTAAGCACCAACTGAAATCTGATACTAATTCAGAAGGCTTTCACAAACCTCCTAATAAACTTTGGATAGACAAAAGAATGGTTCGACAATCATAGGCTGAAGACCACTTGTCCTGCAAAAGAAGAAACGATGGATATAACTATTGGCCAATTGAAATAATTAGCTAACTGTATAAAGGGGGGAATTGGTGAAAAGCTCAGATTTCAGAATCAATCCGAAGACTGTACTGAAATGATTATTGATCTTAAGTGATTTTCTTTGTGAGAAATGATTCCTCATGATACAAATATACATGAAGAATCCAAATATAAGGATAAGCTTGTTAACAGGAAGAATTACAAAGATTTTAATACCTGAAGGATATCTAGACAGATGTTTCCGAACTGGTCAACATTGGGATGGAAGCACATTGTTTCAAACTTAACCTGAGGGGGTTTGAAAGGATAATCCAGGGAAAGTGTAAAGACAGTTTATAAGATAAACCCTCATACATGGTTCCTTTGCCACCCTCAATAGTACCAATCCAACTAAATATGCTCTCCCCTTCTGGAAAGGCAGACACTCCAAGATCACCACTCATCTATACACATTGATGATTGTCAGAATTGTATTCAACATATTAATTGATAGCCAATGTCAAATGTAAGACTGTAACAGAACCAAAACAGGGAAAAGGAGAGATTGCAACAAAGTAAACCAAAAGATGGAGAAAAGATGATGGTGTTCTATAAGAAAGGGAATGCAAATCCTCGGTATTTAAACAACAAGTCATAGGGTGTCATCCATCTCTTTTCCTATATTGAGTTTGTAAATATTTCCACATATTTATCTTGACAAAGACGGATAGTGAAAAGTAAGCCAATCACTGGCATGTTTCTCTGAGTGAATTTTTACAAATAAATTTTACATACCCAATCATTCTCTTTAAATTTTCGTATTTAAATGTAAATAGAAAAAGACAAGTTTGTGTCAAACAGTGGGCTTGTATTCTAATATCCCATCATGCTAGTACAAACACAGAACAGACACACACACACACACACACACACACACACACACACACACACACACACACACACACATATGGTAGAAGACTATGATAAACTAACTACATAGTCTCGTCCAATATCCATGATCAAAAACTGTTACCCTAACCATCAGCATTTCCAATTTATAACAAATATAAGCTAGCATCATAAAAGACATTAAGTAGAGATTAGATCAAGGGAACCGGGTGTGTTTTGCCATCCGCATACCCTATTCTCCTACCCTATCCCCTCGAATCCCCTGTTCTTTGAAAGGGCCAATCCCTGGGCCACCTCCGCCCTTTCCCGGCCAATCCTTACAAAGTAAAACCTGCAGACAGTATGCACAAAAGAAGCTATTTGACACTTGAAAGCCAATATGAACATTGCTTTTGCAAATAGAGGAAAGATAAGTTTAAGACAGAAGACCGTTTAATTAATCACCAAAAACAAGAAATTTGTTGCCTTTCACAAAATATAATGGCTTTCTTTGCAGCAATTTCTTTTTGGAAGGGTGTCCGGGCCAAAGCCCGACTTCTTTGCAGCAATTGTCCCAGCTTAATTTGTTTTAGTGCTTTAACTAAGTACATAAGAGGTTCATAATTAACGTGAGTTATTTTGCATCTATAATTCTAAAAATTTCCGATTTGCAGCTCTCGTCTTATAGTTTAATGCGGTTATATACTAATATACAGATTAAACTAAGCAATCCAACACCTGAAAGCCGAATATGAACATTGGTTATGCAAATAAAGGAAACATAAGTTACTTGCCAAATGAATTCAAAATGTCACTCCCAAAATCATTTTAGTTGGTGAAATAAACCGAACTTCGAGTGTTACATTGTGACCATAAGGAGTCCTACATCTCAAATAGCTAAGCCTCATGAGATACTAACCTCAAACATGGAGCTCTCACCTTCATTGGGATTTTGATCCAAGTAAGGTATGAAGGTATGCTTGTTCATATCGTAATGCCTCAATAATTAGCTAATCTTATAAGAAACTTAAGCAGATTATGAAGAGAGTGATATATGTACAAGTACAAGCAACCAATAGAGGCTATTCCATTTAAACATGAAGTCCAGGTCAAGTGATACCACGTTACTGCAGCATACCAAAGATTTCTCAGGTAACTATCAATATATACATTATTGCCATAGTGATGCTATGGTTTCCTTCATTTATCCTCATTCAGACCACCTTGACAGATTCTTATCCCACATTTACAACATGCACTCAAGAGGTCCTAATAATGCATCAACTATACCAAAGAGTGATTGAAATGGAATCAACAAGGGTACATAAAATGTCTTAAACAACTGCATACGAACAATAATCAACATCTCTGACCTTGAAACGTACATCTATATGTATCTAGGCAAAAAGAAAGATATGTAAGTGTCTCTGCCAAAGGGATACTCCCTTGTATGTATGTATGTATGATTATTAATGTGATGATGGCAAACCAATGGCAAACCAATGACAAACCAATGACGTTCTAGATCGAAATTTGACACAGACATGGTTAAGATGTTTAACACCAACATTTCATGTATCAACATTATGAAGTTCATTGTAGATATTATATTTATGCTGAAAATGAAATGAATATCTACAAGTTTCTTGTGCTAAAATTAGTACTCTTAACCAAAATATTAAGCCTATCTATTATTTGGTTCCTTCTTCTGTATAGTGAGTGAGCTGTGAACATCTATTTTTTTCCTATGCATAATGACAGTTATCATCATCTGTTAATCATAGAGGCAAAGTACTAGATGTTACAATTGCATAATCACTAAGCCTCCAATTCTCTGATAATGATAGAACTTCTCGCTTTAATTTCTTGATATTTTCTTACGTAAAACCACACACACTATCAAAATTTCAATTTCTTATGTTCATATGTATTTGCACACTAATTGATCGATCGTTTTCTGATAATTCTCGCCAAATAACATATTCTAATTCAATCCAATCCATTAACAATTTCTACAAAGAGAGACGGTATTACTTACCATAAGAGCCATAAGTTCCTTCTGGAGCCTGCAAAAAACACATAATCAATCAAACGAAATCGGATTCTGGCAATTAAACAGAAACTAAACCGCCAAAACTAAAAAAAACACACATAATCGATCAAATTATCAAACGAAATCGGATTCCGGCAAATAAACAGAAATCAAACCGCCAAAACCGAAACGAAGAACAATCGAAACAGAAAGCAATTAGAATTAGAATTAGATAAGAATTAACCTCTGAGTGACGGAATTAGTATCGACGGAAACCGGTGGAGCTTTGGAGTGCTTTGACGGTGAAGGATGGCGTTGATGGCGGCGTTGTTCTTCGGTGGAGATGTTATCCATGGCCGGTTCCTGACGAATCTCCATCGATAAACAGAATCAGATGAAGATGAAGGATTATTGTGAGAATTTGATAGCGCCACTAGGAAGGGATTGAAATCAATCTCTCCCAGCTTTATGAAAAGCAAAGAGAGAAGTGAGTATTTTTTTTATTTTATTTTTTTGTATTTTTATTTTGACAACAGACAATGGACAGCTGAGAGACGAAAAGTTGGAAAACTATGCCACTGTCTTTATTATAATTAAATATTTCTATAATGAATAATAAAACGAATAAATTGGCCTACCATTTCTAAAAGAACAAATTGGTAACTTGAATAAGGCTAAAACTTTGTTTGGGAATGCTTGTTTGAAGATCTTATTAGCTTTCCGGAAAAATAATAAGGGACTGTTTGGTATAGAGATTTGGAAGCAGAGAAATAGAAATAGATGTAAATCCCTTCTAATGTTGGGCGTAGAAATGAAATTCTTATAATTCATTGTAGTGTAAAAATTAGAGAAATGTAATTCTCTCCATTTTGAGGAGAAATTGAAAGACTTGATGTCTGGTGTTGTTCAGTTTCAAACCCGACGACCACATACACCTGCAACGACCGCCGACAACCACCTCCAACAACCACCGACGTCGGCGACGACCACCTTCGACAACCGTCGGCAACGACCGACGACCACCGGCGTCGCCGAAGACCACATCCAACAATCGTCGGCGTCGGCGACGACCACCGATGACCTATGCATCTCCGACAACGAGAGTTGCCGCCCAATGTTGTCGTCCGACGACATGATACCAAACAAGAGATTAATTCCAATTCTCCACCCCATTTCATTTCTTCCCATTTCCATTTCAAATTCTCTCCAATTCATTTCTCTGTACCAAACACAACCTAAGTTGTTTTGGAGTGTTTAGCTAAAGTGCTTATAGCTTTTTCCAGGAATCTATCAGGCAAAAAAATTGACTTTCTGAAAAAGTGGATAAGCTGATAAGCACTTTTGTTTATAAACACTCTTAAACACTCCATACAAGTAAATGGAGTGGCACCTTTTATCACACCCATTACATCGTCACATCAGTTTCAAATCATCTTTTTTTTTCTTCATCACTTACCTACCACTTATATCCGTACTAATCACATCCGACCACACTTAAACCATGGTTCATAGCACTCTCTCACCTCTTCTCCACCACGAATCAAAATTTTCGTGGAAGAGGTCACGCTCTCAATTGCTTAGTGCATGGTGGAGTGGTACAACACCCACTCTATTTACTCTAAATAACAGTCAAGAAAATCGATGGTGGTCTTTTGTTTTTTATATGTTATAGTAACAAATTTATAATGAATGATGTTATATGTACTTGTTTTTATGTTACAATCATGTTAAATCATAAAGTGAAAATGTAAAATTTAAGTCTCAATGTTGATGGATGTCATAAGAAAAATGAGGACATCCACATACCACAGTAGTTAACTTATGTAAAAGACATGAAGAAAATAAATATATATATATATATATATATAGGAGAGTTATTTTGTTAACCAATGAATTTGTGTTAACCGTGTTAACTCATAGTTGCATACGTAAATCAATGATTTTTTTTGTTAAGTTGTTTAATACGATGAAAATGTTTCATATACTTCAATTTTTGATGAAATTGTTTGATATTTCGGTATTTTTATTCTTGTGAAACTTTTCTTATTTTTATGAAACTTTTTTCATTTCTATGTAAAAAACACCTTCATATGAAAGAATTTCATCAAAAAATTTAGTATATGAAACATTTTCATCGTATTAAACAACTTCACAAAAAAAATTTCATTGATTTACGTATGCAACTATGAGTTAACACGGTTAACACAAATTTATTGGTTAACAAAATAACTCTACTCTATATATATATATAAAAAGAAGTATTCTTCCATAGTTCCATTATGATAAGTTTTTGCTCTCTTTGCTTCTCACATTTGTTCCTTCAAAGCCTCGAGAAACCTTTAAGTGGTTGATAAAAAAAATACTGTTCTCATCATAATACATTTGTTAAAATCAATGTTTTAAAAACAGGGTTGACCCGATCGGTCGAATCGGTTGAACCGGGAACCGGTGAAAAGACCGGTTCAAATGTGACCGGTTTTATGCTCTTTTAAGGACTGGATTAAACCGTCCGGTTTATTCGCAAAACCGGTTGAACCGATGGATCAAACCGGTAAAAAACCGGTTGACCTGTTTTTTTATAAAAAAAAACTTAAATTTTTTAGTTTTAAAAATATTTTTGGATTGATATAAAACATGTTTTTTTGATTGATTTACAACTCATTATTACGTGTTTTTCTAATGTTTTTAACTTGTGGACATCAAATCCTTGCTTTTATATATATGCATGTAGGAAATGGAAAATATAGAAAAATGCTTGAGACTGGTCGAATCGGTGATTGAACCGGTTAAACCGCGAACCGGTCGTCACACCGGTTCAACTAAAAAACCGGTTTTTAAAACATTGGTTAAAACCCAATACAATTGCATTTGCAGATTTAGAATTTTGAACCGAGGGATATTTTTTTATAAAATATGAAGATAAATAGCTATGCGGTGAAATCAAATCCTGAAAATGGATTATTTTAATTAATTTGTCATTGTAGTGTTAAATTAATATCAAAATTAAAGTGATAATTTTTGCATGATTAAGGCTCTGTTTGGCAAAAATAAGGTAGCTTATAAGTTAATACATCCAAACATATACCATAAGCTAGTTGATAAGCTAGTTTTTTGAAACGCTACTTTGAGTAGCTTTTTCCATATATACCCTTATTAATATTAATTATTACATTCAAATATGTCTTTTTTAGTCATTTTACATACTCATAAGCTAACTTTTGCCTAACATAATTTGTTAATAAGCTAGCTTATCAACTAGTTTATCAATTAAAGTTCGCTTATCAGCTAACAGCTAGCTTATCAACTAGTTTGTCAAATATAGCTTAATAGTTGGTATTGCAATATTACCGATTTAAATGAATTAAAAATAAATAGGATTCGTACAAATTTTGACTCTTCTAATTTGGTACAAATTTACCAATCTTCAATAATATATAATAGGCATCTATAATTAAAAGAATCATCAAGAATGTTAATCACATTATAGTAACTAAATAGTATTTCATACCAAAACAATATAAACTCATGACTTAAAGAATATTAATATGTTTTAAGAAAGGGATGGATGTATAACCATCTATAATTTTCTTTCTATTATAATATTTTACTATAAATGAAGTATATCACTATATTTGGCCTATTTCGTTAACTATGTGGTGGTACGATACAATTTTAATTGCTTAAAAATGGAATTATCAAAAAACAATAATTATTGCATTGGTTGTTTGGGGGGTGAAAAGTATTTTTAACTAATGATTTTGTATTTGAGTTTTTAAACATTTTATTAATCAAAAATAAGGTTATGAATAATGTAAGATGTGATGTGTCGATGAGGTCAAAACCTCTAAGTTCTACAACTTACGATGAAGCAACATTTTTCAAAGCACATAATAAAGGGGGTAAAGTCATAATATTACATAGACACACATATGTATGTGTGCATACAGAACTATAGAGGAGAAAAACAATGTATTATTATCAAACATGTTAACCTTACAAAAAATTATATCAAAAGCAAAATCATTTTTTTTATGTTAGACAGTTATGCCTTGATGAGTTGAATCCAATTTTCTTGTCTTGATGACTCTCGAGTCCCTCCAATTCTACACCAATTTTGTCTTTGATTAAGGTTTTAAGGATTTAAGCACTTTATCAGAAGTCATACCTCATAATCGCATCATATGGTTTAACTTGGCATCGAAGCCAAGTCTCACAGTCATAATGCATATTTAAAAGATTGTTAAAAAGAGAGGAATTGTATATTGATGTCCAATAAAATATGTAAGTGTGTTTATGTTGGATAAATTTACAATTGGATGTCTTCTAAGCGTGGTATTTAATAGTAGTTATTAATTTGTTCTTTTTTTTTTTGTCTGTTAGATCGTTTAAAATGGCTATGGATCTCTTCAAAACCTTGATGTCGCAAGTCTGGTTATACATCCATGTCAATAGAAAAACAAGTGAAGACGTCTCGTTTGTCTGTGAAATCGACACCTCATCAACATTCATGCCATTTATAGACGAAGTAGTTGGGATCCTAAAGTTTTTAAGTGGCAAGTAAATCTTTAATAGTATTCAAAAGCACCTCTTAAAGTTTAGAGGATGCATCTTTCATACCTATAAAGATTACAAAACCTTAACCCCAATGGGGCAGCCTACGGTTAAGACTTGGTGTTGGCCTGTTGGGGATAAACCCACCCAAGTTCGAATCCGGAAGTGAGCAACCAGAGACCACTAAGTATTAATCCTAGAGGAGCATGCTTTAGCTCTCGATAAAAATTACCAAGGATGTAGTCTGAGCAAACCTGGGTGGACCTTATAAAAGAAGAAAGATTACAAAACCTCCCCGGGGCCTTTCTAAGTCCGCCCCATAACCTTCATATAATTTGAATTCCTTCATTTGCATGATGGGTTAAAATTTGGTTTTTTAACCTTTTAGAGGTTCAATAATTGTTGGATACACAACAAAAAAGTGAGTTAATATTTTGCTTATAATAAGCAAAAGATATAATGGATTATAATAACCTTGATATTAATAAGAAGTAACAATTTACTAGTGTTTATTTTATTTTCTTAACTATGTAATTATTATTGAAAAAATCAATATGGTCTGATTGTTATAAAAACCACCATTGCAGATTTTTAAGAGGATTCTGATTTGGTGGATGGGTCTCATATGAAGTTGCACCAAAAAGTGTGAAACCAGAAAACGGAGGTTGTTAGCTCCATAGATGCGCTTAGAATGTATTTAGTAACTAACTCATAAGTTATCTTATGTATTTGTAAAAACTAGCTTATAGATATTTAAAATGACCGAAAAAGATATATGGCATAATAATTAATATTAGACATGGCAAACGTGTCGTGTCAAGTTCGTGTCGGGTTCAAAGTTAAACGGGTTTAAAATGTTTATCTCTAACCCGAAACCCGTTTAATAAACGGGTTAGAAATCCCAACCCTAAACTGACCCATTTAATAAAATGGTTGACCTGTTTAATCCGTTTAACATTTATAAAATTAAAATTTCACAAAAATTTAAAAATCCAAAATTTATAATTCAAACTTATAAGTATAAACAAAGTTCATTAACATTATTACATTAAAAATCCAAATAAATCATGAACTAGTAAAAAGGTAAAGAAGAAAACTTTACACAAACACATGATATATGTACAAATGTGTTAGTTGGGTCATTTTCGAGTTGATATGTTTGACCCTAACTTTACCCGTCTAATTTTTGTGTCGTGTTGTGTCAACCCGTTTACTTAAAGCATTCAAAATATGTTACCCAAACCATTTATTTCGTGTGGATTTCGTGTCGGGTTAACGCGTCGTGTCAGTTTTTGCCAGGTCTAATTAATATTTATAAAAGTATATTGAAAAAAAAAAGCTACAAAAAACTCTAGTTATTCCAACTAGCATTTCAATAACTAGTCATTTCAATAACCTAGCTTATACGATACTTATAAGCTAGCTTATTGTCCATCCAAACATACATAGCCGATTGAATACAGATGATGAAACCTTGGTCATGAAATTGAAAAAAACTAAAAACATCTTTCATATCTCTTCTTTTGGAAGGATAACACAACAGAAAACAGCAATTCGAGATGAAAAGGAGAACATATTTACAGATCAGAGCATTAGAGATAGTTTCAAAACCTCTAAAAACAGAAACAAACTAAAAACATCTTTCATATCTCTTTCTTCTCCAAGGAAACACAGCAGAAAACACGAAATCAGAGATGAAAATAACAACATATTTACAGATCAGAGCATCCTAACCTCAAATTCATACAACAAAAAGCGTGAAATCCGATTCCGATCGAAATCGAAATCGAAATTTCAAGCTTCGACGGACGAACGACGGTAGAGTTTTCCGAAACACATGAAGAGCGGTGACGAAGCCGATGAAGCAGACGCTCATAACGAGTACAACAGTCGGCGTGATCTTAACGCCAGGAGCATCGTCGGTGTAGAACCTGAGCATGTTGCTATTGGCACCGCCAGCACCGCCGCCACCTCCGCCGCTGATGCCGGAGGAAGATCCGGTGGCGAGACGGCGGCGTCGCATGCCGGCGGTGGCGGCGGCGGTGCCGCGAGGTGCGACGCCGACGGGGCCTGGTCGGGAAGCGCCGGAGGAGGAGGCGGTGGTGGTTTGAGATTGAGACGAGCCTCTCGCCATTGTTGCAGGTGATCGTAGGCTGGAAAGTTCGAGAAATGGAAGTGGAAAAGGAAAGGGGGTGATTTTGAAACCCTAGTCCCTAGGGTTATTTTTTGATTTTCTTTCTATTTTTATTTTTCTACCACATTAAATTTCTAGTTAGAACAAATTAAATACAATTTTTTTTTAATGTGATGGTATAGATATGATATAATAATTTGTTCGAATAAAATAATTATTGGAGATTGCTATGTAGATCTTCTTTCATTTAAGCATTAAAAACGGGAAAAGTAACGGACGTTGTGTATGTAAGGATAAAATTAATGGATAATGTATTTAGTCCACATCAGGTTTATTGTTTTTGTTAGAATTTTACATTTGAAACTTCACTGTAAGATATTAGACCATCCTTAACTTCTTACTTGATAGCATCAGCTTGGCCATCGGGTTCATCGGTACTTAGGCTACACCGTCACGGGTGCATCGGGTTCAATTGAATCGGCTTCCCTATACCGATGCCATAGAGCATCTCCAACCATATTGCAAATCATCACTTTTAGAATACACCCCACCAAAATAATGATGACCCGTCATTTTAATATATTTTAGATTTTTTTTAATAATAATATTTTCCACAATGAGTTTGAACCGTCCAAATGATTATATTTATAATATAATATTAAGAAATAGTAGAATGAGAAGTTGTATAACACTTTAAGGCCATCCTTAACGCCCATCGGAGAGACTCGGTACCGCCGGTACCGACGGTGTACACCTAAACGGATGACCGGCACCTCACCGGCAGTGGTGAGGGTCGGTACCCACACACCGGCCATTTAACGCGTTACCCCCCCCCCCCCCCCCCCCCCCAACGGCTACTTTTCAACGGATCTTTTTTTTTAAAATTTTTTTACTTTTTTTTTTCTTTTTTACTAACTATATATTAACAAACAATAAATCAAAATTTTCACCTCTACACTCTCTACTCTCTTCTACTAACTCAATCTTTTCTACTCTTCTACTCTATTTTTTTTACTCTTCCATGGATAAACACGGCTCCGGTTCCGGGTCAAGGCGTGGTAACCCGAGACCAAATGTTTCGGTACCGACTCCCCAAACGTCTCCAACACCTCCCCCAACGGTTGGCTACCGACCCCAAATGATGAGGCCGATGGGTTTTCCAATGGGTGCCGTTGAGGGATGGGGATACCCGCAAACCCCGGGTGCCGTCTCGTATGATTGGGCTTATGCGCATTTGCTTGCGCAACATACATATGGTACGGTACCCCAATCTTCCGGTGAGCAACACGTTAACCCATCGCCGCCGGGAGTGTGGGATATACGAGACGATGACATAAATCTCGACGACGACGATATAGACGACCATGTACCCGAAACCCAAGCGATGCCGTCACCGCCGCCGCCGCCACAAGAACCATCACAAACCAAACGTAAATACAAACGCAAGGGTAAGGCTGCGGGTACGGACACGAGTGCGAATCCAACCACGGGTAAATCGGCGTGTAAACCGTGGTCGTTGGAAGAGGAGATAGCTTTGGCAAGAGCATGGGTCTCAATCTCGGAGGACTCAACCGTAGGTAACTATCGAAATAAAGGTATATAAAAAACCAAATAATGTTGTTTTAATTTTTTTTCTAATGTGTTTTTAATTTTTTCGTTTTCGATAGTAGAAAACTTTTAGGGGGCAATTAAAGCGGACTTCGACAAACGCATGCATTACGACTTCAACGTCCGCTCCGGAGACGCCATTCCGACCAAGCGAAAATGCTCTTATCTACCGTCGCAAAGTTCGCATGTATTTACAATAATCCATCGAACGCGCGACGAAGTGGCGAATCCGACATTGACATGCTTGCACGAGCTAAGGACCGATTCCACTCCGAGTACCACAAGGCTTTCACGCACGAACACGCTTGGAGACAAGTCAAAGACAGTCTGAAGTTCGATGCGGTTAAAATGCAAGACCCAAAAAACATCCGTGCACCCACATACAAACGGTCAAAGACGTCCGAAACCCCAACCGATTCCCCCGGCGAATCCGACGCTCGCACTCACCATGTGGACTTCGGCAATGACGACCTCCCCTCCACAACCGAGCGGCCACGACCGATGGGTCGAAACGCCGCGAGACGTGCGGGGTCTTCCACTACGGCCGCGTCAATCGAGAGCGTGTTGAACATCGCGACCTCGTTAGAGGCCATCGCGACCAACACGAGTTCGATTATGGGATCGATTAACAACCGGCAAAGGAGTGTAGACTTAAAAACGTTCATGGCACCGCACGACCATCTCACGGGTATACAATTGCAAATCATGTTGGAGGAGAAGGAAATCATAGCCGAAAGATATGGGTGGCAAAAATATTGGTGATTTAATTTTATTTTTATTGTAATTTTATTTTAATGTATTTTAAATTTGAATTTTAATTTTAGTTATTTTAACTTTAATGTATTTTAAATTTGAATTTTAGTTATTTTAATTTTGAGTAAATTATTTTAATATATTTTAGAAATAAAAAAATAAAATGAGGGGTATGAGTGGTATGGTTAAGGATGAAAGGTATGAAATTGGTAGGGTATTGGTGAAGCTGATGTGACCACAAAAATGAGGGGTATGAGTGGTATGGTTAAGGATGGCCTAAGAAGTTGGAGAACGCTTTCGAATTTTAAAGTGTTTTGGGGCAAAATTCAAGGAGGTGCAAGACATCTTTCCCGCATGTGGTGAGGACTCCGCCTCCATAAGAATCTCGCCATTGATCCATAAAGCTTGGTAGCCTCTTTTGATATGTGACCTTACATAGGTAATACGGGTTAGAAATTTAAATCATAACTTCATAAGGTTTGAAGCAATAAGAATTGGGCTTTTTAGGCTCTTCATTTCTTGTTAGTTTTTTGGTGACTTATGAGACATAATATTTTTTATTTCAAATATACGGTACTAATTTTTAAACATGCATTTTTTGTCATTTTACAATCATAAGCTACATTATCAACTAATTTTTGCCAATCGCATTTTATTCATCAACTACTTTATCAGTTATCAGTTGTCTCATCATCAGTTATAAGCTAACTTATCAACTAGGTTGCCAAACATATCCCAAGTCTAATCCAATATCCATGGACCACAAATGATGGGGAAGAAACAAGAAATAAGACCCAACCAAAGCAATTAAGCTAACGACTAAGAATTTTGTAAGTCGGTTGGCACAACCCATAAGTAAACCCAATCATTAATGGTGGTTGGAATGTAATGCAATTGTCGACACCAACCTTCTTTATTTTCTGTTTTTAGTTAAATCCTATAATTCATAACATATAAAACCACTATTTTATTTTATAAAATATATATATGATATAGTATATAACTTTTTTAAAAGGTAAACAAAATTCATTAGAAAATGAAGAAAAAAAAAGTAAAAGTGATGTTTGATGTTAAATATTTGTATAGTTTAGGGACCCCTTTGTAACTTATTTGTCTTTATATTGTTGTCAATACACGCAACCCTATTCACGGGTTTCCACATATTCTCACATGGTATAGAGCCACCTACGAAAAACCCTAAGAAAACCCTAATTTTTTTTCTCCTTTCCAGCCGCCGCCGCCGGCCTCCCTCCGGCAGCCGCCGCCGCAGCCGGCCTACTTCCGGCAGCAACCTGTTGCACACCACCCTCCTCCTCCCTGCTTTCCGGTGCTCTCAACGTTGTGTTAGACCACAACCACTGTTGCTGGTCGCCGACTTCACCTATTACTGCCCGGCTGCTGCTCTCCTAGCGCCGCCGTGCAACCCAGTCGCCTGAACCCTAGCGCCGCCTGAACCCTAGCGTCCCCACCACTGTGTTCCTGCGGTTCTAGGCTTCCCAAACCCTAGCGCTGTCGTCGTGTTGTGCTCTTCTTTGTCAGAACCCTAGCGCTGAACCTCAGTGTTCCGATCACGTTCTCTGCTACACCATCGTCTTCTCCAGATACGCCAACCTCGCGCCGCGAGATTCAGCCTAGTCACCGTTGCTGCTTGCACCGCGAACAACACATTGCGCCCCTCGCTCGCGCCGCGACCAGGCTACTCGCGCCGCGAGTTACTGCTGTGTTGCCTTCTGTGATGCCTCTGATCTCGATCCTCGCAACTGCCGACCAGTGCCGTCGCACAGCACCACGCCTCCGTGTCTTCTGGTCGCCACACTCCCTTACGAGTGACGTTTGCTTGGTACATTACTATCTCTCTACCTGCGGTTAAGCTTTTCGTCTACTTGTTTCTTATCTTTATTAGTTGTTTATTTTTTTGTTTTCCATTTTTTATCATGACCTCTTTGTCTCCCTCAAATTCACTACCCCTATCACTAGCCACCTAGTTTTTGCCTTCACCAACGTGTACCCCCAGTTTAGCTTTAAGCTTTCAACTAATGGGTCCAAATACAAACTTTGGCGTCGTATCTTTCTTGATATGTGTATGAGCGCTAAAGTCCTTGGTCACCTAACTCGACCTGTGATGCTAAATGCTATCGCCACTCGGACCAAGACAGAGGGTTCTTTTTTTTATACTTATAGTTATTAATCTTGGTCACCATTGATTCCTGCATTAAATCCTGGTTTTACTCGATATGTGATGCTTATCTTTTGCAAATAATATCCAGTGATAACTGTACTGCTAAAGATCTTTGGGATAAGCTTGATGAGTTTTTTCTAAGTAATAAAATGTCTCGCATGCTTCAGCTTCAAGAGCAGTTTCGTAATGCTAAAAAAGGCACTTCTTCCATTACTGATTTCTGCCATAATCAAAAAAAAATTGGCAGATGCTCTGGCTGATTGTGACTCTAAAATTGATGAAATTGAACTTGTCATGCAAATCCTGCGTCAGTTTCCACCATCTTATCATAGCATCGTCGATGTAATTACAAACACCAAGCCCTTCCCTTCATTTTTAGAAGCGAAAAACATGTTTCTCCTCCATGAATCCCGTGAAAAGCCCAATGAGCCCCGTACAAATACCCCACCCACTTCTTCCGCTGCCCTATACTTCTCAGCCCTATCTACCCAAAATGGAAAGTCAAAAAATAACACTAATAGGGGTAGAAACAATGGGTGTTTTGCTTCCAAATGGGGGGGGGGGGTAATACTAATGTATCAGCAAGCTCTCCCTCTTTTGCAGGTAATTCGGGATACATGCAGGCTTTCTTCGGGAGTTCGCCTACTCACCCAGGCCTACTATGTGCGCCATCCGCGCAATCCTTTAGTGTTGGTCATCCTCAACCGTCATCCACGATGCCGATCTCGTCTCAACCATCGCAGCAATCTGTACCAGTGCACCCACCACCGCAACCTTCATTCAGCGGTCATGCTTGACATTATGGACAGCCACAGTTCACTGACTCTTCTTCTGTGTTTCAGGCTATGTCAGTTCAATCGCCGCAAGACGACAACTTCTATATGGATTCTGGTGCAACTAGGCACATGACATTCAATCAAGGTACAATGCACTCTCTAACTCCTTGTAATTCTAATTTCATACAGGTTGGTAATGGTGCTGTGGTTCCTGCTAAATACATTGGCCAATGTAACTTTCCTTTTTCCTCTTGGCCCCTTCAGTTAAAAAATGTTCTTGTGTCTGATAAAATCATCAAGAATCTTATTTCTGTTCGTCGTTTTACTATAGATAATTCTGTCTTTGTAGAGTTTGATCCGTTTGGTTTCACTATCAAGGATTTTAACACAGGTCGTCTTCTTCAATGCTGTGACAGTGACCATCACGATCTCTATCCCGTCCTTCCTTCCTCTCCTCTGTCTGCTCTTGCGTCCGCCAATGTTTTCGTCTCGTTTGACACCTGGCATCGAAGGCTTGGTCATCCGGGTGCTGCTGTTTTTCAGTTTCTTATGTCTCGCAAGTTTATCACTTGTTCTAGTAAGACATCTTCCTTATGCCATGCTTGTCAGTTAGGAAAACACTGTCGCTTACCTTTTTCTGCATCTTCCACTAAAACCTCTCGTGTATTTGAGCTTATTCACTCTGATTTATGGACTTCTCCTGTTACTAGTCTAAGTGGTTTCAAATATTATGTCCTTTTTTTGGATGATTTCTCCCACTTTTTATGGGTGTTTCCTCTACGTGCCAAATCTGAGGTGTTTTCGATTTTTAAAACGTTTCGTGCTTATGTACTTAATCAATTTAAAACGGATATCCAACTTTTCCAATGTGATAATGGCCGTGAATTTAACAATCAACCCTTCTTGGATTTCTTTAAGACTCATGGCATTAAAATCGCTTTTCCTTTCCCTATACCTCCCCTCAAAACGGGAAGGCTGAGCGCACGATTCGTACCATCAACAACACCCTTCGCACGTCACTCATACAAGCCTCCCTCCCACCAACATTCTGGGTTGAGGCTCTTCTTTCCTCTGTTCACACCTTCAACCTGCTTCCGTCCACACCACCATTCAGTACAAGACTCCTTTTGAGGTATTGTTTGGTTTCTTTCCTACCTATTCTCATTTGCGAGTATTTGGGTGTTTGTGTTATCCCAACACTTCGCCCACTAGTGCCCACAAGCTTGCTTCTCGATCCTCTGCCTGTGTCTACCTCAGTCCCAACATGGATCATCGTGGGTATCGTTGCTTAGATCTCATCACGCAAAAGGTCATCATCTTTCGTCATGTCAACTTTGATGAAACCCACTTTCCGTTTCCTGACTTCCAGCCTCGTCCCACCTCGGAGGACTACGACGCGTTTGATGTTGATGATTCTCTCCCTTCCCTCTCTCCCATGGTCGCTACTTCCTCCCCTCCGCCGGCTGTTGGTCCTTCTGCTTCTGTTTCCTCTTCTCAGCCACCACCCGCTGAGCCTTCTGGCACCTCTTCTTCTCCTTCTGCTTCTTCTGAGCCTTCTCAGCCTCCTGCTCCGGCTGCTACCTCCGGTCATCCGATGACTACTCATTCATGCACAGGCTCTCTTAAGCCTAAACAGATCTTCAACCTTTCGGTCACTAGTGACATCTCTCCCATTCCTCGGTCTACTGCTCAGGCTATGTGTGACCCTCATTGGTGGGCCACCATGGATGCTGAAATAGCTGCTCTTCTCTCTAACTACACGTGGGATCTTGTTCCTAAGCCCTCTGATGCTAACATAGTTGGCAATCGTTGGCTGTTTCGCCATAAGTTTGACAGCAGTGGACGTCTTGAGCGTTACAAATCCCGTCTTGTTGCTTAGGGTTTCTCACAGCAACCCGGACTGGACTTTGATGACACTTTCAGTCCAGTTGTCAAACCTGCCACTATTCGCACGGTTCTTAGCATCTCCATCTCCCGCTACTGGCCTATTCATCAACTTGATGTTAAAAATGCCTTTCTTCATGGTGATCTCACTAAGACTGTTTACATGCGTCAGCCTCCCGGCTATGTAGATCGTACCTTTCCTGATCATGTATGTCGCCTACGCAAGGCTCTCTATGGTCTTAAGCAGGCACCTTGTGTGTGGTATCAACGATTTGCTGTCTCTCTTTAGGCTTTCTTAGCAGTAAAACTGACACCTCTTTATTCACGTATCATCGCGGATCTGATACTATCTACCTTCTTTTGTATGTCGACGACATCATTCTTACTGCCTCTTCTCCCACTCTTATTTCCATGGTTATCTCTCAGTTATCTTCTGAGTTTCCCATGTCTGATTTGGGTCTGTTATCCTTTTTCCTAGGCATTGCTGCGACTTGTAGCACGTCCGGACTCTTCCTCTCTCAATCTGCCTTTGCTCAGGAGATTCTAGCACGAGCTGATATGGTCTCGTGTAATCCCTGCAGCACTTCGGCTGACACCAAAACAAAGCTTGCTGCTGATGGTGAGCCTGTTTCTGATCCCACTTTATATCGAAGCCTTGTTGGTGCCTTACAGTACTTGACTTTTACTCGTCCTGATATTGCCTATGCCTTACAACAGGTATGTCTCTTTATGCATGACCCGCGTCTTCCGCATCTCAATGCGCTTAAACGCATCTTACGGTATTTAAAAGGTACCTTGTCTCATGGTCTTCATATCAAAGCGTCAGCCGTTGATCGCTTGGTTGCTTATTCGTATGCCGACTGGGCCAGGTGTCCTAATACTCGTCGGTCCACCTCAGGGTTTTGTGTCTATCTGGGTGACAATCTCGTATCTTGGTCCTCCAAACGACAGCATGTTGTTTCTCGCTCAAGTGCCAAGGCCGAGTACCGGGGGATAGCCATTGTAGTTGTTGAAGCTGCTTGGTTACGAAATCTCCTGCTCGAGTTGTCTTGTCCTCTCTCTCGTGCCACTGTTGTCTTTTGTGATAATGTCAGTGCCATGTATCTAGCATCTAACCCTGTTCAGCACCAGAGAACCAAGCATGTGGAAATTGACTTACATTTTGTTAGGGAGCGTGTTGCGATTGGTCATGTGCGTGTTTTGCATGTTCCATCCGCTTATCAGTATGCAAATATTTTTACAAAGGGTCTACCCTCTAGTTTGTTTCTTGATTTTAGAGATAGTTTGAACATTCGTGTTCCCCCTGATCAAACTACGGGGGTGTGTTAAATATTTGTATAGTTTAGGGACCCATTTGTAACTTATTTGTCTTTATATTGTTGTCAATACACGCAACCCTATTTACGGGTTTCCACATATTCTCACATTTGAAAAAAAAAACTGTTGAACTGTTTAGATCGTCGAACCAAGTTAAATCAGATCGATTTTTGCGGTTGAGTGGTTTGTCGGTCCCGTCCAACCTACGGTAATTTTTTAGGCAGTTTGGACCAAATCGACCGCCAAATAAATATATTTTTATATTTGTTTATTTTACTATAAGACTATAGCCCAAGTTTTAAAATTAAACGCAATTATAGTTAAATATCTAAGTTATAATAGCCCAAACATAAAAATGTCATTTAAAATCCCAAATTGGGTGTTGGGATATTTTGTTTAATTTTATATGGATTTTGGTTACATTTTCTTTGTGAACTCTCTTTACTTCAAATAGACTCAAGCCATGAAGACATGGACTTTAGAGTATTTTGTTTAAGTAGATATTTAGCCTAAAATAAAAAATTGTATATGTTATTTTAAGTTTAAGTTTTAAAGCCTATAAAAGGCCTAAACCATCTAACTCACGGTCCGGTTTAAGTCTGGACACTTGCTGTCAAAACGCTCACTTTGAAAATTTAATATTTGGTTTGGTTTTTGGTCTGAAGGGTTAAACCGTCCAAAACGAACAACGAACAACCTTAAAGTACAATAATCGAGGATACGCGAGATTTAGTTTATGTAGAGTGCAATAATTGAAAGAAAAAAAAATCCCAACCAAAGAAGACAAAAAAAGGAGACAAAAACCGAGTGGTCAAGCATAACCAAAGTTGTACGAAATCCATGCCTCCAAGAGATGTTGAGGTATTTTGAAAGTCAAAAGGTTGAAATAATGCCACTCAACGCAACGTATGGGGTTACATGATTAGGAAGATCCAATATATCGTTGATCGTCAATGGAAATGCCAAGGACATTTCGCACCATCTCTGAACGCTCTCCCATATCTACATTTGACCTCCAATATTTCGCATCTTGAACATAACACATAAGAGATCAAAGCCAAGATGGTTAAGGTACAAGGTTTCGAAATTCACGCCGAACTCTCTAAGTAAAGATGAGCACCTTTAGAGGAACCACTTTACATCTTAAGATTACGACCCAACTGTCAAAAATACCCTCGCGGGCCTTCTTAGTTTGTTAACCATGAAAGAACCATCTTTGATCCAAGATACCCAACTGTCCAACACCACCACTTATCATCCCAAAAACTTCAGATCCCAAACTTATTATATATAAATTTAATTATTTAAATTATATTATTCAGTTTTATTATAAGTTTTATTTTATTTTTTCAATTAATAATGCCACATAAGGTTTTTTTTAATTATTATTTTGCCACATCATGTTGGAGATAACCGGTAACTCATTAATCAGATAAATGAAACCTTAAGTATACAAGATTTTTGCTTCCGACCTTAAAATGATAACTTAAAGTTTGTTTTGTTTCAATCCAATTTTTCCTCTAAAAAAGCTAGACATAAATATAATTTCATTATTTTGAGAACAAATTTCCTGGAAATCAAGAATCTTAAATTGATCAATATTTGATGTTGATGTTTATGTTTATGGAAAAAGTCCTCATCTTTCCCCACCCTACAAATTAATAACCTTCAACCAAGTCAAACCAAGACTTAGTTTCATTTAAATTAATTAAAAATATGGTATCAGTGTCACACTCATTTGATATTTAAAATATTTAGTCCAAATTATTAAACAAAATTTATACGTGTTAGATTAATTATACTTTACCATTGTAATTAAATATTAGTGTCGGTAAGACTTAGACATGTATTTGATAAAAACAGATGATTTATTAGTATTAATTTAATAAAGAAAAACAAATGAAAATGAATAAAACCTTCACTTGTAATATGACCCTATCGTAGTTGTAACTCCACCACATGTGCATTTAACACAACTATGTTGACAGGTTGACTCCTATTTTGAATGTGTCTCCACCCTTGCTTTCTCCTACTTAAATAAATCCACTCATTCATCCTTCAATTCAATTATTTTTCGATATCAACTTTCCGTTTTCTGGCGAAAATGGTGGTGGAGGGAGGATCAACCACGGGGCAGTCGCTAGAATTCATGCCCACTTGGGCATTGGGGACGGTTATCTTCGTGTTCATCTTTATGGGACTTGCAATCGAACACGCATTCCATATTGCATCGCATGTAAGGATCCCCGTTTTAAATTTTTAATTATAATCGTGTGAAATGATTGTGGACTTGTTGATGTGTATGCTTATTTTTTTTGGTATATGGTAATGTAGTGGCTTAAGGAGCATAGGAAAACCGCATTATATGAGGCAGTAGAGAAGCTCAAGGCAGGTAAAGGCTTGTTTGTTAGCAACATAATGAGTTTAATAAAACTCATTGCTTAATTCGATCAGTTATACATGATTATGAGATAGAAGTTGGCCTATTCAATATGCTTCAGCTAAAAAAACATGTTTCTTTCATATATGAAAAAATCTTCCCAAAGAAAAACCTTCCAGTCTGTACAAATAGATTAATTGGTGTATGTAACTTTATTATACATAACTCAATGGAAAACCAATCAAATGAACTACATATCACTTTCGACTTTTATAGAGTAAAAAATATCGTTTTTGAACTCTTGGTTTCATAAGAAATATTTGTTAAAGGATCTACTAAAGAAGCATGTTAATCTCAGTCGAAATCATTATGTGGGAAACAAATCTAGGTTGGAAAAACCATACAAAAAATTGCAAATTTCGATTTTGACATAATGGTTGACTTATGAAACTGAATATGTGGTTGCATATGGTGCAGGTTTGATGCTTTTGGGCCTTATGTCACTAATACTTGTAGTGACTCAAAGAGAAATATCCAAAATTTGCATACCAAACAAAGTAGCAAATTCCATGCTTCCTTGTCACAAAATCACTGAGGAAACGACACAAACAACCGAAGCATATGAACCTCATTATGACGCCTCTCCTCAATTCGAGCCACAGGCCTTCGAATACAACATGGTCCCACCTCAACGAAGACTGCTAGCTTCGACTTCTGCAACATTTAACTCATCTGGTCATTGTGCTTCAAAGGTAATGTGATCTTATTAGCAATAAAATCAATTTGTCTGTAATTGTTTATATTCTAAAAACATTTTTTTATATAGGGTATGACATCTTTTATATCAGAACAAGGGGTAAACCAACTAAGCACTTTTATATGTGTTTTGGCTATCATGCAAATAGTGTATAGTGTTGCTACCATGTGTTTGGGGAGTGCTAAGGTACTCATTCTATCTTTTGCTCATTTTTAAGAAGTATAGGGACTAATATGTACTTTATGTATTGTGAGGTACCTATGTTGGAAATCTTGGAAATTGGAATTCCAGAATTTCATTTAACCCCTTAAGCTTTTCCCAAATTTATAATTTATACATTTTTCAAAATTTTATACAGATGAGGAGTTGGAAAGCTTGGGAGAAAGAAACTCAAACACTTGATTATTTAGTGACCAATGGTATTAACTATATTTCAATTACGTATTTTTTTGTAATATTTATTTAAATAATGTTTTAATTTATGTAGTTTGGTATATCTTTAAAGTTCAAATATTAGGTAGTTTAGCAAACATTAATACATGTTGTTTTTATTTTTTTATTTTCTTAGATCCAAACCGCTTTAGATTTACAAGACAAACTACATTTGGACAACGACATATGAACGATCTGATTGACACCCCGATTCTATTGTGGATTGTAAGTTTAAAAAATACATAACCTTCGTCATTTTTATTTTCTATATCTTAACGTGATGATGGACACTTGGAATATAATGAAACAGAAATGCTTCTTCCGACAATTCTTTCATTCGGTTGCTAAAATCGATTATTTCACTCTTCGTCATGGCTTTATTTCGGTGAGTATGTATCCAAATGTTCTTTTAATATTTTTTTTCGTGCCTTGACAAAATCCTAATATGTAAATACTACAAATTGCAGGCTCATTTATCGACAAACAACTCTTTCAATTTTCGCAAATACATACAGCGTTCCTTGGAAGATGACTTCAAAGTCGTAGTTGGTGTAAGGTAAAATGTGCACTAATAGCCCCCTATTCTATATTTAACTGGCTTACCCCTCCCTCCCGACTTTTCTTTTGTTAATTAAAAAGTGTAAGAACTACAAGTTTCTAAAAGTGTATGTATTATGGACATTTATTTCAGAACAAATGAAGTATCTCTTTTGGGTCATAAGTTTTAATTTTACACTAAGAGTAACATTATGTTGTCTAATCAACTTTTTCTTCGTTTGGACAGTCCGCTCATGTGGTTTATTTTTGTTATTCTCATGCTTGTTGATATTCATGGTATGTATGAATCTCATCCCGTTTTTAACGTAATTATCACTTTTAGAACTCTTACCTTATATCTGATAATAAACTAATATAGGTTGATGATCATGTAAATTAGGTTGGCATACGTATCTTTGGGTATCTTTAGTTCCACTCGTTGTAAGTATTGCGTTATCTACCAAGCATATTTGATTCTCTTTTTCTTCACTTGACGTTTTATTATTTGACAATATAAATTAACCGTTAATTACTTATTATTTAATCTTTTTATGTTTTATTGATATGCTAGATCGTTTTGGTCCTTGGAACCAAACTACAAGTAATTGTGGCAAGAATGGCCCTACAACTTAAGGAACAAAACAAAGTAATCATAGGAGCTCCCTTGGTTACGCCTAATGATGATCTGTTCTGGTTTAGAAACCCTCAGTTTGTCTTAACGCTTGTGCACTACATACTTTTTGTGGTAATAATTTAATCATGTATCAGTAATGACGCTAATTTAATAATCTTGATCTCACTTTTGTTTTCATCATGCAGAACGCTTTTGAGTTTGCATTCTTCATTTGGGTTACGGTACATTCCTTTTCTGACTTTTATAAGGAAAGCATTACAAAATCATTGTGTGAATTTGTCACCACAAATATCCAAAATGTATGTTGTAACTTATAAAACACGGTATTTCACTACAATTTTCTGTATGTAATTTAAATCATTATTGGCTAAAGTTTATTTAATAATTTCTTGCTATTATTATTTTTTTGCAGTTACAATTTGGGATAAACTCATGCTTCCATGAAACTACAACGATTGTTGTCACAAGGGTTATACTAGCGTAAGTTATAAAAAATACCTTAGTATCCTAAAGAGTTATACAAAACCCTTTTTTTGGCCTCAAACACTTAAAAATGTACGAATTTCCCACCAAAGGTTGTTAGATTTCCAGTTTTGCACCGATACTTAAAAATCATCCATCATTGTTTATAGGGTGGTGGTTCAAGTCATTTGTAGCTACATTACTCTTCCCCTCTACGCTCTCGTGACACAGGTTCGCACTATTTTTCTACCTTACAGTTCATAGAGTAATAAGCTCATCAGTTCTTACATCATGAACTACAAGTGAATTTTGCGTATTGCTATATATACTTTTTTTAAGCACAATAAAGATTTCATAGGGACATAAAATGGATTTTCCATTTGTAGATGGGTTCGCAATTTAAAAGTGCAGTGCTAGAAGATCAAACGAGACTTATGATAAAGCAATGGCACAGGGAAGTTAAAGAGAAACGCAAAAAAACACAGACACCTCCTGATAGTCCAATATCAAACACAGTTGCTCTAATGAACTCCATTGAGACTAATCAACATCAACGAACACCAACGCTGGATCAGTTCACGCCTCATAGAACTAAGAGCACCAATGAAATCGTTGAAGAGATTCAACAAGAATAATTACCACAATGTATAGGAAGTCTTTAAAATCTATAGCATTAATCATTAATTTTATTATGTTATTAAATTACTTAGTGGATCAAATTCATACTTGATATGATTGTTGTAAATAAAATATCATTGATTTTTATACCAAAAAATATATTCCACCAAAGCTATTAAATTTGGGCCCAATTAATGGATATCTAAACTGAAAGCCCATAAAAATACCCGGCTTATCCACATCACCACATCCACATGTCATTATGTCAATTAGGGGTGTGCATGGTTCGGTTTGGTTCGGTTTTGAGGTAAAACCGAAACCAAACCGAAAATTTCGGTTTTTAGAAAAAACAAAACCAAAACCAATCGGTTTTTCGGTTTTTGGTTTTCGGTTTTAAGTTCGGTTTTTGGTTTGGTTTTCGGTTTTTAAATCGGTTTTTGGTTTTTGGTTTTCGGATTTCAATTTTTTGTCCAAAAATCAAAATCCAAGATCATCAATTCTTGTTTATCGCATGTGAATGTTTAAAAGATAGAGTTGGTGTTTTATATAACTAGGACTTCAATTTAATATTGACTAATTAATTTACATTATTAATCGTTATCATCATCATAGAATGACTTCAATTTATTATTTGTTTCATCATTTTTTAATATAAATGTTTTCTATGTGATGTCAAGTCATTCATAGACTCAAGTAATTATGAGAAGGAGAATGCAAAGGGTAAAATTTTTAATTCGTCGAAAATTAATTGAAAATTAGCAGAGCACTGAAGATAAATAAGAACTCATAAACAAGAAAATTATCAGAGAACTAGAGATAAATAAGAACTCAACAAAATCTTCCAGTATTTACTAAATAACTAGGGTAAAACTAAAAGAAGTATTTATTCGGTTCGGTTCGGTTTTTTCGGTTTGGTTTTGAATCATAAACCGAACCAAACCGAAAAAGTCGGTTTTTGAAATTTTAAAAACCAAAACCAATGGTTTTTGTATTGGTTCGGTTTTTTCGGTTTGGTTTTTTCGGTTTTTTCGGTTTCGGTTTGGTTTCGGTTTTTTCCTGCTCACCCCTAATGTCAATATGAGTTTTAACTGAATTTAGAAGTCGTTCATTTGGGCTTTCATTATGTAATTAGATAAAATTGTATTTATAAATTAATCTATTTATATGAATTAAAAATGTTTTATTTGAAAGATTTATTTATAGAGGAAAGAAACATATTTTTTCAAAGTATGAGGATATATTTAAAGAATTTTGGCTTTGTGTATAAAGTTTCCCTTAAAAATTTAGTGAATAAGCAACTTTATATATATTATTAAGTAATTATCTAATAATCATATGTAAAAAGCTTGTTAACCCTTATTGTCAAATATCAACTTGCTTTTTATTTTATTGGTAATTAAGATGTCAAATATGATTTTTTAAAATTAAACTATTACAATGATAAAAAAAAAACGAAATAAAATGATTTTGAAGTTTATAATAATTAAACACAATTTAGACAACTCTCAATCTATTTAACACATTTCACTCGTTGTATTTTTTGCCGAGTTTAATTTTATGTCTGTTTTGCTTATCTAAGCAACACAATGATGGAACCTCTAAAAATCCCATTTGTCATATTTGTTGTTGTCATATTATCGCTGTCTCATCAGAGTAAGAATCCCAATAAAACTCTATAATAGTGCTTGTTATAAAAACGCCACTTTCCATTTTCTTAGTTTAAATAAATAATTTTATTTACAGATTATTATTATTATTATTATATATTAGATATTCTTGGGAGATATTTGTTAAAATGAAGTTCATAAGTAACTCACTTATAGGTAACTACTAACTAAGTCAAAATTATAACATATAAGTTCTGAGAATTTGAATTGCATTGTCGTTTAGATTAAAATTACCAACTTTCAACTGATAAGACATCATTTGTTATGTCGGATGATTATCGACATGATTATGTAAATAAAGTAAGGTTAAAGTAGCTAGTAGTTGAATTATGACTACAAGGTAAACTAAAAAGGCGTTTACTTAAAGTAAGATCAGGATAGTTGGTCCACTGGAAGACTAGTTGTACGCATAAATTGATCCAAAAGTCTAAGGTTATAAAAAAAATACATATTATATATATATATATATATATATTAAAGTTAAAAACGTTAGAAACATGCATAAATAAAAAAAGTTAATTATAGATTCATAACTTTCATGCTTTAAGTTGGACCTATGTTCGAATAAACATTTAGTTGGTTACTTTTGTCTCCATTTACTATAGCATTAAGTACAAGGACGGTTTGTTTTTGTTTTCAAAGTGACATCTCACCTTTCACACCATTGGCAACCAATTGCTTTCAATAAATATCAGAAATTGAATTAGTCTGAAAAATCAAATTTATTATCTTTTGATTGATAAATTTATATAAAGAATTTTGATATTTGAAATCTTGAATTGATATCTCAACATCAAAAATAGGGGCCTCCGCACTAGAGATGACCAGATAGCGGGTCGGATTGGGTCTTAACTGAGTCTTAAAAAGACTAGGTCCAAACAGTGTCGTTGGTAACTAGACCTGGGCCGGACTTTGTGCGAAATGCCTATAACCGGTTTTGCTACGTATTAAGTATTAACTTATCAAACTCGGTCGGGCCTCATGGTCACCGAGATTTTTAGTTTTTTAACATATAATATTATGAAGTGTTACGAGGATGTTATGTAGTTTTCCATTAGATTTTCCCTAAACTTGGTCCTATATATACAGTGAAGGATCGTGTGAGAATTTGAATTTAACGTGAGAAGTGATATGAACTATTGATCACTTTTAATTTCATTCCCTCCCATGAACTGCGTTTCAGAAGGGAATTGAACTGTGTTTATCTCAATGCATCTTATCCTAACAAGCATCTCATCCATTTATTGATAATCACTTCTCATAATTAGTTAATTTATAACTTACACTCTATATCCTCATAATTAGTTACTTAGATGACTTTAAATCTCTTCTTTTATTTTAGTTTCATTTTTCATTTCACACTCTTATCTTATAAACATAAATAATGTATATGAACTAAAATGTTTAATCTTTCGTTTTCTTTTCAACAGAATTATATCATTATGATCGTCTCGCAATACCTTCAAAATCAATCTAATATTGAATATTTTAGATTCGATCGTATTATTAAACATAAAAAATACATCCAAATTAATTTTTTTTACATTCCCATTTATTCATTTTACACTCTTATCTATAATTTATATATACTACCTTGTAACAAAAAAAAAAAGTTTCAAACATCTTTCATGTTCAACATCATAATTAAAAAAAAAAAAAACACTTTTATATTTAAGTTACATTTCATTCCCTTATATATACTTATTAAATTTATTTCATATATCGTTTTCTTTTTCATTTTACGTTTTTATCATATTAACGTATATAATCCTATGTTAACTAAGATTATATTAAAAAACATTTTGTTACAAATTATACCATTATAATCGTCAAGTCAAAATCTTCAAAATGAACTCAAATGATATGAATTTGAAAACCAACTATTGAACGAATCTTTTTCAATTTATACATTTGATATGCATTATAAAAACACATAAAAGCATAAATCTTGTAATGGAGAATAAAGCTGAACATGAAATAAAATTATTCTTTGAATGATCAATTTTAGACTTGGAATACTTCGTACTGTAAAACACACGGATAAATATCTGGTATACATAGAATGATAATAATAGATGGTTGTATACATCATAATAAGTAAAGGCCCACTTAGAGTTAACGGATCAGGCCCAAGTCAAATGATCGTACGACTACCAAACAGTTGACGGCCCACTTTGCGTAAATGATTAAATGCTTGTCGGCCTACTAAACAGTTTTAGAATTTAGACCTCTATGATCATGACAACTTGCCTATCCCATTATTATGTCTTTATTTTCTTTAAAAAAAAGTAAATTAAATATCTTACTAGAATATAAATTAAAAAACAATTCTAATATTTATTAACTAGAGTAAATTATATATTTGGTTCTCGTAGTTTTTACTATATTACACCGTTTGTTCTTGTTTTAAAATAATTATGAAAAAAGTCTTTATGGTTTACATTATAGGTTTACATTACAGGTTTACATTATATTATACTATTAATCTTTAACTATAACTCCAAGTGAAATTAAAGATAGGGACCGACAGTCAATATAGTGTAAATCACATGGACCAACAAATTATTATTTTTAATATGTAATTTACTCTAATAACTATAAACAAATTATTTTTTCAACTTATCTAATTATATATATATATATATATATTCTTTTTTACAATGATTGTTAGTAATTTTAATTAGTTTTTTAATTATTATTAGTCATATTCATAATTTTTATATCATTATTATTTTTTTTCAATATATGTAGTCAGTGAAAAATAAATAAATAAGATTTTCAAAAATAAATAAATTAGATTATGAAAAGGATTATGTAATTTTAATTATTTCTTGATTATTATTAGTCATATATGTCTTTGTTTTCCTGTAATTAGAAAATGAAAATAATAATCATAATCATAACAATTTTTTTAGAGTTAATTACATATTTGGTCCCTGTGGTTTACACGAAATTACGATGAAGGTCCCTGAACCTTAATTTTCATGCCTACGGTCCCTGTGGTTTGTATTTCGTTACGATGGTGGTCCCTTGCCCTAACGTCCGTTAAAAAACTCCGTTAGGGCAGGGGTATTTTCGTCTTTTCATATTTTTCTTTTGTTTTCTATTTATATTTGTCTATGTTCTTCCCTACACCTAACACCACTAACACCCACCACCTAATACCACCAACTCCCACCACCAACACCCACCACCACCACCACCCACCACCCACCACCACCACAATTACAACCACCACTCCCACCATCACCAACAACCACAACCACCTACACCCACCACCACCATGACCATTGACCACCAACAACACCCACAACCACAACCACCAATACCCACCACCACCACCAACACCCACCACCAACAACCACAACCACCTACACCCACCAATCAAAAATCAAGCCACCACAACATCATCAGGTAACAGATCCAAATCCATTCTGATAAAAACAAACAAACAAAAAACACAAACATTTTGCAAAACATCGTCATCATTACAACAACCAAAAACCCACAATAAATCATTCAAGCATATAACCAACAAATGAAACTCAAAAGGTGTTTGCTTTCATATTCATTCCACCATAACCAATCTGTTTTTATACATATAGTTGCACTAGCTTCTAATACCTACCAACCAACCAACATATTTTAATGTATATTTGGATTTAAGACAGTACAGTAAGTAGTAGGTATATATATGTACCACCCACCAGCTATTGCACGATGCCGCCACCACCAGTCCACCACCCACCTCACGGATCTGGAACGGCATCTAGGGTTTCATCGACGTAAACAGAGGTGAACGGATCTAGGGTTTCGTCGATGTGAACGGACGTAAACGGAGGTGAACGGATCTAGGTTTTGTCGACGTGAACCGACGTGAACGTGGCCGTCGTTCACGACGGGAGGCGGTGGAGGATACCGACGGGCAACGTGAACGTGAACTGACTGTGGTGCAGATCTGGCTGGTGGGTTTTTGCACGCGACGGGCAGCGGTGGAAGATACCGGCGGTGGCGTTCGACAGCAACGGCGGCTGTGGTGTTCTGCAGCGACGCGGCGGTGGCGTTCTGCAGCGAGGCGGCGGTGGCGTTCTGCAGTGAAGGGGCGGCGGCCTTCTGCAACGAAGGGCGGTGGTGGCCCTCTACTGCGACGGCGGCGGTGGCCGTCTGCGACGGCGGCGGTAGCCTTCTGCAGCGGTGGTGAAGGTGGCTGTGGAGGCTGCTGCAATTTTTGGGTTTGGGGTTGGGAAAAGGGAAAGGGAAAGGGGAAGGGGAAAGTGGAAAGTGGAAAGTGGAAAGTGGAAAGGGTTAGGTTTATATTAGGGGTAGTTTGGTCTTTTAACCTTTTTTTAACAGCTGATTTTTAACCGAAGTTAGGGCAAGGGACCATGGTCGTAACGAAATACAAACCACAAGGACCGTAGGCATGAAAATTAGGGTTCAGGGACCTCCATCGTAATTTTGTGTAAACCACAGGGACCAAATATGTAATTAACTCATTTTTTTATTTATGGATAGTTAATTTTTACGTGTAAAAACAAATGTCGTAATGATTAAATATATTTTACTTACCACATTTTTTTTCAAGTAATAAGCTAAAAGGAGGAGTTTTAAGGTTGAAAACAAGGGTTAAAAACTTGATAACTCAAATGAAAGAATTCATTTTTCACAGTTAACAATAAATAACTACAATTGTTGTTTTCATAATTGCTTTGGAAGAAAATAACTAAAATTATGGAAAAGGTAAAAATGTTTTATAATGTCCCAATTGCGAGCTTGCAAATTGCAATGATGGGGATACGATTTGTCTCCTTGGTAGGTCTCTTCCACTTATGTTTATAATATTTTTTTTGTTGATATTAAAAGATTTTGAACTTATTTTTGAATAAAGAAATGAATAACGGAGATTTGGTTGTGATTTTTTTTTTCGGTTCTTAGAAAAAATGTTTTATGAAAAACAAAATTTTTAAAACATGTTTGGTTATTTGATGTTCAAAAGTTTTTGAAGAAAGTGAGAATTTAAAATTTTTATGTAAATTAAAAGTTTGATTTTAATAGTTTTTAAAAATTTTCCTTGTTTACTAACTTTTAAATGCAAATTGAAAACTTTACCCTTTTAACCAAATGTATATTTTGAAATTTTCATACAAAAATGAAAATGACAATTTAACTTCGTTTCTTGAAAAGTTTTCAAGGAAATCGAAAACAGTTTTCCAATAAGTTTTTGAAAAATAAAAATTTAGAAAAAGGTATCCAACTTTAATCTTTGGCTTGTACCCGTTGTGAGAAGGGAGTGGAAACGTTGGACCATAGCTTCTTTTTATGTCCAGCTGCTAGCGTTCTATGGAGGAAAATATGGGCTTGGTGGGGATTAAAATCATCTCGTATCTTTTCGGTTTCTGATTTTAGAAACATGGTTACGCGATTGGAAAAGCTTACTCGCTCACGTTTGGTGTTTTTTGGCGGTTTGTGCTGTTGCATTATGGCACCTTTGGAAGTGGCGGAACGACATCTTGTTTGCGGCTGGAGATGAGGTTAATCAGAAGAGGTCTAAAGACCCTTTTCCTGTGGTTCAGAATACCTGGAAGCTTTGGATTGGTAATAGAAATAAAAAATTAGAGTTGGATCTTAGCAGTTGGTTCTCCTCGTCGTTGAGAGAGTAAGTCTTCTGGTCTTTTCTTTTCGTTTTTTGTAGCGTTTTGGGTGGTCTTTGGTTCCCGTTTTTTGTCTTTGTTGGTTGGTCGATTGGTTTCTTGTACTCTTTTTCTAGCTTCTCGCTAGTTTCTTAATAAATCGTTTTGTGCGTGCTTGGCGAGGGTGATGGCCATGCCGAAGCTCTTTGCCGTGTTCGCCTTTGCTCTTCAAAAAAAAAATTAGAAAATGTGATTAGTTCATTCAGTTTTGAATGTTTTCATTAAAAATGACTTTTTCATTATTTAATTTCTATTTAAATTAGAAAACCAATTTTAGTTGTTTTCCCAAATTTTGTAAATGCATTTCCTAGTATTACAAAATGGAAAATGAAAGGTCCATTATTTTAACCAAACACATTTTCTTATATTTTCATACAAAACTATAAATGAGAACTCAATTTTATTCTCTGAAAATGTTTTTTAGGAAAACGAAAATAACTTTCCACAACCAAACGCGCCGTAAACCTTAAAAAAAGTCACTTTCATTTCCAACAGATTTCCCGTTTTAGATATTACATAACTAATTAAAATATTCAATACAACTCATAATTTATTATTTCTCTATATATATATTTAATTTAAAATAATTTCATTGATAAAATAAAAAAAATGGTTTCTCCCTTATAATTAATCATTTTTTGAGAGATCTTCAAACTTGGAGATTTCCACCACCTCTCTTTTATTTATCTATTTAAAAAAAATGGGAATATGTTGGATAAAAAGAACCCAAAATTCTCATTTTGAAAAAGTTGTTGAATATGCTCTTAGTATTTGAGTTTAACATGTTTTTAGATAACTAAAACATAACAAAATTTATTTTATAAAACAAAAGTTAAAACAGTTTAATGAGAGTTTTATTTTGGTTTTACTGTTAATTTAACTCATAATCTATTTTTAGGGTATTTATTAAATCATACTATGTATAATGTCGGATGAATTAAATATGATTATTCTAATGTTAAAAACATTTTCCTAAATGTTTCGTGGTACAAACGCGTTTCTTTAGGTAAATGTCGATTACTTGTTTTATAATACAACTTGTTAAATGATCAAATCATTTTGTGGGGGTCATTCATTATTTAAAAACATTGCTCCTTCTGTTTGTTCAAAAGCAATAATGATTATGTTAGACAACACAATTACTAATTACATCTAAGAATACTTTTATCTTGATATAATTAGATTTCCCTGACCACTATGAAGGCAACTAATTACGACTAAATATCATGAACTTTGTGATGTCTTGATCCAAAATTAACAATTAAAAACAATAGATTCTAATAACTTGTAACAAGTTTCAAGAGTCGTATTCCAATAATCGATATGGATTAAATATCAAAAACTATTTTCTTCAAATTATCAACATCATTGTAAAAATTAACAAAATCATTATATAACATGAATCCATCTCATTGCATTTTAAAGTGTTACAATCAACATTAGGTTTTATTTCTACAACACAATCATTAAACCCAAATCTTTGTTAAATTCTTGTCATAATTTTGTTCTTGGTCAACAACTTTTACAAAATATGATGATCTTAGATAAAAGTACATCTTAAATACAACAATGTCATGTCCATTTCATGAACTTATTGTATGACATTTGGAATTTATACGAATTAAATGTCATAAATATGGCTAGGGACGGATGTTGGTCATGTCAAAACTCGCTCGCTAATTCTTCATTTTTACTGTTAGAAAAATGAATGTCGTATAAAAAAAAACCAACAAACAAATGCTAAAAGAAAAATTATCCAACTAATGTCAATTTTGAGTGGAATTGCCTAAATGTAACCTCATATATTTACCTTATAATTTATCCTTATATAAATCAATATCAACACTTAAGTTTTATATTTTTAATACGTAATTTGATTTAATTATATGAATAATATAAGTGAATGTAACACTACCTTTTGTTAATAACATTGTAAAATTAATGTTAAAATAATAATGATTACCCACCACCATTAACCGTCACATCCCCAATACAAACAAAGTGACACACGTGTGTGTATAAAAGATTAGCATGAATTACCGATTTGGTCCATGGTAATGCTAGAAATTATCATCTAACATCCTTAAACTCGAAAAAGTGTGGATTTAGTCCCAATAGTTGCCATTTTTTTACCGACAAAGTCACTCCGACTAACAATCTTTAGAGTGCGTTTAGTTGTAGAAATTATTTTCGTTTTTTTTTAAATTGAGTTGAGTTTTCCTGCTCAGTCACAAAATAAAGTGCACTTGGAAAATGCATCAGTTTTAAACTTTTAATCAAACACTCACTCATGAATTGCATTTTAGAAGATAATTAACCTGTCATATTTGATGAATCTCGTTAATGTTGATCTTCAACTATGATTGATCTAAGAATGGAGATCCCTTCTTACCATTGTTCACCATAACTTTTTATTTATTAATTGAAATCCAATGCTATTTTCAACCGTTTATTGTAAAAAACTGCTATGTTAATGAAAGAAAAAAAATATCCTTGACCTTGTGAGATCTTTATAGTATGTCCAAGGTTGTGACAACATGTCATGTCATCTCACACGAACTCTGAAAAAAGATATATATTAGGTCTTATCAATTCCAAGACTAATTTTCATTATAGTTATAAGTTGGTTCGATAGATAATAAATTATCATTATGTTTTAAGCTTTACGTTTTTTTAATTTGAATTCGATTGATATGTCATAGGGTTTTTATGTTTGTTGAAGGTTAGATACTTATCTTTCGTTTGGTTTGTAGGAATGAGCTAAATGAACTGGATTCATGCATGGATTTGGGATTTGAAATATATTTATGTGATTGGTTTGTATGATTTGGAGTAAATTTGAGTTCCATTATTCATAAACTCAAAAAATTTATAAAAATAATTAAGTTACCATTTATTTAAGTGATTATTAGAAAAGTATTTTTTAACACATTTTAAAACATGGTTATGTACAAGTCTTGCGGAATTCCTTGAAATCCTAACTACTTCCTTCGGATTTCAAAATCATATTTTGAGGGATTTTACACGTTGCAAACCAAATACGGAATTGAAATATATTTGAAATTCAAATCCATTTCATTCCGACAAATCAAATGGGCTCTTAAATCTCGAACAAGTTAACACAACTGAGAAGTTTGTTTTCACCAAAAAATGGACACATAAAAATATATTTACAACTATGAAACGAGTCAACTCGATACTAATGAACAAGTTAAAACGGTAAAATTGAAAAGTATAGAGTACTTTAAATTATTTAAGTTTGTTATTAAAAGACATTTAATAAAAATAAATGGTGTTGCTCATATACGACTTTTTGAAAAGATATAACATCACTCGTCAATTTATGGTCATCCATGTCTTGAAAGTGGTCACTCATTTATGACCGATTCCCATTCTTCACCTTTCAAATTCTCAATTTTATCACTTGCCTCTAAAAATCATTTATATATATATATAGTTTCTTTCGTCTCAAAATCTGAATAATATTCATATTCATTATTTAAATTCTTCCGTGGGTTCAAATACAAACCACTTTTTGGTTGTGAACGTGAGGACAACCCAGAGCGCGCCATGTGTCAATCTGAATTTTCTGTGACTAAGCTTATTCATACTGAATAACACTATTATTCAGACTGAATAAGCCTAATTCAGTATGAATATAGCTTAGTCGCAGAAAATTCAGGGTGACACGCGCGACTTGTCCCCGCGACTTAGCCTTATTCAGTATGAATATAACGTTATTCAGTATGAATAACACTAAGTCGCGGGATTTATTCAGACTGAATAACACTAAGTCGCGTAAGTCAAAATGCCACGTGTCGCGCTCTGGGTTGTCCTCACGTTTACAACAAAAAAGTGGTTTGTATTTGATTTTTTTTTTCTCTCTCTCTCTCTATATATATATATATAGATGAATAATCAAATAAAAACCACTTTTTTTTGTAAAAACACGTGAAAACCAACTAAAAAATAATTTTTTTAGGATTTTTTATATCAAATACTATGATATTAATTATTGTTACACACGTATATTTTTTTATAATGTAAGTATCATCCATGAAAAAATAAAATTTTTATTCATATTATGAATCGAAAATATACAACGTTTTTATTCATATTATGAAACAAATTCATGGATGATATTCATCTTATGAAAAAAAAAAATATATATATATATATATATATATATATGTGAAACAACATATCAATTCTAACATTTGATGGAAAAAAAATCGTAAAAAAATTATTTTTTTAGTCGGTTTTTACAAGTTTTTACAAAAAAAGTGGTTTTTACATGAAGGCTATATATATAGGGGTGGGTTCAAATGTGAACCACTTTTTGGTTGTGAACATGAGAACAACCCAGAGCGCGACACGTGGCAATCTGACATCCGCGAGTCAAGGCTTATTCAGTCTGAATAAATTTGCGGGTAGTGTTATTCATATTGAATAAAGCGTTATTCAGACTGAATAAGCCTTGACCCGCGGCTAACCTGCCGGCGTCAGAGTGCGTCAGAGTGCGATTAAGCATTATGCATACGGAATAACGCTTTATTCAGTCTGAATGATAGCGTTATTCAGTATGAATAATACTAAGTCGAAAATTTTTCAGATTGCCACGTGGCGCGCTCTGGGGTGTCCTCACGTTCACAACCAAAAAGTGGTTCACATTTAAACTTTTCTATATATATGTGTGTATATGTAATAGGGGTGGGTTCAAATGTGAACCACTTTTTGGTTGTGAACGTGAGGACAGCCGAGAGCGTACCACGTGGCACACATATTCGGTTACGGTAGACGCAATCACGGAGGATTGACGCGATTCATGGGAGGGTGTAGATTATTAAAGGGGGGATCCGGTCAAAGCCGTCTTTATTGACCGGATGAGTGGCCGAGATTTGTCCTCACGTTCACAAAAAAAAATGAGTTCACATTTGAACTTTCCTCTCTCCCTCTCTCTCTCTCTCTCTCTATATATATATATATATATAAGAAGGTTCAAACGAGAAGCATGTCAACTTAAGAAAACGTGAGAAGCGATCTCAGCACTCATCTCGCGGTTACGGTGGACGTGATCACAGAGGATTGACGCGATTCATGGGAGGGTAGAGATTATTAAAGGGGGACCGGTCAAAGCTGCATTTGTTGACCGAAATGAGTAGCTAAGATTGCTTCTCATATTTTCTTAAATTGATATATTTCTCATTTGAACCTCTCTCTCTGTATATATATATATATATAATCATATGAGAAAAATAATAATAAAAAGAGTAAGGATTGATTTAAATCATTGAGCATTTTTAATTTCTTGTCTATCCATGAAGTGCGTGTTCTAGATGACAATATATACCGTGTGCATCTCATTAATGTTGATTTTCAACCATGGCTGGTCTTAGATCAATGTTTTTTAACAACAAGTAATTGCACACAGTCTATCGGTGTTGTGGTAGAGTGGATAATGCTTGGGGGTTCGTAGCGCCTAACTCGGGTTCGAATCCCTCCATGCGCAATCTGTGGACATTTACAACGGGCGTGTTTTAGCCTTGATCTTGCCGGGGATTAGTAGGGCCTAGGCTCAGACACCATTCAAAAAAAAAAAAGTAGTTACATACACACGTTCCCGGGGTATCCGGGATCCAAGGGCTCCCAACTAGTCCCACCGACCACGACCTAGCCCAATTAAGGGTACCACTATGCGTTAGACCCATGATCTGGATATCGCCACATGCTCTTCACGAGGTTCGAACCTGAATAATTATATCATCCACTGATATGATATATGTATATATATAACAGCGGAACTCTCCTCTATATATATAAGATTGTCGTGTGTCATCGATATGATATATCTTTCTTACGCATGCCATGTAAAATGATATAATATATATATTTTTTAAGTACACCGTTTTACTTTTTCTTAATATTTTTAAAATTCATGAGAAATTTTAAACATTTGAAGTACAAATCCATGTTTTTGTAAAATACGTAAAAGATATTTTAAAATAAATAAAACAATAATAATTAAAGAAAGGACCATTTTCTTTCGAGTTGCTTCCAAGGAGAAGAGGTTATAAAAACGAAGGATAGGGAAAGCTCAATGTCACGTGCTTTGTTTGGAAGGGGGCTAGTTTTGTAATTGTTATCATGAAAATGAAAGGTGAGATACTTGCCCCCAAATAATAATAATAATAATAAGAGTAAATTACGGATTTGGTCCCTGTGGTTTAGGGGTTTTTATGGATTTGGTCCCTAAACTTTAGTAATTACGGATTTGGTCCCTGTGGTTTGCAAATTCTTTTGGATCTGGTCCCTGGTAGTGCAAATAGGCAGGGACCAAAACCAATAGAATTTTCAAACCTTAAGGACCAAATCCAATAGAATTTGCAAACCACAAGGACCAAATCTAATAGAATTTGCAAACCACAGAGACCAAATCTATAATTATTAAAGTTTAGGGACCAAATCCATAAAAACTCCCAAACCACAGGGACCAAATCCGTAATTTACTCTAATAATAATAATAATAATAATAATTAAAATTATACAATAAGGCTGTGCATAGCGGTGAGTTAGGTTGACGGCGGGTTGGCGGGCTTGAGCCCGCCGAGCTGGCGGGTTCAAGAGGGTTCCGGTACGGCGGTGTTGGAGTTCGAGGGGCTTCTCTTCCACGAGCTGTGGAAGCCGTTGTGGAGATAGCCGTTGCCGAACGGTAATATTCTAATTTTTTTTTACTCTTTTTTCTCATTTTTTACTCCTATATAAATACCTCTTTTACTCGACCTATTTTTTCACACCATCCATCTTCAACTTTCACTCAAACCTCTTATACCTCAAACCTCCAACTCTTTGTCAAACCTCCAACTTCATGGATCGAAATGATCAAAACCCCGGATCTTCATCCCGTCCGTCGAAAGGTAAATGTCGGGCGGAACCCGAGGCCCTTTCAAACCCCCTTTTCAATATCGACGTGTCGCATACCGGGTTCGATCCACAATATCCACCCGATTATGCGGTCCAAATTTCTCCCAAAGGTTTTAGTCTCAAAATTTCTCATCCCGGAATCTCCTCATCCGGCCCGTCACAAGCTCTTCATCCCGCTAGCGTTTCACAAACTCTTTATCAACCATTTCCTCATCTTGGGGCCTTACCACAAGGTCCTCCACCCGATTGGGGTTTCCAAAATCAACCATTTCTTCTACCCCAATTGGAAAGCCAACCCCCCCCCCCCCACCCCCAAATTCCAACAACCCGAACCCGTACAAGATGATGACCCTTCCGATGAGAAAGAGATTGACCCTCCCCAACCCGCGGATGAGGGGCCTCTACTAGGGACCTAGTTGGAGCGAGACCTGAGGTTTTACACCGCCCCGCATGGCCTTCTTCGGGGTCGCCGGTTGGCAATTTGTTTGGCGAAAAAAGCCGGAACAAAGCCAAACATAACTTCGATTTTTAGTTTATTTAATTTTGTAATTTTTTTATGTTGTTTTTTTTATTATGTAATGTTTTATTTTAATTTAGTTAATTATGTAATGTTTTATTTTAATTAATTATGAATCTTATTTTTAATTAATTGTGAATCTTATTTTTAATTAATTATGTAATGTTTTATTTTTAATTAATTATAATTGATTATTTGAATTAAATAATTAAATAAATTAAAAAGTGAGAGGGTTGGGAGGGTTGGGGTACGGGTTGTAGAGGGTTCTAGAGGGCTTGTAGATGGTTGGAGAGAAACTGATGTGGCAGTTAGGTTGGGAGGGTTGGGCTACTGATAGCCTAATAAAGTATATTGTTAACCGTTTTAAAGTTGATATAATATTAGTTAATGATCCGTGTAATACACATACTATTTAAAAATATTGTTTTAATTTTTAATAAGAATAAACATTTGCATTATAAAGTTTACAAATACTAACCATATCTGTAGTAAGTGTAACTTATAAATTTGAAAATAGAATTTAAATAGATAGTTGAGGGTATAAATTGTAAAGTCGGTATTAAGAAAAATAAGATACATCATAACATCATCAATTTATGTATTCTTTTATTGGCCGATGAAATACCCAATTTAAGTATTGATGATGTCAACCAATTTTTTTTTAATATATAGTATAAATTATTAAATCAAATGTGAATTAATTTAACAAATAAAATTATAACCATGACGGAAAACTATTGGTACACCATAACATGTGATTTAAAAAAGAACTTACAAACTAACAAATCACATTTTTCACTAATTTGACATGAGTTGAGAGAGTTAGATTCTCTTTAACAAAAAAGTAAGCTAGGTTGTAAGCTAGTTGATATATCCGTTAAATTATAAGCTAGTATATGATTGA
Organism: Centaurea solstitialis; assembly: GCA_030169165.1. Taxonomy (NCBI): domain Eukaryota; kingdom Viridiplantae; phylum Streptophyta; class Magnoliopsida; order Asterales; family Asteraceae; genus Centaurea; species Centaurea solstitialis. The sequence goes on from CM058042.1 coordinate 15,623,661, forward strand.
ATGTAACATAAGCTAGCTTATTGAAAAACTAATTAGGTTATGCGTAGTGCAGAGGGCGGGCTCGCGGGCTTAAGCCCAGCGGGCTCCGCAGGTTAATCGGGTTCTAGTACGCCTTGAAAGAAGCCCGACAGGCTCCAGCCTTGGCGGGTTGGCCACACCGCCAAGCCCGCGTGAGTTGTGTGTGTGTTGTGTGAGAGGGTTGGGGTACGGGTTGCAGAGGGCTTATGAGAGGGTTGGAGAAAAGTTGATGTGTCAGCTGGTGTGGCAGTTAGGTTGGGAGGGTTGGGAGGGTTGGGCTACTAATAGCCTTAGAGTAGCATTTTAAGAGATTTTTGTAGGTTTTACAATTATACGTTTATTAATATTAATAATTATACCTCAAGGTACCATTTTTGGTTATTTTACATATTCATAAACTAGTATTTTCTTAGAAAAAGAGGAGGGGGCGTTTTGAAAATTAAAAAAAGTTGAGGGGGTGTTTGAATGTAGAGGCAAAGAAGAGGGTTTGCTTTATAGTTTTTGGCAGAGAAAGCGACGGGAAAGAATGTGTGTGGTGGGCCACATACGCATACATATAGCCAGCGCCAAAGCCGCAGGCCTCTTTTCTCTCCAAGTGCCCACGCGCTACTCAAAATTTTAAATACATTTAACGACCGTTTATTAAAATTAAAAAAAATAAAATTGTAAGCGTGTCCATAATAGAGGTTCTTTACGAGGTTCTCCGTGAAGTTTCTACAAAAATTTCTACTGTGAGATAGAGGTTCTTGCTCAGTCATAAATTCTTGTTGGAACCAGGATACTTGAACAAGAACTCAGGTTCTTGTAATAGTTTTCTTTTTGTTATATAATTGCTTATATAAATAAAAATTATAATATAAATAAGAAGATGAAAATGAAGTTTTTGTAAGAACCTTCATTAGGCTGCACACAGCGGTGTGTGGGTATGGGGTGCGGGTATGGGAAATGAAGCCGGCGGGCTCAACAGGTCCGCTGTGCAATTGCCAAAGCCGGCGGGTTGAGAGGGTTTACGGGTTGGCCACACCGCCAACGAACCCGCAAGTTGTGTGTGTTGTGAGAGAGGGTTGGGTAAGAGTCGTAGAGGGTCATGGGAGGGTAAACAGAGGGTTGGGAAAAAGCTGATGTGACAGCTGATGTGGCATTAAAAAGTGAAATGTTTGAGAGGGTTGGGAAATATGGTTGTGTGCAGCCTTATAGAGTTTTAAGAAGGTTCTTGGTTTGTTGAGATTGCAATGACGTGGTAGGAAAAAATATGGTAAACGAGGTTCTTCGAGGTTCCACCACTATGGATGCTCTAAGAGCACAACACCATATCAGTTATGTCAATGTCATACCAAAAACCAGTACTACTCATGCTTCAATGCTACATGATTTTTATTTTTTTAAAAACTCTTTGTCTATCCTCTCTCTCTCTCTCTCTATGTGTGTGTGTGTGTAACGACATTGCAATGCCGAGAAACTCCTTGGATCAACGGTATCGATGGGTGGGAGGTTGTGTTACCGGTGGTACTGATGAACCTCACACACCCAATGCTCTAAGGGTATTTTAGATAGGGTGAGCATCAGGTCGGGTTCGAGTTGTTTCGGTGAAAAAGTTCGGATATCCGAACTTTTCGAGTGGGAAAATGTAACCTCGAAGCCTGACTGAAATGTTCGGGTTTTCCAGATTTCAGGATAGTTCGGGTTTCGGATGAATTTGGGTCGGGTTACGGACATCCGAAAAAATAACATCACTTTTTATTTTTCAACCTTTTTGTTCTAAAACAACATTAAAAATGCAAAAACAAGTAATGAAGACAAGAAACAACATTAATTATTTAATTTTGTTTCTAAAACTAAATCAATACATTCGTGTGTGTGTGTGTGTGTATATGTATATACATTTATGTGGAAAAATAAAAAAAATAACTTCGGATTTCGGGTTCTGGTGAAATATGAACACCCACCCCGATCTCATTTTATTCGATATTAAGTTCGGTTCGGGTTTCTCGGGTTCGGGTTGTTCGGGTCGGGTTTTTTGTGTTTTCTCGGTTCGGATTCGGTCGGATTGTTCGGGTCGGTCGGGTTTTGCTCACCCCAAATTTTAGACCCTGGCTTAGACTGATCCCGACAATGCTTGACTGCTGGACATGCAACCCTGAGTAGATTGGTTACTAGCAATATCCCCCAAAAGACTTAACTAATACGCCACAAGTCTTGTGGTTTTGTGTATCAAATTCTTATTAGGTAAACGTTTATTTACATTTATCTTTATTTATCTTATCATATAACATTTTTCGTCATGCTAATATGTTCTTGTTAGATTTTTTTTTTTTTTTTTTCTTTTTTTTGTAAAAACGATCATTTTAAAATGTTTTTAATTTTATTTCAAAGTACAGTTGACTTGAAAGTGATTTAAATACAACATAATTATAATAAAGATAAAAAAGGATTGATACAACCATCAACCATGTTTACTTCTTGCCAAGTAAAGTACTAGCACCTTTTTAAAAGCGATTTCTAAAGAATAAAGAAAGAGTAAAGACGGTGTGTTGTGTTTATTAAGAGAATAAATTGTTGGTTATTTTTCTATTAATAAATCATGTATGAACTTTTTTGTAAAAAAAAAAGTATTGCTATAAAGTAGAAAAATTGACATATTTAACTTGTATTATGAGTACCGAACGTTTTTATATCAAATTATTTTTTTTATCTATAAAACTTGAATCTTATTATTATCAACATCTTACATCCATGTATGGTATTTGAATGTAAGATAATTTTTATAAAAATTGTATTGCATTAGCATCGATCTTTCTTACCAATTACCAATTGTCACATGTTATTGATGATGCTTATAGAAGTTTGACACAATAAAGTGCAACATTGATGGAGTTTAATAGTCATTCCCGATGGTGATGAAGATGACAACGACAATGAGTTGGAATACATTATTGTTGGTATAGCGTTTGATAATAAAAGAAAACATATCATCTTTAGATGAAAAAGATTGTTACTTATTCAATAATCTTTTCCAACGTAGTGTCACGAGATACCTTTTTTAATCAGTTAGATCGTTGTTTATTTCAATTAAGTCAAACCTCGACCTCTTTTTATATATGGAGACCTCATTAAGCATAAAAGCATCTTCAATATATTCTTTAAAAATTCTCTAAAATCAAGAACTAAAGTTTAAATCTATATAAAAAATACATTCAACCACAATAGACATTTTAGACATAACATCAATAATTATATCATTAAAATATAACATTAATCTAATAAAATATTACTTCTCTATCATAAATAGTTCATTTCAAAAATTCTTATTGGTGGAATATAATAAAAAAATATTTCTCTCCCATTGTAATCATTTTGGGAGGGTTCTCCAAAATTCATGATTTTTGCGCATTCTCTTTTACTTTCTCCATCTTGGAGAATTTTTTGAAGAATTTGTTGTAGCAAAAAATGGTCCATTATCTTCATTTTTTCCGTTTTGGAGAAGCTGTCGTGGTCTTGGATATGTTCTAAAACCAAAAACGAAAAAACATCTAAGTTGCACATCGTTAAGATTAACATTTATAACTAAGGATTGTGTGAGAAAAAAAAGGTGAGAAGCGTATGAAGGGATTTGAACTCTTGATCACTTTTTATCTCACCCCACCCAAGAATCGTGCCTTTTACAAGAATTGAGTCGGTACATCTCCATCTTCGTGCGCATCTTGTGGCCAGGCTTAGTCTCGGCCGAATTTTCAGTTTCAAGTTGCCAAAGATTTAATCTAAGAAAGCCTAGATGAACCTTATCCAAAAAAGAGAGAATATGTAATGGTGTGTCGTCTAAGGTACATATTATTATGAGGTTTAACAATCAAATTAAGTTAAAAAAATACAGGGGTATTGGGTTCACATGACGCTAACCCGGCATCAACACAATACCCACAGTTTGAAAAAAAAATCAACTCGACTAGATGTTGGGTTGATCAGGTTCGTTGAAGTTTTTTTAGCGTCTCTATTGTTCATGAAAAATAATACAACATTCAAGGTGAATAATGTAGGATGTTGTTATCTATACCCTCTCATAGCTTATTTATACTCACATAAATATATACCCCGCTATACTAGGTTTCATTTGTGCAATCACATAAGCATATCCACACCCCCTATAAGGGGGTATCGATAGAAAATCCGATAATATATTATTCATTTTGAATGTTCTATTATTCACCTTGAATAATGCATGAACAATTGAACATTCATCATTGTTATTCATATTGAATGTGACATGTGTTGCGATCTCGATTGTCCTCACATTCTCAATGAAAATGATGTAATTGTCTAATTTACATATTAGTATGAGCTTAACAATCAGGTTAAAAAAAAGATATTGGGTTCATCCGGTTAGGTTGGGTCAACATGACGCTAACCCGATATTAATCCAACACCTATGGTTTAAAAAAGCAACTCAAGTTGACGTTTGATTACCACGAACTAGGCTATTCCACATCGAATTGCATTAGGTTGATTGGATTTATCAGGTTTTTGAGCATCCATACTTCTAAACTGTAATCTTATTTATTATTTTATTTGAACGATAAGAAACACACGTACCCACTAAACCTACTTCTAAGTTTAAACCAACGTTTGTAGCGAAACTCCAACTCACAACCGCAATGAAGGCCGGACACGTTACCAAACACCAAATGCCGCTAGATCTGAAGTCTGGCATAAGAAAAAAAGAGAAAAAAAGGCGCGTGAGAAAAGGGATGAGAGTGGTGGTAAAAAGAAGAGAAAAGAAAAAAAGAAGAGAAAAGAGATACGTGGTCCAGATGACTACTGGGTCAATGTGAAGAAGAAATACCTCCCACCACTTTTGCTGTCTGTCTGAACTCTGAATACTCTCACTGTCTGTCTGTCTCAATACTCTCTCTTTATTTTTATTAATCTTTATACACACCCAACAAAAATGGATATTTCACAAAAATACCCAATTTCTTTAAACAACCTTTACTTTTCACTCATTTCATCATCCAATTTTACTAAGGCTATATAGCCTAAACTAGTTGATAAGGTAGCGAGCGGGATCGGGACGGGTTTTTATTCGGGGCATGCAGGGATTTTTATACCCCGTCCTCCCCGAACCCGATCCGAGAACTGAGAAAAAAATATTGAAAATTATAATTTAACAATTAACTTGGTATTGGTTAATAGTTAAATTTAAACAAGTTCATTTTCAAATCTAAGACCATTTGATATTGTGCAAATCTACTCCCACCAATTACAAACTGAGCTACACACTACTAGTTTTTCAACATCAATAATAATTATATAATAAAAAAATAAAATAAGAACCTAGAAAAATATAAAAACCTAAAAAGAATAAGGATTTTATAAAAAATCTTCACAATGATGGTTTTTAGGCCATGGCAAAATGAAACCCACCGGCTTCAACGGGTTTGGGCAGGTAGGGGTACACAACATAGGTGCTCGGCGGGTTGGGGCCTTGGCAGGTTGGCCACATCGCCGAGGCTTGCGTGTGTTGTGTGTGAGAGGGTTGAGAGGGTTCGGGTACAGGTTGTAGAAGGTTGTAGAGGGTTATGAGAAACTGATGTGTCAGCTGATGTGACAGTAAGGTTGGGAGGGTTGGGCTACTGATAGCCTTACAAGTCACTTTACTATATATTATTAATAAAAACATTGCATTGAAGATGCTTTCATATGCAAAAAGATTATGCATATGCATAGAAATTGGTTTTCGGCAAAATAAATAAAAGGGTCCTTAAACAAAAAGAGTTTTTTTTTACATAAGTATTTTACTCTTATTGTTTTTGGTTAAAACAAGTCCTTAAGCATTTAGGTGACCTTTTTCCATAAAAACTGACTATTTAGTGGATTTGGGTCTTGATTATAAAGTGAGTTGATTTGGATAGATTAGCTCTTTTGTCAATTTCCTTTTGTTCATTTACAAGAATCTATTTATTCTTTGTTATACATACTACTTTCAAATGTTTAAAATTAAACAAAACTTATATAAAACTTCGTAATACTGTTTTTTTATAAGAACTCTTTTCATAAGTAGTAAATGATTTTTCAACGTCAATAATAAATAAAAAACTACTAAAATATAAATATATAAGAGGATATTATAGCGTGATTTTCACACAAAGTTAATAAGAATTAAAGTCAAAGTATGTGAGTGGTTTATAAAATTTGATTTTTTAATGGCATTAAAATGAAGAATACAAAATAAGATTGGTAAATGATTAACTTATTATTGTTAAATTAAAACCCAAAAATCTTATAGAATTTTTACTTTATTCGTGATCGTGGAGCCTAGTTCCATTTGTCTACCAAACACAAAACCAATCCGAGTTTTATTCTTATTTTTGAACATTGTAAATAAAAACTTCATTTTTTGAGAGTTATGAATAAAATTTGAGTAAATTACACCGGTGTCCTTGTCATATAGATCGGTCGAGTTAACGCCTTTATATCCACCTCCATCACCCCAATCATATGTCACTTACGTAAGAGGGGAATTGAACATTGAACATTTTACATTTTATATATATATATATATATATATATATAATATATATATATATATAGAGGAAAGTTCAAATGTGAACCACTTTTTGATTGTGAACGTGAGGACAACCGAGAGCGCGACACGTGGCGGATGACTAGACGCCACGTTGGCTTTGAGTGTGGTCCCCTCCTTTAATTCAATGCCCTCCCCATGAATCGCGTCTAGTCATCCGCCGTGGATATGACGTGGCGCCTAGTCATCCGCCACGTGTCGTGCTCTCGGTTGTCCTCACATTCACAACCAAAAAGTGGTTCACATTTGAACCCACCCCTATATATATATATATATATTATATATATATATATATATAGAGAGAGAGAGAGAGGGGGGGGGGGGGTTAAGGAAAAAATTCAAAAAAGGGAAAAAAAAATAAAGGACCATCTTGTAACCATGCATGTGAACTCTATGCACTTGTGCATATAAATAATTAAGTTGTTTTACGGTTTTCATGCACGTGGCATATTACGAATTACTTCCATGCACAAGTACATACGGCCCAAATGAAGGGCTACGAGGGTGTTCTTTTGTTTTCTGTTTTTTATATTTTTTTCTTGAACTTGACCATGTATATGTGTGTGTGTGTGTGTATAGAGAGAGTTCGACTGCGAACTCAAATTTCATTGCCAATGTGAGGATAGCCGAGAGTGTTACGCTGCATATTCACTCTGAATAACCATGTATTATTTAGAGTGAATAATACAACATTATGTATTACTCACTCTGAATAAGATTAAATATTATGTTATTCACTCCGAATAATACATGATTATTCAGAGTGAATATGTCACGTGATGTGCTTTTAGTTATACTCGCGTTCACAATAAAAATTGAGTTTTCCTTTGAACACGACCCGATGTATATAATATTTCTATTTTACCAAACGCTTATTTACCAACAAGAGCCACTATTTATAGTCTTTCTCGTATCAAATAACATCCTTGGTCATCAAAATGTATTGTTGGTAAATGTCTTTTATCCGGTTGACATTTACCAAGTAAGAGTTTTCTTACCCACTTACATGATAAGATTCTCGATCACTACTGTGCCTTTATCAGGTTAGATTTTTTATCATTGTCACAGTTCATCTAATAAAAGGTAAGTAACAACCAGTAAGACTTTGATAAATGACACTAAATCAAAGCCTTCCCTCACCGTCACGGCGTCACCCCTTCGTGTTCTTCAACAACAGTTGAAGGACCAATCTATTACATCAAACACAAAATAAGGACCACACATGTACTTAATACATTGTACTTGTAAGGGACTAAAACTATAAAGCATGTATAACACATGGACCAACCGTGTAATTCATTCTAGTTTTTTATTTATTTAGACCATCTTCAATGGGGTCACCAAATCTTACACTAAACACTAAATTTGGTGTAAATATTACTATTCACATCTCCAATGGGGTCACTATTTTTCACACTAAATTTAGTGTGATGAATAGTATCACACTATATTTGGTGTAACACTATTTTTAACACTACTTTTCTATGTAAAAAGATTTAGTGTAAAAAATAGTGTTACCCATTGAAGAAGATTTACCACTAACACTAAATCTTACACTATTTTTTACACTACTTTTGACATTTGGTGTAAAAAATAGTGTTACCCATTGGAGATGCTCTTATTAAAGTTATTAAAGTTAGTTGGTGACCAAGCTTATATTTTGATTTATCAAAATGAACAAACTTGAAGAATGATTTCCAAAAGGACATGTATAAATCACGATATTCCAAAATAAATTTTTTAAATCTTAGTTTTCTAGAATATGAAATAAAAACGTGTTCTGATTTTGCTTCAATTTATGTTAATACAATTACAGTCGAAAGAAAATTTTAAATTTCTTAAATATTATCTAAATGAACATTTTAACAATAAAATAAATGATAGTCACATCTTTCTATTTTTACGGGATGATTTATTCTAAAAAAATATTTTAGGTTGCCATTTTTCAGAACATCATTTAATAGTTTGAAATTATAGTCCTTAATAGTAGCGTGATATTACAAAACATATGCTTGGTATATTAAGTTCGCCGATAAGCTAGCTGATAAGCTAGTACATCCAAACATATACCATAAACTAGCTTATTAAAATGCTAATTGAAGTAGATTTTTGGGAGTTTTTTTGTAGTTTTTTCAATTATACTTTTATTAATATGAATTATTAAATTTAAATATATAGTTTTTGATCTATTTTATATATTCATAAACTAGTTTTTGCCAAACATAACTTGTTCATAAACTATGTTATCAGCTATTAGCTAGCTTATAACCTAGTTTGTGAAACACAACCTAAATATTGTCAAAGTAAAATTATTAAATGTACATTTTTAAAATATACATTCCTGATCCAAGTTTCTATTTATTTTTTTGTTTACATTATTGAAATAATAAATATTAAATTATAAAAAAAGTATATCATAAAATAATGAATATTAAAACAAAACTCGATGCAGATTTTCTCACGTATCACGATTTAACGGCCGATGGTTGCAATGTTTTTTTTTTTTTTATTTGTTTGCAAAAATAGATGATAAATTACTGAGAATAAATATTTTACATCATAATTTGGAAATTTAATTGTTTAAATATTAATTAGATTGATATTGCGCTACAGTTTGAAGCCTTGAAATAATATGTGTATTTAATGATCCCCATGACCATGAGTATGTATAGAAAAGTGTTGTACATTTTATATTAAAAAAAGTGTACTATTCAATTCTACATAAATGTTAACGAGGGTTTAATTAATTATTAAATATTTGTAATTAATAATCGATTTTAATTTGTACTGGTCAACCTGGTTACTTATTTTACTTAGCCAAATTAATGAGATTTCTTGATAATGTATGTACAAACACAATATATATAGATGCATATATATACAATATAGAAATATGTATATGTAGGGGCGGGTTCAATTGCAAACCACTTTTTCGTTGTGAACGTGAGGACAGCCCAGAGCGCGACACGTGGCAATTGAAATCGGCGGGTCAAGATTTATTCAGTCTGAATAAAGCGTTATTCAGACTGAATAAAGCGTTATTCAGACTGAATAAAGCGTTATTCAGACTGAATAAGCCTTGACCCGCGGATGACCCGCGGCTGACCCGCCCGGGTCCGAATTCATCAGAGTGCAAGTAGTGTTATTCAGTCTGAATGACTAAGCCAAAAAAATTTCAAATTGCCAGGTGTCGCGCTCTCGTTTGTCCTCACGTTCACAATGAAAAGGTGGTTTGCAATTGAACTTTCACCTGTATATGTAAATTGATATTTGGCCATTGTTGAATGGTTTGACGCCGAATGATTAAAAGGCCACAATGATTAGAAGTTCTTAATTATGATACAGTGCAAAATGAAATATGGTTATTTTGTAATTGTTGATAATAAAATTAGGACTCCGAATGGTTAAGAAAGGTCAACGATATAAAACCATTAAAAGAGTTTTGAAACCATGAAAAGATAGTCATATTTTTGCCAAACAAGATTTACCTCTTAATCGTTCATAAGTTATCTCATGCACATATAATATAGTATATATACATTAATCTATATATTTAGTGAGTTAATATGATAGCTTTAACACACGCAAACTTTCTCAAAATTCACAAGATTTTTTGAAACCTTCTATCATATATGCATATAAGGGCATGCTAAAATAATTAAGATTTGTAAATATTATGGAAAACTAACAAACTAACTGTTTATATGTTATTCATGATGAATATCATAATAAAAGGAGGTTTAAGAAAAAACCTTTAAAAAATATAAAACCGAGGAACATCTTTGTTACCTTTCATATAGACTGTATGTACTTATGAATATAAGTAATTAAATTGTTTTTTGGTTTTTATATACGTATGTATTATACACCCAGACATATTGTTTTTTGGTTTTTATATACGTATGTATTAAATTGTTTTTTGGTTTTTATATACCTGTACATTGTACACCCAGGCATATTATAATTAAATTACTTCTACCATGCATGAATTTACATTTTTAGTCAAGTATTTTACCTGATATTATTCAATTATAATCTAAGATACATCAAATCAGATATATATTATAAGTGTAATTGAATGTATATAGAAAAGTCATGGAAGAAGTCTGCCCAAAAGCTAGCATGGGGTTTGTTGCTTTTATTGTTTACCACCAAGCAATTAAATTGTTGGAGTTATAGCATATGTTGTTGGCATTCAATTGGAAAATTCCAAACCCCCTTTTCAATATTTTGGTGAAGGGTCATCATCCCCTTTTCAATTTATTTTTTTATGAAAACATTTGAGTTTTCAACCATAATTGTTTCTAGAATTATTGAAAGTAATTTCAAATCTATTCTATATAGCTCTTCATGATAAAGAGAGCTTCTAAAAATAACAATGGGTATAAAATATAATGAATATTCATATAAACCATGCATTGTTTATTTAAAAGCTTGTAAATTTTGTATGTATCATTTTAAAAAATATATATGTTTAGAGTCTCAAATATATTTTGGAACATTTATTCTGTTCTTAATGACTTCTCTAAAAATACTTACGTATGATGTCAAAGTCTACCACTTCAGGGATCGACATTTTGTAACAATTTATGCCCGTTTAGCCATCTTTGAAAGGAGTATTTTAGAGTCTCACACCATGTAGACCCGAACCATTTCTTATATCTATTTAAATAAACACGAGAACTAACAAAATCATATATGATTACGCGACTTTGCAAATTGCGTGCAAAGTTGCACGTGTGGGTTCTTTTTCGTCGTTAATGCAAAATCATAGATGATTTTGTTAGTTTTCACGTTCTTTTAATTTAATATTGCTCTTGTTTGATCACACACACTCTATTTATATATGTGTGTGTGTAGGGTTAAGTTTAAGTGAAAAGTGATTATTAACCATTCGATGAGAACTTGAGAAGCAGAAGCACATTAGGATGTGAGGCACCGAGATGTAGCAGATTAATTTCTTTCTAAAATGCAATTCACGGGAAGGCATGCAATTAAAAGAGATCAAATGTTCAAATCCACTTTTAATGCTACTCACCATTAACTCAACTTCTCACATGATTCTACGCCTGTATATAGTGCAAGTTAGGCGAAACCCCTTTAAAAAGTGAAAACTCGAGAAATACTCCAATAACCATTCATCATATGGTATGCACATGTGTATGATATGTAATCGTGCATACCAGATAAATTATCTGTATGTACATATACACACCATGCATATAAATAATTTACCAAGGTATCACTTTGTTATTTTGTTTTTTTACAACTTTACCCCGAAGCCTAAATCTCATTTTTCTTATAATTTTTTGAAAATAGTAATAAAATATCATTCTATATATCTTCACATACAATAATAAAACAAACTTCAATGACCACCTATGAAACCAAAAAGTCACTAAAAAAATACCCAAAATGAAAAGATTAAAACATGAATTTGAAGTTTAAAGTTGATGAGTATTTTAGTGTAATTTGTTCTTTTTAACACATAAATCTGTAGAAGGGATATAAGAAAATTTGGTAAAAGCAAAAGGCAAGAGATAAAAGAGTGTGGGTTTTTGTACGGTCTCATCTTTGTCCCCTACCCCAACCAACTAATATACTCTAATAATCTTTTTCTCCCTAAAAAAGCTAGAAAGACACAAACCCATTTGGCCTTTTTTGCCTTTGGTTTCTGTGCTGCCTATGCATTTGTCCATCTCTTGCTTGCTCCCTTTCCCTTCTTTCATATAACACAATCTCAAAAACTACATACATAGATATTAGTAATAGTAGATAATGGGGTTCCAATCATACTCTCAAATTCTTCATAAATTTCTCACCTTTTCTTTTCTTTCATCATCTTGTTGGGTGTCATCAAGAAAACATTTGTGTTCTTGCTTTTCTTGATCTTTTCCCATGATTTGACTTCTTTTTGCTCCTTATTTCTTTACCCTCTTCAAGAATCTTGATTGCCCTTATCCCCAAAATCCCACTTTTTTTCTTTTTTTTTTTCATCTTGGGTTTTTCAAGAATCACTTTCTTGAGAGAAATTGTTGAAAATTGGAGGTGGGTTTTTGGAATGGAAATTGATTTGAACCATGTGGTGAGTGGGATTGAGGTTGGGGAGGAAGTTGGTTATAGTGTTGATGATTCTTGTGGGAATGGTGGGGATTCATCTTTGTCAGCTTCATCAAACTCCTCAAATTCATCCTTGAAGTCATCAAATCCTGATTTTTTGACATCAATTTATATGGAACTTTGGCATGCTTGTGCTGGGCCTTTAACCACTCTTCCAAATAAGGGAAATGTGGTTGTTTATTTCCCACAAGGTCATGTGGAACAAATTGCATCTCACTCTTGTGTTAAGTTCTCACCCATTGAAGTACCTTCTTTGGGACTTCAACCTCAAATCTTTTGCAAAGTTGTGGATGTTCAATTGCTTGTAAGTTTTTTTGGGTTTTTCTCTTTTATTTTTCTTGTTTTTTCCTTAATTTTTTTTTTTTTATGGTTTTTTGATGTTTTACCCAATTCTTGAAACAGGCTAATAAGGAGAATGATGAAATTTATACCAAGATTTCACTTCTCCCACTACCAGAGGTATGATTGATTATTCTGTTGTAATTCTTCTCAATTTATGTGAATTTTGTGCAAATCTTGATAGAAAAGTGTTGGAAAATTGTACTTATTAGCCCTTAATTTCCCTTTTCTTTGTTACTTTCCCCCCTATCTTTTTGGCTTAATTGAGATGTGTTTATTACTTCAATTCATCTTTTGGGTAAAGATGGTTGCTTTTTGTTATTTATGAAGTGAATTCTTACAAAATTAAAAGAAAATAGAAAGTTCAGTCTTGGGTAATGATGGATTGATAAATATTTGGAAGAAATTTTATGTAAATCTTTTAGTAAATCTTGTAAGAAAGTATAGGAAAACAGAATTTAAACCTTAATTCCCCTTTTTTCCTTTTTGCTTCCAATTAAATTGGCTTAATTGAAGTGTCTTTATTATTATCTCAATGCAACATTTTTGGGTAAAAATTGTTGCTTTTTGTTTCTTTCTTAACTGAATTCTTGCAAAATTGAAAGAAAAGATCAATCTTGGGTATGTTTAATTGGTAAAAATTTGCAGAAAAATTTGCAAGAAGGGGAGGAAGAAGGTGGTGGTGGGACACTAACAAAATCAACCCCTCAAATGTTCTGCAAAACTCTAACTGCTTCTGATACATCCACCCATGGTGGATTCTCTGTACCAAGAAGGGCTGCTGAAGATTGTTTCCCACCTCTGGTTTAAATTTCCCCTAATCCTCTTAGGGTTTTCGATAATTACCTCAATTTATGTGTAATTAGAGTTTAAATTGCATACATTACTTCCATTTTAGGATTATAAGCAACAAAGGCCAAGCCAAGAGCTAGTGGCTAAGGACCTCCATGGAGTAGAATGGAAGTTTAGACACATTTATAGAGGTGATTTTGATAATTTGATTTGAATTTTATCATCATTTTGATTGATTAAGTCTTGATTCAAGAATTGGGTTGGTGTTTTTTCAGGTCAACCGAGGCGGCATTTGCTTACTACGGGGTGGAGCATTTTCGTAAGCCAGAAGAATCTTGTTTCTGGTGATGCGGTTCTCTTTCTAAGGTATCCGTTAGCATTCAATGAGGAATTATATGCATCTTTTTGAGATATATCAGTGCATCTCCAACATCTATGCTAAAATGGATAAAGGAGCGGTTTTAGCATTTTTGTTGCTACAACAACTATGCTATCCTCTATGCTGAAATAGAGAAAAGAGGAGAGAGATTGTAAAAAAATCTCTAAATAGAGAGAGAAATGATTATTTTGATACTCCTACCAATAGGATGTACTGAAAATAAGTGTTTAAAAGAGAGAGAAATAATATTCTATTAAATATATTAGATATTTTTATAATATAATTAATGTTAAAAGTGCTAAAATAGTGTAACTGTTGGAGTTAAATGTAATTTTGTAGAGATTTTGGCTTTTATCACTCTATTTTAGAGAAAATATAGCATAGCTATTGGAAATGCTTTGTCAATAGGTTTAAACCAGAAACATATGAGTGTTAATCTGTTGAGACACCAAAAAAGAACAAGATTCCAATTTGGAAAAAAAAACCAAAACTTTTGTCGGTGGATTGTTTCGTTGAAATTGAGATTAACAAAAAGAAGGGTTCTTTAATAATTATATATGGAAAGCATCACAAAAATGTATTAGGTTGGTAATGTGTATGGATACAAGAAGTTGGGGTTTATTCTTTTGGTCTGAAGGAGTAAACAATGGATGCAAGAAAAAGTATTATGAACACTTTAGGCATATTCTAAGGGAATGGTGAAAGAGAGTAGAAACCGAAGAAAGAATCATCTCTTTTTTCTTTTGCTTTTTGTTTGATCTTTTTTCATTATCTTATGAAAACCCGGGTTGGGAAATAGACAAATAGTGTTAAAGATCATTATTCTCACACATAAAGTAGTAGTGATTTCAAGAAACTATAAAAGGAATAAGGAATATATATGATGGTTTGTAAGTATTCTTATTATAGAACCAAGAACCCGTTATTTAGATCAAGGTCGATATCAGTTTAAAGAGATGGTATTTGTTTGTGTGCCCACTTTTGGGGAGGAAAGTTATACGGTGAGTGACTATCATCAGTCTCATAAAGCAAAGGGAATCGTTAACGTTCTTTATGTATATATTGATGTTACATCTACCCTTTTTCATCCTTCCATTTTAAGAAAGACTTAATAGCTCTATAGTTGGTAATTTGGGAGGACAATGCCCTAATGAAAGAAAGGTTTTGATTCGATTGAGAGAGAATAATATACGAGGATCGTCTTTTATTTCTTCCTTTTTTAGAGAGGGATAGAATGGAATTGAAGAACAAGCATCTTTCTTGCATAAAAAAAAAAAGTAAAGTTGATAAAGGTAACTTGGTGTTATATTTTTACGTATTAATTGAATTAAAGTTTTTGTTGGAGGGGAGGGCGGGAGGAGTGTTTAATGTGATTCTTAAGGAATATAATCACATAGTGGGAGGTTCAAATAAGAAGGCTAAATAACGTGAGAAGGAAGAGGGGAATGTTCATATGTGAATCATTGAAAAATCCATTTGAAGATGCATGTGTGAACTCCAATAACGATTCACATATACATATTCAAATAGATATATTTCGGATTTTTTCAATGATTCACATATGGACCTTCCTTTGTCTTTTCTTCTTTCACGATGTTTAGCATTTTTATTTGAAATGGCCCCTAATCACATATACAATAATGATCATGCGTAAATGGAAAAAAAAATCGGTATTTATGTGATTAAGAAGTTTACATACATCCATGAGTTAGATTGTCTATATATATAACCTTCTGAAAGGTTGAAACCGTGCAACCTCATCTAAGACCATTCATTTTTAGCCCATTCATTATGATTGATTACTCGATTCATAAATGATTATCGATTTCATGCAATAATCTTACATGTAATGCGTAGTAATTTCATTACATGCATATACTAATGAGGATGTTGAAGTAGTATTCACCCTAACCAGTAACCACCATTGGAAACCAGGAAACATCTTCAATTATTTGTATGCACATATGCCTACCGTATAGATCAAGATTTTTTAGGGTGTTCCTCAGTTTTTCATTTTCTTCAGGGGTTTCCCTCTAAACCTCTCTCTCTCTCTCTCTCTCTCTCTCTCTCTCTCTATATGTGTGTGTGTGTATGATTAGTAACAATGAACAAAAAGCTAAACCAAAATCTTCAAAATAGTTGTAAGCATTCACATATCTGTTTTCATGATTAATTTAGGGGCGAAGGAGGTGAACTAAGGCTGGGAACTCGACGAGCCACTCGACCAAGAAATGTTCTTCCTGATACAATCATGCCCAACTCCAATTCCTTCACAGATATTCTTGCTCCTGTAGCTAATGCAGTATCTGCCAACACCATCTTTCATGTTTTCTACAGTCCCAGGTAAAAAATAAAAAATCTAACATCATTAAACTCATACACCATTTATCTTTCCGACTCCTTTCGCTGATCCGTTACTCTAAACCTATAACTGCATTTCAGGTCTAATCGAACGGATTTTATTGTTCCTTATGTGAAGTATATGAGCTGCATCAGCAATATGATAACGATTGGAACAAGGTTCAAAATGAGATTCAGTATGGATGAATCTCCTGAAAGAAGGTATCTTTTGATGCTGTTGGAGTCCCACATCAGCTAGACTTTGACCATTTATTCTCAATATATGCTAGAACCCCCTTTCTCTCCTTGAGGACTCTCTTTGACACCATGTGACAATTTGTGCATCTGTTGAAGGGGGCGTGTTGGAATCCCATATCAGCTAGACTTTGACCATTTTATTTTGAATATATGCTAAAACCCCGTTTCTTTCCTTAAGGGGTCTTTTTGAGAGTTATCTGATGGGGTTCCATATATCTCATATGGTATCAGAGCAAAAGCCTAACGCAACTTGTACTAATCTAGTACCCCTCTCAACACTTTGGGACAATCTGTGCACATTTAGTGAGCGGGAGTGTTGGAGTCTCACATCAGCTAGACTTGGACCATTCATCCTCAATATACATTGGAGCACCCTTTCACTCCCTCTTTTGGAGAGTTATCTGATGGGGTTCCACATATATCGCAAATACAAAGATGACACCTTCATTTACTCGATGTCCCTCAAACAGTAATCTTTGATCATTTTTCTTGCAGGTTCAGAGGCGCCGTGACCGGCATAAGTGACATGGACCCGTACAAATGGCCTAAATCAAAATGGAGATGCCTTACGGTACTTCACATTTCAACTTCATACAAACAAACCAATTTTATACATTCGTTTTCTTATAGATTTTGGCCCGTTTCAATAGGTGAGGTGGGATGAAGATGTTGGTAACAACAATCAAGAACGAATATCTCCATGGGAGATAGATCTTTCAGGTGCGTCTGTGCCACTTTTGAGCATTCACCCGTCTCTACGATTCAAGAAAATGCGGACAAATCTTCACTCATCTGAACACCCCATCACGGGTATTTACCACTTGACTTTCTTGAACACAAATTCATCAAAAAGTTACAATCTTGGCGGTTTTCTTGCAAGTTTTAGTGGTGATTTTGTTATGTATATACAGGATGGGGTGGATGTTTAGACTTCGAGGAGTCGACAAGATCCTCTAAGGTCTTGCAAGGTCAAGAAAATGCAGGTGGGATGATGAACAACCCCTTAAACTTTGGGGTACAACCCTCAATGCATCCGGGTTTTTCTCAAAATCCGATGATGTTGACGGGAAGAAGTACGAATATCGTTGGCGAACTTATTAGGGGTCATCATCAACCCCCTTCCACCACCCCTTATTCAGGCTTTATGGGATCATCTAATGACACTAGATACCCGAAGGTCTTGCAAGGTCAAGAAATTTGCTCGATGAGATCTTTGACTGGTAAAAACAACGGTTCTTGGGGCCCACCAAGAACTGATGTTGGCATGCACCAGAGGGTGAGTAATCACGGTTTTTATCCACTTGGTTCGGAAGGTGGTAGGAACTTTTGTTTTCCGAATCCGGGCTCAGTTATCCCCACGAGCCTTCCGGGGTTTCCGATCAATCGGGCAGTTTTTGGGAATGGGGTTGCGGCCGAAGAGATTGGTGGGCGGGTGGTGGTGCAGCCGCCGGTTGAGGTTGTTGGAAAAACGGCGGTTGATGCGGTTGTTGAAGGTAATTCAGGCAGTGAGAAAGATGATGGTGGTTATGATAGCCTGGGGAGTGGTTGTAAACTATTTGGTTTTCATTTGAATGGAGGGGGTCCTCCATTGCCAGATGCACAAAGTTTAAGCAAGAGAAGCTGCACAAAGGTATTAATGTGTGTGTGTGTATATGTATATATATATATATATAAAGAGAGAGAGAGAGAGAGAGAGAGAGAGAGAGAGAGAGAGAGTGATAAATAGGCTCAAGTTTAGGGGAAAACCAAGAAACAGTCTAATAATAACTGTCTGGTATGTATGAACATGTGCATAAAAGTAATTGAAAATGTTACCCGGTTTCTGGTTTTTATGCACATGTGCATTTACCGGACAAATGAATGGTTGCTAGGGTGCTCCTTGGTTTTTCATTTTTTTGTGTTTTTCCCTTAAAACCAACCATATATATACTTATATATATATATACACATATAGGGGTGGGTTCAAATGTGAACCACTTTTTGGTTGTGAACGTGAGGACAGCCGAGAGCGCGACACGTGGCGGATGACTAGACGCCACGTCAGATCCACGGCGGATGACTAGGCGCGATTCATGGGAGGGCATTGAATTAAAGGGGGGGACCACACTCAAAGTCGCCACGTGTCATGCTCTCGGTTGTCCTCACGTTCACAACCAAAAAGTGGTTCACATTTGAACTTTCCTCTATACATACATATATATATATATATATATATATATATAGAGAGAGAGAGAGAGAGAGAGAGAGAGTCAGATTCGTATGAGAACATTAACTAAATAAGAGAACAAGAAAAAGTCGAATCACATGTGATTCATTTGACTTTCACCGTGACAAGAGAGATTGCGGTCTATGTCGCTCACACAAGTTGACCGTTAATGTAAAATAACATGTGATTTTACTCTTGGTTTGACCAACCATAAATATTCTGAGAATCTAGGAACCAACTATTCATGCTTTATTCATAAAGAATGTGATGGTATATATCTGCATGATGAAAATTATTTTTACAATAAAGTTACACAACATTCATTGATAAAAATCCATGCTTTCTTGAATAATGAAAATTGCATTGATATTCATGATGAATAGTATTTGTGCTTATTAAAAGTTATTCACGTTGAATAATACATGAAACGTTGGCTCTCCTATTTATGGTCTCACGGAACTATTTATGCATAGAGTAGAGCTTCAAGTTTGAACCATTTTTGCTTTTATTTCACACGTGAAGGTTCACAAACAAGGAAACAAGGTCGGAAGGGCCATCGATCTCTCAAAAATGTCGAGTTACGACGAACTATTTAGCGAGCTGGAGACCCTCTTTCAGATGGAAGGCATGTTACGCAATCGTGATGGCAAATGGCGACTACTGTACACCGATGAAGAAAACGACATGATGGTTGTCGGTGATGATCCATGGGAGTAAGTAACTTGATTTCACCAACAATCGGTGTGTGTATATATGTAAGAGTCAGAAGGGAAACCCTCAAAAAAACTGAAAACTCGGGAACATCCTCGTAGCCCTTTATCTAAGACCCTATGCACTTGTGCATAGAAGTAAGTTAAGTTGTTTGGACGTGTGCATATTACAAATTACTTTTATACACAAGTGCATACTGTCCAGAAGGAGGGCTACGAGGATGTTCCTCGGTTTTCCCTTGAACCTCCCTACATATATTATAGTTATCAGGCATTCGTTCTTTTTGGGAACTCAAAATCGACACATTAAGTAGAAGAAATTGATTTTTAAGGATGGTGGTGTTTATTCACAGTGAATTTGCAAGAATGGCCACAAAGATTCACATACACACAAAGGAAGAAGTGGAGAAACTGATGAGCGGTGGTGTGATCAGCGACGACACCAGTTGTTTGGAGGAAGCGCCCGCCATAGCCATGGTGGATACGGCCAAAAGTGGGTCCGCCGGAGTAATTCTCCGGTCACCGTCACAGTGATGGTGGGTGATGGGTGGTTTGATTTTAGAGTATATGTTTAACTAAGCTCTACTGTTTTGTGGTTGTTATCAAGTGAACAAATATGGAAGTTTTTTAAGCAACTCTTGTAGTAGTATTAAGGTGCTATGTATAAAGCCAACACATTGCTTTAACCTTTTGAAGTATTAAACCAACAAATTGGTTGTTATTAGAAAACTAAGGCAGTTTGGTTTGATAAATTGTTTTTGTCATTTTGTGGCATGATAGAATTTGGGAGGTTTTGAATTGGTTTATGGTATTAGAATAGAAATGAATTTTGTTCTTTATAAAATAATTGATGATTATAATCTAAAATATTATACATGTTCATCATTTGAATTTTTTGGGAAATACCAATTACTATTATAATAATTATAAGGGTTTAGTTCACGAAAGTGAATCCAACTAGTCACGAAAAGTTACTGTATGTACTGTAATTCCATTTTTACCATTTGGTGTATCAAAATTATCAAAACTTACCATTTATTGTATTTCGTGATAAGTTGGATACACTTTCGCGACAAGTTGGATACATTAAATGACAGGTTTTGATAAAGCTTAATACATACAATGACCATTTCTTAAACTCTGATATGCCAAATGGTAAAAATGGAAGTACAGTACATACAATAACTTTTCGTGATAAGTTGGATACACTTTAATGAAGTAAACCCTAATTATAAATTCTATGTTTGTGTGATTTTAAATTCTAAGTACTTTTTTGAACCAAATGTATGATTAGAATGAAATTCCATTCAATCCTACAAACCAGATAGAATGCTCAATAGAGCTTTGTAGGGTTATACATCTCATGCAGAGACTTAAAATGTATTTGTGTGATTTAATATTTATACAGATTTATGCAAGCTCCATTAATTTTCCATTATCGTTTCAAAGTTACATGAGCGTCCCATCGTTTCAAGTTGCTTACATCATTCATTTCCATGAACATATGTTAAGAGCATCCATTTGAGCGAGAAATAAGGTAATTTAAACAGATTGGAAAGGGTATTCTAATTACACCTATTTTTTGGGGTAATCTAAGAGCATCTCCAATGCTAGGTTCTTACAAGCAAAAAGTGCAATGGCTTGTAAGAACTACCATTGTGGAGAGTTCTTATAAGAACTCATTTGCTTCTAGGTTCTTATTTAAGAACCTTGGTTCTTACCTTGATTTTGGTGTGAAATGACATATTTGCTAGTTTTTTATTATTTTTTGACTTTTTAAATATTAATATCATATATAAATGATAATTATTTAAGTTGCAAAAATACATAGGACCCACCAAAGAAGGTTCTTATAAGAACTAGCATTATAGAGTTTTATATAAGTTCTTGTTTTGATGAGTTGGAATAGAGGTGGCAACAAAAAGTACAAAAAGGAGGTTCTTGTAAGAACCTCCATTGGAGATGCTCTAAATACACCTGATTTTTTACCAAATGCACCAAAAAAGTCAACTATAATAATTATGTTCTTTTCTTTGTTGGTTTTTGTTATTTAGTTGTCTTTTCATTTATATTTCATTTTATATGATATTAAGTAATAATATTATTTTTATTTTTATATTATATTTATATAATACCTATTAATAAAAAAATAAATTTTTTATATGTTATTTTTTTATTATGTGTATTATAATATAAGATTTATTCCTTTGAGTTTATTTTTACTTTTTAATTTATAATTAAAATAAATAAATATTTGTGCTGACCGAAATCTTACCGTGTCAGCATTATTGATTGAAATCTGATCGAGATCTGATCGGGGGTCTAACCGAAATCTGATTGAGTCAGAACCAAAATGTTGTTTACCTAGGTCAGATCTGGTTATTCCATGTTTTCCTCTTATATATTTAAAGAAATATCAGGCATTTAAATATTTCTAATGTATAACAAATTGAGTTTTATAAACATATATTTACTTAAATTTAGTATACCTAACTGACAACTTTAAAAAAAATTAGCATATCTTTGTAGGATCAAATTAATGTGAGACCAACCTGTTTTCATGAGACCAACATTTTTTACATGAATTTCACAACAAATTTAAATTAAAAAGTTTTAAAAGTTGAAGTGTTAAGTGAGATGATATATTTATAATTTTCTTAAAATAATAATATAATAATAATAACAATAAAATATAAAAAATAGAAATATATGTATATATATATATTAATATAGTAATAATTATTATAAAATATATTGGAATATTATATATATATAATTATAATATTAATAAAAATATTACATATATATTGGAATGAATTTGACATTTTGCTTTTTCAATTTTCAATGTCATATGCACCAAAAAGTACCATTGACTTTTGGGTGCATCTAACAACCCCTATCCCTTGCATCTCTTTTTCTTCAAACACTAACAACGAAGGAAGTCAGGAAGATGACAGGTAGACGGTAATATAACTGTCAAACTTACTAATAAATTATTCACGTTTGATAAAAAACGAATTGAAAAGCTAATATAATGGCATAAACCGAAGAGAAAAAAATCATAAAACTTATTGAAATGTTACTTCAAATCACATTAGTTCATAAACTATCCTTTTAATCAAACAAGAATTCTTTTGGTTGTGTTAGGCAAAAATAAGCTAGCTTTTAAGCTAGTCCATCTAAACATATACCATAAATTAGCTTATTGAGTTGCTAGTAACGTTTCAGAAGCTTTTTGTAGCTTTTACCAATTATATCCTTATCAACATTAATTATTATACCTCAAAATACATTTTTGGTCATTTTACATATTCATAAGCTAGCTTATCAGCTACTAGCTAGCTTATTAGGCATCCTTTGGTAAAAATAAGGCAGCTTATAAGTCATGCACACATTTGGATGGACCACAATCTAGCTTATAAGCCAACTTTTTGAAAAACTACCATCACTAGTGTTTTGGTGACCTATGAGACTTTTTATTACTTTTATTCCAAAAATACCCTTGCTACTTTTTACACTACCAATTTTTTGAACATGTTACTTTTTTTGTCATTTTACAGTCCATAACTCATAAGCTACCTTATCAGCCAGTTTTTGTCAAACGCAACTTATTCATCAGTTAGCTTATCAATCAACAACAGCTCGTTTATCAGCTATCAGCCAGTTTCCCACACGCAGCCTTTATTATTACATTAAACCTCAAGGACTGAATGTAACAAAAAGAAATAGAAGAGGAACAAATCTAAGCAGCCATGGGAGCATAAAAAAGAAGAACCTCTGAGAAGCCATTGAAGTAGAAAGAAAGCAGAGCAATGAGCAACTACGGCAACGGCAAAGGGAAGCCGCCGATGAACGGAGGAGAAGACGATGACGACGACGAAGACGGAAACGAGAGAGACCTCGAAGCTTGGGAGAGAGCTTATGCAGACGAACGTTCATGGGAATCCTTACAAGAAGACGAATCTGGACTCCTTCGCCCAATCGACAACCAAGCTTTACACCATGCTCAGTATCGCCGCCGTCTCCGGTCGCTCTCCTCCGCCTCCGCCGCCTCTCGTATCCAGAAAGGCCTCATTCGATACCTCTATCTCGTTATCGATCTCTCTCGGGTATTCTTCTTCTTCTCATTGTTCTCATTTTCCCCAAATTTAGATGTGATTTTGTGGTTGGATGGAAAAAGGTTGCTTTTTGGGTCTGAAATTGGCTTGGATTTGAACTTTTTCAAGCGGTTTTGTTGATTTTGGAACTGAATCTATGTCGGTTTTGGATTTGTAGCTGTAGGTTTGGTGCTTGATGATGGAATTAGGGTTTTATTTAGTAATTGGGAAGAGAACAATCGTTTTGTACGAGGATTTTGCCTGTTAGGGTTTTTGAAGATTTTAGGGTTTTTTACCTGTTAGGGTTTTGATTAGATTTGACTTTTGAGCTTAATTAGGCTTGCAACTTATTTGATCAGCTATATAATACTGTTTGGGATTGGGGTTTAATGATATAGAAAGTTGCTTACTCAGTAAGCTTTATGCAGAAAGCTAAGTTTATTCATAACTGCCCAACTCAATTAAACATGGCCCTTCCATCTAAGAAAAAGCCCTCCCAAACTAAAGAAAATGACTTTTCAATCTATGTAGACAGATTAATCTGTAGAGAAACTTTATCGATACAGTGCTTAATGGGAAACCAACCAAACCTGATTTTCACCAACTTTAATAGTTGCAGCTGTTATTGATTTGAAGTTAGGCGTGGTCGGTTGTATTCGGGTTTCTTGTGATCTTTGCATTTCGTATCATGACACTGAAGTAGTAATTTATGGATTTGTTGTTATGGTTTTTTCGGTTTATAAACTTCAAGAATTCTTATAATCCTTCATTTGTTGTTGAATCGCATAATACAATAGCAAGAGGTTAATGTAAAAAAAAAAAAAATAGCAAAGATTAAGATGGTCTTTTCTGTCATTCATACTGTCTATTCGCCACAACAAAAAACGTCAATTTACCATAATCCATACATGGCTTAATATGTAGCTAATAGTTTTTGTCATTATCTTTATGATTCACTCAAACGGTAACATGTAGGCAGCTGGAGAGATGGATTTACGGCCAAGTCGAATGGTGGTGGTTGCTAAACAAGTAGAGGCTTTCATAAGGGAGTTCTTTGATCAGAACCCATTGAGTCAAATCGGGTTAGTGACCATAAAAGACGGGATTGCTCAGTGCTTAACTGACCTAGGTGGCAGTCCCGAGTCGCATGTCAAGGCCTTAATGGGGAAACTCGGGTGCTCAGGGGAAGCCTCCCTTCAAAATGCTTTGGAACTCGTACACGACCAACTTGATCAAATCCCGTCATATGGTCATCGGGAAGTTCTCATCTTGTATTCAGCTCTCAGCACTTGTGATCCAGGAGATGTAATGGATACCATTGAGAAATGCAAGAAAGCCAAGATTAGGTGTTCGGTGATCGGTCTTTCTGCAGAAATATATATATGCAAATATTTGTGCCAAGAAACAGGAGGCTTGTACTCTGTTGCTTTGGATGAGGTGAGCTCAAAAAGAGGGTAATTAGTTTGTTTATATGTGAAGTTTTTACTCCAAAATACGTATATATAGGAACAGGTTCAAATGAGAACTGTAAATATTTTAGGGTTATTCATACGGTTTTCGTTTAAGGAAATGTATATGTATAAGAAGTTGTATATGATTTTGCAGGCACACTTAAAAGAGTTGATACTAGAGCATGCACCACCACCTCCAGCCATAGCTGAATTTGCCATAGCTAATTTAATAAAGATGGGATTCCCGCAAAGAGCCGCGGAGGGTGTTATATCTATATGTTCGTGCCATAAAGAATCGAAATTTGGTGGAGGCTACACTTGTCCGAGATGCAAAGCGCGCGTTTGCGAGTTACCTACGGAATGCCGAATTTGCGGGTTGACACTTGTTTCTTCTCCTCATCTTGCAAGATCTTACCACCATTTGTTCCCAGTAACCACGTTCGATGATGTTCCTCCCACGATTGTGACCAATCAACATCGTCGGCCAAAGAATTGCTTCGGTTGCCAGCAGAGTCTCTTGAATCCTGGTGAGCACTTGGTCATGTTGTTGTTTTTTGGAAGGGTGTCTTAGTCTGTGTCCAGACTAATCCCGACAAATTATGACTGAGAAATCAGCCCTGATAAACTCAGTGCCACAATTGTTGCATACACGCTTGGAATTGATCCCTGGGCAGATAAGGTATTCCACCACATCTCCCAGGTCCCAAGGCCTCAACCACTATGCCACAACCCTTGTGGTTAATTGGTTATGTTGTTTGAAATCATTGAAACTGCATTTTTGGTATACTGAAAAGATTTTTTTTTCAAGATCTTTAACGGGATTTTTATGGTGTTGTGTTTGTAGGAAATATGCCAGGACGGTGTGTAAGTTGCCCGAAATGCAGACAGTTCTTTTGCTTGGATTGTGATATATACATTCATGAGAGTTTGCATAACTGCCCAGGTTGTGAGAGCTTAAGAGAAATGGATCGTTAGAGGTAAAAAACCAAGATAGAATTTCTTCCCATTGTTGTTTTTATACGCGGTTGGGTGTCATCTTTGTATGGTGTAAGTTTTAAGCAAGATTTCAGATAGATTTTTTTGATTTGATTTTGATCCAGGAGAGAGAAATTAAGGATTTTTATTCATTTGTTCATCAATTCTATTTGCATCTTGTGAATATGGCCATGCAACAATCTTACTTGGCAAACACTTATCAAATAACCCATCCATCACCAGGTTCACCTTTATCAGATTACCTTCATTTAACCTTATCGTCTATAAAACGTATTGTTGGTAAACATCTTTTAAACTGTTAAGTACTTGCTGGGTAAAAGTTGTTTTCCACATTTATTGGGTAAAACTTTCGGTTCTTGCCTTGGTTCTCGATTTTTGTCATGCTCAATTAATAAGTAAATGATATCTATAAGCGTTTGCCAGATAAGCATTGAGTAAAATGACGATTCTCAGCCTTTGCCATGTTGGTCTGATAAAATTCATTGAGATAAGAGTTACCCAATAAGCGTTTAATAAATGGCCTCTAAATATTCTTTTCAAATACATACATATTCTCGGTTATAATCTAAATAAACCAATACCAACCAAATCCATTGGCTATATTTCTGTGCTAAATAACAGCAAAATCTGGGTAAATGACATTTACAGACGCTATTTGCTACCAGAATATTTATGATCTAAGCCACAAATAGTTTTATGGTTTAACAAAAAGCACCATAATGTTAGCTATCAATGGTTGGCTATAAGAATGATTAAAACCCTGGTGCTGCCTAATAATCTTTCTTCTAGAGGTCAAAAATGTTGGTCAGCTTTTCAACATGAAATAAAACAACTTTTCTGAACCTTTATCTTTCTTCTTCAGAATCTGTGTCAATAGATAGATACAATCTCGGTCTTACCGACCGCTTTTGCGGAGGAAAAGGGTAAATGGTTTTTAGATCTCTCTCTGCTACTCTTTCCAGATCTAATGCCATTCATTCCACCAAGCAAAGAAGCTGCAGGTAGACAAGGGAAAGAATTAGCACCCACAAAATGTACTCCAATTGCACAAATTACACAACTTTCTCAAATTTCGAAAGTTTAACTTTTTTATTTGTGTTCAACATTGGAAGAAAACTAAAGGTGCTTCGACCAAAAGTAACCAACTTGACTTCAGCATCAGAGCATTCTCAACTTCTTCAAAATGGAGAAACGAGGATGCTGGACCATTTTTTTGCTCCAACAAACTCTCCAAAAACTCACCAAAAATGGCAAAAACAGGAGTTAAAAAATTCTCCAAAAATGATAACATGAGAGAGATGGTTTTTTAATTATATTCCACCAATAATTTTTTTTGAAATGAAATACTTAGGAGAGAACAATATTTTATTAGATGTATCATATATCTACTATTTTAATAATATAAGTAACGATGTTATCTCCAAAATGGAGAATCTATTGGAGTTAGAATACATTTTTTATTGAGATTTTGGAATTTGGTTCTCCATTTTAGAGAATTTTAGAGAATGTGTCGGAGATGCTCTTAGATTTCACTGACCATGAAAGCTTATATAAGCCAAACGGTAGAGGCATTTTAAACCCCAATATTCTATCAGATTCGACTTCTTAAAGTAATAAATATTCAACTACACCAGAACGGAAGGATACCAGTATCCGCTATCGAGTCCAAAGCACCATTTTGGGACAGTGGCAGCTGACTCGAGTTTAACCCATTCATGGCAGCAGGTTCACAAGTAACCCCACTGCTGCCACCGCCACCGCCACCCCCTAAGCTGAGGGATATCCAATCATCACCATTCAGACCCTTCGACACACTCGGCTGATCTCTCGAGCCCACCTGCTCTGCCGTCTCTGTTGGCCTTGTGGGAAGAAAGAGCTGAAGAGATGGATCATCGTTTCCAAAAGCCAACGGATTATCAACCAACCCATCATTCATATCAACATTTGATTGATAAATCGAAGAATTGGGAACCAGTCCTGCCGAACCCATCACAGCTTCGTCGGTCAACGTGAAACCATCCATCGATGTGGAACAACCGAGTCCATGATGCACATCGATTAAGCCATCCACATGATTCTCATCTGATCCAAATAGCTGAAAGCTAGGCCCCCCTTGACTAGTAGAAGCTAAATTCCAAAAGTTCCCAAAATCATCATCGTTGCTATTGAAAAGATCAAGGCCTTCATTCCCCCCAGACATGAGGGTAGGATCATCATTGTGTGGCTCTGAGATTCCGTTAGGAAGAACAGAAAACGCAACTCTGTCAGCATCTTCTCTACCGTTATTATAAACCGGTACAGATGACATTAGGTTTTCAGTCTCTTCGTCTGAGTCACTGAGAATGATAACATCTGCATCCCCTACTGTAGCATGCGGATTTACGTCAGTAAACCCATAGCCCAGATCAACGTTTGGCGAAAGAGAACCAAAATCCGCCACATTGGTGGTAGAATGACCAAAATGCCCACCGCCATCCTGATTAATACTCGGATCTTCACCATCTCTACCGCTTCCAGTAGCACTGCTGCTCATAGGAATAATGTTATGCCCATCATTCACATTTTTTTCCGGTAACTTATTACCTGAAGAAAACGAATGTGGGTTTTCCGTTTTGCTGACTTCCCAAATACCATTTCTGTTTTTCTTTATCCCAAGCTTCAAACTTTTATGACCTTCCGAGGCACCTTCCTGTTTAACTTGCTTTAAAGGTTCCAACTTAGGTTTGGACTCGACTTCCATTGGAACACAGAGATTCCCATTAGGTAAATGCCACTGCCCAAGTTCCCCTAAACTCTTTTGGTCGTTATCCGCCTTTGCACGCCAAGAACCATCTGGTTTCACCTCGATTTCTGTTATATCCTCTCCACAATTCCGCATCTTCAAGGAAGTGATTTTTGTAACAGAATAAAAGAAGAACCGATCAGCATACCCTTAAGAACAAAAAGAATCGAAATCGAAAACCCATCTAAGCAATACCTTGGCTGTGATACGAGTAAAATATGGATCGATAATGACACTCTCCAGAGAGTAGTTCTTGAGACAAATGGGGCATTGCCACTGCAGGTAACCCAAGAAATATAAAATAAGTAAATGAGAGGAAGATGTTACACGAGTGGAAATATTTCACACGAGAAGTTTCGTTGTTGTATAGCTCTTGCCTTGCGAGAGCGCTGGTTCATTTGCACAAATACTTCAAGATCAAAGCAGCCCATGTGAGCACAAGGTTTAAATCTTCCAGCAATTTTCATTCTTGAACCACTCATCTGCAGCATACAAGAAAGTCAGTTGCAGAACTGCTTTACAGCAATGTAAAATCATGCAAAAGAAATAAGCCAGCAATTCGCACTACAAAGTTTATGAATAGGTGTATATGATAA
This sequence comes from Centaurea solstitialis, assembly GCA_030169165.1. Taxonomy (NCBI): domain Eukaryota; kingdom Viridiplantae; phylum Streptophyta; class Magnoliopsida; order Asterales; family Asteraceae; genus Centaurea; species Centaurea solstitialis. Next base: position 15,653,322 of record CM058042.1, read on the forward strand.
ATATATGCAATTGCGTTACTGAATTTTATAAGCACACAAAACATAGTGAAACAAGAGAATATATACAACTTGCTTCCTACCCAGGAAAGAATAGCATTAACCATTATAAAAAAAAATTATAGATATTGGGAAAATAATATGAGAAATGTTAGATATATCAAATGAGAGTTCTTGTAAATAGCTATTAAGACTAGCCATCATCAAGTTGTTTTGGTGAGCATGAATCACTAATCAGAGTGATGACTAGCTGTTAGTAAAACAGCCCAAGGAGGATGTAGAGGTCCTATTGTCTTCGGCCCATTTGAAGAACAAAAACACAACCAGAAGCAAGATCTTTCTTGGAGAGAATAACTAGAAGCACGATCGTAATTTTCAAGAAATGTGTGATTGAATCGTTTTATTTAACAAAAAAATTATGAACACAAAAAGGCAAAGGTAAAGGAAGAAACCAACATTAGAAACAAGGATCCGCTTTTATGGTGTCCAGAAAATCAAAGGGAGGGTATTTTGCTACTAACTTGTCCTCACAGAGGTATACAACACCAACAAATTTTTGAAGCACGACAAGAATAGAGATGATGATTTCGCCCGGCACAATGACGTATAGCATATGTTGGCTGCCCAAAATAAGTCAAACTGCCACCTACTAAAATGGTCAACTTATAATCGTAGATGACAAGAGGTAAAAGAAAGCATGTTACTTACAGGACATCGTAGATTAACCGGTATAGAATCAGACACAAGTTCCAAATCACTGTCACTGTCTGCATTTTCTGTAGCAGGCCCACCACCGACACAGCGACAAACACGTGCAACAGCATCTTCAAACCTTTCACCATCACATTCTTTGGGAATGAGGTTGAGAATCTTTTGAGTTTGGCATGCAACAAAAACAATATCAGAATAATCAAGGAAGTCCAGAACTAGTTTTCATAGAGATAGGAGCACACATGACCCTCATTTTCTAACAAGTAATCCAGAGAAAGTTTGACACACAAATCTAAACGTACACCTGATTAAAGCTAAAACATTTATCACATCTAATCCTGTTACCATGGGACAGAGAGAACAGCTATATAAATCATAAGCATGTTAAGAGTTCTTTTCTTTTCTTTTCATAAAACATAAAAGATCAATTAGCAAGCAAGTAGGAAAAAATCAAACTAAATAACAAACAGGATCGGAACTGCAAAGAATTTTTTCTCCCACTGCCTGTTATGGAACATGTACAAGGACACTACAGAATCACTCAAAAAGACGTTCGATTACAATGAGAATACCACCTGTTGAACTGTACGCCTTTTCACGATTCTGACACCCAAACAGAACACACGAGCATCACAGCCTGTCAAGGAATCTTGTTGTTCCTTCACGAGTGCATTGCGTGATCTGACAGAAAAGAAAACATAGAACTAAGATAACTCTTCGTACAAATATAAATACATCAAGAAGCAGTCAGCTAATGAGTAGACCCCAAAACTACGGTAGAACACTAGAGCATAGTTCATAGAAAGCTGTGTGATGCAAAGGTTGGAACTTACAACAGGGCCATCATCACGGCCATTGGCCCCCAGCAGCTGAGAGCCAGGTCTATTGATTGCTCGTACGGGCATACCTGCCAGGTACAAAACGAGATCATACTTGAGCCAAAAAAAATTCAAGTTCTCATATATAACAATTCATCAGCCCACAGATTCAGATACAGCATACCGTTGATTTGTAGATCTGCATACTTGTGGCCATTGCATCCTAAAAGAAACCTTGTCATTCAGGAGCATACACCAGGCCTATAATTTTTATCAGTCATTTATCATCAAGCAAGTATTAGATTAATCCAGGTAATCATCAGAGAAATATGTTGATAAAGCCAACCTGAATTTCAAATTCTGGTTTTGCCAACAAATCCCTATCTGCTTTTGTAAGCTGAAAAGATTTTTCAACACTCTGCATAGGGCTTGTACTGAAAATTATTTCAAAATGTATGTTAGCAGCAAACTAATATAAGCAATTAAGCATGCAAGCACGCTTGAGATCCCAACCATAACAACTTGAGGTGACACTAGAGCAATATTTCTGAAAAAACGCAAAAGCAGGTCACTTATTCATAACCAAAATAGAAAAAAACTCGTTAAAAACAATTTTCTACCCACAGCTCCTATCAATTAAACATATGACATATAGACTAAAAATGTTTAATGAGGAAAGGACCCTCACAAGAAGAAAACAGGTTTGTAGACTCACCCATCTGTGGGGACACTTGCAATACCAGCTTCACGGGATAAAGAGGATGTCCCACAGGTACCAAGAACCTGCATGCTCAAAAACCAAGTTGAAAGATGGGACAATTCAAATTCTATAATATATTAATTATAATATAATATAATAATAATATAATAATAATAAAAAAAGTAAGAAAAAAGATGACTCATTTATGCTTGTAATTGTATTCTAAGCACAGATCTCATGCAGATTCACTTTCCAATGATTTTAATTTTAAAGACCCCATTACCTCACCATGACCTAAATGACTAAATCTGTTCCAACTGCGTAAAAAAGAAAAGATAAAAAAAAAGTTGAAACTAGATTTTTTTTAAAATCCACTTGCAAATGATGCAAAGAATAAAAAGATAATTTATTTACAGAAAAATGAGGTTCGTATCTGCCTTATTACTATTCAAATCACCATCAATGAATTAGAAGAAAAAAGGGGTGTCACATTGTTGAATCAAGGGCTTGCCAATGATAACCAAGTGGACCAAGAATATCAAATTTCGTTTCAAGCTATAGACAAAAGTGTCAGAAGCATGGTAGAATCCTGACACATCTCCGTACAAGCTGTCACTACACATCTATGGACCCACATACTGCACACGTCTTTTTTTGCTAAAGGATAATAAATCCATCCGTTGTTTGGAAACCCAATGATTGAGACAAGATGAATTGCAGCCATCGTGCTATACAACCATAAAGAATAAATTGTTTTATCATTGTTGCTCAGAATTGGTTGAAAAGGGGAATATCAAGTCACTTACGGATCGGCACGACTAAGCCTACAGAGTTCACAGTAAAAGTTGGGGGAGGTGCTGGTAGAATACCCTCCATCGGCTTCTCTGGGATAATGACACAACCAATATGCTGCCACACGTTGCATTTATGTTCTTCACACTGAGAAGAAAACATGAAGAGGTGAGCAAAAGATTAGCATGTACAAAGGCAGTGATCCATCAGCATGATGAAAACCTATTTAAATCCTTCTAATAGCTTTTTGAACATGGTAGACCAATGCTAAACCAACAGGCACAGAGAGAAATAAAAAGGCAGTACATGGAAGGTAAAAAACTAAAAAGAAAAAATAGCCTACTATAGCAGCATTGGAGAGAAATCAAGTTTTATGAAGTATTCAATAGCAGTGCACAGAAGCACCGGCCCTTGTAACAGAATTGATGGATGAATTATAATTGAACCTAACCCTATTTCAGTCAAGTTGATGTCACAAAGAAAACTGAGCAAGGCAGTACACGAAAAAAAAAAAAAAAAACCAGAAAGACATAAGAGGTTACCATACAGCCTTCAGCATTGGAACAAAATCAAGTTCTATAAAGTACTCCTAGCAGTGTGCATAGGATTATCAGCCATTGTAACAGTATACATGAACCATAATTGAAACTAACCCTATTTTAGGCAATTAATGACATGATCAAACATAAGTACATGAACTCTAGTGAATAACTGGAAGTTGATATTATAGAAGCAAAATGTATGTTTAATCTGCAACCAAGCTTCTTCCTATGATCAAAAAATGATGGAAGTCTCACAAAATGAACATGCCCAGTTATCTAATGACACATATTGTGTTGGATAAGAAAGAACTTCTGGAGGAACTTGGCACGTGATATAGAATTTAAAAAATAAATGAGGGACCATTCATCATAGGTTCTCATTGATTTGGCAAAAATACTAAGAATTAGATTGATTGATTGTTGATTGGAACAAAATCAACAGCCACATGAAAACCATGATGATTTTGAAATTTCTCATTTTCTCCAAATGCAGGTTCTTAAGGGGTCATACAGCTTCACAAATTGGCAGAAGCCCTCAAGAACAAGAAAATGCTATACAGAATAAGATCATAAGAGAGACAGCAAAAAAAGAATTCCACCCCATCCCCAAAAGACAACTCAAAATCACAAGCCATAGATGTAGCAGAAGATCTACAGAGACTTTTGTTCTTTTTGGAGCAAAAGGAAGTGCAGGTTCTTGTTGCAGAAAACCTTGAAGTAGAATACTGAAACACAATTTCATTCATCAATGTAAAGTCAAAGCTAACTGGCCTAGTTATAACACAAGAGTCAAGAACCAAAAAGAATATGAACACTAAAAACAAAATGAATAGTCAATGCACTGATAAAACCTTTATCATTGCATCTCCTTGCAAAGAACTACCACAGGGACAGCAAACTTTTTCTATCTGATAAGTATCTTCAACTTCCTCCTTGAATGTTGTGTTTATAGTGATATCTGAAACGCCCTGACCTTTTGATGCCAAGTCAGATGCCCCGGGACCTGCATCTTTCTGGGGACAAGGGAATAATGAAGTCAAGATAAAATGATCAGGCAATAAAGCATGTTCAGGACACTGCAAGGCAATGGTTTATATGAATTAAGAGTAAAATTACAACAGGGCATACAACAAACGTATGCACAAGTCTGTCAGCAATAACAGTACCATAAAATTGCAGTAGCAAAGGGGGTACATCGCATCGCCCCAATATTATGCCCCATCACATAAGCATGCAGGGAAAATAACCATAAAAGATACACACCTGTAAATATCATCAACTAGTTTTGCCACCTCTTCCTTCCTAACGGCATTTTTCTTGGCCCACATTCCAGAAACTGCTCAACATGACATAAGAATGCAATGTCCATCAGGTTAAGAATACAAATTAATAGTTAGAAAAATAAAACTAAGCAAGAACACATTTATTATCAAAACAAAACGTAGACGGAAAGTGATGGGAACAAAAAAAATCTTAAACATCATATGATTACAAGTGTGCAATGACAGGATAAACTTATTACCCAATTATATGATATCCCATGACCGATACAACCATATGGCGAAACAATCATCCAAAGGTTTCAAAGATCACTTTTATGCACACGCAAGAATCCTAACAAATGGACACGTCTGCAACACTAGTTAGGATAAGCAAAAATCGACCCAAAATAAAATATAGAGCAGTAATATCCGATGCAACACATATAGAGGTGAACCCTCCGGTAGTTTCCAAACATATGCAGTTTTCACATCAACTCCTTTGCTATACCCCACTTAGGCACTAACAGATCTTTTGACTAATTCACTCTACGTTCTTTTTACTGAAACAGAACCCCCCCCCCCCCTTCTCGGTTAGTTCCCTTCCAGTTTCAAACCAGACTATTTAAAGTCAACTCCTTTGCTCAGGCACTGACAAATAGCTAATGACTACTTCCCCCTAACGTTTTGTCCTAAAACAGAACCCCCCCCCCCCCAAATGTCAGTCTAACAAATCTCTACCTCTCCTATCGACCTCATTGTGGTACAAATCTCCTCTTCTAACCAGGTTGAATTCAAGTCAAAATCAAACGCCTCGTTGCTCGCTTCTCGTGAGCAGTTGCATCCTCGCCTTTTCAAGTATATCCTCATCTCTAACCATATCATTCAACATGAGGCCTCATATCCACCTCAACCTGTGTATTTCTGCTACAGTCAGTGTCATCCTTGGGTGACCCAAAACTTTCCGCTTTAAATAATAGCAACTCTTACCACCATGGAATTCTGTCACATCAAAATTGCTGAAGCTAGTCAAGATTTCACCCGCCCATCTATATCTATGACCAACATCTTCACTCCATCAAGTATCACAATGAGAGATGATGCAAGTAAAATCTTATTTTGTGTGAAAAGAATCAGAATTTGAAAGCATTTTGCATCATATGCATCTGGTGAGAGAGAATAATTATTTCCCGGATAGTCTTGGCGATATAAGGTCATCCTACAACTATGTGCCTTAGCATTGAAAAGACAAGTAAGCCACTAGCCTTGTACAAGTTTATGAGGTGGCATTAACAAAAAGCACTTGAGGGAGACTTTTTTTCAAAATATTGCAATAAGACTGCAAAGCTATTTTATAGGGAAAACCGGAAGAGTTCTACGCTTACATGAGGCGAATAATAATATATAAACTGTGAGACCGTATAACTCTAAACCTCAAACCACCTCACTGAAGGGCCCATCACAATATAAGGTTGAAAAGAGAAGGCATTGATGTAAACTAAATGCACCTTGAACCTCTAAATTAGAATTGATAAATTTTAAAAGCTGGTCACCTTGATGCTGTGTATCTGACCTCTCATGGCATAGAGACAAAGAACAAGAAAGAAATGAAGCAGATGACTAAGGAACACCAATACATGATGGATACTCAAATATTAAAATGACGAGAGAAAGTACCATTTACCTCGGTCATCAGAGAGAATAGCCACTATCCGTTCAGCAAGATCCTACAAGCAATGACAAAAAGATAAATAAAGAACCGCACTCCTTCGTAAGCCAACTGAACACTAAACAAGATGCAAGGATGCACATATTTGACAGGTATTCTGTAATGAGGTATGAAAATAAGAGCTCATGAAACATGTTGCAAAAGAACAGTGTGTGCTTGAGCTAACAGTACTAGAGATTCCGTTAAAACAACAGGAACTGTAAGCTAGTTGAGCACCAAACCTGTTTCTTTCCTTGCTTGGAAAGGCCAAGTTGAGTAAGAATATCCTTAAGCTCTTTTATCCGGAAATGTGCCAATTTTTCCTAGAAGACAAAAACAAATTGACATAAACACATTGCAACTCAAAGCATGATATCTAAAAGGTAAAACACCAAGGTTCCTCATCTTTTAGTATAACATTGAAACGTGTATTTCCTCCCCACCGCCTCAAAAAAAAGAAAAGAAAGAAAGAATACATGTAAGGCAGTAATGGATCGAAATAGCAAATCTAATAAAAAGGTAAGCAACAATTCTTGGAATATATCAAGTTACAATTGAATAGTCAGCACAATCTTCTTCATTTCCCCCCTCAATCATCACTAAGATCATGGAAACTAACTTATTTGCCCTATGTAATACATGTGGGCTACAGAAAGCAATGCTCCAAGTGCCAAGATGGAATAATAAAGTTAGAAGGCTATTCTTCTAATAGTAAGAGCTTCACCAAGAGAGAATCTCGCAGACTAGAATTTGCACCAAAAGGAAGAGTCATGTCATCCAACCTACCAAGGTGCCTGAGATACACATCTGAGGGGAACAAGGGACTTGTAAGATCCCACATTGGTTACTAAATCATGATCTTAACCTCCAGCCAATAAAAAAGGACCAACCAAATAGTCCAACAATTAGCATGAAACCACGAACATGGTAATGATTTTCTATAGAACGGTAAGCATAACGGTAAAGCAGACCCATGCTTGCTACCTATGTTTCAAGGATACGGGTACATGATACATGGATAACAAGGTTCAAATATTCTAAAAAGTCCCCCCCCCCCTCCCCGCCGGCGCGCATGGCGGGTGTGTTTACCACCTATGTTTATACCATATACAAGCCAAAACCAAATCAATATAAAAAAAGTAGGTTGTTTCATCTTTCATACATTAAGTGTGCAAGATAACCTGTCATTCCATTAGCTTAGGCACTTGACCCATCATTCCATAAGCTTAGTGACCCTAATGACTTTTTCACAGGCTCGCTCCAAAGAGCAACTCTTCTCAAAATCTCACTCTCGAGGTGGTGATAGCTTTTATATATTTACTTAATTAGTTAGTGCTCTTCCTATTTGTTTGACACTTTAGAGCCTAACCTTGGTTTCTAACTTTACAGACTTCGAATGTTCATCCTGCTTCTTGAGTAAAGGATTAACCAGAATTTTCTATTGTGCATCTCCATTTCATATCCCCATTAAATTGTGGTCAATAATTCCCACATACAGCCAAGGCTACATGGGTGGACAACCCCAACAAATGTATGAATAATTGCACCCCAAACCCAAAGCACCCATGACGGGGATTCGTCAAGGCATAAGCAATCCTGCTTCCTGGCTTGGACTCCGGGACTAAAAGAAGTCAAACAGATAAACCATCTATTATCCATAAAGCAATATCCATCCTACAAAATAGTCTGAACTATGTTTGCTTGACCCGCTACCATGTACCATCACAGCCAATGTAGCACAGAATCACAAAGTCTGATATTCAATTAATCAGTAGCTGACTAGTCCCACATCTTCAACCTTGGCATCAACTAACATTTTAAACCAAAACCACAAATACATCATAAATTACAATATCAACAAAACATGTCACTGTCCTCACTGCACACCATAACCCTAGAGCCATATCCTGTCTATTCATAATCAGAGTCCAAATTTCCCAAATAAGCAGTTCCCACAAGACCCCATTTCCTTTCCAAAAATGGTTCACATCTCAAAATCTCATAAATCCCTAATTGCCCTATTTAAACAAAACAAGCACACTAAATAAAGCACAGAAAACACCCATTGGCAGTGAAAATCCCAAAACACTAAATAAAAGCATCAAAAAGCCACGAAATTAAGCAATACCTTGCAACCTGTTACCAAATCCATCTTTTAACCTAAATAAATAAGTTTTCCCCCTTCGCCTAGGGAAACAAATTAATCAGCAGCAGCAACCAAAACACCTCATCTGCTTTCTAAAAATCAACCACCGATCTGATCAAAACAACGTTTAAACAAATCACAATCAATTAGGTTTTCAACATATTAAACAAACAATTCTATTAAAAAAAAACAACAAAGATCAACGAATGTTAACCTGCAAATCCACCAAAACGAATAAATTAGGGCTTGATTGGAGAAACGACGATTAAAATCGATTTCGTGGTGGTTATGGAAATCGATAATAATCCAATTGCTACTAGGCTGCTACTACTACTACTCCAATTAGGGATTTAGAAATTTAGAAAAGATGAAGGGCGGACGTGAAGGGTGTTTTATTCAATGGAGTTAAGTTCATGCAACCAAATCCGGGTTTGGATTCTCTGCTCCTTACGTGTATTTTAATATTCCTGGGTCCTCTTTTGTACTTTACTGTACATATTATTATCTTTTTCACCGAAATTGGGTTATTTGCTAACCAGGGTGACACGCCTACGCCTTGGGATTGTGACACGTGTACATGAAATCAAAACTTTTTAACATTTCCACCATTTTTTTTAACAAAAGTGCTCCTTTTTTTTATAGACTATTCATTGAATGTTTAAAGTAATTTATTTATTGTTTGTTATTTTTAACGACAAGCATACACATACGTGTTTTTAGGGTATTTGAGATTTAAGGACACTTAATTAATCTCCATCGATTACAATCTAGCCGAATTAAGGGTTATGGTGGCAGTTTCGTGATATGGACATCGGCACAAGCTCTTCGCAAGTAGTACTTTATTTTGTTGTTTGAAAATGTTATAACGAGATAAGTATAAGGATTATCAAAATAGGCAAACGATCGTGTAAAAGATAGAGTTAACAGTTGGAAGTCTGAGAAGTGGATCCGAAATTTTTATTGCAAATTCTGTTTTAGAAAAGGAATTTAATCTAATATACTTTGGTATATCTCATCCTTATATCCATACATATTAAAATCTTCAACGCTTTTGGACAATCAAACTATTAACTCTTAAAATAAATTTATATAAAATGACAAATTTTCTACAATGTTTTAATCCATCAGAGGAGGAAATTTGAGTGTTCATCCCCATCAAACCACTACCATTAAAAAAATGAAAATATGGTTGAATGAATTTACCCTTAACGCCCTAACTTTAACGAACATTTTTACAATGTTAATGAACATGTCCAACTTTCAAAGCAAAATTCATATGTGAAGGATGGAAACTTGAATTACTAAAGTCTTTGTTCCACTTTTAATGTTTTTTTACTAAATCTTATGGACACGTGGACCAAACTTGAAGTTTGCTATTTTATCTATTCTACAAAATCTTTTAAAGATGCTCTGATAAATATATATCTACATTATCTTGCATGTTTAAGGTCATTATTTTTTTATGGTAAAACATTTATAAAATGATTGCCACCGTAAATAAGTATCCCCACTTCATTTATCACATTAATTTACGGTGCAGAAATTGACATAAAAATAGCCGGTTGATTGGTATTTATTTTTGTGGATGCCCAATATGCCATTAGTAGTAATGATGAGTCGATGACCACCGGCTAATATAATGTCATAAAAGATGGTGACATTGTTTATAAATGTTGGATAAATATTAATAATAGTTCATGAAAGAAAAGATGGTATCAATAGGTCAAAATCTCTTGACATATGACAATATGATATGTGTTTTAATTTTCGAGTTATCTATCTGCTTGAAGTTGGATATTCTATATTAAAACACGTAAACAATTTATATTTCTTGTTTCATTTATGATTAATGACATTCTTTTTATTTAATCTAAAATAAATTGTGTTAAGATTAATGTTGGTCCTCTTTCAATGGCCAACTATGTAAATTATATTGTAGGAGGGGGGGGGGGGGGGGGGGGGGTTGAATACAATCAACACAGTTTCTTCAACTTAATTTAATTCACAACCCCTATGGAGTTTTTGTGTGAACTAAAGTAGATTATTTGTTGAAGCGGATCTAGACTATGTCATGATCCAAACAATCCATAAGTATTTCACGAAGCATTTGTTTATGCACAAAGCAATAATAGAGATAGAAATGAACCTTGATAGAGAGAGAAAGGATTGGGGTATAGAAGCATGAACCAAGGTTGGTTTGAAGAACAAACCTAATACTCATGTTTATACCCCATGCATTAAATGCATGGCAGAACCACTTTTGCACGTGGCAAACTAGGAGTGGTTCTATTGTACTATATACTATAAACGACGGCCCATACTTGGTAGGGTTATGGTCTATAGTGTACAATTGTCTTATGGTTGACAAGCAAAAAGGGAGCAGTGAAGAGACATCCCCTTTTTGTACTCTTGTCAGAAAGGCAAATCAAATCCTTTGCATGCAGATAGGAGGGAAAGACAAATCTTGAATTCGTAAAGAGCAAGTCACTGATCAGGCCTTAGAGTCGCTGATATTTGGGAAAGATCAGGGAGGCGCTGTGACTTGTCTTCAGCAGAACATCATGCAGAGTAGTCAGCTCGCTATCACTGAGTTCAACTTCAGATCACAAGCTCGCTGACTCTTTCATTCAGCTTACATCAATAGATGGTGCTGATGGTTTTCTTATGGCATGACTATTTGTCTTTCAAGGGATACTTAGCTGATGTCGGCTCTTGTTGATACTGAACGAAGTCAGTGATCAGCAATCGCTGATTGCCCAAACTGTCAGCGATAAAGAATCGCTGAAGTAGTGAACTTCATCTTTCAGCAGTGCTAAGTATTTTACAGAAGATAGATAAAGGATCATTGGTATTTCACAAAGTCTTAGGAAGACTGGATCAACAATTAAATACATTTTCTTAATTTATACTTTGAGAAACATGCTTTAAAAAATCTAATACAATTCATGGCAAACAATAAAGGTTTAAGAATTAATTTTCCTACAAAGATGTTATACTTTACAAGGTTATAATGGGCTGTTTGGTAGAGAGAGTTGAGAGGAGAGAAATGGAAAAGGAAATGAATTCCCTTGTTTGGTAGGTTTGGGAAATGAAAAAATGGAGAATTGCAATTCTCGAGAATTTGCCTGCTTTGTATTTGGAATTCTCTTCTTCTGAAGGAGAAATGCAGAGAAATGGAAATATCAATTCTCAGCTTCCTCTCTCTCGCTTCCTACTCTTTCTCGTTTCCACCACAATCGTTCGTTCTCCGCCGTTCATTCTCCGGCCAGGTACGCTTCAGCGAGGGTTTCCACCGCCGTTCGTTCTCCGGCTAGGTATGTTCGTTCTCCGGCTAGGTACGCTCCGGCTAGTTTCCACCGCCGTTCTCTCTCCGTCTCGCCTCTTTCTCTGTCTCGATCTCCCTCTCTGACTCGTCTCTTTTTCTCGATCTATCTCACCTTGAACCAGAAACACATAAAGGGGTATATATATACATGTGTTTGTGTATATTTGTGGGTAGAGAGTGATGAGTGATAGGATAGGATCTTGAAGATTGTGATGGAACTGTGTGTATTTTATTTAAGCAAGTGGGTTTTTTGTTTACAAATTACAACAACAAATGGGTATTTTGTTTATAAAAAAGTGGGGTTTTTTGTTTACAGCAAGTGGTTTGTCAATATTTAGATGGAAACTGTATGTATTTTGATGTTTGATTTCCAGTGAGTAGTTGTTTTTGGGGGTTTTTATGAGGTTATAATTGACTTAAATTGAAGGATAGGATGAAGATTGAAGAATAGTTGGAAGGATTGAATTTGGATTTTGGTTGAGATGATTGACTTTTTGGTACAATTCTGTGTTGAATTCTCTGTTGTACCAAACAAGAGAAATGATTATCTGTCACATTTCTCAGTTGAAATCTCTATGCTACCAAACAGAGGAGTCAATTCCCATTCTCTAGACCAATTCTCTTTCTCTGCAATTCCATTCTCTGTATCATTTTTCTGCAATTCCATTCTCTGTACCAAACGTGTAACACCCTAAAAATCGGGGCGAACAAAAACCTTCATTTACGAAAGGCGTTAGTACATAAATGCGCCAAAGCGTGAGCTCTTCCCAACAACAGGGGTATAATAGTAGTGTAAGATTACAATGTTTGTAATTTAATTACAGAATGCAACAACCATCTAGTCTAACCCTATCTCGGAAAAGACTACAGAAGGGTTGTCAAAATGTCAACGCATGTACGGTCTAAGGACCGGTCTCTTCACACTTTCCCCAAAGCTCACTCTCACTCCCGGCACCTACTTGGGAACGGCGTCCCTTGTACCTGAGAGACACATCGACACCAAACAAGTGTTAGGCTAAAGGAGCCTAGTGAGTTGTATCAAATAAGCATCATATGTATGAAAGCATGTTAAGCCACGTAAGATATACGAAAGCGTATTAACACAAAAGTATCACATTAAACCGGTTTATCTTTTATCTTTTATCTTTGAAGACCGTGGGAGCGACCCACCTTCATCAAGCAAGTTACACCTCAGAGTCAAGACACCCCGTTGCCGTCCTCCTACGAAGACTCGAATAGGCAACCTTAGAGGCCAGGCACATTCGCGGCCACACGAATGGCGAGGGACATAGGTGCACACCTTTTGACTAGTGCCACCCAAGACTGAGTCGAACTCGTGTAAGCTTGAAAGTGCACACCTTTTGACTAGTGCCACTTTAATTCGATTTCATTTATCCACTTTGCCAAGCAAGTTACACATTAGCGACGAGACACCCCGTTGTCGTCCTCCTACGAAGACTTGAATTGACAACCTCAGAGGCCAGGCACATTCGCGGCCACACGAATGGCGAGGGACATAGGTGCACACCTTTTGACTAGTGCCACCCAAGACTGAGTCGAGCTCGTGTAAACTTGAAGTGCACACCTTTTGACTAGTGCCACTTTAAATCAATCTCTTTTCAAAAAACGACATAGTGTACACCTTTTGACTAGTGCCACATTGTCCAATTTATGTTTCGTAAAACTTGGGTACTCACCTTTTGACTAGTGACGTCCCGGTCCACCTTTTGACTAGTGACCAATAGCATCACGCCTTTTGACTGGCGGTGCTCCATATCATTTAAACATCATTTCAATTCTCAATTCTTTCATTCATTTCATATAAGCCAACATGCTCGGGATTCAATCCCTTCGCATCATTCCGTGGCATGCATAATAACACGTATTTCTCATAAATACATTCATCATATAATCACATGGATTTAGCTCATTCAATAGTAGCATACGATGATTTACTCCACGTATTCAATAATCCAAATCAAGCCATTCACATAAGCATCAATACTCAGTCATTTCATGGCAATACTTAAACCTAACAATTTAAGCATTTCATCCAAAATCATGTTTATTCACAATGACCACAATATATGTAAATCAAGCAAGATAATGTGCTCTCAGTTTTAACAACTCACCTTGAGGCTTGTAAAGCAAAAGCCCCAATTTCACCAAAACCCTAGCTTAAAGCTTGAGTAACCACCTAAACTGATAAGGAGTTAAAACCTCGGGTTAGCTCCAGATCTACGACATATATGACTAGATCTATACTTTAAAACCATATAGAGAACTCACCTTTAGGGTTTGTACCCAAAACCCCCAAATCCAAGATTTAGGTTAAATATGTGAACAACCTAAAATCAAGCAAATCAAACCTTAGGTTAGTTTTATAACTCCCATTATGTGGATTAACATACCTCAAGTGGTTTAGATAAGCTTACCTAGCCAAATTTTGAGTAGAAAACCCTAGATCTTGAAGAGCTCAACTCTAGCAACAATGGAGGTGGAAAGTGAGGTGAAGAAGATGGAGATGATGAAGATCTAACTTCCAAATCTTGCTACTTTGACTATCAATCCATTAGTGGGATCTTGAAGATCTTGGAGAGAGGAGGGAGTAGAGAGAAAAATCAGCCCAAGAGGATAAGAAATGAGGAAGATATGATAAAAAGAAGATAGGAGGGTTTTATAACAACTCAAAATATAACTGCAGGTTTGGCGCTGATCGTGGCGCTAATCAGATCAGCGCGCGACGTACCGCCGACACCAGGTCAAAACTCAATCAGCAAGTTTGGCGCTGATCATGGCGCTAATCAGATCAGCGCGGAGATTAGCGCCAAGACAAAATTGCTCCAATTTCGATTCCGAAAGGACCGTTGGACTCGTAATTGAATTTCCTATCATATTAGGCCACAAAATATAAGATTTGGTCCACAATTCTAAATCTCATAATTTTAATGAAGAGTCATTATTACAACCAAAATTTACGGGTGTTACAAAACGCCCCCTAAGTTCATGAGTATTATTATAATATTTGGGCTCAACCTAATGCTGCCATATCAGCGTCACATCAACTTTTCATTATCTCACTCTCAAACCATCGCCAATATTTTAAATCTCGTAATATTATATAGATTTTGGGCTCAACCAATACCATTTTTTATTATTTAAATATAAAGAGAAGAGAGACAGAAAGAAAGAAGAAAGAGAGAGCCCACATCGGGTTCGTGAGGTCGAGGAGGAACCCGCCCAATGATGTTGTACCACATTCGGGGTGAACTCGATCAACAAACAGGCGAGCCCGCCGTCGAGCCTACGACGTGGTACGCATGGCCTAATACATTTTGTTTATCGAGTGAGATTACATTCATTTAGTTATATTAAATATATTACATTTAAAGTTTTTGAAAATACAAACTTTAAAATATAATTCATAATGTTTTATTTTGATACAATTTATCGATCAAGTATATACAAGAACTAATATAGTGGGTTGTTTTTTCCCAACTTTTACATCAAATGCTTGATTGAGAACTACGGACCAAGATTTATAAATGTTGGGCCCATTATTTAGTCCAAAAAGTAAGAAACGATGTGTTATTTAAAAGTAAAACTTTAAAACAAAAATTATGAACAACGTATACATATAGTGGGCTATTCGTGGATGGTTAACGATTTAACGGATGGTTAACCGATAAATTCGGTTTGATGATATAATGAATCTAAACCTAAACCGAAAACGCTGGTTAACCGGTAATCGGTTAATTGGTTTTGACGGTTCGGTTATGCGGTTAACCAATTAACCTATTTTCAATAACATGCAATCTAGTAATCTATGCATGATGTGTAAATTATTTTTGTAACATCACATGTATATTAAGTTTTCATAATTAATGGGTTTTAATTTTAATTCAAGTTATATAACTAGTGACATAAGCATACAATGTTTACACAACTTATTTTCCTACATGACAACATATATAGTGTGTATATAGTATATATAGTGTACATATAGTATGTATGTATGTATGTATATATATATATTTGGTTTTCGGTTAACCTTCCGTCACTAAAATCAAGAACCATAACCAAACCGAAAAAATTATCGGTTCGGTTAACCAAACCGAAATTTTTGAAAAAAACCGGTTCGGTTAACCTAAAAATCGGTACGGTTCGCCAGTTTTTCGATTTCGTATTGTGGATTCAAATATTTTGAACACCCCTAACATATAGATAAAAGCTCGGTTGTAAACTCATTTTTTTACTGCGAACGTGAAAACCGCTAATGACGTGACACATGTCACGTTCAGTATGAATGACGAATGTGAATGCTCATGCATTATTCATGATAAATAATATAACGTTCCAGATGAATAATAATGAACATTCTATTTCGTTATTCATGTTGAATGTGGACAAGTATTGTGCTCTTAGTCGTCCTTACGTTTGCAATGAAATATGGGCTTTCATTTGAACTTATATATATATATATATATATATATATAGAGAGAGAGAGAGAGAGAGAGAGAGAGAGAGATGTTTAGAGGAAAATGGACAAACGTGAAAAAATGAGACCACCTTGGTAACAGTTCATTCGTTCGGTTTACACGTGTGCATACAAGCAATTTGCTTGTTATACACATGTGCATAAGCATATGCATATATGGTTACGGCTACAAAAGTATTATCTAGTTTTCATTTTTTATGGTTTTCCTTGACCTTTCTCTCTCTCTCTCTCTCTATACATGTATGTATGTATGTGTGTGTATTGGTAAATTACGTTTTTCGTCCCATAGTTTGTGAAAGTTGCAAAATATGTCTTAGTGGTCTTGAGGTTTGGGTTTCCATCCATACAATTTGCAATTTATTTCTATTTCGACCTAAGAGTTTAATTACTATTCTTGACTAAGAGGAACTAAAATACAAATAAATTTTAAACTATAGGGACGAAAAAGGCAATCAAGTTTAAATCATAAAAACGAAAAACAATAATGAATTATAACCATGGAACACAAGCCCAAATTGTAAAATTACATAGACGAAAATAGAAATTTTCAACAAGCTACAAGGAGTCAAGGACAAAAAAAATGTAATTTACTCATTAATATATTTTCATAATTTTTTTCTAATTAATGATCCAATTCTTGACATGGGGTTTTTCTTTACTAGTAGGCAAAAACTTTATTAAAAACCAAAATGGGAGAATAACTACAACAAATAAATGAAGCATTGCGAGATGCAAGAGAAAGTGGCAAAACCAACCAAAAGCAACTAACTTGCAACAACCCAACCAACCCGAAGGCCAAAGGCAATACAACAAAAAGGGCCACCAACAAAGAAGCTATAATAGGCCAATAGCTTACGAGGCAAGTCCAAAGAGTAAGTAGCAACTTAGGGTCCGTTATGATTTGCAAGAATCGATGGATTTAGGGGGGTTTGGATTTCAAATTCATTCCAATCTCGTGTTGGTATGTAATGTTGTCTAAATTTGAAATCCCTAAAACATGGGATTTTGAAATCCCAAGGGAGGTGGTTAGGATTTCAAAGAATTTCGTAGAATTTGTCTATCACAACATGTTAAAAACATTTTGTTTCCCAATAATCAATTAAATTAAGAATAATGGAATTTAAAGGAAATTCAAAGGAATTTAATGGAACTGGATGACAAATTCATTTGATCAAATTCCTAATGATGTTTGGTTCACAAAAATGAATTTGATGGAATCCTTTGAATTCCATTAAGTTCCATTATTTTAAGAAAAATCACCATTCATTCGATCAATTGAATTAATTGAATTTCTACCAACCAAACATCCCCTTAGAATAAACCTCTCGATCCGCGCCTGATCACCCAAAAAAGACAAGCCCCAAGGAAGATAAAAAAAAGAACAAGATGCCCAACAACGTCGAAGTGCCACGGACCAACGCTACAAACACTCTAACCATCGAATGCATGACCAACGCATCAGTCGGTTCATGAAAACATAAACTTTATACAACATGCTAAGATCCATGAACCAGCTTTTAAAATAAGTCAAAATCGTCGTACAATAAATAAATAGTAAGATATTGTCCAAATTATAAAACAAAACTTACTTTACATCGTTTCATTTATAAAAAAAAATAAAAATTGTGATAGAACTTATCGTTTTAATTTATGAACCAATTAATACCTTTTATTGATTGGGTCCTTTTTAATTTATGGATCCATGCGTGAAACAACATTTATAATGCATGGGACCATCAAATGGTCCAAAAATTAAAATTGACACGTACTGAATACATTTAATGGCCTATTGATTTGAGTCCTCTTTTGTGCGTGTACTAACCTTAATCTCGAAAGGCACAACACTTGATCGTATATTCGTATGGCTCTTTTATCCATGGGTGATGTTATGTATGTATTTTTTTTTTTGAACGGTAAAAAGAATGAGAAAACTAAAGAGCTTCGGCATAAATATCACCCATTAGAGTCTCAAATACAGTTAAATCATGCATTAAAATTAGAGTAAGTTTTATATTTGGTTTGGTGTGGTTTACACTATATTGCACTATTAGTTCGTACTTTAAAATAAATATGGAAAAGATCCTTGTGATTTGCATTATATTATATTGTTGGTCCCTATGATTTACACTATACTGCACTTGTTGGTCTCTATGTTTTACACTATTTTGCACCATTGGTCCTTATGCTTAACAGATTGGTTTCATATGAAGTTAGGGTTAAAGACCAATAGTGCAATTTAATGTAAACCACGGAGACCTTTTCCATAATTATTATAAAATATGGATCAATACTGTAATATAGTTAAAACCACATGGACCAAATATATGTAATTTACTCTTAAACTTATGAAAAAAAATTCAAACGAAAACGTTGAATATTTACGAGAATGTGGGGAGCTTTGTCCATGTAAAAATCACATGTGATGTTACATTAACGGAAAGAATGAAACGCGGGTAACTTTGGACGCGACTTAAAGTCGCGTGAATCATATGTGATTTTATATGTGAATTATATATGATTTTGTACATGAGTTATATATGATTTTTGTGCGTGCTTCATATGTGATTTTATGAATCGAAAAAGCTACTCATGTTCTCATAAATATCGTTAGCGTTTTCGTATGAACACACGAAAAAAATGTGTGTTGTGTTTTTTAGTTTTAGCAGAAAAAACCATAAACTTTTTTCTATGCTATTGAGAGCTATAGGAAAACAAAATAAATTATGTGTTTTTGGAGTAAGAGATAAATGAAAGAAAGTACGTAGATATATATTTATTTATTTTATTATATGATGTAATTGATGGATAAGTGTGTAGCTTTTATAAATATTTTTTATTGTCATTGTCTTCTTTATTTATTTTCTTCACTTTCAATCTCTTTAGGATAAAACTTATTAGGTATGATGAGTCCTTGATGGAAGATGTTTGTAAAATCTTAGATGAATCTCACATCATCGATTATAAGGCCATCCTTAGCCCATACCGGTACCGAGCCAGTACCACCCCATACCGGTTGTAACACCGTTGTGGATGAGGGGTATGGTGCCGGTAGTGGTACCGATCGGTACCCCAATGCCGATGGAAGAAAAAACACCCCCACCCCCCACCCCCTACCCCCCTCTCTCTCTATCTCTCTCTTCTTTCTCTCTCTACCTTTTTTAATTTTCTTTTTTTTAATCAATTAATTAGAGGGGTATGGTATTGGTATGGTTAAGGATGGATTGGTATGGTGTTGGTAAGGTGTTGGTAAAGCTGATGTGGCAGCAAAAATGAGAGGTATGAGGGGTACGACTAAGGATGGCCTAAGGAGGAAGCCTGCAGACATGTTTGATGAGGCCGCTAGGAGTTTAAGTGTGAAAGTTTGTAGCAACTCATTCCATGTGGATAAAAAAAAATAAGATTATGTTTGTAACAAACTCGCTCACTTAAATTAATCATTTCAATCTTTTAATTTTAATTTGGTTACCACTTGGATAACACCCAAAAAGAATTACATTTTTTGTCAATATGTTATTCATGGTGTGTTACCTATGTATATATATGTATATGTATCCCTATTGAAATTCCTGAACATGTAATGTTAAAGTGTCTTACTTATTAATAAGCATGAAATAATAGATTCGAGGAAGGTACTGTTTTGCAGTAAAAGTGTTCAAACACAAAATATCGACCAATTAACGTAATATATTACATATTTGCAGCTCATTTTATTTGTAATATGACGTTTTATTGAAACTTTTACCGACTACAAGTTGTCTCTATATACATACTTGATAATGATTTGTGATCCACTTACACTTGTTGTAACTATGAGATTTACATTTCAGATAGTTTTAACATTAAACATTTATATAAATATTCCATCATATAATATAACCTTGTATAAAGGACATTAAATGGCATATTATTGTAATATTGTCTTCCTGGTTAATATGTTTGGTTTAAATATTATATGACTTTTTTTTTTGGGTTTTAATCTTAATAAATTGAAAACAAGAATATCTAAACAAATAAAATACTAATAAAGATAAGTACGTAATCAGAAACAAGTGAATAATAACAAAAAGTAAAACACAAACAAAACATATTTTGTCTGTTGATGATTAATTCCATTTTTTGAATCATTCGTATGTTGATTGTTACATCGATGACAGGAAAGGCCCAAAATAAATTAAAGAAATATAAAAGGTTTAGTTACCTGAAATGTGTTCAAGTTATCACATTTTGCTATTGTATGTATTGTACTTAAAAAATTACCAATTAATGTACTAAAGTTTCAAAAACTACCATTTTGTGTATCGTTACCTACAATCAAAGGTTACCAACCGGTTACCATCTTCTCCGGCGATTTTTCCGCGACCACCATTTTCTCCGGCGATTTTTCCGGCAACCATCAACGATGCTGATGATGCCGTCGATGACATTACATTGCTAAACGTGGCGGTGGGGGTATTTCGGACAATATACAGCCCGTTTCCGGAGTAGAGTAAGCTGGTGGGTGTAACAACCCGTCCCACATTGGTAGAGATTAGAAGTTGTTAACACCTTATAAGCCTCAAGTCATTGGCTACCAATAACTTCCACCATGGTTTTTAGTTGGACTCGAAGTTATTGGGCCAGTCTATAGTTTTGGGTTTTGGGGTGTTACAGAACGGTATCAGAGTCGATCCTTGTACCATCGGGATGGTGGGGCAAACCTCATCGGGAATGATGAGTCCTCGAGGGGGATGTTGGTAACATCTTAGGCGAATCCCACATCGCCGAGGACAAGGAGAGAGATTCTGGGTACCATCGGGATGGTGGGGCAAACCTCATCGGGAATGATGAGTCCTCGAGGGGGATGTTGGTAACATCTTAGGCGAATCCCACATCGCCGAGGACAAGGAGAGAGATTCTGGGTAGGCCTGACGAGGACGTCAGGAGTTCAAGTGGGGGAGTTTGTAATAACCCGTCCCACATTGGTAGAGATTAGAAGTTGTTAACACCTTATAAGCCTCAAGTCATTGGCTACCAATAACTTCCACCATGGTTTTTAGTTGGACTCGAAGTTATTGGGCCAGTCTATAGCTTTGGGCTTTGGGGTGTTACAGTGGGTGGGGTGTTCTTTAGCTTTTGGGTTTTTATTCCATTTATATCCGTTTGCGAAATGGTTGATGAACGTCGCCGGAGAAGATGATGGGTGGCGGTGATGGAAGTCTCCGGAGAAGATGGTGGGTGTCGGATGTCTTACTGGTGACTGTTGGTGGTAAAAGTCTCGCTGGTAAAAGATGGGTTCTTGCCGGAAAAAGTCTCGTCGGAGAAGATGACCGGATGGCCAGAATGACCGGCTACATCTTCAACAAGTTTTCCAATACGCTAAACAGCAGGTTTTGAAACTTTGGTACATTAAATAGTAATTTTTTAAGTACAATACATACAATAACACATTTTTATCCAAACATTAATTGGGCGTGTATTAGCAGATGATATATATAGGTTCGCGATAAGTGTGACAACTTAGACACATTTTGAGAAACTAAACCCAAATATAAATAAGTAAACTTTGAATAAAATTAAATTCAAGTTAGTTGTCTAGCAATGAGAATGTATTTATTTCGCATATAATATAAAGTCCAGTTGGCCTCTGGCCTTAAATTGAATGCAACCCCATTTCACTTCTTATCACCTATAAGGTTGTCACGTGGACGACGATCCTCTGATGCCTCAAGCCCATTTTACTGCATCAACGTAATGTCAGTTTTACGATAAACCTATTATAAGTCATTTAAAATCATCTTTATTTAGTATCACAATCCACCAAACCCCATACCCAATACATATAAATTTTAATTAAAAGATAAGAGTGTGTGAGAAGGTAAGAGAGTGGCTTGAACGAGTTGTGGTTGCCGTTCATGAGCCCGCCCAAACTCATAGCAGAGCTCTCCATGAGCCCGCTGAAGCCACAAGGGAAGCCCGCCGAGCCCCTTGTGGCGGTATTCACAACCTAGTAGCTATTTTTTTTAAAGATATAATAAGACTTTTACAGATTTTTATATGATTCCTTATATAAATATAATAAATGTTGGAATCTTTAAATAAAGAATATGTTAGAGTTAAATATAATTCTTTCTAAATTTTTTGACTTTTAATTCTTTATTTTAGAAGAATTATAAAAAAGTTATTGAAGATATTGTTATATGATTACATGTTTCATGCTTAGTTTATAAGTTATAACACATTAAAAGTGTGTTTTAAGAATGATATATCTTAATTTTAATGATTTTTTCTTCGTCAATGTTATAAAGGTTTGTATGATTTTGCGAACGGGGGAATGTTTTTAATCTCTATCAGTATTTTGATACACTAATACATTTCAAAACTTATCTTATATTTACATATGTTTATTTGATGATTAGCAGCTAAATTTAAAGTTCAAATGCGTAATCTACTAATCTTGCAATCTTAAATGTTAAGTAATTGCATTGATAAATAATATCTAAACTAAGAGTAATTTGTTAGAGTTTGATGATTATAACAATCATATTTAAATTAAATTAAATGTTGATATTTGATTATGTATAAGTTAGTTATATAAATTCATATATAAAATATAATTTATTTAAGTTCTAATAATATAATGTAATTTTTATAAAGATAATAATTAAAGTGTTTTGCAATATATTAATACAACTATTGATATTTTAGATGTTTATAACTAAAATGAGATCTTTATTATGCATTTAGTACTTTTATCAAATAGTTATATGAATTCAAATATATTTTAAAAAGTTATAAAGTACTATAATCTTAAATTTTGGCATTGTTTGGTAAAAAAAAAGCTAGCTTATAAGCTGACTTATAAGCTAGCTTATTTTCTGTATACATGTTTAGTAAGACCAAAAGTAGCTTATAAGCTAGCTTTTTGATAAGCTAGTTTGAGTAGCTTACGAGAAGCTTTTTGTGACCTTTTCCAATTATAATTCTTATTAATAATTAATTATTATAATTATAATTATATATTAATTAATTATTATTTTTTAATAATTTAAAATAATTATTAATTAAATTAAATTATACCTTATATGTTATTTATTTTTAAATGTTATTAATTATTATTATTATATATTATTTAATATGTTTAACTATCCAATAAAAATACAATAATTTTTAAAATGTTATATAAGTGAAACATGTTAAATATTTATATCTAATTCTTAATTATATTCTTTTAGAACTATTGATTATTTCAAATATGTTAAGTTGATTAATTTTATTTTTATTATATTTAATAGTAATTTAAATTATTAGTTAATATAGATTTTTTCTAAAGTTTATTTTAACAAATTCTAAATTTATAGTGTGTATATATAATAATAATATCTATATTATTTTTTAACATATTATATTATTAGAAATTTATTTTAATTATATTATTAAATTTTATCTTAATTATATTATAAAATACTTGTAATTGATTATTTTTTAAAGATGTCTTTTTTGGTCATTTTACATACTCATAAGCTAGTTTTTACTAAACGTGACTTGTTCACCAGCTAGCTTATCAGCTACCAGCTAGCTTATCAGCTAGTTTACCAAACATAGCCTTAGATAATATGTACCAATAAATAATATTTAATGCACAAATATAACTTTTAAAACTTAGTAACATTTCAATTAAATTGCACCGTGACACATTCACAAATAATATTTATTTTCATATGATGCTCATTTGTATAATTTAATAGATTAGTTTGTTTTTCAACATCTTATAGAGAAATTAATCCCTAAGGAATCTCAAGATTTGAAAGCTAGATTACATGATGTTTAAAAGTACTTAGGGGGTGTTTGGTTTGTTTTAGGAAATGTGAATGAAAATGAAAATGAGCATTATATTAATGTTGTTTGGTTGATAATTATTGAAAAATTGTTTCATATTAATTAATTATTTTCATCCACTTTGGAAATACAAAAGATGTTTCATTTAACATCAAAATATGGAATGATATATGAAAAAAAGAACTAAGTAGAAATAAAATTTTCATTCCCCAAATTTAGTCCGGAATGAAAATTAATGGATCTGCAGGAATGATTCCATTATATAATATCAGACCAAACAACTGTTTTTATTATCATTCTCATTTCTTACACCCCAACCAAACGCTTCCGTAATTTCAGAATGACCATTACAATTTAGAGAATCTTTTAATTTTTAATTAACAAAAAATCATAATAACTTTTTAGAATAAAGTATGGATAAGGTCATTAGGCTACACGCACCCAAGCTTTCCAACCCTCTCAACCCACTCACTTTTTGAATGCCACATCAGCTTCCACATCAGCTTTTGGTCAACCCTCTCTTTACCCCCCATAACCCTCTACAACACACATCCAACCCTCCCAACCCTCTCACTTTTCAATTTATTTTATTTATTTCATTTATTTTATTTAATTAAATAACATTGTTAAATAAATAATATTGTTAAAAATAATTTGAAAATTCTAATATTAATAAAAATTACATAATTAACTAAACTAAAATTAAGTAAACTAAAAAATTACGAAAATAAATAAACTAAAAGTCGAAGCCGTGTCTCGCTCTTAGTACAGCCTTTTTTTTTCAACACGGCTTGCAACTCCAAACCCGAAAGGTGGTCATGCGGGTTTTGCAGAACGCCCAGTCTTGCTCGAACGCCCAGTCTTGCACCTCTCGATCCACCGCCACCTCTCGATGCTCTTCCTCGTGAACCACGTCCCGACATGTTTGGATTCATGGTTGTGTATATATAGTTGTGTATATGAAAGTGAATATAGAAGTGTTGAAGGATGTGTATATGAAGTGAATAGAAGGTTTATATATATAGGAGGTTGGTATGTATTTGAAAAATAAAAATAAAAATAAAGTGAATATGGCCGTTGGAGAGACCCGTTGCCAACGGCTCTGTGAAGCCGTAGTAGCTCCAACCCGCCGGCTTTCCCATCTGTCGCACCCAAGCCGCTGAACCCAGCGGCTTTACCCGCAGCAAGCCGCTGCCAAGCCCGGCCCGCGGTGCGTGCAGCCTTAGTATAGAGTTTTTTTTTTTACAAAAATAGTCCTTAAACTTCATTTACAACATAAATGTTGGGTGGTATGCACTTCTTTTTATTGGTTTTGGTCTCTTGTTCAACCGAGTGACCAAGCATCCAACCGAAGACATTAACTCAACTCATATTTTCTTCGATCCATGTTTTCATCCTCAAAACAAATATTATAGGGATTTTGTTAATTTTTCAAAATTTAGTAACACTTTCTCCCCCATCACCTGTCATCCCTTTTTCAAAACCAATCTCGTATCTCCTACGACCCCTTCCCCCTTTCAAACACTTGTTGCCCCCTTTATTTTGGCCTCAGTATTTCTTTGTTCGTGATTGATTCACCATAAAAATAAAACCTAAAATAGAAAACCGCCTTAACATCTCTATAACATAGCAAGAAAGTACCGAAAAAAGGTTTTCAAGCCCAAAAATTTATCCCTGATTATACCCAAAACTACAAAGAAAATTCATATCTTAAACTTTTGATTGTTAAAGAAAACGTCTATTACAATGTATTCTGCTCCCATCTCCTTTAGGTTTGACCGGATTTTTAGTTTGATTTAGCATTTGAATTTGATTTTGTTGTTTATTTTAGAATTGATTTAGGATTTTAAAATTTGAATTTGCAATGCAATTTATTGAAAAAAAATTACTGTACGTTCATTTCATCGAATTTTTCAATCATGTACTTGAAATTACAAGTTTTGGTGGATTGATAAAAAAAGGGGCTTTATGTCAAAGAGCGCATGTAATTGAGTTTCGAAAACACACATAACAGAAGTAACACCTCGCCTACCACAACACAATATTGTCTGATTTGCTCTACTAGCTCACGGTTTTGCTTTTAGGACATAGTGATATGAGATTTGCTTAAGATGTTACAATATACCACCGTACAGATTGATCATTTGTTCTGAGAAAGGATATAATAGATTGACGAAAATGCCCTTTTGCTACGCACATGAGTTAGCATCTCCAATTGACAGAAACCGATGAAAAATACATACCATATTTTTCACAATATAAATACATACCATATGCATAACAATTTAAATCCAATCTCGATAAAAATTATCAAGGATGTAGTCTAGTAAAAGTCCAGATGAACCTTATCTTAAGGAAAAAACAATTTAAATCCAAAAACTGTTTTCATAAAAAAATCCCATACCAAAAGGACCGAATCCATAATTTACTCCAAACCTTTCTCAAAAGAAAAAGCCCACACTCCCCAAGATCACAGAAAGAAAAAAAGAGGTGGGAAATTTTACATGTTAAATGCTTCATTCACCCCTTTTTCATTATAGCCCTAGAAAATTTCTTCCTAAATTCAACCATTTTTCCAACTTCAAATCCCCAAATTGCTTCCCACAGTTACACCAAATCCACCCAAATCTCTTCGATCTCCATTGAAGAAAAAATGCAGTCGATCTGGAACATTCGCACCACCTACGGCCTCCCGCTATGCCTCTCCGGAATCACCCGCCATCACCACCTTTCTCTCTCTAAAGAGTCCGTTTCTCTCTCTAAAACTCACACACAAACACACACTTTTGAATTTGCGGTTTTTTTGACCTAGAATTTGAAACAGGATCGCGGATCACGACCGGAGACGAGATGCGATGAAGCGAGCGAAATTAGACAACAGGATCATGTACCGTGCAGATGAAATTGACGACGGTGAGGTAAGAGAAAGTGAAATTATTGTTCATAGATCATCAGATCTGCGTAGCTATGGCGGTGATGGTGGTGATGATGATTACGATCACGATCATGATCGTGATCAGGCGTCAGTTCATCACACTCCTTGTACGGCCAAAGCTGCTTAGGAGTTTTTTCGTTATTGTTCTTATTATTGTTTGGTTTTACTTTTTTGGTGAATTTGAAAACGATTGTGATCTTCATGAATCGAGTTTCGTGTTTTGCCCTAATTTGATTTTATGGAGACACTGTGCTAGTTGTATGTGATCATCTCTTGATTTGTTCATCCATCTTCACACCATATTGCAATTGTTTCAACATCTAGGTGATAAACATAAACCTGGAATTATGGATAATCTTTGGCAAATTAGATGATAAGCTAGCTGAGGGCCGATAAACTAGTTGATGACTTAGATGTTTTTGGCAAAAGCAAGCTTATGATTGTAAAATGACAAAGAAAAACATGTTTTAAAATTAGTAATGTAAAAAGTAGAAGGATATATTTGGAAGAGAATAAAAGGTCTCGTAAGTCACTAAAGCTATGTTTGGTAAACTAGTTGATAAGCTAGCTAGCTAACTAGTAAGTAGTAACTGATAAGTTAGCTTATGAACAAATTATGTTTGATAAAAACTAGCTTATGAACAAATTATGTTTGACAAAAACTAGCTTATGAGTATGTAAAATGATTAAAAAGGGTATATTTGAGTATAATAATTAATAAAAAGCTCTAAAAAGTTACCTTCAAGTAGCTTATCAAAAAGCTAGCTTATAAACTACTTTTTGTTTAAAAAAACATGTACAAAAAAATAAGCTAGCTTATAAGCTACTTTGAGTTTACCAAACAATGCCTAAATGATACCCTTCTTAGCGTTTGAAATAAGCTAGCTTATGGTCCATTCATTCAAACATATACTAGCTTATAAGCTACCTTATTTTTACAAAATAATGCCTAATTAGTTTTCAGTAGAATCTTCTTATGTCATAAAGTTTATGTTGCTATGGTTCTAGATAAGAAAATTAATAAATATCATGACTCGTGTGAGAATGTATGAATTGAAGGTGTGTACTTGAATCATTGAAAAATTCCATCCAAGTTGGCTGTACAATTATTTCTAGTTCAGATATCCACATTCAAATGGATTTATTCTATAATTAACACATGAATAATTAGCACTCTTATTTGAACTTTCTACCATACCCTAAATATGTTTTTATTCAAGAATGCAAAAAGAGTACCTATTTCGTGAAAGAAAACATGTGCAAAATAATGAACTACAAGAAACTGAGGCATGTGTGTTCATATGTAAAAGTTCATGTGAGATCAGTTTTTTTTAAGTAACACTGAAACTTCACAACAGATCATTATTAAAATACAAGAAAAAATAAAATGAAACCCGAACCTTCATATCAAAAGCAGTGTGAAGATTTACCTTTATCCATGTTTTGTTATAAAAGTTTAGTGTTATCTAGGTGGTCTCACGTTATCTCAATTCTCGTGCATATCCGATCGTACGCAATGGTAACTTCCGTCCTTTATACGGGTTTTAGTTCTATATTTACCTTGAAAGCTAGTATGGAAGAGTCTACTTTTCTTTTCTTTTAACTCTCTTTGATCCATATTTGATGTAAAACGCAAAATGATGAAAGTAAAGGTGCGTATGATTTATCGTAAACAACAAAAGAATGGTCTTTTTATCGGAGAATATTTGTAAAAACATATATCACTACAAAACAAAATTGACACAAGCTTTTGTCGCTTGTATTTTTATTTGCTGAATTCTAAAGAAAATGGGTTTAATTACTATAGTGAAATTCTAAGTAAATATGATAAACAAAATAAAAGTATCTTGTTTAATGGCATGTGATTGAAATAAGTCTACAAATTAATCAAGTCTAGGACAAACTTTGTTTGTCCTTTACCCTGTGGATTGGAATAAAGATGGGTTAGGCTTGTCATTTTAACCGATCTATGAGCGTTCTCGACCCCTAAGATGGATCTTATTTGTCGAATGAGGGTCCTCAATCATTTTGTGATTGAATATGACATATGGCTTTCGACAATCCTCGTGGCACAAAGGGGGTTTGTCATTGGAAAAAAAAAAGAAAACTTTGTAATCTTTTACGGAAGATGACTAGGTAGGATTTAGCTCTAAGAAACAACAAACGTATCTTGATCGAGGTCTTTTAAAATAACCAAGAAAATTTCTACTGGCTTTGCAAAACTAGAACCGGTGATACCTAAAAAAGATTTTCATAGGCCTAAGTTTTATTACGAGTTCAGTTAATCCACAAGATTAACTCTCAAAGTTTTCGATATTTAGAAACGAAAGTTTTAAGAAGATTAAAAGTTGAAAAGAAGTGGACGGATGAAGGTTGGAGTAATTTAAGACTAGTTAGGGAGATGATTAGATGAATGAATTGTTGCTAGTGTAAGGTAATGTTAAACAAAACATAATTCACAAAAAACGAGTCATTTCAAACACAAATACAAGAATAAAAAAGTTATAGTGATGATTCATACCTGTTTGTCCATAGTCTAGTTTTTTGTCATCCAAAATCCTGGTCCCACACAATTCGATGATGCCCATGTTTATTGACAACAACCTTGATTTAACCGACCTGTCAACTCACACACAATTAATAATTGAGTTTGAATTCGATCAAACCCAATATACCTCGATGTGCATCCACCATCCGTTTCATAATACAAACGAGCCGAAACTCTCTTTAGAATAGGGGTGGTTCACATTGTGTTTGTGTTGGCGGGTCAGAAAGTCTTCATCCGCATGCAACCCACTTAACTAATCATGTCATGTACTCATGTTTATCAACTTTAACCCCGTATATGCGTAACCCGTACACAATCTGTATAACCTGTTAAACCATACGGATTCATGGGTTGGCGGTCTTAAAGAGTAAAAGTTTTGTTATTAAAATAATATATAAAAACATGCTACAAATAGATAAAGAGGTTGGCGGGTCAACCGGCAAACCTATTTATCAACCTGAACACGCCACACAAAATAAACAGGTTGACGGGTTAGAAAACCCAATCCAAATCCGTTTATGTCCGTGTCGTGTTCATGTCGTATCGAATATTGCCACCCTTACCTTAAAGATGGCCAAAACCCCTGGAGCATCTTAGGCAACGGATCTGTCATAGTCAGGGTTGTGAAAAATGTCACCATATTAATTGTTATCAATCATCATATATATTTAAAGACTACAAAGAGTACACAAATTTTCTTTGATAAACGTCGGTTTTGCAAGGATTTTCTTCCATCTACACCTGAGTTTAAATCTTATTAATTCCATTTCCTTAGTTTTTGGCTTCTAATTTCGAATTTGTTATGCTTCCAAATAAACATGTTTTGCATTCAAGACCAACTTATACAAAGCAATAAACTAATCAACAAACCAACCATATTTTTTTTAAAATCCACACCATATTTAGGAGACCAATCACACTTTAGAAAAGGGGGCATTAATCTACAACCAAAAAGGACCATAAACCTCCATTATTTACTACCCATATCAAAAACCTCAACCACAAATGACAAAAACATCAAACCAACAATAACAACACACAAACATACAAACTGCCTCATCCACATACTAACCACTAAACCCTAATCCATCCCCATTGCCATATTGTAAGCAAAGCTGTTCTTATTCATCCTTATTTCAGATTCCATCTTCTCCATTAACGACACATCACCGCCGCCACCGCCGCCCTTGCCCTTGCTCTCTCCCGCGGGAGCATCCTCGCCACCGGCGCCAGGTGGTGCGATCGTCCCGCCACCGCCTGGTGGAATAATCGGTGGGACATCCTCACCGCCACCGCCCGGTGACGCACGGGTCGCCGGCAGGATGGTGCTTTGATTCTGACGGGTGACGAGTTCCCTCAACCGGGCTTCGCTCAGCCCGAAGGCCGCCGCGAACTCCCCGTTCAACATGGTTTCGAGAAGAGAGCCTTTACCCGCCAAGAACTGCGGCCAGTTGTTGTGAGCCGATGTTGCGAATCCAAAGAATATGAACGGGCTAGTTCGTGAAGCGATTTGGCAAAATGGGAAGTAACGCGGGATCCAAAAGACATCTCCTTCTTTCACTTCGGCGTCCATTGCTAATGTTCCGTTTGGATACACGACTTGGATGGTTCCGGAACCCCTCAATACGACACCGTATTCCGTTGCGGTCGGGTTCACATGTGGTGCCATCATCGAGCCCTTCAAAGAATTAATGCCATTGATCAGTAATAAATAATATTTATATACAATATATATATACGGCAAAATCAGGTCACTTGATGGTTAAAAAAATCATTAAGAGGCAGTGTTTTTTTGACAAGTTAGATTTTCCTCAAAACGATTCAGATGCTACCTCTTAATGGACCTGTTAATGGAACGGTTACGAGGTAAACAAACAGGTTCTGACGTTGAGCTACTTACGGCGGTGAGATTAACGAGATAAACCCCGATGTCGGATTTCCTGAGCTCTTTATAATCGTCCTGATCAACCATGACGCTATACCCGTAGTCGTTTCGGAAATCGGGTTTCCGATCGTAGATATTGTACGAGTCCAAAGACTTATCGGACCTGTTTATAGTGTTATCTCCGAAGACAACGTTCAAGAACTTCCTCCATGACGATATCGGCTTCTCGTCTTCTTTTTGTCGTACGGGTAGGATCTTCTTCATCTGTGCTTCCCTCTCGTCCTTTCCTTGCTCCAAGAACCTCCTCCACAGGACCGCCTCGCCCCGGTCACCCCGGTCGCCACGATCGCCACGATCGCTTCCCCGGTCTCCACGATCAGGGCCATAGCGGTCGTCGCGATGGTCAGGGCCATGCCGGTCATCGCCACGATCACTGCCAGGATCTGGGCGACGACGGTCGTCCCCATGACCGCGGTCCCCCTGGTCGCCACCATGGTCAGGGCGCCGGCGGTCGTCTCCATGACCGCGATCCCCCTCGTCGCCACGGTCGCCCTTATCGCCGTGATCCCCCTTGTCGCCACGGTCGGGGTTCAAGTACGCAATTGCTCCACCTTTTTGACTGAAAAGCAACTCACCGATTTCATCATATGAAACCTGTTTGGACAAGAACGCTTACGAAATTAGCTCTGGGATCGCAAGAGTTGCCCAACATCAAGAAACCGAATTCACAAGATTCTAGCTAGTAGTGACGGTTACTCACATTGAATGCCGTTGTTAGAGTTTGGGGACCGAATCCGGCGAGCACAGATGTTGGATTTATTCCTCCACCGATGAAAAACGTCTGCAAACGCAAAAAACAAAATGTTCATATCGGACACTCCCTCAAAACACACACACACATAGAGGGGTTCATGAGAAAAAGCAATAAAATGAAAATGGAACACATAACATTAATAATCATTCATATATACACACACACACACACACATGCATATGGTATGAATATAGTAAATGTAGACATTTCCGGTTCCTATGCACGTCACCATGTGTGTGCATATACTTGTAAGCACATAAACGACAAGTTACTTTGATTACATGAAAGTACTAGAAATGGCTTTGATTACATGAAAGTACTAGAAATGGCTGTTTAAGTCAACGGGTTTTCTTTGAACGTGACCGTCTATATATGTATAGATATATATAAATAAAGGGTTGGGGGTTGAATCCTGTGAGAAGTTGAGTTGATGCGAGAAGTGATTACCAAGAGTTGGATGCACATTAGGATTAGATGCATCAAACCAATCCCCGTATTACGCACGTTCATGGATGGGCTTGAGATTAAAAGTGATCAAAGGTTCATATCCACTTCCCATGTTAATTCAACTTCTTATACTATCCTTCGTCTATAGGTATATGTATATATAGTTAAAGTGAGAAATGTCAGAAGGGATCCGGACCCTTGATTAGTTTTTAATCTCAAGCCAACCTATAAAAATCACACTTGGTACGGTGATTGATTGGGTGCATCTCAGTGCATCACATTGGTGTTGATGCTCAATTATGATTTGATCTAAAGGGTGAAGATTCCTATTCCTTTTCATCGTAACTTCCCTTCTCTATATGTATGTATATATTTCATTGAGGAGATTAGTTATGACAAGAAAAGAAGGATAAGAAGATCTTCTATCCTAGGATCAATCTTGATTAAAGATCGACACTAATAAAGTAATAATATGATCACTACTAATATGATGCATAAAAAGCACAATTCATCAACTGTTTGTTAGTAGCTTAATGAACTTAACGAGACTCACAACTGATTCTATTAGTTTTACATGAATGTTAGGTAATGACTTAATAGTATAGGAAGTGACTTATTCAGTAAGCTTTTAGGGAGACGCTTTACGTAAAAAAAACCAAAATTTTCCAAACATATAACTCCCAGTTAAAAACCAGAAAACATTCCCAATCTATATGGTTGATCCAATTATCCACAACCCCTAACCATTTTCTCACATGATACTTCATCTGTGTGTGTGTGCAACATATGTGTAAAATTAAAAAACAAAAAGAATGTCTTGATAACTATTTATCTTCATGCACATATAAACCAAGAAGTATCTTCAATTACATGTATGCCAATATTAATTTACACATGGTAAAGATAGTTTATCAGTAAGATTTTTCTCTAAACCTCAACTGTGCATGTATGTATGTATGTATATATAGAGAGAGAGAGGGAGGGGGAGGGGGGGGGGGGGGGAAGGTTCATGCAAGAAGCATATCAATTTAAGAAAATGTGAGGAGCAATCTCAGCAACTATTCCTCAGTTACGGTGGACGTGATCACAGAGGACTGACGCGATTCATTAAAGGGGGACCGGTCAAAGCTGCCTTTTTGACCAGATAAGTGGTTGCGATTGCTTCTCACATTTTCTTAAAAAGTTATGTTTCTCATTTGAACCTCTCTCTATCTATATATATATATATACACACGTATGTGTGTGTGTATGTGACAAGTATATATTGAAAATGGAATGAGATGAAAAAACCTGGAAAGCATTCCAATCGTCAGAGCTCTCGGTGGTATCAACACTAGCGATTATATGAAGCCTCTGACCCTCGGCTTTATTCACCAAATAGAACACCGAACCAGCTTGGATTCTGTACACATCTCCAGCTTTCAAATCATTTTCCACAAGCTCATCTTCATAGATAGAACCGATTTTAACTTCACCTGCAAAATTAATCAAACACCATTTCTTAATTTCATATTTTTTACCAATGAGATAACAAAGATACATGCATGTGTGTGTGTGTATATATATATATATATATATATAGTGTTGTACGAAATAAGTATTATATTTGGTGAGAAGTGTGAGATGCGGTGAAGAACCGTTGGATGATATCTAAATGCATAAGATGCATTGAGATGCACCAAATCAATTCTATTTTAAAGAGAAATCCATGGGAAGTCATAATATTAAAAATATCAATGGTTCAGATCCAATTCTCATGCTCTTATCGTTAACTCAACTTCTCACACGATCGTATACATGTATATCTATATAGACTTGGAAATTGGAATCACGTGAGACCAAACTGGTTAGACTCAATGAGATCAATATTTTACACTTCATGTTTTTGCTGTGAAGGTTTGAAACTGTAGTGTTTTTTGTGTTTTAAAGTGAAATTTCGAGTGTAAAATCTTGGTCACATAGGTCTTACGAAAACCGCTTGGTCTCGCATGAGACCGACCATATATATAGTACAAAGACAATAATGAGACGCGAAAACGAGACACAATACTTTTGTAACAAAGATCACCATTCAAAATTACACATTTAACATACTAACGAACGACCAACCCAGAGTTGATTATAATACCTTGATGGATGAAAAGGATCAAAGTGGAATCAAGATATTGAGGGATAAAAATGGAATTTGGCTCCATTGTTATAAACAGGATATGCATGGGACTCTGTTTAAACAACCCACCAGCACCCTTCACTACCCTCATCCCACCGGCCGCCGTCGCCAACACTAGCTTCGAATCATGCAATATGTACCTCCGCGAATCCGGCATACTCTCTCCACCACCACCACCACCACTTGGACCATAACCACCACTACCACCGCTACCACCACCACTGGGATCATAACCACCGCTACCACCACCACTGGGATCATAACCACCACTAGGATCATAACCACCACCACCACCGGGACCATAACCACCACCACCATAACCACCACCAGGACCGGCAGGACCATAGGCACCACCACCACCGTAACCGCCAGCGCCACCACCATAACCTCCCGCCGGTGGGTATTCCCACCCTTGTTCACCATACCCATTAACCAAAACCACCACCGTTAGTAGCAAAAAGACCCATACTTTGAATTTAGCCATGGTTGAATTATTTCTCTTTGTTTTGAGTTTTTGGAGGATGAGGGTGGTGGTGGTTTAAGTAGAAAAAGTGAGGTGGGGTACGTGGCAGCCATGCAAATTTCGTAGTACATTTGGTGGCGTATGATTTTAGTAGCCACATATGTGACCATTTTGATTAAAAGTACACTTGGCCGTTCTTTTATGAACAATATTATAAAATACTATTCACGGTTTTTTCTAGCGTTCTCACTTTGGAATTTGGATGGTAGTATTCCTATAAATTTGTGTGCTTACAGAAAAAAATAAAAATTGTAGAAATGAAGTTTTAAATTTGAATTATCGTTGGTTCGAGAATTTTATATTGAACTTATGAGAAAGTGAAATTGGTGAGAGAAATTCAAGGAACATGTTCATTTTGAAGGATGACATTTTCAAAATATTCCGTTTTAGAACTATTTTTTAATTTGAACGTTTACTTAAATAATTACCTGATAAGATTGAATGCTATCTTTTATTATATCGGATAATATTTTAGTCTCTCAATACAGTATCATATGCTATAATTTACCCGACAAGCAATTACCGGTAAAATTTACAAATCTCACTTACCAGGTAAAATTCTCGGTCCATGTCGCCCCTCTTACCAAATAAGATTTTAGTCCGTATCATGTTCATCCCGTAAGGTAAATTGATTTGATATGTACTTACCTGATAAGTGTCAAGTAAATGACACCTAAGTTTTTAAATATCTTTTAAGTCAATAAACAATTGAATTTTTATAGATTGGTCATATATATATTTAAAATAAAAACCTTATTTGTAAGGGTTTGATTCCCCAAATGTATCCAAGTTGTCACATTTTGTTATTGTGTGTATTGTACTTGAAAACTTATCATTTAATGTACTAAAGTTTCAAAGCCTACCGTTTTATGTATCGTGACCTGCTATCAAAGGTTACCAACTGGTCACCCCTACTCTAGGGACTTCTCCAGCACCACCATCTTCTCCGGCGACTTCTTCGACAAGTTTTTTGGCGACCACCATCTCTCACGACCTCCATCAACCCTTTCGACCTCCATCTCTGTACATCGTCGAAGATCTCAGTCGGAGTAATCTGTGAGTCTCAGAGGGTGTTTTGGGAGTGATCTGTACATCACCGGAGACTCTCATATTTGATTCAGAGGTGTTTGGGAGTAATATGTACATCGCCGAAGTGATTTGTGAGTCTCAAAGGGTGTTTGGGAACGATGTACTCCAGTTATATCCGTTTGTAAAAGGGTTGATGGAGGTCGCCGGAGAAGATGGTGGGTGCCAGATGTCTTACCGGTGACTGTTGGTGGTAATTTTATGTAGTCTCTGTCGTCGGTTTCCATGACCAGTGGTCTCATACAAAGGAAAGAAGATGGGATCTCGTTGGAAAAACTCTCGTCGGAGAAGATGACCGGATGGCCGGAATGATCGGCTACCTCTTCAACAAGTTTTCCAATACATAAAACGGTAGGTTTTGAAACTTTAGTACATTAAATGGTAGGTTTTCAAGTACAACACATACAATAGCAAAAAGTGACAAACAGGGGAACTAAACCCTATTTGTTTTCAAGCAAAAAGAAAAAGCAAAATTAGTTTTACCATTTGTAAATCTAACGTCATTCAAACTTTTTCTGATACGATTGTTGTCTCTCTGTTAAGACCATGCATTGTACCAGAGTCGAAGGGCTCGGTTCCTGCTCCACTTGATCGGGTTGCTTCGGCAACATCACCACGCATGCAGCGGCTTGATGGTTCTCGTCTTCACATGCGGAGCGGCAACACCCAACCCCCCCCCCCCCCCTCTCTCTCTCTCTCTCTCTCTCTCTCTATCTCTTTTTTTAATTACTTAATGAAATAAAAATATGGGTAAGATTGGGTTGGGTATAACTTATGTTTTGAGTAGCTTTGGATAAGATAGTGGAAAACTGATGTGATGCTGATGTAATGCTAGGTTGATTTGGATTGAATAGCAAGTATAAGTTATGACCTAATGGTTTCCTGCCATCATCAATTGTGATACCATTGTCTTTCTCTATTGGTTCTTTATTTATAGATGTTCCATTAAATTGTCGTTAAAGAAGGATAACCGAAAGATAAAAGATTGATGACAACAACAAACGTCGTAGATAAGTAGTATGAAGAACAGATAATAATGGAGTAACAAATTAAAACAATGTAGTTGGATGCGAGAGACTTACAAATAAGACTTGAGAACGTAAACTAACTTCTGTATTTTTCTTTAACGAAATGGTATTTTTGGTTCATTTGTGAAACGATCCGTCAACATGACAACCCAGGTATTGTTATGGACTTGTGTTTCTACCCAAATTTGTGTACCTTCTAAGTTATGAACTCCCCATACCCACCTTCAAATACAAGGCTAAATATTAAGTATCAAACTCACCCTTTTTAGACACATCTACTTATGGGTTGTTCGATTTGCAGAATTCAACGAAATTTGATGGAATTGGAATAATTCTTTGACCAAATTCATTAGTGATGTTTAGTTCACAGAATTCTACCCAAATTGGTGTAGCTTCTAAGTTATGACCTCCCCATACCAACCTTCAAATACAAGGCTAAATATGAAGTATCTAACTCTGGGTTTTAGATACATCTACTTATGGGTTGTCCGATTCGCAGAATTCAACAAAATTTGATGGAATTGGAATAATTCTTTGACCAAATTCATTAGTGATGTTTGATTCGCAGAATTCTACCCAAATTAGTGTAGCTTCTAAGTTATAACCTCCACATACCAACCTTCAAATACAAGGCTAAATATGAAGTATCGAACTCTGGGTTTTAGATACATCTACTTATGGGTTGTTCGATTCGCATAATTCAACGAAATTTGATGGAATTGGAATAATTCTTTGACCAAATTCATTAGTGATGTTTGGTTCGTGGATTGAACTTGATGAAACTTGGTAAATTCCTTAAAACGTGGAAGAAACTTGATGAAACCTTTAAATTCCATTGAATTCTATAATTTAGAGAATTCATCTTTCCTTGACTTACGTGAAGAAATTGAATTCCTACCAACCAATTTCTTCAAAGTAATTTTCCTTCACCGGATTCCAATTCTCCATTCTGTGTACCAACCGCTCCCTTAGAATTGGATTCAAACGAGAACGATGTCAAAATAAGAGAACACATGAACCACCATATTATATATGATCTTATACTGAAATCACATATACTCATAGCACGACTTTGGCCACAACCGAAAACTCGCATATCAAGCCATGATGTAAAATCACATTTGTAACGTAGGCATGGATCATGCACTCTTACAAGATTTAAACTTGAAAGAAGAAAACACAAGAAAAACATGAATGACCCTGCAACAACATCAATATGCATAAACACCAAATATGCAATTCTACACTTCTAATGCCTAAAAACCCATCCTTCTTTCTAAACCACCATTATACTTTGTACATACCACTAAAAAAAGAATCCGAAAATTACCTTTTTACCCTCTCCCTGATAAGAAACAGCCAAGAATGATTTGCCGGCCATGCCCACGAAGAAATCTTCTCACTTCATGGCTACAGCCCTCTGCGAACCCTGGTTAGCCAGCCTCGTTGCCCACTGCTGACCCAAAGACCCTCCTCCGTCCCCTATGTCTGAATGATAAGACGATGTCTGAAACCCGTCTTGGTTATCGTACCTGCCTCCCCCATCGACTGAATACGTGCGGCCATTGCAAGAATTCACCACTCCTCCTCCCCTTGTTTCCGAGAAGCTCTCGCCGGACTGATCTGACTGCACCCGTTTCAGACCCGATGGACCCGACCCTGTTGCTTTCTTGTCGCCACCTGCATTAGTTTCGGTCTTTTTTGCAAAACGACCACCGGAACTCCTTACCCTTCTCATCGCATGCTGATGTCGGGATTCGTGAAGATAAGGCTGTAGTACAATGATATTAATCAACACAGGTTGGTCTATGTTTTCCAAGATTTCGTCCTAATCTTATAACCTTGTGATTGGTACGCAAACAGGACTGAACAGACACAGTGAGGTAAGCAGGTGAAGAATTATACAAGACATGACTGAACAAACAAGAGTGAAGAATTATACGGGGTTTTAATTTGATATTTAACAATTTATCAATTTTGTCCCATTTGGAAGATTCTTGATCCAACTATTTTGGTGAGCCTTGTCCTGACCAAACATTGGATAACAAGTTTTTGTCCAGTCCTGCATACCAAACACATCCTAAAAGGCTTATCATTCTTCCTCCGTCCCAAAATAGATATCCACAATGAAAAAGACACAACTTCAGAAGTTTGTAACTATTTCACTTTTAAACTAACTAAATTAGTAGAGGGAGCAATGGATTCTCCATCAAATCACATGATTAGGGTAGAATTGGAAAGAAAACGATTACTTTTAAAGCACACAGTTATTTTGGGACGAAGGGAGTAATTGCATTGCATGCCAACCTTTCTGTCTTTTATAAGCTTCTTTTCGAGCTCTGCTTTGGCACGTGACTGTCTTCGTCGCAATATGGCGTGATACTGTTTGGCATTCACATAAACAGGCTCTTGTGCCATTTCAAGGGGTAACGGCATCCTCACTTGGTGCATTTCAAGAAACTGTGGATGAACCTGGCAAACACAATTGGCAGTCGTTGAGACCATTTGAAGAAAAAAAACCAGATATTCGAGATATTGGTAGGGCCCATCCTAGATACTTAAGGCTCATTGGCCCAACAATACTAGAGTTACCGGTAGGACCCAGCCTCCGAGAAGGTTAAAGGGTTCAAACCTCACCCATGAATATTTTGCCATATATAAATATTATATACTTAATATAAAATAATTTAAACATGAATTCTTACCAAATGCTGACCATAAGCTGCCATCATCCCACCATAATATGGGTCGTAATATGGATTTGAAGCACAAGCCTGTAGAAGTTAACAAAAATCTCAGGAACTAGCAAGACAATAAGCCATGCGATCTCTGAAGATGAACTTGGAGAAACTTACAACCGAGTGCCCAACGAGTTCAGGCTGCGGTGCCTGTGCAGCGGTTTCTTCATTCCTGGGAAGTATGTTTGGCGTTCCATGCTGAAAATCCTGCTGTCCTCGTCCGTAGCCACCTGAGGGGGGAAATTTATGATCAATATTAAGATACAAATGAACACAGTCCAAAGTGAACTCAAAGCAATATCCTGATAATGGACTTACTATAACAAATATAAGGATAAAGAACTCGTGTAGACAATATATCACTCCTGAGCATAAGTACATAAAGGGTAAGTCGTTTAACAAGACAATTTAAACATAAAAGGACATGCACAGCATGTATTGTCCTCTTCCAAACCCTTGGCTATGCAACCTGTTAATAACTTAATACACACACACACACATAGAGTAATGCATGAACATCCAACTTTCATCGACAAAGCCAGTATCATCCTAGTAGCTAGCATTTGGCCACTCGTCATCTAGCCAATGGCTTCCCTCATGCACTTCTTTCCTCAACATCCATTGTCCACTGAAGATTCCTTTCTTCTCATAACAACATGAAGTTCATCTCATCTAGTCGTCTGAGACTAGTGGGCTGTTTGTTTTTTTAGAAAATAGCTCTTAAAACCTCTAAAGTCTGAAAAATTAAGAGGTTTGCAAACTT
This sequence comes from Centaurea solstitialis, assembly GCA_030169165.1. Taxonomy (NCBI): domain Eukaryota; kingdom Viridiplantae; phylum Streptophyta; class Magnoliopsida; order Asterales; family Asteraceae; genus Centaurea; species Centaurea solstitialis. The sequence goes on from CM058042.1 coordinate 15,694,570, forward strand.
GTGACTGTTTTAGTTTTAAGAAAAGGTCTGAAAATCTCTTACCCTCTTATCTTTTAAATGTGAAATCAGACTTCAGACTTTAGACAAAAAACAAGTGACACCTAAATGAATAAAAACTGAAAATTAACCAACCCAACATAGCATGGTCGGACGAAATTGTTATTAAGCCATGTCACTACCGCATAGCATCTGCTTACATAGAATGGTCGAGTATCACATGAGGTGAAGTGACTCGGCTTTCCCTTTGAATTAGTATCGAAGATATACATTTTGCATGAAACAAGATAATCTGAAAAGGCTTCAGGTAGCTATTTCTGAGGTTCGATAAGGAAAAGAACAATAGTCAACACCCCACAAACAAAGGTTCATGACTAGCAAGTGAAACACGAAAAAAATAAAGAAAAACCAAGTCCAAAGAGTATAATGAGTGATAGTGATGAAGGATATGGTAAACAAGACCTCAAACTGCAATCAAATCTATGAGTTCTGATATGCGAAACAACTCCATAGACTTCTGATATCTGGCAAATATTTCAATGCAGCATCCATACCATCTAGTAAAAGCCTGACACACTCGCACACCTCGGCTTCTAAATATCATCATGATGTAAAACAAGAAGTCATGCAACCTAGTGGTCAAGAATAGGCTAAGACGTCTTCCAATGCTGTGGCGGATTGGTTATCGCTCAAGGGGTTCATAGTGCCCTAACCGAGTTCAAGCCTTCCCGTGCGCATGCCTAGGGACATTTAAGTGGGGCCATGTTTAGCCCCCAAAATTGCCGGGGATTAGTCGGGCTTTGGCCCGGCACCCTTCCAAAAAAAAAGATGTATGTTCAAACAACAGTAATTGAGATTGTGACTTGTGATTTTTGCCCAAACTCAATTACAAGATGAGACTCTTTAACCAAACGACTTGGCAAAGTTTAACATCATTAGAGCAAGTTAATAACATCAACCTACATATGAAGTAAAACAATTAAATTAAGCGTCTAAATGAACCCCTCAAAGTCTTAGCTTACAGTATTTCGTGAAAATGCATGAAAGAGATAGAGTAAGTGGAGAATACCCCATTCCATATTATTACAAATTCAAACACAAGATGATTTATGTAATAGAAGTTAATCAGATGGACCGCAGTAGCTCACCTGAAGGAAAACATGGCACATCATGTGATTCTCTGCTAACGTCATCTTCTTCTTCACTTAGAACTTCATCAGACTGTGAGTCCCTACCTGATGATTGTTCAGGTGAAGACGAATCAGCTGAATTCGCTTGCATGGCAGTGGAGGACATAGAGTAGATGCAATACTGTGCCAGCAAAATGAACCTGCAGCAGATGATGATGGTATCAACTTCCATACCATTTTTCTTTATCCCATTCCCATAGTCACATAAAATTCATAGGATTGATTATAAATAGAATATACATAATGATAAAGATCCCATTTCAAGTTCCTAAATAACCAGAGAAATAACAACCTACTGACCATCAAATATGGTTCGAAGTAACAATTTAATAGATAAAGTGAAGTAAAAGTATGATGCATAGAAACAACAATTTTCAGAGTTCGGGACTTCCGGCTTTTAACTCCAGTCAGAAAAATTATGTACACATAGTTCAATCCCTAAAGGTCTCCAACTCTCTCACATAAAACTACAATTGCGAGATAAATTAACAAACTTTATTCAAAAAAGAAGTTCCATCTTGATTTAGCACCGGGTACTGGAGAGACGAGAGTGAGGTAGGTCGGGGAAAGAATTATACAAGTTTTTTCTATCTTAATTTGACATGGGTAATTTTTCATCCCACACAGATCCTGTCCTGTCCGGTTGAACGTGACACGGTTTATTTCCCCGACCCGATGCCAAACATGCCATAGAAAAAAGAAGTCTTTCGCAATTAATGTTCCGATAATGCAAAATGAAAACACAAACTTTGATCTCTATAGATCTGCCCAAAAATTCCCATATATGTCAAAATTATCAAGGGTTTTTAATCCAATGGGAGACAAAAATCCAGGTAGAACTATATGAATCATATCCACCAGATTTCATTGATGCTAACATGCAACTCATAAGATCATTCTCATGCATGGAAGCATAAAGGTAAAACTTGCAATATGGTTTGAAAACCCCACACCATTCTAATTCTATAATAAACGATCGATATAACAATAAACAAACGAATCCACATAGAGATGAGGATTCGGAGTAACGTAAAAACTCGTTTGAAAAAGTAATCGATAATTAGTACCCCCAAATTTGAATAATACAATTGAGTACAATCACAGATAATCCATCCTACCACCCATAAATACCTCAAATTTCCCAAAATTACATAAATTTAGTACCCTAAATTACTCAATGACATCATCAATAAACAATACCACACCTAATTCCCTCATGCTTATTGGATATCATTATAAAGCCTTTAAGAACATAAGTCAAATCACTCAATAACATCATCAATTGGCCTTTTTATCAAATGAGGGCAAGCAATATGGAAGAATACCACCAAAAAAACACTAAATTCACATAGAGAAAACAAAATCCAATCTAGAAACTTCCAAATTGCAATCCGAAAACAGAAACTAAATCATATAATACACCAAATTCAATCAAACAAGTAAACAAACAATAACATGCAAACAAATTAAATTATCCATAAATGGAATGGATAAAGGAAATCGAAGAATTCAAATTTCAACATGCAATTAAACAGATTTGGAAGTAACGAATGAGTGATTAGAGTGTGTGAGTGACTTACCGGCAGAGGGAAGATCGAAAAAGGTAAGATTAAAAAACAAAAAAAAAGAACCCTAGAATTGGGCTAAGAAATTGGAGAGAATAGAGGTGTAAATCTAGAAAAGAAACTAGTTATAGAAAGAAAAATGGTTGGGAGATGATAATAACCGGTGAATCCCTGTTTGTTTATTTATATATATATATATATATATATATATATATATATATATATATATGGGAAGGTTCAAACGAGAAACATGTTAATTTAATAAAAAATGAGAAGCAATCTCAGCCACTTATCTTGTGGTTATGGTGGACGTGATCACGGTGGATTGACACGATTCATGGAAGGGTAGAGATTATTAAAGAATGACCGGTTAAAGCAACATTTGTTGGTCGAGATGAGTGGTTGAGATTGCTCCTCGCGTTTTCTTAAAAAGTTATATTTTCGTATGAACCTCCCTCATATGATATATATAGGGTCATGTTTAAATGTGAACTCAATTTTAATTGTGAACATGAAGACGAATCTCAGCTATACATCTTAGGTTACGGTGAACGTGATCATGGAGGATTGATGCAATTCTTGGGAGGGTGGAGATTATTAAGCAGGGACGTGTCAAAGTCGTCTTTATTGACTGGATAAGTTGCTGAGATTCGTCCTCACGTTCACAACGAAAAATGAGTTCACATTTGAACATATATATATGTACATAGGGAGGTTCAAACGAAAAGCATGTCAATTTAAGAGAACGTGAGGAACAATCTCAGCCACTTATCTCGCGGTTACGGTGGACGTGGATTCATGAGAGGATAGAGATTATTAAGGGGGACCGGTTAAAACCGTATTTGTTAACCGGATGAATGACTGAGATTGCTTTTCACGTTCTCTTAAATTGATATGCTTCTCGATTGAACCTCCCTCATGCATATATGTATATGTATATTTTATATGTATATATCTATGTTGTCTTTTTCTAAAACATGACTTGACTCACTCAACCTCACCATACGTACCCACCCACTGATTGTATAGATCGACGCGTGTAGTTTTGTGCCACGTCATATCTTTTACTTTGTTTAATGGTACTACGTGTAGGTGTGAGTCACGGTTATTTTTTGATTTTGAGTAAATTATAAATTTTGTAGATGATGTCAATTATGACAATAGTGTTTGTTAAATGTTTTTATATGTTACGTTTTGTTTGTTGATAATTTAACAAACATAAGGGTGAATGGAGTGATCACTTTTTCATTTCTCCATCTCTCTTGTTATATTGGTTTTTGACTTTATCTCTTTTCTACTATTTATTTTTATGAAATCCTTATAATATTCATCGTTTCATCCCTACATCACACAAATTATTTAAAAGAAAAAAAAAATGAAAAAGATAGACACAAAAGAAAGTGAGGCACACAAAAAAAACAAAAAAGATTCTCTCTCGGAATGGCCAACCCGATGGGGTTGAGAAAAGCCATCCCGATAGGATGGGGGCATTGTACCACGTGATCCCCCAACAACATACACCCCCCCCCCCCCCACCCCCCTAAAAAAAAAAAAAATGAAACTTATAGTTTATTAGATCAACTATATGTAAGTGATTGACATTGGCTTATTAAGTAAATTGTTAAAATAAAGTTTTATGACGAAAGCCAACTTTTTATTAAAATTTATCCCTTTCTTTGTCAAAAAAAGTACATGCTTCATCCATCTATAAAGAATTCTTTGAACCAAATTCTCAATCTATACTAACAAATTAATCCAGAAAAACAGCTTTATCTATAGACGACTTAATGAAAAACCAACCAAATTGGCCTTTAATCATATGAAGTACATTACTTCTTGTCATATTTTATTGATAAGATATTAAGTAAGTTGTTACATTTTTTCAAAAAAGAAATCCTAAATTGACCCACTCTGCTGGTATCTATGTTTATTGGCAATCCCATACCTTCTTTGTGATCTCTTCAAGTGCCTATTTTCCTTCTAATATTTTCATCACTATCCAACCATCTCCAATTTGTGGAGCACACTTCATATTTACAGGCTTACACCTAACTCCTAAGCATTCAACCATTAAAATTGCAAAGACAAACATAACTCTCAATCATCACAAAGACAGACCTGTAAATATACTGAATGTACTTACTTTAAACATCTAAGCGAACTAAACCCTTCAATTGCCACCATATTTCATCATTGTTAAAACTCCAAACTTTTGTTTCTGTTCCAAATACAAGGAATGGCTTATGCTTTTTAGTTGGTTCCGTCTTTGTCTCCAATCTCCTTATTCTCCATAACCATGAGAATATCACAAAAAGAAAGCAATGGGTCATAGAGAGTAAGAACAAAATAGGCAGATAGACATTCACAATTAGAGTGTGAAGATGTAGAAGAGTTGTGGTGGTCTACATTGAAGAGGAAGATGCAAAGGGGATGATGTGATGGGTGGTGGTGGCGGTGACGGTGGCAGCGATGCAATTGTTGGAGGAGGTGATTATGATATACTTGTTTTTTTGTTTTCAACTATTTTTTTTAAACATTTTAGACACTTACTATACTTGTTTATAACGTTCTATTTAGAAAAAAAACATACAAAATGATTAAAAAAATCCTCATGCTCCTAACACATGGAGGCATAAGTCCTCGTGTTTTCTAATGTTCCTAACAATCAAGGATGAAATTTTTAACAAAATGTAATCCACATGGTTCTTGGTTAATAAATAACTAGTGTCGAGCCCGCGCGTTGCGCGGTGACGATAGTTTTTTTTAGAAGACTATTGAACTTATTTACTTAAAATGAAACGTAATTTCTCAAATAAATTATATATATATATATATATATTGAAAGAAACAGATCTTCAACATTGATTTCTCTTACATTTTGCACTATAATATTAATATTTGATTTATGTATTTTTTTTTCAACTAATTCACTCCAATCGACAGGAATAAATATAGGCCAAATGACTTTTTTTTCAAAATAATTATCATATTTAGCATTGAACTTCTCATCTCCAACAAAAGGGTATGAGTTTAAGATTTTTAGATGAGAAAATATTAGTGTGATTGAACAGATTCATAATTGTGTATACACACAAAGTTTTGGGTTTTAGAGTTGTAGGCTGGGTTGGAGTTGATCGATATTTGCCAAGTCGGGTATTCACCGCAATATAAATTTGATTAGTTAGAAAAGTTTCTCGTAAATACAAATTAGTTTTCTATTTATAATTTTAAACTATCTAATTTCCTTCGGCAAAGTTTGTTTCATACACTTTTAAATTTTTTGTAAAAGAAGTAATTGCTGATTGTTAAAATTAAGTATTTTTTAGAAAAAAGAAAATTTTAGTTTAAAATTGAGATTGGAGTAATATTAGATTAAATGACTTCATATAATAATATATACATACATTGTCCATGAAACTTCATTCTATTTGATCGACATGTTCAACAATCTCCACAACTTATTTACATAATATATGGTTTTTTCTTTGGTTGTGACACTTTTTACAAAAAAAGCATATAAAGTAAACATGGCAACAAATAACATATCTTAGCAATAAACATAAAAGCATACCTTAGATCGATTGAGACTAAAAATGTAATTTTTACTTACCTTTTTGCTGGTAACAACGTCATATCATAATAAGCAATATTCAAATGTTCTATTAGCATTGTCGTAACTCTTGTGAAAAAAGTTAGAAATGAAAATTAGGGTATAAATAAATCATGAAACTTGAAGAAAAAAAATCAATTTAAATTGAGAATGGAGATAGTAGATTGAATGACTTTCATTATGATATATGGAGTCATTGTCCATGAAACTTTCATGTTCTTGTAACCTTATTTATACAATATCTTATTTGTTTTATTCCTTTTCTAATGACACTCTATAAAATACAAAACTCAAATAAACATATAAATTATAGATAACATCATATATCTTAGAAATATAGTAAGAGAAAATATGAGTAGTTTGACAACAAACCAACCCATTGGATAGCAAATTAAAATAAACGAAAATGGATAGTTAGTTAACATAAAAAAATTAATAGTTAATCAACATAAAGAAGAGTAAATGCAAAGTTAATTAGCATAAAAAAGAAGAAAATGAATAGTTAAATAACATAAATTGCAATATACATGTAAAAATACAAAAAGCTCCATAATTTTGTTGAATATATAGTTACATATCGGCAAATAGAAGTCTTTATTATGTTTAACATTAAATGAAGAACACCATTTCTACTCCCTAAAAATGCCATGTTCTAAGTCCCAAGGTTTTCCTTCAATATAGATACAACTAAAAGAAAAGGGCATAAAAATATAAAATTACAATTCTCGAAAGAAAATCACCTTGCTAATCTTTCCTTATGAAGTAGTCGTGTTTGAAATTTGGTGCGTGTGAATGTTTTAAAAAAACATAACCTATTGTTTTTTTGATAGCAATGGTGTCAAAACTAAATGGAAAGGAAGAAACAAAGTAAAGAGATTGAGAGATCAAAATTATAATAACTGAAAGAAATGTGCATAATATATATATATACACCATTCTCGGGAATACTTCATCGTAGTAATCTTCCGCTATAAAGTAGTCCCGGTTGGTCAAGAACATAATCTAGATAAACTAAATTGAGAGACAAACAAAAGGGGAGATGAAAATTTAGATAGTAAATCAAATGCAATAAAACAATACCATGTTAATCTTTTGCTATGAAGTAGTCCCGATTGATCAAAAACATAATCAATTGTTTCTTTATACCCTTTATGCAAAACCTATTAGAGAGAAAGAAATTGAGATACAAAGAGATGAAAAGTTATAGATGGTAATCAATTACAATAAAACAATACCGTACTAATCTTCCGCTATGAAGTAGTCTCGATTGATCAATAGCATAATCGATTGTTTCTTGATACCCTTTATGCAAAACCTAATAAAGAGAAAAAAATTAAGATACAAAGAAATGAATAGATGAAAAGTTATAGATGGTAATCAATTACAACAAAACAATACCGCATTAATCTTCCGCTATGAAGTAGTCCCGATTGATCAAAAACATAATCGATTGTTTTCTTATACCAATTATGCAATACTAAATAGAAAAAAGAAATGGAGAAACAAAGAAAATGAGATGAAAAGTTAGAGATAGTAAATCAATTGCAACAAAATAATAAAGAGAATGCCTACCAAGAAATTACATTACATAGAATAATAACAAATCCAACAATATGGAAAACAACAAATAGGTAATAACAAATCATATTGTATGGAGAACGTAATTTCTACATACATGTGTAAGATTTTTTATGTCTTTTTCAACTTCCATCTTCTCAAGCCTCACCAAGGGAATTTATAGGATTTCAACTTGTTTATTATTGTAACTTATGAAAAAACAAATTTTATTAACAAATAAAGAGAATTAAATGAAGAAGCAAATGAAGAGTTGGAGGTTAAACTTGGATATGTAAATTTACAAAAAAGTCCCAAGTTTGTAATGAATTACACATGTTTTATGGAAGGGCGAAAAGGTCTTTACAAAATTCAACATTAAAAAAATCAAAAATTTGAGAAAAAAGATAAATAGTTTTCTTGGCTTGAGAGGATGCCACATAGGATGTTGTGGTTTTTCCTTTTAAGATATACTAGTGTTTGAGCCCGTGCGTTGCACGGCGTGGAAAAAATAGATGTTAAGGAGAATTACAAGTAAGTTAAAGTTATTTCGTTCAAAAATAAAAAAAATAAGTTAAAGTTAAACATAATTTATTAATTGATAACTAATAAAATGTGACTAATAAATGTATTTGAAGTATTTAAGATATAATTATTTTAATTAGTTAGTTTTATATATAAATATGAAATTTGTGAATTTTTTAATTGCATTTGCATGCATTACGTAAAGTTAAAGGTGAAATTTAAAGAAATTGTTATAGTGTTAATTTCAATAAATTAGCTTTATGACTTCAACCTTAGCTATACCACTCACTTCATCATACCAATTGAACCATCAACCTTATAATTGATAAGAGCAATATTTTGTTAAAACTATTAATTTCAATCTATCAATATAATAAAGTGGCTCATCAGCTTGAAAACTCACAACCAAATTAAACTTAAATCTTTTTTAACAACTAAAAGAAGCAACCATTTATGTTACACGTTGAATAGCCACATTAGAAATATATGAGTAAGAAATAACCAAAACTCGGATTTTTTAACCAGGCAACTTCAACATCAGCTTCATTGCAGCAATTGTCAATAACCTTCAACACACATGTGTCTAAATAAAAAATTTAACTAAATTAGGCAAAAAATTATTACTCAAAACAAAAGATCGATCTTTAAACAATATAAATTTAGTGAGAGAAAATGTGTTGGATGAAGATATTGAAATATAAGTTATTGTATGTTAAAAAACCGATAACATAGCCAAAAAAACAAAAATCTCTTATGCTTAAATAAGAGAAAATGAATAATTAGTCCAAGTAAAGAAAAGAAAAATAAATAGTTAGTAACATAAAAAAGGAAATGAATAGGTAGTAACATAAATTACAATAAATTAAATGATTAATTATAACAATTAACTAAATAAAATTATTATGTAAATAACAATTAATGATATTGGTAATTGTTATTTAATCATATTAAAACATATAATGAGTATTATATAAATAACTTAATTCGCTTATTTATAGATAGGAGTTTATGTAAATGACAATTAATGATAAGTTGGTAGAATTTTTTTAATGGGTAAAGCAAAAGGTAATAAATTGACGTGGATAGTTATCTTTATTTTTATTTTTATTTTTATTAATTGTATAGGTTTATTATGCAAGTAAGTAAAGATGTAGATATTATTATTTTCAAGTCATGTAAATAAAAAAAATATTGATTTCAATAAAGTGTTAAAATTATTAGTAAAATTTTAAACATAAAAAAAACAATAAATAAAAATAAGGAAATACCTCTAGACTACCAACAAAGATAAAAAAAAATAAGTAATGAGTAAATAATAATTCATGCTAAGTGTTATTCACTTAAATATTAAGTTGGAGTATTATAATGTTAATTTATAGTATATTTAATTATATATGTATTTCATTTATGTGTATATATTGATTGCAATAAAGTTCTTTTATTTGTAAGTTAAAAAACATTAAATTGACATAAGGAATAATATTTAGTTCTTTTATGTGTATATATTAATTTTTTTATCACTTAGTTCATTTTTCTATTGTATTAAAAACTTATGTAATTACAAATAAAGACGCATGTTATAATATTTATGGGTCAAGTAAATAAAATTATTGATTTTAATAAGAGTTAAACAAATGTCATAAGGAATAATATTCAGATTAGTATTATGTGGCATGTAAATAACAAATATTGATTTTAATAGGAGTTAAAATGCTTCGTAAAATTGAAAATATGAGAGAATTATAGAAGATAAAGAAAAATCTAAAATGTCAACAAAAATCAAAAAACAGTTATACATCGATTAGTCTTCTTGAATAAACCTGAAAAAATAACCATTCTAAAAAGATCATATTAGTTTGTCGAGGCATTATCAAATATTGTAATGCATAAAATTCAGTTATTGTAACGTTGTTGCTATCAAAACTGTAAAACAACTGTCAAGAACAAACCACATCGATTCTGTTAGAAATATATATATATATATATAAGATAGAAGTAAAAAACAAATGTAAAACTTAACAAAGGTCAATATGTATTAATACCCGGATTAGTATTCTTAAAATAAACCTGAAATTGGTTTTGTTGAAGAATAAGGATTTGTGAAATGCAATAATACTCATATTGTATTATATGGCATGTAGATAATAAATATTGATTTTAATAAGAGTTAAGTAAAATTTAAAACATGAGAGAATTATTGAAGACAAAGAAAAATCTAAAATCTCAACAAAAAAAATACACGGATTAGTCTTCTTGAATAAACCCAAAAAATTAACCATTAAAAAAGATCATATTACTTTGTCGAGGCATTATCATATACTGTAATGCGTACTTTTAAGATTTGATTATTGTAATGTTGTTGCTATCAAAACTCTAAAACAATTGTCATGAACAAAGCATATCGATTTCGTTAGATATATATAGGAGATAGAAGTAAAAGACAAATCTAAAACTTAACAAATGTGAATATGTATTAATACCCTGATTAGTATTATCAAAATAAACTTGAAAATGGTTTTGTTAAAGAATAAGGATTTGTGAAATGAAATAACAAATGATGTGATGGAGAGGGAGAGGAAGAGAAGACTTTACCTTATTACCAAAATGTAGGATTTGATGGATGTGTTTGATGTAAATAGTTGGTATATATATAGAGAGAGTAACATGTGTTTCATAGTTTAATGGATGGTAAATGAAAAGTTTGAAGGATGAATGAAAAGGTGGTCAATTAAAATGAATTTGATTAAGAAATAAATGAAAATAATGAAGAAACAAATCAAAAGTTGGAGGTTAAATTTGGTGTTGGGGTTAAAATTAGGTTTGCAAATTTACAAAAATGCCCTAGTAAAAAATGAATTAAACATGTTCTATAGAGGGGTAGAAAGGTCTATAACATATTCAATATAAGAAAAATCAAAAATTTGAGAAAAAAGAAAGAAGGCATTCTAGGCATTAGAAGATGCCACCTCATCAACCTTGGTTTTTCCTTTTAATATATATACTAGTGTTTAGGCCCGTGCGTTGCACGGCATGAAAAAATATATGATAAGGAGAATCGTAAGTAAGTTGAAGTTATGTTTTTTAATAAAAAGTCAGTTAAAGTTAAACATAAATTATTAATTGATAACTAATAAAATGTGATTAACAATGTATTTGAACTGTTTAAGAAATAGTCATTATAATTCGTTAGTTTTATATATAAATATGGAATTTGTGAAGTTTTTAATTGCATTTTCACGCATTACACAAAATTAAATGTGAAGAAATTATTCTAGTGTTAATTTCAATAAGTTAACTTTATGACACCAACTTTAGCTATACCACCCACTTCATTATACCAATTGAATCATTACCCTTATAATCGATAAGAACAATACTTTGTTAAAACTTAAAACTATTAATTTCAATCTATCAGTGTAATAATTTAATGAAATGGACCACCTGATTGAAAACTCACAACCAAATTATCCTCAAATCTTTTTTAACAACTAAAAGATGCAACCATTTATGTTACAACTTCAACAGCCACAGTAGAAATATGAGTAAGAAAAATAACTAAAACTCAAATTTTTTAACCAATAAGACAACTTCAACAACAATTTCATTGTAGAACCTCAATAACGTTCAACATACACGTATCTAAATAAAAGTATTAACTAAAAGAAAAAAATATTACTCAAAACAAAAGATCGATCTTTAAACAATATAAGTTTAGTGAGAGAAAATGTGTTAGATGAAGAGATTGGGATGTAGGTTATTCTATGTTAAAAAAACCAATAACATAGCTAATAAAAACAAAAAACACTGATGCTTAAATAAAATAAATGAATGATTAGTCAAAGTAAAGAAAGAAAAATAAATAGTTAGTAACATAAAAAAAAAAAAAGATGAATAGTTAGTAACATAAATTGCAATAAATTGAATAATTAATTTTAGAGTAAATTACGGATTTGGTCCTCGTGGTTTGCTGGTTTTTATGGATTTGGTCCCTAAACTTCATTAATTATGGATTTGGTCCCTGTGGTATGCTATATCTGTTGGATTTGGTCCCTAACCTTAACATCCATAATTAAATCCAAGGGCATTATTGTCCTTTCATATTTTTTATATTGTTTTTTGTTTTTTAAATAAATCCAATTATTTTTAACCAATTAAATTATGCCACATCGTACCTAAATTTCTTTGTTATTAATTACAAAATAAAATTAAAAACCAAAATTATATATATATATCTGTGTGGAAAAATATCACAGTGAGAGAGGGAAGGATGTTTCCAGCAACACACACTGTGCACGTTCTTTCGGCGAACACGTTTTTCCGGCAAGTTAATGGTAATGGTGGTGGGTTAATGGTGGTGGTGGTGATGGTGGTGGGTTAATGGTGGTGGTAGTGATGGTGGTGGGTTAATGGTGGTGGGATGATGGGTCAATGATGGGTCAATGGTGGTGGTGATGGGTTAATGGTGGTGGTGATGATGGTGGGTTAATGGTGGTGGTGATGGTGATGGTGGGTTAATGGTGGTGATGGTGGTGGGTTAATGATGGTGGTGGTGATGGTGATGGTAGGTTAATGGTGGTGGTGGTGGTGGGTTAATATTGGAGATGGTGATGATGGCATAAAAAGACAAAAAAATGAAAGGACAAAAATGCCCTTGAGTTTAACTGACATGTTGGATGGTTGTTTGGTCTAGGGACCAAATCCAAAAGAAAATGCATTCCACAAGGACCAAATCCATAATTAATGAAGTTTAGGAACCAAATCCATAAAAACCAAAAAACCACGAGGACCAAATCCGTAATTTACTCTTAATTTTATAACAGTTAACTAAATAAAAGTATTATGTAAATAACGATTAATGATATTGATAATTGTTATTTAATCATATTAAAATATATAAGGAGTGTTATATAAATAATTTTTCTCTCACTTATTTCTAGATATGAATTTATGTAAATAAGAATAAATGATAAGTTGATAGGATTTTTTTTACGGGTAAATTAAGGTATTAAATTGACGTGAATAGTTATTTTCATTTTATTTTTGTTTTTATTGATTGTATTAGTTTATTATGTATATAAGTAACATGTAGAAATTATTATTTTCAAGTCATATAAATAAAAGTATTTATTTTGTTATAACAATTAACCAATTCAAGTCACTTATATATAAAATTGGAGTACCATAATGTTAAGTTAGTATATTTTACTATATATGTATTTCATTCATGTATATTGATTGCAATAAAGTTCTTTTATTTGCAAATTAAAAAGCATTAAATTGATGTGATTAATTGTCCTCTTAATTTTATATTTTTTTATCAATTAGAGTCAAATTTTCTATTCTATTAAAACCTTATATAAATAAAAAATAAAGACACATGTTATTATATATACGTGTCAAGTAAAAAATATTATTGATTTTAATAAGAGTTAAAAAATTAATATTAAAATTTAAAAGCTAGGAAAAATATTAGAAGATGAAAATTAGTAAAAAAACATAAAAATCCCAAAAAAGATAAAAGAAATACGTATACCCGGATCAGTCTTTTCGAAATAAACCTGAAAAAATAAAAGTAACAATCAATAAATATCATAATGAACTTTGTTGTATCATATATCATAATACACACGTTCAAGATTCAGTTGTTGTACCATTGCTATCATTAAAACTCTAAATTGTTGTCAAGAACGAATCTCATGGCCTCGTTAAAAGAACATTAAGAAAAACATTGAAGACAAAAGTAAAATAAGAAAATAATATAAAATCCCAAAAAAGGTCATAAGGAATAATACTCGGATTAGTATTATGTTGCATGTAAATAATAAATATTGACTTTAATAAGAGTTAAAATGCTTAGTAAAATCTAAAACATGGGAGAAACATAGAAGACAAAGAAAAACTCTAAAATCTCACAAAAATCAAAAGAAATATATACACGGATTAGTCTTCTCGAATAAACCTAAAAAAAATAACCATCGAAAAATATCATATTAGTTTGTCGAGGCATTATCATAGATTGTAATGCGTATTTTTAGGATTTGATTATTGTACCGTTGTTGTTATAAAACTCTAAAACAACTGCCAAGAACAAACCACATTGATTTAGTTAGAAAAAATATGTATATGGAAGACAAAAGTAAAAAACAAATCTAGAACTTTAACAAAGGTATGTATAATACCCGGATTAGTATTTTCAAAATAAACCTGAAATTTGTGAAATAAAAAAACAAATGATGTGATGGAGAGGAGAGAAGAGTTTACCTGAATTTTTTGTTGTTGAAGATTGATGGTTTGTCAAGTGATTAAGAAGAATAAGAAGATATTTTGTGGTGGACAAATTTTGAGACATGAATACATGGAAGGTTTGGAGGTGAAGCCTTCAAGAATGAAGATGAAATAATTTAGAGGTCTATCTTGAAGAATGAAAATGAAAATGTTAGGAGGGTAAATAAATGAAGAGTTTCTAGGGTGAATGAAAAGTTAGACAATTATGTTTTACATAATGGTCAAGTAAATGAATCACGTTATCATATTAAAGGTTTGGAGGTTACAATTCTATTTATAAAAATGACCAAAATGACCTTATCTCAATGAACTTTATGTTTGAAGTATAAGGGTAGAATGGTCTTTAACATATTCAACATTAAAAAATTCAAAAAATTGAGAAAAAAGATAAATGAGCTTCTAGCCTTTAGAGGATGCCACATCATACCTTGTGGTTTTTCCTTTTAGCGTTGCGCGGTAGTGTGAGTAACTCTTTAAAATTTTATAGATTGACACTTTGTTTGTTGCATTTTTCAAATAAATATTGTTATATATTCGAGATTCTTTCATATAACTTTAATTTATACAAAACAAAAAATAAATCAAATTTCAAAACTTGCATGAAATCTTTTTTCAAAACATCAAACTTTTATTCTATGAATGATTATTATCATTATCAAATTTTTATATAAATGATTATTATCAATTATCAAATTTTATAATCTCAAAACATCAAACTTTTATTCTAATATATACGATTCAAACGTAATAAATGTCTTATGATAAAAACAAATCCAACAATATGAAAAAAGAAAAAAAAATAGATAATAACAAATCACATTTTTTTTGAAAAATATAATTTTACACATCTTTTTAAAATCTTTCATGTCTTCTTCAACTTTCATCTTATTCATCCACATCAATTTTTTTTGTAGGATTTCACCTTGTTTATGATTGCCACCTGTAAGAAACAAATATTGTTATGAAATAAAACAAATTCAACTCTAATCTTCTTCATCCCTATCAAATGATCTATATAACTTAAAAGTAATCACAATGTTCTTTTAGTAACAACAAATCCAACAATATGAATGAATAAATAGGTAATAGCAAATCACAATTTTGGAGAGCATATATACTTACATACCTATTTAAAGTTTTCATCAAATCTCATCTTCTTCATTCCCTTCAAATGATCTAATAATATAACTCAAAAGTAATCACCGTTGTCTTTTAAATACAACAAATCCAACAATATGAAAAAGAATAAATAGGTAATAACAAATCACATTTTTTGGAGAGTATACTTACATACCTGTTTAAAAGTTTTCATCAACTCTCATCTTCTTCATCCCTATCAAAGATTTATATAACTCAAAATAATCACAATGTTCTTTTAATAACAACAAATTCAACAATATGAAAAAGAATAAATAGGTAATAACAAATCATATTTTATTGGAGGATACACTTACATACATGTTTAGAGGGTTTTCATCAACCCTCATCTTCTTCATCCCCATCAAAGGGTCTATATAACTCAAAAGTAATCACAATTGTCTTTTAATAACAACAAATGTAACAATATGAAGAAAAAAAATAGGAAATAACAAATCACATTTTTGAAGAGTATACTTACATACCTATTTAAAAGTTTTTATGTTTTCTTCCACTTATTCTCTTCATCATCAAGGGAATTTATAGGATTTCAATTTATTTATTATTGTAACTTCTCAAAACCAAATTTATTAAGAAATAAAGGAAAGTAAATGAAAAGACAAATCAAGAGTTTGGGGGTTAAAACTTGGGTATGCAAAATTACAAAAAGAACCCAATTTAACATGAATTACACATTTTTCATATAGGGGCAAAAAGGTCTTTTACATATCCATCATTTGAAAAAATCAAAAAATTGAGAAAAAAGATAAATAGGCTTTTTGGCCTTAGGTGATGCCACATAGGATCTTGTGGTTTTTACTTTTAAGATATATATTGATATTGATATTTGAATTTGAGGGACTAAAACTAGTTTTTCCAAATGATATGGATGATTTTTGTAATTTAGTTTTTAATTATTATGTTTAGCACGTAAGAGCTAGATGAATCAAACCATCAACCACCAAAACATATAAAAGTATGTCATACTTCCATTTCAATGTAAGGAAATTTTTATTTTAACTTGGTGTACAAAAGTTTCATTATTCATATTTTGAACTTATTTCACTTTATAAAAGAACATTTAACTTATATGACATTGATTTTAATGTGGTATTTTATCAAGTATCAAAATACATTACTAATATCAATAAATTTGATTTGACGAATTTTATATGAATTGGTCGAGCGATCAAACCCATTTAAAAATATGCAAACTGATTTAATTTACTTATCAGATATAATCTAAATGTGTAACTTGATATTTGTTTTAGAAGATGTGATCAAATGAACTTGCTTCCTATAGACATAACACAAGGCTCGTAATCAAAGTCAACAATTAAAAAGGAAAGTTTGAAAAATCAAAGGCTAAATCGTAAATTTGAAAAGAAGAATTTGAATCCTTGTTTTTTCATCGTCCAAGAAAATTAAATGAATCTAACCGTTGAAATAATACCAATTTCAAATACTAAATTCAACACAACATTAAATCGACGTATCCTTTGACTAAAATAATCGATTTTCATTTAAACAGATGATATGGTAAAATATTAACTAAAAAATTATATAATATATCATAATTATAAAAACACCTTAAATTAGAATCATATAATATCATAATATAATAGATAATTTGTAACACCCAAATTTTTTAAAAGTTTATTAAATAAAACCTCCATGTAATGATTTGTAATAAAGCAATAAATCCAAAATTCCCCAATTAAATTTTAAACGTCAACAAACAAGCTAAAATAACCAAAATCATATAAGGTCTAGATCGGATCGGAACGCCATGTCACTAGCTGGAACCCTCAAGCCGGAGCTTTGCCCTTATCAACACCGGAGCTCGTACCTAAAACATTTAAAACACGAGGGGTAAGCTCAACCGCTTAGTGAGTAAAGTTACATACGATAAATCACAATTAATGCACATACACATTCATCCACATTAACAGCTTAACGGTTTCCCGTTTACCGGACCATCCCGCAATCCGGCCTCCGCGGTTTCCCGCCCTTCGGGTCATCACGCAACCCGAACCATCACCAGATAACATCAACAGCACGCATATACATACATAAAATCATAACCTACCGCATGTAAAACCCACTCACCTCGATTCGTCACGGATAAAAATCACAACCGTAATATCGACTCAAAATGTTCCCGCAACTCTGAAAATTTTATAATAGAATATACACGCCATAAGAATCATTCGCTACACGGTAAAATCCTATCGGCAACGACTACCGGTTCAACCCGGTCGCCGGTTCGGATATCAAGCCATGGTGGCGACTACCGGAGCCACCTCGCGGCTCGAAAGCCGTATGGTGCGCCGTCTACCCTTCCTACGGCAGCAACGGCGGCCTTGCCCTACCGCCGACCGGCCGAACGTAGACCACCACGAAACCATGGCGGCGGCTGTGATTTTTCACCACCACCGCCGGCCATCGACGCACCGGGGAGGCAGCGGCGACAGCAGCGGATCACCGCCACCATCGCCGGCCATCTAAACCACCAAGCGGCAGCGGCAGCGGCGTAGTCCCGCCACCACCGCCGGAAAGACGACAATGGCGGCAGCGGTGGTGCGACCACCCACCACCGCCGGTCTCATCACCGACGGCAGCGGTGGTAACGCATCCAGCCGCCACCACCCGGATTCCACTCACAACAGCAGCGACGGTGTGGTCAACCACCGCCGCCGCTCGTTCCCATCACCACGGCTTTGCGCCGTCGACAACCTAGAAGCAGCAAGGCGGCAACGGTGTTACCACCACCACCGCCGGACAACCAACAGCAGCAGCCGCACAGCAGCCGCCGTATGGCCACCGCCGTGGAATCGCGCCGCAGCCACCACCGGCCATTGCCGGCGTGGTGTGTGTGTGTGTTATACAATCGGCAGGTTAGCGCCGGCCGAAGCCGGCGACCGCCGTGCCCGCCACCGAACCGAAACAACCCTAATAGCGACCCTTAACGAAAGAACGATGGTTTGGTTACCTTACGATGTGAGCGACGCTAAACCGATTCCGGCGACACACTCTCTCTCTCCCGATTTCTCTCTCTAGACCGGCCTCCCTCTCTCTCTCTCGGTAGCTTGCTTGCCAAGAAACACAATGAGAGAGGTGGTTGCATTCCTAGGGTTTTTAACCTAAGTTCAACGGGCTTTTTCCTTCTCTCGTTGCTTGACCCGCAAGTAAATTGGCTAGTCTAAACCCTAACCCTAATTCCACTTATACACTAATAATAATAATAATAGCAATAATAATATTAATAATAATAATAATATTACAAACGAAACGGGATGTTACAACTCTCCCCCACTTACAAGGATTTCGTCCCCGAAATCAGTCTGAGAACAGTTCCGGGTAGTGCTCTCGCATTTCTGCCTCCGGCTCCCAGGTCCACTCAGAACCCTTCCGATGCTGCCACTGCACCTTCACGATTCTGATCTCTTTGCTCCGCAGCCTCTTCACCTTCCGGTCTAACACCGCAACCGGCCTCTCGACGTAGTTCAGGCTCTCGTCCACCTGAATGTCGTCTAAAGGAATGTGCGCCGTCTCATCGGCGAGGCACTTACGCAACTGCGAAACGTGAAAAGTGCTGTGGATCGGGCCTAGTACCGCAGGCAGCTCCAAACGATAAGCTACCTTCCTAACACGTGCGAGGACCGTGAACGGTCCGATGTAACGGGGCCCCAGCTTGCCCCTCTTTCGGAACCGAATCACGCCCTTCCAAGGAGATACCTTGAGTAGTACTCGGTCTCCCACCTGGAACTCCAAATCCGACCTACGACGATCAGCATAGCTCTTCTGCCGGCTCTGAGCCGTCCGCAACCGCTCCCGGATCCTCTGAATATCCTCCGTGGTCCTCTGTACAACCTCAGTGCTACCAAGAACACGCTGTCCGACCTCGCCCCAACAGATAGGAGTACGACATCTCCTCCCGTAGAGCATCTCGAACGGCGGCATCCCAATGCTAGAATGGTAACTATTGTTATACGAGAACTCCGCCAGGGGTAGATAAGTATCCCAACTGCCACCGAAATCCAAAACGCAAGCTCGCAGCATGTCCTCCAAGGTCTGAATCGTCCGCTCACTCTGACCGTCTGTCTGAGGATGGTACGCGGTGCTAAAATGCAACCTAGTACCCAATTCCGAATGAAACCTCTCCCAAAATCGAGAAGTGAAACGCACGTCCCGATCGGAGATAATCGACACTGGCACTCCGTGCCTCGATACCACCTCATCCACGTAAATCTTCGCCAGCTGCTCCGCGGTCGAACTCTCCCGAATAGGTAGGAAGATAGCGCTCTTGGTCAACCGGTCCACTATAAACCAAATCGCGTCAAACTTCCGAGGGGTTTTCGGGAGCTTGGTGATTAGATCCATAGTGAGGTTTTCCCACTTCCATTCGGGAATCTCTAGAGGCTGCATCTTGCCGTGAGGCTTCTGATGCTCGGCCTTGACCTTTAGACAGGTCAAACACGACTCCACGTACCGAGCCACGTCTCTCTTCATCCCTGGCCACCAATAACCCGTCCGCAGATCTCGATACATCTTAGTAGCTCCAGGATGAATTGAGAATCTAGACTTATGGGCTTCCTCTAGCAAAGTCTATCGCACCGTGCCTGCTCGAGGAATCCACACTCTACCGTACCGGGTCAGCAACCCTCGACTATCCCTGACCAACGCGGCCATCTGCCCCCGAATCCGCTCTCCATTCTGGTTCTCCTCCCGAGCTGCCTCCTCTTGTGCCCGCAGAACCAGGCCCACGAAGGAGGTAGTCACCGCCATCTTCAGATGTGAGATACGAAGCGGCGCATGCTCCGTCTTCCTACTCAAAGCATCAGCAACCACATTGGCCTTGCCTGGATGATAGAGAATCTCGCAATCGTAGTCCTTGACTACGTCAAGCCACCTCCGCTGTCGCATGTTCAGATTCGGCTGCTCCAAGAAGTACCTCAAGCTCCGGTGGTCCGAGAAGATGGTGCACTTCACCCCATACAGGTAGTGCCTCCATAGCTTGAGGGCAAAGACCACTGCCGCAAGCTCAAGGTCGTGCGTGGGGTAATTAGCCTCGTGAGGCTTCAACTGCCTCGAAGCGTAGGCTATCACCCGGCCCCTCTGCATCAGAACACAACCCAAACCCAGCCGAGATGCGTCGCAATAAACCGTCATGTCTTCTACCCCCTCCGGTAAAGTCAGAACCGGAGCCTCACATAGCCTCTGCCTCAACGTGTCGAAAGCCATCTGCTGCTCAGAACCCCAAACGTACGGCTCACTCTTCTTCGTCAAACGCGTCAAAGGTACCGCAATCTTAGAGAAATCCTGGATGAACCGTCGGTAGTAGCCGGCTAAACCCAGGAAACTCCGGATCTCGGTAGGTGCCTTCGGAACTTCCCAATTCATAACTGCTTCAATTTTCGCCGGGTCCACCTTGATGCCCTCCCGGTTGATAATGTGGCCCAAAAACTGAACCTCCTCTAACCAGAAAGCGCATTTTGAGAATTTGACGTAGAGACGCTCCCTCCTCAGAACCTCTAGCACCTCCCGCAGATGCACCACGTGCTCCTCCCTCGTCTTCGAGTAGATCAAGATGTCATCGATGAAAACGATCACGGACCGATCGAGCATCGGCCGGCAAACCCGATTCATAAGGTCCATGAAAGCGGCTGGAGTATTGGTAAGCCCGAACGGCATTACCAGAAACTCGAAGTGGCCGTAACGGGTTCGGAAAGCGGTCTTGTGAACGTCCGCTTCCTTCACCTTCAGCTGGTGATACCCTGACCGAAGATCGATCTTAGAAAACCACGACGCCCCCTGAAGCTGGTCAAACAGGTCATCAATCCTAGGTAGAGGATACCTATTCTTGATGGTCACCTTTTTGAGCCCCCGGTAATCAATACACATACGGTGACTCCCGTCCTTCTTCTTTACAAACAAGATCGGTGCTCCCCACGGTGAGCTGCTCGGGCGGATGAACCCCTTCCCCGAGAGCTCCTGCAACTGCTCCGATAACTCCTGAAGCTCCGGCGGAACCAGACGGTAAGGAGCTCGCGCAATCGGAGCCGCTCCAGGTACCAAGTCAATGCCGAACTCGATCTGCCTGTCAGGTGGAAGGCCAGGCAGATCCTCTGGGAATACGTCTGGAAACTCGCTGACAACTGGCACCTCTGCTACCGACGGCTTCCTCTCCTTCGTCTGATCCGCCATAGCATAGACCAAGAACCCCGTACACCCCCGTTGGATGTACTTCCGAGCTTTCGCGACAGAACAGAAGGATGTAGTTACCCTTCTTCCCTTGCCGTACACCACCAGATCTCCCCCACTTGGATTCTGGATGCGTACCAGCTGCCCCGCTACATCAGTTGTCGCCCGATTTGGAAACATCCAGTCGATCCCGACAACCACGTCCACTCCGTTCATGGGAATGGGGATGATATTGATGCTGGAACGAACTCCAAAGATATCAATGCTGCACCCCCGGTACACATGCTCGACCACCTGCACTTCCTCCGCAGCTACGTCGATTGCCTGAGGACTATCCAGATTACCGAGCTCGATCTGGAAGTCCTTACAGAACCTACGCGACACATAGGACCACGTGGCCCCCGTGTCGAAAAGAACTAAAGCCGGTTTCGAGTTGACAGGAAATATGCCTGTAATCACGTCAGGTGCCGTCTGCGCCTCCTCAGCAGTCATCTGAAAGGCTCGCCCACGGGTGGTAGTAGCTCCGCTCTTCCCCTTGGTGGTACCGTCGGTAATCATGAGCGTCGTCGGAGCAGGGGCCAGAGCTGGAGTCTTCTTCAGCTGAGGGCAATCGGGCTTGATATGCCCCGGCTGGTAGCAATGGAAACAGAGCCTAGCAGTCTCCTTGCAGTCCTTGCTAAGGTGGCCCGCCTTGCCACATTTGTAACACGACAACTCCCGCGGCCTGCACTCGCCCCGATGGTAACGCCCGCACTTTGGACAACTCGGGGTCCCGCTCCTGCTATCGTTCCTTGCCCCTTTGAATTTCTTTGATGGTCCCGACTGGTCTTCTGCCTTTCTCTTCCCTTGCTGACACTCCTCCAAAATCAGCTCCTGAGCCCGTGCTACCTCCTGCATGTCACTGAAGGTCTTGCACCTCCCCGTGGCCACCGCCTTCTTGATTTCTGGCTTCAGCACTCCCAAATAACGAGCCATCTTCAGCGACTCGTCGTTCGCGTATCCTGGCACAAACAGCAGCTTCTCCAGAAACTGCGCAGTGATCTCGTTCACGGACTCCGTTGTCTGAGTCAGCTTTAGAAACTCGGCTGCTATCCGCTCCTTTTCAATACGAGGTGCAAACTCCTAGTCGGACAAGGCCCGAAATTCCTCCCAGGTCAGTGCAGCGATCTGCACCTCCGTGTACTTCTTGAGAGTCAGGTCCCACCAGTCTTTTCCCGCTCCGCGCAGAAGGTTCACAGCGAAAAGAACCTTTGATCCGTTAGGGAACCCACAAGTGCGAAACGCTCCCTCAACCGCCGAGTACCAGCGGTAGCAAGCCACAGGGTCCTTCTTCCCATCGAATAATGGCGGTTGGCACGCCATAAAGTCCTTAAAGGTAATCCCGCGAGTCTGTGTCTGACCCGTGCTTCCCGACCCCACGCTACGGGCCGTAAGGGCCGCATCGATACGCTGATCTACAGTCTGAATCAGCTCATCCCTCATTTGGTTAAATAGCCCCGGCAGCATCTGCTGCAGGGCCTCAGTGATCTGGGTAGCGATGTGGTCAGACTGCCCGGCCTCATCATCGGTTTGGCTTCGTGTTAGCACCATTCCGAAGGTTTAAAACATCTCAGTTCGTAGCTAACAATTACTATACGCTACTAAGATACTCACACGCAACCCTATTATTAGTGTTCATGCCAACCCTAAGGCTAGTCCCTACCGCACATGCTAAAACAGATAGATTCACATACAACATTTATTCACACAGCATCACAATATCGTAAGCATGCTAAAACCCTAACCGTTGTCAATAAGTTTAAAGTCTCCAGAACTTAATCAAATCCAACCCTACACAGGTGCTTATATTAACACTATTATTGGCGCCGTATTACTATAACCAACCATGCATGGTAGCCGGATCAAAATCACCGGGCAACAATCAAACAAGAACATGCCCGACGACCCATCCTCGACGTACCAAGGTGTTTACGTTTGGTTTTGATACCGTCCTACTTAGACCCCAACCCATTGACTAACAGCCACATAAAATCACAATTACAACTATAATTCATCTTCATCAAGACCACATGCAAGTACATAATTAAACATGCGATCACAAGTACTCATACAACCCATGTGCATAAAATTACATCAAAGGTACTAAAGCTTACCTCCGCCTTGACGGTTCCGTTGGCCGTCCCGATCTTATCCGATTGTTCTCAAACCGCCTGGTTTAAGTCCAACCACACACACACCCGCGAGTGCGTGTGCTGATTCTCTTAAACCTAGGCTCTGATACCAAGTTGTAACACCCAATTCCATTTATGAAAATTTTTAAAAGTTTATTAAATAAAACCTCCATGTAATGATTTGTAATAAAGCAATAAATCCAAAATTCCCCAATTAAATTTTAAACGTCAACAAACAAGCTAAAATAACCAAAATCATATAAGGTCTAGATCGGATCGGAACGCCATGTCACTAGCTGGAACCCTCAAGCCGGAGCTTTGCCCTTATCAACACCGGAGCTCGTACCTAAAACATTTAAAACACGAGGGGTAAGCTCAACCGCTTAGTGAGTAAAGTTACATACACATTCATCCACATTAACAGCTTAACGGTTTCCCGTTTACCGGACCATCCCGCAATCCGGCCTCCGCGGTTTCCCGCCCTTCGGGTCATCACGCAACCCGAACCATCACCAGATAACATCAACAGCACGCATATACATACATAAAATCATAACCTACCGCATGTAAAACCCACTCACCTCGATTCGTCACGGATAAAAATCACAACCGTAATATCGACTCAAAATGTTCCCGCAACTCTGAAAATTTTATAATAAAATATACACGCCATAAGAATCATTCGCTACACGGTAAAATCCTATCGGCAACGACTACCGGTTCAACCCGGTCGCCGGTTCGGATATCAAGCCATGGTGGCGACTACCGGAGCCACCTCGCGGCTCGAAAGCCGTATGGTGCGCCGTCTACCCTTCCTACGGCCGCAACGGCGGCCTTGCCCTACCGCCGACCGGCCGAACGTACACCACCGCGAAACCATGGCGGCGGCTGTGATTTTTCACCACCACCGCCGGCCATCGACGCACCGGGGAGGCAGCGGCGACAGCAGCGGATCACCGCCACCATCGCCGGCCATCTAAACCACCAAGCGGCAACGGCAGCGGCGTAGTCCCGCCACCACCGCCGGAAAGACGACAATGGCGGCAGCGGTGGTGCGACCACCCACCACCGCCGGTCTCATCACCGACGGCAGCGGTGGTAACGCATCCAGCCGCCACCACCCGGATTCCACTCACAACAGCAGCGACGGTGTGGTCAACCACCGCCGCCGCTCGTTCCCATCACCACGGCTTTGCGCCGTCGACAACCTAGAAGCAGCAAGGCGGCAACGGTGTTACCACCACCACCGCCGGACAACCAACAGCAGCAGCCGCACAGCAGCCGCCGTATGGCCACCGCCGTGGAATCGCGCCGCAGCCACCACCGGCCATTGCCGGCGTGGTGTGTGTGTGTGTTATACAATCGGCAGGTTAGCGCCGGCGACCGCCGTGCCCGCCACCGAACCGAAACAACCCTAATAGCGACCCTTAACGAAAGAACGATGGTTTGGTTACCTTACGATGTGAGCGACGCTAAACCGATTCCGGCGACACACTCTCTCTCTCCCGATTTCTCTCTCTAGACCGGCCTCCCTCTCTCTCTCTCGGTAGCTTGCTTGCCAAGAAACACAATGAGAGAGGTGGTTGCATTCCTAGGGTTTTTAACCTAAGTTCAACGGGCTTTTTCCTTCTCTCGTTGCTTGACCCGCAAGTAAATTGGCTAGTCTAAACCCTAACCCTAATTCCACTTATACACTAATAATAATAATAATAATAACAATAATAATATTGATAATAATAATAATATTACAAACGAAACGGGATGTTACATAATTAGTTATAGATTTATTAATGATAATTCTTGACTATTGATGTTTTAAGATGTCAATAGATAGAAATAACATGGACAAAAGAAATTATGTAAGTTAGATGTTTATTTTATAAGAAAAACTTTTAAGAAAATAAAATGTTAGAACATCTCTAACATTTAATAAATATGTTATAATTTTTTTAAAGTGCATAATCATAAATGAAAATCTCTGAAAAATATTCAACTTCAATAAATATTATATTTTAGAGATTTAGACATTAATTATATTATTATAATAATTTATAACTTTAACATCTCGATTAGAGATGACCATTTGAGCCCCAGACCCGTTAGATAACCGGCAACCAACCCGTTCTTTGACTGATCCGACCCGTGATTGGTAGTAATTGGTTATAGGCCCAAAACCCTTAACCGATTAGGATTTGAAGGCCTAGCCTAGTATTGGTTATGTAACCGGTTAAGGGCCCGACCCGACCCGATTCGATTAAAAAACTAGCTATTCTTTTGCTTCCTAAGCCCCAAAAACACTATAAATAAGTTGTGATGTCTATGAGGTTAGATATTAAGTTACAAACGCAAGAAAAACACAAACAATTATCTCTATAATTGATGTAATTAATTTGAAAGTATAATAAAAAATATTTTTAAAGTGTATTTAATTGACCAAGTTTACTTTTTAAAGTTTATTATAATGAAATTAACATTAGTTAAAAAAATTAATTAAAAAGAACTCTTAACCGGTTTTGAACTCGATCCGTAACCAACGCAGGACTGGCTATCCTTAATCGGTTAACCCCTCGAACCCTCCTAGCCTTGACCAGTCCACGACAGGTAACACCTTAACCGGTTAAGAACAACATTGTTTTGGCCAATATAAAATAATAATACTAATAATACTTTAATCTTATTTATAGAATTAAATATATAATTTTTAAAGTGTATGTAATTAATTCTTATTTATAGAATGGGGAAGTATTAAATACAAATCGAGTAGTTTGTACAAATCTACAAACCTAATCTTAACTGTTGATTTTGTTTATATTTTATTGATTTCCTAATTTTTAGGTGATTTTTAAAGGTGGTTGAGAGAAAATTTAGGAATTGGATTAATCCACACCATTGATCATCTAGATGTATGGTTGAGATTTATTTGTATAGTTTATACAAACTATCCAGTTTGTAACGGATACGACCCCTTTATAGAATTAAATATATAATTTTTAAAGTCTATTTAAACTAGTGTTTGGCTCGCGCGTTGCGCGGTAGTGAAATATATTTTAAATAAATATAAACCCGAATTTAGATACAACGTAGTTTTTCTGTTATTAATTAGTAATATCCAAATTAAAATGAATAGTTGATTCATTTTCATATATTTATTATCATTTTGTTGTTATGAATAGTTTGAAATACATCGTTAATATTTTTTGGTTATACTCTTTAAAACAAAACAACATGTATTGTTGTTGCGAAATGTTCGACAAAAGGTAATCAATCTATCACATTTATAGACCTTCGTAGGACTCGTTGTGGCTATGGTGGTATAAGAGTAGGGTTTTCATTAAACTTCAACTTTGTAAATGTAATAATGTAGCATCTTGTTATACTTATAAACTCTCTTATTCTTTTTCCTAAATTTTTGATTTTTTAAATTGTGAGTATGTTAACAACTTTTCTATGTCCATATCAAAATTATAGCTCATAAGTGAAGTTTTTTAGTGATTTCACATATTATTACAATTTATGTTAATTGGCCATTTTTATATAAATACTTTATTTTATACAAAATTTGGTTATACACCTATTCAATTAATTGAGTTATGAAATATGTTGGATACGTAATTAAAATTATTTAATAAAAAACATAGTTTAAATATTTATTAACATTTATTGATGTCATTTTTTGTGTTATTTTTCTATCAATTTATTTTTAACAAATCAGCACCACCATAGTCAAAAAGAAAATTATAAATTTAGAATATATAGAATATATAAAAACAATAATCATTTTAAAAAGCAATAATATTTAATTAAATATGACACAAAAAGTATTTATCTTAATCATAACTATTATATTTTTTATAAAAAAATACTTAGATGTCTTAGAGAAATATCAAGGGCCCACATCATTTTTTGTTAATTGCAAAGTTATTTTCTTTTAATACTTTTTTCTTTTTAACGATTTTTTTCGATTTTTATTTATTTTACGATCTTGGTCAAAATTTGAATTGATGCATATTCCACTTGAACCCAATTATGTAACATTGTCAAATATTATCAGTTTTGTCACTCTTTTTTTGTATGGAGGTAATTCACCAACTTCATTTTCTAAATTAATTGTCTTTAATAACATTGTTAACGATGGTAGAGATCTTATTAGAACGTAGCATAGTTTCATGGTTGGCTCTCTTAAATTGTATGAATTGAAAAAAAATATTCATAAATAAAGTTGGTCTAGTTTTAAACATGATACAATAATTAAAGATTTATGACCCATTTGTGAATAACAATTTAATACACAGATAAACAATACACATATGTTTTTTTAGCGTATTGGGTTATGCTCATGTGAAAAAATATATACAAATGAGAATTTAGGTAAAAATACATCACGAAATTATAAAATATACATCACGAAATTATAAAGTAGTTGAATAAAAGCCATACATGAAAAAAAAATTCTTTGTATAACACGATGATAAAGCTTTAATGATCTTCCATACGTTCGATGATCTTTAGAGTTTATTCATGATTGTGTCACTTGCTACAAAAAAACACAACATAAAACTCATATGAAACCAATGGCAACAGAAAGATTATAAATAAAAGTTCATATCCTAAATCAATTTTTTTTGTGAGTAAAAATTTGTTTGAAAAAAGAATAAGACGTATGTTGTTGCATGTACAAAGAAATGAACAAAAACTAATAATATATCCAACAAAAACACTTGAATTGAAAGAGTAGGTGAATGAATGAAAGCCTTACATGTAGAACTTTTCTTTGTGTAGCATGGTGTTGAAGTTTTGATGCTCTTCCACATATTCGACGATCTTTAGAGTTTAGTCCTGTTTATGTCACTTGCAACAACAAAACATCATAAAGATCATATGAAGTCAACACAAATTACATAATGGCAAAAAAACTTAATTATAAACAAATTTTAAATACTCAAAATCTTTTTTAGAGAAAAAATGTGTTTGAGCAAAAGAATGAGAAGTATGTTGTATGACAAATAAATGGAAGAATCAATAACATATGCAACAAAAACAAAACAACCAATTGTGCTTAAATAAGAGAAGATGTATGATTAATGAAAATAAATGAATGAAAATGAATGGTTTATAACATAAAGAAGTTAAACAAACAATTAATTAACATAAATTGTAATAAAACAAATAATTAATTCTCTTTATTATTTATTATTTTATATATAAATATAGATGTTTTATTCATTATCCTTAGACGTTTAGGAAAACGAAAAGACATATGAATTAAATGTGATAAAAAAGAAAAATCAATAAAAGGAGAAAAAAGAAAAATCAATTATCTTGATGGAGGGAATGCCACATAAGAATCTTTGGGTTTTACTTTTAATATATATATATATTGATTACCAGTTTTTCTATGTTTTAGGGTGTGTTTGGGATTCCATTTTGAGTTCAAAAGTGCTTTTGAACAAAAGTGCTTATTAACTTATAGCGGTAGGAGAATGAGTTTTTAAATAAAGTGTTTGGATTAGCTTATCAACTTTTTGAGAAGAGTTTATAGCAATAAGTCAATAAATTATAGTGTTTGGCTTAGCTTATCAACTTTTTGAGAAGGAATTTGTAGCAATAAGTCAATAAGTCACAAATTGTGACTTTTTGAAAACTTCATTTCCTTACTTCTCCAAATGAAGTTTCAAAAACACTTTTGTATTTGCCAAACATGTTTTTAACTTATTAACTTATTCAAAAAGTCAATAAGTTAAAAAAGGAGTTTCAAAATGGAATCCCAAACACCCTCTTATAAAAATATTATCCAAACATATTTTAAAGTTAGCATCGAGTTAAAATAAGCCAAATGTGACGTAATAGACCCTAAATACCCCCCTTTCCTCCATTTTTAATTCTAGAAACCTCTTTTACACATGGACACCACTTCCACTGCAATTCAATTCTCTCTATATCGCGCTAACACAATCAAAGGCCGGCAAATGAGTTTCCGATCAAAGTTTCCGGCGCCTTCTTCAATTCCGGCATCCAATTTCATCATATTCGCCTGCTGCATCATTCTCTTTCAGAAATCCAACGCTCAAACTCCCCGAACTCATCCTTCTGAAGGTACTACTATTTCTGCTCTAGTGCTCTGTTATATATATATATATATATATATATCACACACACACGCAGATAGCTCATTAGATCGACAACGAGTTTGACTGAATTTAATGCTTGAAAATTGAGTTTAGTTTTTAACTTTTTGGATTGATTGCGAGCTCATGATAGCTTATTGTGATTCAGTCTGTTTTTATTTGTGTATAATCCAAAGAGGCATGTAGTTTGATTGCATTCATCATCTGAAACCATTCGAAAATGTTAGGTTTTGGATTTCATTTTCTTCCAAATTTTCATGTATTAGACGTCGCCTATCTGGCTGGACCATGGAGGATTAATTAGCGGTTGTCGGTAAGATTGTAAGCAAACCGAACTAACACACGAACAAAGGTTTGTGGTTCGTTTAACTTAACTGAATAAATGAACGAAGTTTTCTCTGATCATATTCATTGGTTAAGAAAATATGTTCGTTCGTTACGCTGTTAAACGTATGAAGGAAAGATATAAACAAATGTAGACGAACCTAAATGAATGAACCTAGATAAACAAATGAGAGTATTGTTTATGTGAATTGGAAACATGTGAAACCAAACTGTTTTTCGTTAGATCAATGAGACCAAAATTTTACCATTGAAACTTCATAGCAAATCACCATGAATGTAAATTCGAACATTCCCAGCAAAAACAACGTGAAAGTTATCTTTACAGTGTTTTGCTATGAAGTTTTTAAGTGTAAAATCTTGATTTTATCGGTCTCACAAGAAAAGTCTGATGTTATGTGAACTTGATCCTTGTTTATTTGACTAAATAAATGAGAATACTTTCATGTTTATTTATTTATTTAATAAATAAATATAAAAAGATTTCCTGTCGAACGATTAATGAACAATCGTTAAACGTTGGATTCGTTTACAACCGTCGTCGGCAATTATAGAAATTTCAAGGTGAATAGTGTTTATATTTCATGTCCTAATCTAGTATTATGCATATGCTAATTTTACCATAACTTGTTCATATTGCGTAAATTTTATATTTTAATATTAATTTAAATAAATATTCATTTCTCAAAGTTAGTATTCGTTTGACAATTCTATTTATAATTATGAAGGAAACAAATTCATTGTTTCATCAATTATTAAAATTTTTTATTATTTTACTTATTTTTAATTATACAATTGTTATATATTTTTAAAAGTTGTTTAATAATTTACATTTTTTTAAACTATTTCTACTAAATGCGGATATAATAAGTTTGAGGACAAAGAAGTAATTTACTTTAAAAGAACTTATTGATAAAATATTTATAAAAATTTATATCACGTCAATATGATAAATTCGGCTGATAATTTGATAGTCCGAATTGGCGACTTTGTTATATATTTATAGTAAAATAAAGTAACTTTTGGAATTATTATTGCACATGGGATCTTGAAAATTCTAAAATATTTGGAAAATAGGACATTTTAACTTTTAACATAAATTAATTCCTCTAATTGCAATTTGCTATTTTTATACTTACAGATCTTTAAGGAACATGCATTGGTTCATACCAATTTTTTAATCAATGTTTTGAATTTTTAACATTATATTTAACATCATAAAAGTTACAAACATGTCCAATTCAATACAGTTTATAATAAATATGATAATTAACAAAGCCAAAAGATAAGTTAATTTATATGAATTAGCTAATTTAGTTAATTAATATATGTAATAGGTATTTAAGAAAGATTTGCTGGCATTATAGGGGAACTCATATCAATATTTAAATTTTAAAATAGATAATAAAAACAACTTAAAAATAAAACCAATTTCAATATGTTTAGCGTTTCTTTGTTAGCAAATTTTCTAAGTAGTTTAAAAACTGTTTTTTCGTTCTTGTGGTTTCAATTTACTTTCATTTTCGCCCTTACATCATCTAACGGCGTTAGATAAAGCTTTTAAACTGATTTGAGAAATTACATATTTAGTCCTTGTGGTATGTAAGTTCTAAATATTTATTCTTAAATTTCAATAAATATGGCATTTAGAATATGCATCCAGTTATACTCTTAGTAATATTAATTATTATACCTTAAGATACCATTTTTGGTCATTTTACATGCTCATAAGCTAGCTTTTACCAAACATAATTTATTCATTAGTTAGTTTTATCAACGAGCTTATTAGTCAGCTGCGGACTAACTTACTTTGCCACACACAGCCTAAGCCAATCCTTCTCTCTTTTCCATTGAACAGTGAGAGCCTTGAATTCGATATTTCAACGATGGGATGTTCGAATTCCGAGGAACCTGTGGAATATAAGCGGAGAACCATGCACTGGAACAGCTCTCGGACCAGATTTCGACGAGCCATACAACAATCCATCCATTGAATGCAACTGTACCTTCAAAAGCAACACCACTTGCCATATCACCAAACTGTAAGTCTTCCAGTTTCTTGAATCAGTTGCTCTCGTTTAACTAGTTTTCGTAAACGTCGAGATGGATTGGGAAGTCATCAAACAAACAGGTTAATTGGTTATTTGAAATTATGTTTTGAGGACAAATGCAACTCCTTACTTGTGTTTCCTATTAAAGCTAAAAAAATCGGAATAAGAACCATCTTTTTGGTGATTTTTTTTAGTGATCATCATTTTATTTTATGCACTTGGATTCACAAGAGAATACGGGGCTATTAGTTAAGATATAACATGTTTTAGGAGTTGTGGAACCACGCTTGTGCAACGACACGGTGTAAGCTAACTAGAACATGGGATCGCTGGATCATGGTAGGATATGAGCCTTCCTATTTGGATTTGGATTTGGATGTAAGATATTTTACTAAATTCTACACCTTAAACTAAAGTTATTGAGTCCTCCAAATAATTTATCTTAATTCTATCTGTTGTGATGCAGTATCCTAAAACTTCTCCTCTTTTGCTTTCAGGAAAGTATGGCAACTTAATAGGGAAGGGTTTTTCCTGAAGAACTTGCTGCTCTAAGCTACCTCACTGTACTGTATGCATTTCCATTTAACCCATCTTTCTTTCTCTCAAAATCTATTGATCAAAATCAATATTCAGTCACAACATGTTTGAGACTTGTCGTTCTCATAATATCTTTCACTCCTGCAGGAAAATCGATCAAAATGCCTTCACTGGTACCTTGCCTTCATTCATTGGAAATTTTTCTGCATTGACGGTCTTGTAAGTGTAGGGTGTTTATTTATTTTGAATTTTGTCTTAATAATTTTATATTATAAATAAAGAAACACATAAAGTTATATTTTATAATCAAAAAATAGAAAGTAAGAAAATGTGGATGCTCTTAGATGCAGGCCTCTATAGCAGTACCATAAATGAGTTTCACATGATGTAGTTGAATAACATCCAATTCATTTTGTCTATTTGAAATATTATAGTTTCACATCTTTTTATCGTAGCTAGAATATCATGTTGAGATTTATCCTGTCAAATATGGAAGTTACTATTTTCAGACTTTCAGTAATATATCTTTGTGTTCTAGATTTTCAAAAGTACTGACCTTTTTCTCTTAATACTTTCATCTTGGTCAACCTTTTATTTGCATTTATCTTAACAGGTCAGTTGCTCACAATCAGTTCTCTGGTCAAATACCCAGGGAGATTGGAAATCTTAAACAACTATTCATGCTGTGAGTGCCTTTTAATGTTGTTATCTATATATGCAAGGAGGTCATAGTTATGAAACACTTCTAATGCTTGTTAGATAGAGCTAATGCCAACTTCTGTCAGTTAGACTAAATTCGCGACTAACGTCTATTTAGGTAGTTCACGTGAATATTTTATTGTTGGAAACATATATGTTAAACAAATTAACAGTTGGAACTTGGGACTCAGTTTAAAGGATAATAAATCTTAAAAAAGATAATATCACAGTCATGTTTGTAATATTGCTTATCTTACACAAAAGAACTGACTCCCAAATTTAGTGAAGTGTGTAAATTTTGTACTTAAAAGATGTTACCATTGGATTGATAAGAGATCTAATTTATTTTTATGATCAAGTTTCAGCAATGTCTCAACTAAACCCAACTAAGCATATATACCAAAACTCTTGATGGCTATCAACTCCTCATACTAGCTTTCTCTAGTGGACTGGACCATAATATGAACGATAAGATATTACGTCTTTGCAGGCTGTCTCAACCTTTTCGAGTATAGCACGTTGATTACATTATAGGGAGTTGTGCTCTCTACTTAGAGTTTTCTTAGTCGTATCAAGTACAAATAACTCTATGCTTGTATTTATGGTTCTTTTATTTAGTTGGCTTTACGAATGTAATATGGTTATGTTGTTTGTCTGTTGCAGGGCTTTGAGCTCCAATAATTTTTCCGGTAGTCTTCCCCCAGAACTTGGAAGCCTAGTTAATTTGAAGCTATTGTACGTTTGTATTAGAATATATGAATCATATATGCACAAGCACATATGCTTCTAAAATCAATAAGATATGATGTAGTATATGATTAGAAGCTGAATCATACAATCTTAACTTAAATTTGCAGATACCTAGACAGCTGTGGTGCTGGTGGTGAGATTCCCTCAACATTTGCCAACCTCCAAAATTTGATTGTCATGTACATATTTCTTTATCCTATGAATATTCTTTAATTTTTTTAGTGTTAAGTGAAAACCAGATACTACGCGATCAGCTTCTTTTTGCTTACTCTCAGGCTCTGAGTTAGTGAGTTGCCTTGTTGGTTTTCAGGTGGGCACCAGACAACCCATTTTCTGGAAAGTTACCTGCTTTTATAGGCAACTGGAGGAAATTAGAGTACCTGTGAGTAAGAATGGCTATAGTTTACCATTCTAATTTCTAATCTAAAAAGGTATCAATTACTCATTTGCAGATGTTGTTGTTTAATGATCTTATATATAGGAGACTTTACGGGAACAATTTTGAAGGTCCTATACCGGCTAGTTTTTCAAATTTAACCTCGTTGAGAGATCTGTGAGTTGCATCTTTCTCTCTACGGATTTCTTTCTCTGGTTGTCCAAGTGCATTAACAACTTTTGTACATGAAATTTTACAGGCGAATAGGTGATTTGCAGAATTTTAGTTCATCTCTTGATTTTATCACCAGTTTGAGGAACCTAACTAACTTGTAAGACACACATACTAATATCCCTTTGACATGCAATGATATTTATGTCATATCTTCTGCTAGAGTATTCTTATGCATTCCAAGTTACTAACCTTTTTTTTAATGTTTCGACTAGAGTTATAAGAAATGCATTAGTTTCTGGTCCTATCCCGAGGGACATTGCTCTATTGGAAAAGCTAGTTACATTGTAAGTTCTAATGCAAAATTGTAGGAAATAGATAACATGTCACATTTCTACTATTGTATTTCATACCCTGTTAATTCTCTTTGGTAGGGATTTAAGTTTCAATAATATAAGTGGTCCGCTTCCACCGACGTTGATGAATATGAGTTCCCTCGTTTCCTTGTAAGCTACCATTAAACCTTCCCTTGCAATAGAGGACAAATGTGACTTTCTCCTTATCTCCTATACTCTGCTGTCTTATTATGCTTGATGTGATCAGGTTTCTTGGAAACAACAGCTTGTCTGGTTCTCTTCTTCCTGAAAAAAATGAGAAGCTTCTGAATATGTAAGTTGATTACGGCTATTTGTAACATTCAAGATCTAATAGCATTTCATCTGCCATTTGCCTTTTTCAAGCTTTATCAGTTACATATGAAGATACCGTGGTTTTGCATGAGTTTTGTTCTTTAAACCAACTCTATAGGCAGAACCATTCATATAGATGATTGTTTTCTCTCCAACAGGCTGGTTTACTTTTTAGTTTTTTGATTTTACAAAATTTTATTTTGCAGAGATTTCTCTTACAATGAACTATCTGGAAATTTTCCTCGGTGGGTAAAGCCAACGTGGAAAATGGCTAATCTGCAATTGTAAGTTTACTTCTATGTTTTAATCGTGTAGTCTTATTTTTGGGAGGCATCGTAGCATCGAACCAACAAACAACTACCACGAACACACACTCACCTCCCCGGCGGCATCGGCCATCCACAGGCAGCCCACTAATCCGCTGTTGTCCCGGCCCAGCTTACACTGGACCTAGAGCCCAACCATAGTCTTTGACTGGGTTGGGGGGAAGCCTAGTCTATGACTGGACCAACCCAAGGATTGGGTACTCCTCATGCCCTCAAATTGACTCCCCTTGGAATTGAACCCTGGTAGACTGGGATCCCATCCACAGCCCCCCAAGGATGTTACCGCCCTTAGGAAGACCAACTGAGCTAGACATGATTTGTTTAATCATGTAGTCTTGTTTTACAAATTTGCTTGTAAGATTCCCATTTGAGGCGCCTTTCATATGGTGCACGTTTGTTTATCATGGTCTCCCGACGGCCACATGCCAAGGCTGAAATATGGCAATTTTCTTTCCGAAGTGACGAGCTTGAATGTTGGGAAGTCTTACATTAGACAAACCGGGCCTCATAAATCAGTTCAGAATCTAAAGGGAATAGTAGATGAATTGTTCCGATTGTACGGACACTGTTTGAATTTTAAACATCTTGATGAATGATATATGTTAATGTGGCTTGTTTGTGTGTCTTAATCGAGTTCTTTATTTTTATTTTGTAATTTCATTAATATACATCGAAATGTTTTCCTGTTATTTCAGGAATTTGGTGGCTAATGACTTCAAATTTGATAGCACGAACATAAGGTAATCATTTAAATTTTCATTCTAGTTGATATGGTCATTGTTTGGGGATGCCACATATACCAACTTTTAAGATTAACTGCACCCAGGCACTTTGAAAGAGAGAAACAAGTCACCCTCCTTTTCCATCACTGGATCACTTCTATTGTTCAATGAGTTAGGCTCTGTATTCTACTTCCACTGATTGATCAAAACAATGGTTGTGAAAAAGTGATGCCTCCAGGCTCCAGCAGTATGGAGATTGCCATCTCCTTTCCTTTCATGCTATCAAAATAATCCAGCTATGATATAAATTTATGGCTTTTAAATGTTTTCTAACCATTAAATAAATAAAGCATATATTATATGGTTTCCATCTTTTCTTCAATATTTTTAATTTTATCTATAGCTGGTATTCTGGTATGCAGTATTTTCTTTTTTTGGAGAAGGTATGCAGCTTTTTCTATTCTCTTGAGTAATTGCATCTGCGTTTGCAGTGATATCCAGGGATTGTATTGTCTTCAGCGAGACTTTCCTTGCAACAGGAACACAACACCGAGTAAGTTGCTCTTTTTTTCTTTCGAAAGGTATCAACAACTTGATTAGCTTCACTATTTTGATTGCCCGTGCTTACCTTCTGGTTTATAATTAGATTACTGTTTTATTTGTCACGAGAAGATCAAATTTGGAAAAAATAACAAAAACTTCATGAGTATAATTTAAAAAGATTTATAGGATAACTAAGAGAAGGGAGGTTTCAACATATATAGAGGTGAAATAGTTCAAGTCTGGCCGATGTGGGAGTCTAACAGAAGTGAGCATGACACAGTAAATGTGCACTGTTTTGCATGGATTGTTTGATTAGAAATTATTATCGAAACCAAACCAAACGAATATATGGTATGTTGAAGTGTCTCCTACATATGGGGCATGAGTGGTAGTGGTGTAAATTTTAACATATATGATTTCTTTTATGACCCCCCCCCCCCCCCCCCCCCCCCCCCAAGTAGTTGTTCTTAGATTTGTAGGAAATGCTTATAATTTATCTTCCAAGAAGTTTTTATCATCAAATTAACTAAGCAGTGGTGAACTGGGGATTGATGATCTTTGTGCTTGCTTTAGATTCCGGCTTTGCAATCAAGTGTGGTGGCTCAACAATGAGGTCCGCAAATGGCATATTATTCGAGAATGAAAACCTTACGACCCTTGGACCAGCTTCTTTTTATTTAGTTCAAGAAAAATGGGGAGTGAGCAATGGTGGTATTGCCATGGACGCAGATGATCCATCATTTATAGCCTCCACCACAATAGAAGTTGATAACACAAGGTATCCGGAGCTTTTCACAACTTCAAGGCAGTCTCCAAGCTCGCTTAGATACTACGGTTTAGGACTGAAAAATGGTCCTTATACCGTTAGCCTTTACTTTGCAGAGACCGTCTTCAATAGAAGCAGAGACACCTGGCAGGGTCATGGGAGACGTGTCTTTGATATTTACATCCAGGTTAGCTTGCTGTAAATCTCCAGCTGTTTGGATCTATTGTCTTCCCACCAATTATGTTGGACAGACTTCATGAAAATGCATGCAACTTTACCGGTATTCCTATTATGTGTATCCAACTTCAAAATGTGCTATTGCATGTACTATACTTTCAAAATGTGCTGTTGCATGTACTATACGTTTATAATCCTATCAGTACCCCAACCCTCCCAACCTAACTGCCACATCAGCTCCACATCAGCTTTTTTCCAACCCTCCCATTAACCCTCTAGAACCCTCTCTAATTAGTACCCCAACCCTCCCAACCCTCTCACACACAACACACACACACACACACACAACACACACAACCAAAGCGGTGTGGCCAACCCGCGCCAACCCTCCCAACTCCCAGCCCGCCCAACCCGCCCCCTCGCGTACCCCCAACCCGCCCAACCCCTGAACCCGACGGGTTGGTTCCCCCCAACCTGTTCCCCGCGCTACGCATAGCCTAAATGTGCTATTGTATGCATTATACTTTAAAAAAATGTTCTATTGCATGTACTATACCAACAGGTTAATAGGTAAAATATTATATACAATTACAGTTTTTAAAAGTATAGTACATGCAATAGCACATTTTGAAGTTGGATACACACAATAGGAATACGGGTAAAGTTGGATACATTTTTCATAAAGTTTGTCCTACTTTTTTCTCTTCTTAAAAGATGTCTTAACATCAACTCTCACATTCTAACCTGAATCTGAAAATGGAAGTTATCTTGACATTATTTTAAAGATGTAGATGAGTATAGCTTATTTTCGTTAAATAATTAAGCGGCCTTAATATATTTCTAAGCACTTCTGCTGATTTTATATGTTCTAAATCTTGTAAATATCTGTGGATCAATGCCAAATAGTTGATGTTTTTTATTCCTTTTTCTCCAGGGAAATCGTCGACAGAAGGACTTTGACATATCAAAGGAGGCAGGAGGTGTTGGAAGAGCTCTCATAAAGAAATTTGATGTTAACGTGACACAAAGTTTTCTCGAGATTCATCTGTTCTGGGCTGGGAAGGGGACATGCTGCATTCCTGAACAGGGAGATTACGGACCTTTAATTTCTGCCCTCAGAGTTTCTGCTGGTATCAAACATAGAATACATACATATTCTTTCATACTCATGCTCAAATGAGTATCTCTTCTATTACATTCTAAATCTCTGATTCTTGTGATTGCTGTTATGTTCTTTTCCCAGGTTTCTCTGTCAAACGCAAGTCGAAAACTGGAATGATCATTGGTACTGTAGCTGGTGTGGCATCTGCCATCCTTATTCTCTTAGCTTTTGGTGTATACTTGAAAAGGAGAAGGTCAAAACATGGGGAGGAAGAAGGTAATGATTATATTACCATGTATATTTGTAATACCCATCATAACTATGCTATTTGTTAAATAACTTAGAAGACCCCCCTTTCGAAAACCCGAAATACAAGGTTTTGAAAAGTCCATTGGTTATCTAGTTGGTCTGGGTTCTCGAAACAATGAGCTAACGTGGTCCTGGTTGGGACTTCATTATATACCTTTTGGTTGTATTTATGATGCTTCATTTTTTATGCTTGAATATTTTGATGAAGATCAAGTTGGAAATGTATATTTCATTATTCCTTCCTACAAAATTGATTGTAAATATCTTCAGTTCTATTTCTATATTCTCCTTCCTACACGATTTTATTGTAATTCCATAATATCTTCTATCATTTTTCTTTCTTTATTGTTCTTTTGGAGGGTGTCTTACCTCTTTTTGTTTTTCATTTCTATAAGCAGAATTTGTTAGCATGGGGTCTAAAGTAAATACTTATACCTATGGGGAACTGAGAGCTGCAACTGCGGATTTCAGTCCTTCAAACATGCTCGGAGAGGGTGGTTTTGGACCTGTTTACAAGGTTTGATATTACAGCGTTTCTGTACCCAAGTCGCATTTACTTTTCAACTGATTTGGTTAGATTATTATCGTACTCTTTTTTGGTGTGTGTGTGTGTTTGTTGTGGGGGGGGTGGGGATGTATATGCTGCTGATGGTACATTGATAGGGCTAGTTCAAAAGTTCAATGTTCGAACTAAATCTGCATAACTGAGATTGAATTTTGTGTTAAAAATTTTGTTTTAATCCCCCAGGGGATATTGAATGATGGTAGGGTGGTAGCTGTGAAGCAACTCTCAGTAGCATCCCACCATGGGAGGAGTCAGTTTATAACTGAAATTTCAACCATTTCATCCGTCCAGCACTGGAACCTTGTGAAGTTGCATGGTTCCTGTATCGAAAGAGCTAGAAGGCTTCTGGTTTACGAGTATCTAGAGAACAAAAGCCTCGATCAAGCACTTTTCGGTATGCAAAATCTTTCCAAACTCTAAATATCTTTCCCTGATAAATTTTAACAGTTTTAGATAGAAAAAAAGGAAAAAACAAAAGAGAAAATACTTCCTTTTATTGTTCGAGGTTAGGTGCAAATATAAGTATTCCTATACACTATGTATGTTTGTTATTTCTATTGTTTGTATGTTATTTTCTTTCTGTATCCTGAATTAATCAATGCATAACACACTTATGTATGCTACAATATGTGAAAGGATATAAACATAAGTATTCCTATACACTGACATATAAACTCATGATGTTTCTGGTGTTGAAGTTATGTAAATGGATTTCCAACTGATTTCATGATCTTAGTTATTATATCAAAACCTATGTGTCTTACTAGATATCTTTTAGGCAAAAGTGATGTGCGCCTTGACTGGTCAACGCGCTTCAATATATGCTTGGGAACGGCAAGAGGACTGGCTTATCTTCATGAAGAGTCGAGGCCTAGAATTGTGCATCGGGATGTCAAGGCAAGTAATATCTTGCTTGATGGAGAATTATGCCCCAAAATATCAGATTTTGGGTTAGCAAAACTATATGATGATAAGAAAACACACATGAGTACCCGAGTTGCAGGAACTATGTGAGTTTCTTTTGGCCCTTTTTAAGATATATTTCGACTTTCTTTTGATAGACTACTAATCCTTTATTGCTCGAGTCTATATAGTGGTTATCTTGCACCAGAGTATGCAATGCGTGGGCATTTGACATCAAAAGCCGACGTTTTTGGATTTGGAGTTGTTTGTCTCGAGATTCTCAGTGGGAGGCCAAACTACGATGAGAAGCTGGACCCCGAGCAGAAGTATCTTCTACAATGGGTAAGTTGGCGAACTAGAAAACTTTTTATGTATTCACACGTGAATTGTCCCATAACGAAAATAAATTCCTTCATGTCTCACATGTGATGATCAAACTGGTTTATGGTATTTCCAGGCATGGAGTCTACATGAAAGCAACCGAGAATTGGAGCTGATTGATCCAGCTTTGTCATCTTACAAAAAGCAGCAGGCTACCCGTATGATAGGGGTGGCTCTCATGTGTGTTCAAGCGTCACCGTCATTAAGACCAGCAATGTCGCGTGTGATTGCAATGCTCTCGGGGGATGTTGAAATAAGTGTCGTCTTAACGAAACCCAGTTATTTGACGGATTGGGATTTCAATGATTCGACTTTCTTTGAGGATGAGCCTATGTCCTCCCAAACTACAACCACGACCACAACTACCTCAACGGGTGTCGAGTCCATCTCATCTCCCATCATGTTGTCGGAGCTAATGGACAACAAAAGTCTTAGAGAAGGAAGGCGATACATTGCAACTCCAGGTCCGTTCATTTTTCACACAATTTGAATATAATATATATAGGGGAGGGTTCAAATGAAAACTCATCTTTTATTGCGAATGTGAGGACAACCAAGAGCGTGACAGTGTCCTATTCCGTCTAAATAATCCTGTATTATTTAGACTCACTGGGACACATAATCCTGTAATATGTGTATATGAAAATATTGATACTCCCGAACTAAGGATAGGATATACTGGGTTTGTTTGGTTTGGTTTAAAGTTCGTTGAAACGTTGCCCATTGTAGCGTCTCAACTGCGCGGCCTTGCAATGCTGCCCTATGGCGCCTAGAACGTGGCCCGGTGGTGTGGCGTCTTCACTAGGACGGGCTACGAGATGGCTATTGGTGTAATTATTGAACTTGATGGACAGAAAAATCAAGTTTCTTCAACCAACATGGACTATTTTTGTAAATAAGAGTAAAATGTATCTAATTGTATTAAATCGTTTAGTTCATATTTAGTGGCGTAATTATTGAACTTGATGGACCGAAACCAAGTTTCTTTTACAAACATGGACTATTTTTGTAAATAAGAGTAAAATGTATCTAATTATATTAAATTTTGTTTTTGTTCATATTTAGTATAACAATAATGTAAAAGAAGTTCGTTTTTTTTTTTATTCTAGGAGAAACATGGGAAGAAAAAGATGAATGGTAGTTTTTTTTTTTTTTTTTTTTTTTTGAAAGGCAGCAGAAGATTTTATTAAAACTAGCAAGGAGCTAGCAAAAGAAACAACAACAGAAAAAAACAAGAGATTAGGACGAAGAACGATACATAGGCGTTACTACACCAATTTTGCCAAGAAATCTTAAACTTCCTACCTCCTCTTGCATTAATCCAAGAGTAAGATAAACCTTGAACGAGAAGAAATAGACGGGAAAGGGAGCTTCTCTTGCTGCTAAAGACGATTTCATTCCTCGAACACCATATTTGCCAAACGAAGATGTGTATGATTGCTGTGAAAACTTGCAGATTGTTACCTTTCATGTTGGCAGAAGTACCCCAATTTAATATGTTTTCCAGCGGCCCCCAAGGGGGGGGTTAATTTCCACCATTTCCCGATTTCCATCAACAGACTTCGAGCTAAGGGACACTCAGCAAACAAATGATTTTCTGTCTCAATCTCATGTGAACAGAAAGGACATGTTTTTGGCTCAGAAATAATTCCTCTTTTTGCAAGGTTGCTGAAAGTCGTTAACCTGTGATGTTGGGCTTTCCAAACCGTGATATTCACCTTGCTCGGGACTAGTTTAATCCACGTTGTTTTGAGACCTCGATCGTTATGCAACAATTTTTGGTCTAAGGCTCTTCTAAGAGAAGCAACCGAGTATGATCCTGTAGCATCCAGCGTCCATTTCCAGCTTCTTTGCTCATCATCCACCTGTTGGAACAACAAAAGGAGGTTTAAGTCATATTGAGAAGTGACCTTGTTGATTGCAACAATTGATCCCCCAAACTCCTCCTTTTTTTGTGAGAATTGGATCTCTTTCCACACGAC
Source organism: Centaurea solstitialis (assembly GCA_030169165.1). NCBI lineage: Eukaryota > Viridiplantae > Streptophyta > Magnoliopsida > Asterales > Asteraceae > Centaurea > Centaurea solstitialis. Next base: position 15,738,324 of record CM058042.1, read on the forward strand.
GATGAAACCCCATGAATAGATTTTATCACTTGGACCCATAAAGCTTCATTCTCTTTTTTGATTTCTCCACCACCATTTGCTTAATAAGGCAATATTTATTGCCTGAGGCTGCCAATTTCTAAACCTCCTTGATCTTTTGAGCCAACGTCTCCTTCCAAGAAATCCAAGTGTTTTTTCTTATTGATTTCATTTCCCCCATAGAAAGATGAAGGGTAGTTGATTGTTATGTGTTGGGTAGTGTAATTGTAACAAGTTAATCCGTACATCAATCTTTCATATTATTAACTTTTTATGTCACACAGCATCGTATCAAGTTTTCTTTCCCTGAATTTTTGAGTGGAGTAGTATCAACATTTCATACCCTTAAACCTTTCATGTCACCCTCAGGTCATATCAGGTTTTGTCATCCTATTTTTCTGAATTTTCGAGTGGAGTATCACCAACATTTCATACCATCCTCAAAAACAAAAATTAATACGTATTTAAGAGAAAGAAAGATGGGAGAGAGAGAGAGAGAGACGTTTCGACGAGTTTGAAAACCTGCACCATACCCCAAATAGTACCTGCCTAACAAGTGGGAACAACCTTTTAGTAGGTTTAATGAAAAAGAAAATTGTTGCCGGGTATTTCATAAAGTTCAAATGTTTTTTAAGTAATTTTCCTTTTACTTATTACCTAAATATTATTCATCCGTAAATTTTAGGTCTGCTTTTTAACGGACTTAGCTAAAAAACATTAAAAAGAAATTTGGTATATTTTTCTTTAAAAAAGGAATTTTTTTTGATACCTAAGTGTGCATAATATGGAACTAATTTCTTTTTTAGAAAATTTGGTTAGATCGTTCTTTTTTGTGTTTTTTTATTAGGTTCATAAAAATCGACCTAATTTTACAAATTAGTGGTATTTGGATAAAGATGAAGAAAAATAGACAAAAAGACCAATATTAAAGTGTCTAAGACCAGACGTTATGGGCAAGCCGATGGCGTCGGCTTGGTCAGCAACCGATTGGGAACACCACCACATGGCGCTTTGGTTGGTGGTGTTCAGGCTCCCCCCACCCCGATCGGCAACAACACTGATACAGATCAGTTTTCGAGTTGTATTAAGGATTTTTGGAGATTTCTGGAAGTCGAGAAAAGACGCTAAAAAGAGGAGAAAAAATCAAGCACCGAGGCAGAGCCAACCTCGTGGCGCGATCCCGTGCTGGCAGATTTAAGCATCCGATTAACCCGGAAAAGATTGTGTTTATCGTTTTGTTTAAATATTTTATTAAATAATTATTTAGATTAGAATTTATTAATTAGTTAAGTATTTATTTAGTTTTCTTCTTTAAACCAAATTAGAATTGTAATTCAAATGTTGATTAATATATTTCTTCGAGTTTAGAGTTTTATCTCTATTATTTGAGAGTTTTTTCTTGCCTTAGGTTATTTTTAACGGAGATTTAACTTTTTGTTGATTTTTCCACGCATTGATGTGACAATTTTGGATTAAATGACAAGTATAACCCTGGCCTAAGATGAGTGACTATATGAGACAATTTTGTCATTAGGGTGGGTGTGCCGTAGTGGCCTAGTGGGTATGAAATTAGTGAAGGTAAACTATAGGGGAGTTTTCCACCCCCTGAAAGTGGAAGGAAATCAATAATCATCCCACTAAAAACCTTATCCAATTGAAAATTTCTTTAAACCAATTGCATCCAAATTATTACTTTTAGCTAATGTAACAAATGCTCAATATTTCATGTTTTTTAGGTTAGTTATTGAATGGTTTGATGGTGGAATAATAAGTGGTTAGAATAATTAAGAAATTCTTATGATATGGTACAAAATGAAATATATTGGTTTGATAATTGTTGAGTATAAAATCAGGACTCTTAATGGGTTTTTTTAAGGGCATGTTTGGTGCAACAGAGTATTATCATGCTACCATGGCACCAAGTCACGATGACCCGAGATCGAAACCTCTCCAAAGAGAATAACCACCCCCAACCTAGCCATCCAGGATACTAATCATTCAGAAGGCTTTAGAACCATTAAGAGATAGTACCTTTTTTTTTTGTCAAACAAGATTCACCTCTAAACGATTCAGAGAATGTCTCTTAATGAAATTGTTAAGAGGTAAACAAACACCACCTTTATCTGATAAAATATAGCTTGTATATTTAAGTTATTGAAACAAAAAGATTAACATGAGATATGTGATTAATATTAATTCTCTTAAGGCCATCTACAAGGATCTTGCAACAACAAATTGCAAATGACATGGAATCTACATAGACCAAAAAACATGAATATAAAAGCATATTTTTACTATAACGAATTAAAAGCATATTTTTATTATTAAATACGACGGTTTCACTAATATATGGATATAAAATAGATGATCCGAATATAAATATCTGTACTATATGTTAAATGGGTTAATGTTAAATGGGTTAAAACAGATTTTGCTGCTTTGGAACAAAAAAATAGTTGATTCACAAAAAATAATACTACAAAAACATTTAATTCTATCATTATTGGTTTACCACCATATCACTATAACACTATTTCTACGACTGGATATATACCATCAATAGTTGCATTATCTAATTGTTACCTAATGCTTACGAAATATTGGATTTTTGAATATAGGACGAATTGTAATTTTTATTTGGTCGGTATGGTGTTGTAACCCCGTCTCGTCTTTTTAGCTGTGTATGATTTTCTTAATAAAATTCTTCGTTGGTTAGTAACTTAGGTGATGACTTTACTGAAACTCTTCTCTACTTTCTCTTTTGCTGCTCAATTTTTTTATGTCAATTTTCATAAAAGAAAATATAATAGAAACATGTGACATTTCCATTATTTTTTTTTGGACATTATTAAGATGGTTCGTTGTCAAAGTTTGAAGTGTGTCTTAAAGACTTGAAGTCAACTCGTAGTTGCTTCCTTTCTATCTATATAATGATGGTGAACCCGATCTCTACATATGCTAGCCCATTGATGGTTTCCTCAAATTTTAAAGGGAGATTAAGAGGTATATGTTTGACAAAAATAACCAAGTTAAGAGGTATATGTATAAATGATCATAAGGTGGCTTATTAAAATAGAGAATTATAGATAAAACTTTAATAATAGTTAATTCTGTAAGGTGGTGTTCGGTTTGTAAAATGTGATGAATCTGATGGAATTGAATATTTTATTTATTTTTACTAGATTTCATTCCCAATTTTTGGTTCGCAAATATTTGAATCTGGCCAATTCTATAGATGATGGATTTGAACATTCCATTATAAAAACAAGAAATTTTAATGGAAAAGAGTTTGACATTTTCATAATTTTAAAATTAGTGTCTTCATGAAATACTTTAATAAAATTCCTAAAATGAATCATGTTCACAAATTTTAGAAATTTCATCATATCTAAGTATTTAACATTTTATCTATTGAGAGAATAAGCCATAGAAGTTCTATTGATTTTTTTTTTGTATTTTTAAAAACTATTACATATATTCTAACTTCTTCAAAAACGAAGAAAAAATGAAGGATATGGAGCTTTTAAGATAATATTTTGCTCTAACGGCTTTTACAAAAACTATCTTTACAATGGAGAAAATAGATGAGAAAAGTATGTTTTTTTTTTAAATATGAAGATAAAAAAAAAAAATTATTACTAAATGAGAGAGGAAAATAACTCTCTCATTATGTTTTAAATATGAAGTTCTTATTATGTTTATTTAATTAATTATGTTTATTTAAATAAATATGTGAAATGATCTTATTAGCTAATTATGTTTATTTAAATAACAGAGGAAAATAATTGAAAATCCTCTTGTTAGCTAATTATGTTTATTTAAATAAAATATTCATAAATTTTTGAAGACAACTAGTTTATATTAATAAAATGTTGAAATTTTATTTTGATTTGAACATTAACGTCTTTTTTAGTTTTAAAAAATAAGGGAGAAAAAAAGAAAATGAAGGGAAGGACAAAGTTATCTCTTCAATGTTCAAATCATATCATTTTTGGAATGTTAACTTTCAAAAGAGAAAAAGGAAAAAATATTCATTCAAATCCTTTCTCTTCCTTCCTTTGAAAAACTTCACAACAACTTTTGTTAATTTCCTTAAAAGTCCTTTCATTTTCTTTCTTTAAAAAAACTCGAAAACAAGGTGTAAGATGATTCGTTATCAAAGTTTCACGAATGTCTTGACGACTTTAAGTCAACTCTATTTACATTACTTTCTGTAAATAGTGGCGGACCCAATTCGGCACATCGGAATCCAATGGCGCTTTCCTCAAATCTTATTGGGAGACTATGACACTTTTATATGTAACAATTATGCACCGTGTGTTGCACGGTAGTAATAGCTAATAAACATTCTTTTAAAGTAAGTTAAATGGTATGATTCTTTACTTATCATATATTCTTTTCATCCTTTTTATATACTTAAACTCGTTATTTAACAATGTGTTTGGTATGTAGTCATAACAGAATAGTTGTTTAACGTTTGGTAATACATGACATGACAAGTTTTTTTTTTGAAGAGGTATCCCAGGACCACATTGGGCCCAGACTAAAGCATAGCAGCCCGGGGTACGAACCCCCGTTACCTCCAGAATGCGTCCCCCAGGGCTCGAACTCAGGTTCACCACTATGTAGTGCCCAAGCCTTACCACTAGGCTAACACTCCTTTGGTATGACATGACAAAGTTGGACAGAACATAACTAATTAAATGACCAGTTTAGCTCTAATGAACTTTGTAGTTTCTCTTTAACCCAAATAGTCAATTTAAATGAAAATTAACAAAAAACACAAAACAACAATTTATGTGTCGATAAAACCAGATCAAGTATATAAACTAAAAAGTCTTTTTAATAAAAAAGATTAAAAAAGACTTTGGGTTTCATTCATATAATTTTTTTTCCCATTCTTAATGTATAAACTAACCTGGTTTTGATATTAATAAGAGCAACTCCAATAACATATCTAAAATAAAGACAATCAAATTTTTATTCTCTATAATGTTCTATCAGTTTATCTATCATATTATCTAAAATGAATCGTATAGAAAATTCTCTTAAAACCTTTAAAAAAAGAGAGAAATTGATTTTTATTCATTTCATCAATAAGAATTGAGTTAATATTTTTGTATAACAAAAAAAAAAAAAGTATTGAGATTATAAAAACAATTAAATATTCAAACAATATAATTTGTGACACCCCAAAATGGGATAAATTAATAAATATGAAAAAAAAAGATAAGTAATTCCATTTAATGAAATGAAGAAATGAACAAATAGTTTTAGGTTCACTAATAACTTAGACTAAAAATGTTAGAAAAACATGTCATCAAGGGGTAAAATGAATTTTGAAAAAGTAAGGGTGCAAAACCACAAAAGGTCCAAATTGTGAGGGACTTGTTTTGTAAGAAATTCAGAAAAGTCTGATTTGGTGATGGCTGGCTTTTCACCATTTATGAATACATATAAGTTCCTATCCTTCATATGATCATTTACTCAATTTGTTTCAAAAGGAAATATGAAGAGCTTTAGTGAGAGAATCCTAAGAATGAATTAGCTGGAATCTTACAGTTTTTTTGTTGGGGTAAGAATACATAAACCAAATCTCAAATGTTTACGTTGATAGTTTCATTTTTTTAAGTTTTCTAATTGAACCACGTATTTCTTGAATCAGTTTTTACGTTACGAGACTAAATCGACAAATTCTAGTTTTATAAACTTTTGATTATCTATTTTAAATAATTTTTAGAGATTTGTGAATAGCATTGCTCATCTTAAATTAAAAACCTCTTGTACAAATAGATACCACATGCACTGTCCTCCTATAAATTCAGTTCCTCTTTGTATTAACAGAATAAAGCCCGATGATGGGGTTCCGTTCAAAGCTTTAAACCACCACCGTTGTCACCGTCGTGCTGTCACCTTCTTCAATTTCAATTCCAACTTCGACTTCGAATTTCATCTTCTTCGTTCTCTACATCATATTGTTTCAGAAATCCAATGCTCAAATTGCTCGAACTGATCCTTCTGAAGGTACTATTTATGCTTTCACAACACACACTCACACACATCATTAGATCGACAACGAGCTTGACATGATTTTAATGCTTGCCCAATTGATTTTTAGTTTTTTTATTATTTGGATCGATTGCAAGCTCCTGTTAACTTACTCTTTTTTTTTCCATACATAATCAAAAGAGACATGTTGATTGATTGCATTCATCGTTTGAAAACCATTTGAGAATGTTAGGGCTTTAAATTTCCTTTTGCTTTCAAATTTTCATATAGTCGCCATGTACTTGTCCCTAGCTGCCCCATGATCGATTAGCGGTTTTCTCTGGGTTTAAAACATTGGAAATCTCAGAGACTTCGAAAAAAAACGAAGAAAATCGAGTTGCCTGCGAAACTCAAACATATACAAAGAACCAGCCTTATTGTCAGTTAAGTTAATCTCGTAAATTGACTGATTAATGGTTTGTCAGTCAATGCTTAGGACGGAGTCCAAAAACTAATAACTCTTCCTAATAATGATTTTCTTTCATTATCCTAATCCAATAATATAAATAGAGGCAACAAGCGAGGGGTGAAACAAGATCATTATAGTCATAAGGGCCGAAATAATATTATAAAGTAACTAAATTTTCTTTTATTGTTATGATATTATATTAACTTTTATAAAAAAATTGGTTAACAAAGACTAAAACTTAGGACATATTAACCGAAAAAGGGTGCTGTAAATTTGTTATGCTTTTGGACTACTATAATTTAATAAATGGAACCCTTAGATTAATTATACAACACTTTATAATAATGTAGTGGATAAAAATAAAAATGATAAAGATGGCTAAATGCAATTTTTTTATGTTATTAAAAACTAAAATTTCATATTTTCAACATAAATAATTTTTGCTTTATGTACGCCCACCCTCAAGCAGTGGAGGGTAAAAGAAAAATATGAAAAAGGGATGTCCTTGTGTTTTATTTTTATTTTTTAAACATGACAATTTTATTAAGACTAAAACATATACCAACTTCCCCATAAGAACAACCTTAAACAACATAATATAACACCGTTAAAAATGCAACATAATATTAGGTCCAAGCAACCAGGTCCGCAAGACTTGAACCGAAATCACGACCATCGAAACAAATGAATTAAAACTCGAATCTTACCAAAAACTTGAAATAGACCCACTTGACCTAAACACAACCACCGAACCAACGAGCCACGAACCTTAAAGCAAACTTGAACCATGAACCACCCAAACCAACAAAGCCACAAACCAACAAGCACTGAACCGACGAGCCAACAACCAACAAGCAAACGAAATAACAATCCAACGAGCCAAATGAACCAAGAAACCTTGAAGCAAACTGAACCATGAACCACTTGAACCAACACCAGGGATACCTTGACCACCTTGCGGCCATAGACCTTAACAACTGAACCGAGACTGAAAACCATGATCGAAACCCAAGCCGAAAACACCCGAAAACCCGAGATAGCGCCACTTGAAAGCTTGTACGACAATCCCCAACCGACAACTTTGAACCATAACCTAAACTTTAACCGAACACCGAAAACCTTGACCTGTAGTTGGAAACACTTGAAACCTCAACCTCGAAAATCCAACCTAAAACCTCGACTGAACAATGCGGGTTTCAAAACGAAAAGGAAACCAAAACTCGAAATGAATCTTCAAAACTACAAGGAAACCAAAACTCAAAATGAATCTTTAAAACGAAAAGGAAAAGAGAAAGAGGAGAGGAAGAGGGAAGAAGGAAAGGTGCTCCTGAACGTCGCGTCTTACGCGGGCCCGCCGAGAAAAGGTGAAGGTGGCTGCCTGAGAAAAGGTGGCGGCGGCGACGTTTTTTGAAAGATTAGGGAGGGAAAAGAAAAAATGAAAAATTATGAAAAAGAATCCAATCCAAATTATAATGCTGTTTTTAAATATTTTTCACTCGAAAAAGAAAAAGAAAAAGAAAAAGCACGAGTTAAATTGATATCAGAATCACGATCTGTTTTTAAATATTTTTTCCATTGAAATCAATCAATCACAGTGAGAGCTTTGAATTCTATATTTCGACAATGGAACGTTCGAATTCCAAACAACATCTGGAATATAAGTGGAGAACCATGCACCGGAACAGCCCTCGGACCAGAGAAAGACTTCGGGATGATGACAAGTATCCATTCAATCCAGCCATCATATGCAACTGTTCCTTCAACACCAACACCACCTGCCATATCACCAGGCTGTAAGTGTTCATCTTCCCTTTTATTTTCCTTCTTCAATCAAATTATTATTTAACTAGTTCAAACAAATAGGTTATTTGGTTAATTTTCCACATTTTAGGTTTCTAAGTACTACATTCAGTACAAATTACAAAAGTAAAGCAAATTCCACATTTGTATCTGGTTGGTTTAACTTGTAGTGAGTGCTTTTAAATCTCAACACAAATTGTTAAGATGTATAAGGTATTGGTGGATTTTAAAATGATCAGGTGTTTGGATGTGCCTTTGAGTCAATGTGATAACTGCAAATTTTAGGAATATAGTCAAGGATAGTTTGTAACTGAATATAGTCAATGTGATAGCAAGTCCTTACTTGGGTTTCCTATTGAAGCTAAAAAAAAATCATAATAAGAACCAGTTTATACTGATTTAGTGAAATCATCGGTTCATTTTATGTAATTGGAGGGTACACTTGTGTAAGCTAATTAGAACCCGGGATCGCTGGATGACTGTGTATGGCAGGGGTCAAGGTGGCCGGTACCCCCTTGCGGGGTCCAAGGGGCTGCCTTTGAGTTCCTTTTAGAGGGTGCTCGGGAAGACGGGAACAACAAACTTCTGAATGTTCTAAGTGAAATTCAGAAGCTTCTAACTCTATATAGCCTCTGAAGCTCTAAAGCTTTGATCTGTGTAAGTAGTTTGTAATTGCTGTGCAGTTAACCACCCACTAAATTTCTGCCAAATAGTGACTAAGAAATTGAGATTATCCTCGAGAAAATTTTGTGATACCCTGGCCGATTTGGGTCAAAATACAACTCAAGGAAAATGAGTGCACAAGCTATCTAAGTTTTTATCCATGGTAGTAAACCTATTTGAGTTTCCTCCAACATAGTTTTACCTAACACCCACAAAATTGATTACCGCAGCTTCAGTTTTACGGCGTATCCAAACACTCCTTAAGAGACGTTACTACATTGGACTCTTAGAATTTAATATATATTACCTTTTTCTGGGAGGGAGTAGCTGATATCAAGATGATGAATGTGACGATGGAATAAGTAACCACTAAAGGACTGCTGACTTGGAAAGAAGGGTTATTGGTGGTTAAAGAGATGATAGTTTGTGTTTTCTTGAGAAAACCCAATTGATGTTTTCGGAGGCATTTCTGAACTAATAAGGTTTTCGAAAAATTGAATCATAGTAGGATATGAGCCTTCTTAGTCCTGGTCTGGATTTGGATAAAAGAAATTTCATTAAATTATACACCTTAAACTAAAGTTATTGAGTCCTCCAAATAATTTATCTTAATTCTTTTCTGTTGTAAAGCAGTATCCTGAGACTTCTTGTCTTTTGCTTCCAGAAAATATGGCGACTTAACAGGCAAGGGGTTTTTCTCGAAGAAACTTACTGCTCTAACTTACCTCATTGAATTGTATGTTTTCCATTTAACCTTTCTTTCTTTCTCTCAAAGTTATTGATCAAAATCAATATTTAGTCCCAAATATTTTTAGACTTGGTTGTTTTCCTGTCACAGATGTGACGGTATCATTAATCTATGCACTTCTATTTTTCACTCTTGCAGAGAACTCGATAAGAATGCCTTCACTGGTACCTTGCCTTCATTCGTTGGAAATTTTTCTGCATTGCAGGTCTTGTAAGTGCAGGATGTTTATTTATTTGTTCTCTAATACCTATATGATTCCGTCTTTCCTGATGCACTTCTGACTGAAAAGACCTATCTAATTTCTTTCAAAATCAAAAGCGACTATTTGAATTCAGAATTTAGCAATCGAAAACAAAAACGGCTGTTTGATATTCTTCCACTTTGTTATTTTGAACATTTTTGTTGTGTTAACTTTTATGGTGTCATATGAGGGGAGGCGCCATTGGTTAATTTTATGGGAAATGGTAAAGGATGTTGTTAAACCGATAGTATCTATCCAAAATGTGCTACTTGTGTCAAGAGTTTTACTTACCCACAAGACACAAAGAGGAAGTTGTTCAAACAGCGGCAAAGGGGTGCAAGAAAGGACGTTGAATGTGCATTTAGAGTGCTTCAATCTCATTGGACGATAATTAATGGACCAGAATGAGCTACTTTCTTCTTTTTCTATTGCGACTAGCATATAATGTTGAGATTTATCCTTCATCCCATCAAACATGGCAGATAATATTTCCAGTAATATATTGTTTGTGTTCTAGCCACTGGTGTGAAGGATCGATTCTTAAAGTTGCTGACCTTTTTCTCTTAATGTTTTCATCTTGGTCAACCTTTTTATTTGCATTTATCTTAACAGGCAACTTGCGCACAATCAGTTCTTTGGTCAAATACCCAGGGAGATTGGAAATCTTAAAAATCTTTACATGCTGTGAGTACCTTTTAATGTTGTTATTTATGCAAGCAGGCTACAGTTATGAAACACTTCTAATGCTTGTTAGCTAAAGCTGATGGCAACTGCTGTCAAGTTAGACTAAGGGGCCGTTTACTTAACGCTTACCCGTAAGCGCTTACCGGGTCATTTACCTTACTGGACGAACATAGTAAGGACCGAGAATCTTACCTGGTAAGAGCGACGATAAGGATGAAGAGTCTTACCCGGTAAGTGAGGTGGTGACTCTTATCCGGTATGCTCTTACCCGGTAAACTGTTGTATAAAAACTACAATCTTTCCTGGTAAAGTAAGTTGAAGTGTTGACTCTTACCAGTAAGTGCTTTTTTTTGGAAGGGTGCCCTGGGCTATACCCAGAAAATTATAGCCGTAAGACATCATCCCCTAACCACAAGGCTGTGGCGTACTGGTTAAGGCTTGTGGGGGAAGTGGCTTGTTAACCCTTCTACCCCAGGTTCGAATCCAGGCGCTTCCAGATTGTGGCCACTGGGGATTAACTCAGGGCAGCATGCTTTAGCTGTCGGTGAACCTTGCCGGGATTAGTCGGGGCAAAGCCTCGGATACCCTTCAAAAATAAGGCATCACCCCTGATAATTCAGTGGCCACAATTGTTGTCGATGCCTGGATTAGAACCCTGGGTAGATGAGATATTTCACCACATCCCCCAGGGCCTCAACCACTATGCCACAACCCTTGTGGTTTACCGGTAATTGTTTGGGTAAATGGCCCCAAAATTACTAATGTCTATTTTGGCAATCCACATGATATTTGTTGTTGAAAATGTATATGTTCCACAAATTAACAGTTGGAACTTGGAACACAGTTTATAGGATAACAAACCCTAAAAAAAGATGATATCAGTCATGTTTGTTAGTGACATCACATTATTGAAGTTGTGATACGTCGGTCTAGTTAGTATTCTTGCTTAGCCATTATCTTACACAAAACAACCGACTCCTTTCACATTTGATGAAGTGTGTAAGTTTGTTAGACAGATACCACTGGATTAATTAGAGATGTAATAGACTTTTATGATCAAGTTTCAGCATTGTCTCAACTACACCCAACTAAACATTTATACCAAACTCATGACGGCTATCAACCCCTCATACTAGAAATTACGTCGTTGCAGGCCGATCTTTTTGTTGTTATTTGAGTGGTTCTGCTTTCTCAACCTTTTCGAGTATAGCACGTTGATTACATCATAGGGAGGTGTTGCTCTAGTTGCTCTCTATTGAAAGTTTTCTTGGTCGTATCAAGTGGAAATAACTCTGTGCTTGTATTGATGGTTCTTTTATTTAGTTGGCTTTACGTATGTGTTATGATTATGTTGTTTGTCTGTTGCAGGGCTTTGAGTTCCAATAATTTTTCCGGCACTCTTCCCCCAGAACTTGGAAGCCTAGTTAATTTGCAGCTATTGTAAGTTTGTATTAAAATATATGAATTATATATGCACAAGCACATATACTTCTGAAGTCAAGAAGATATAATCTAGTATCTTATTAGAGAGTCCCACATCAGCTAGACTTGGATCATTTCTCTTCAATATATGTTGGACAAGTTGTGCCAGTCTAGCCTCCATTGGAGGAGGCGTGTTAGAGTCAAACATTGGCTGGACTTGGACCATTTCTTCTTTAAACTCCCCTCGGTGTTCCACATATTCTGAAAGAACTTGGAAACCTAGTTAATTTTACCGATAGTCTTCCTTGGAACTTGAAAACTTGGTTAATTTGCGGCTATGGTACGTTTATACCAAGCATATCAATAAATATATCTACAAGCACATACGCTTCTGAAGTGAATAAGATATAGTCTAGTATCTAATTAGAAGCTAAATCATACTATCTTAACTTAATTTTGCAGATACCTAGACAGTTGTGGTGCTGGTGGCGAGATTCCTTCAACATTTGCCAACCTCCAAAAGTTGGTTGACATGTACTAATTTTTGTCCCAGGAATATTCTTTATTCTTTTGGTGCCAAGTGAAAACCAGATATTTGCGACGCAATCAGCTTATTTTTGCTTACTCTTAGTTGACTTGTTGGTTTTCAGGTGGGCACCGGACAACCCATTTTCTGGAAAGATACCTGCTTTTATAGGCAACTGGAGGAAATTAGACCGACTGTAAGTAAGAATGGCTATAGTTCACCATTCTAATCTAAAAAGGTATCGATTATTCATTTGCAGATATTGGTTGATCTTATAGGAGACTTTACGGGAACAATTTTGAAGGACCTATACCGGCTAGTTTTTCAAATTTAACCACATTGAGAGATCTGTGAGTTGCATCTTTCTCTCTACGGATTTCCTCCTCTGGTTGTCCAAGTGCATTAACAACTTTGTACATGAAATTTTACAGGCGAATAGGTGATTTGCAGAATTTTAGTTCATCTCTTGATTTTATCACCAACTTGACGAACCTAACTAACTTGTAAGGCACACAGATTCTTTGACATGCTCTGATATTTATGTCATATCTTCTGCTGGAGTATTCAAAAGCATACTAAGTTACTAACCATTTGTTAATGTTTTGACTAGAGTTATAAGAAATGCATTAGTTTCTGGTCCTATCCCAACGGACATTTATCGATTGAATAAGCTAGTTACACTGTAAGTTCAATGCAAATTTAATTAAACAACTTAACAGAATTTTATAGAAGGTAGGAAATAGATAATACGTCGCTATTGTATTTCATGCCCTGTTAATTCTCTTTGGCAGGGATTTGAGTTTCAACAATATAAGTGGTTCGCTTCCACCAAGATTAGTGAATATGAGTTCCCTACGCTCCTTGTATGTTATCGTTAAACCTTTACCTGCAATATTGGACAAATGCAAATTTTTCTTCTATACTCTGTTGTCTTATTGTGCTTGATGTGGTTAGGTTTCTTGGAAACAACAGCTTGTCTGGTTCTCTTCTTCCTGATAAAAGTCAAACGCTTCAGAATATGTAAGTTGGTTACAACAATTTGAACATTCAGATCTAGTAGCATTTCATCTGCTATTTGAGGAGGGAAAAAGAGCATTTAAGCTCTTCTGAATTTTATATTTATGTATTTTTCAGACTGGTTCTTGATCTAATGAAGTTTTATTTTGCAGAGATTTGTCTTACAATGAACTATCTGGCAATTTTCCTCAGTGGGTGAGGCCAACATGGGAAATAGCTAATCTGCAATTGTACGTTTATACTCATACTGTCTTCTTTAACATATTTGCTTGTAAGATGCCTAGTTGAGACGCCTTTCATATGGTGGACGTCTGCTTACCATGGTCCCCCTATCACCTACATATTGCTGAAATATGGCAAGTTTTGTTCTGAAGTGACGGGCTTCTGTTGTTGGAAAGTCTAACTTAGACAAACGAGCCTAACAAATCAGTTCAAAATCTTAAGGGTGAATTACACATGGAATGTCTTGGTTGTAGGATTTATCCTCTCACATTATTATTGTTTAAGGTTACTGTTTGAATTTTAAAGATCTTGATAAACGATATCTGATGTCGCTTGTTTTTGCATCTTGATCCAGTTCATTTTTTGTTAATTTTATTAACATATGTCAAATTGCTTGCCTATTATTTCAGGAATTTGGTGGCTAATAATTTTAAATTTGACACCACAAACATAAGGTAATCATTTAAATTTTCATTCTATTTGATATGGTCATTGTTTTGGGATACCACATATACCAGCTTCTAAGATTAAATGCATCCAGGTGCTTTAGACTAGAGAAACAAGTTAAATATTATTTTAAAAAAGTCAAGATTAGTGGAGGAACAAGAAAAAAATGATCACTCTAATTCATCTTTGGTGACATCTTGAAGTTTTCCGGTTATTGTTCTTATAGATATTCAAATGTATCTCCATTTGCAGTGTTCTCCCAGGATTGTATTGTCTTCAGCGAGACTTTCCTTGCAACAGGAACACGACACCGTGTAAGTTGCTCATTGTTTTCTTTGGACATGTATCAACATACTTAGCTTCACTATGTGATTATCCATGCTTACTTTGTGGTTTATATTTAAATTACTGTCTTCATATTGTAAGAAGATATTATGGAAAAATAACGAATATCAACAGGCCACACCGTTAAGACATGAGTGTAACTTTGATCAGATTTATAGGATAACAAAGAGAAGGGAATTTCAATATATATAGAGGTGAAATTGTTGGAGTCTGGCTGATGTGGGACTCTAACAGAAGTGAGCATGACACCGTAAATGTGCACTGTTATGTGTCAGTTGTTTAATAAAAAATCATATCAGTACCAAAGCAAACCAAACAAATATATGGCATGTTGCCATGTCATGTGAGCACATTGTCTCCTATGTATGGCATAGTGGCAGTGTGTAACTTTTAATATATATAATTTTCTTTATGACCCCAAATAATTGTTGTTAGATTCGTAAAAAATGCTTGTAATATATCCTCCAAAAAGCTTTATTCATCAAATTAACTAAGAAGTTTTGAGGGATTGATGATCTTTGTTGCTTGCATTAGATTCCGGCTTTGCAATCAAGTGTGGTGGGTCGGAAATGAGGCTCGGCAATGGCATATTATTCGAGAATGAAAACCTTACACCCTTGGACCAGCTTCTTTTTATTTAGTTCAACAAAAATGGGGAGTTAGCAATGGTGGTATTACCATTGACAATGAGAATCCATCATTTATAGCATCCACCACAATACAAGTCAATAACACAAGATATCCAGAGCTTTTCAGAACTTCAAGGAAGTCTCCGAGCTCGCTTAGATACTACGGTTTAGGACTAAAAAATGGTCCTTATACCGTAAGCCTTTACTTTGCAGAGACCGTCTTCAATCAAAACAGAAACACCTGGCAGGGTCATGCGAGGCGTGTCTTTGATATTTACATCCAGGTTAGCTTGCTGTAAATCTCCAGCTGTTTGGTTCTATTGTCTTCCCACCAATAATGTTTCTGTATCATGAACTCTTCGTTCATCTTTATATTTCTTGGAAAAATTACAATCTTAATCATCATGTTGGAGAAATTAGGAAAGCAGACCTGTCAAGAAACAAAAGACAGAAGTTTTGACAACAGGCACTAATATGTTCCAAATTTATTTCAAATACTCTTTTTCCCTTTTGAAGTTGACTTAACTTCCATTCTCCACATTCTTACCTCAATCTGAAATAGAAGTTTGCAAAATCTTGACATATTTTGAAGTTGTAACTGAGTATAGCTTGTAGAATTTTTATTCGTTGTTGACCAATGCACCAAATTGTTGAATTTTTTATTCCTGTTCGCCAGGGAAATCGTCGACAGAAGGACTTTGACATATCAAAGGAGGCAGGTGGTGTTGGAAGAGCTCTCATAAAGGAATTTGATGTTAATGTGACACAGGGTTTTCTTGAGATTCATCTGTTCTGGGCAGGAAAGGGGACCTGCTGTATTCCTGAACAGGGAGATTATGGACTTCTAATTTCTGCCCTCAGAGTTTCTGCTGGTACCAAACATAGAATACATGATCATTCCTTCATACTCGTGCTCGGATGGGTATCTCTTCTATTATATTCTGATTCTTGTGATTGGTGTTATGTTTCTTCTCAGGTTTCTCTGTCAAGCACAAGTTGAAACCTGGAATGATCATTGGTGGTGCGGTAGGTGCTGTGACATCTGTCAGCCTTATTCTCTTATTAGCTTTAGGTGTATACCTGAAAAGGAGAAGGTCAAAACATGGGGAAGAAGAAGGTAATGATTATAATACCCGTCATAACAATGTCATTTTATAAATAAATCTCTCTAACCCCCCCCCCCCCCCCTTTCCATAATGGTGCTAACAGATGTTAGTTACAGTTCATACATGGTGTAGAAGGGCGTTTTTTATCTGTTACTATTCCAGTTTGTCAAAGATTTGTGGTTATATAACAGTCATTTGACTGAGGAGCTTTGTGTTGTTGACTCTACTAACGTGGTCCTATATGAAACTTCAGTTGGATGCTTAAGTATTTTGATGAAGATGAAGCTGGAACATTTCATTAATATGCTTGAGAGTTGGACGGTTTAAGATGGTGAATAATTCTAGATGTTGCATGAATTGGTGATGTCAACATAATTGGCACCTATTATGGATATCTAATTTTATTAATCATGTTAAGAGTTTGGTGACAGCATTCGTATTTCTGTTTACATGCCTAAGTAGCCACTATCTAGTAACTCCAACGTAGAAATCTGGTGGAAATCTTTGTGTGTGTTGATGATTTTAATTACATTAAAGTTAACCTAAATAGTATATGATAATGCTTCTACTTCATAAAGCCTTGATTCTGTAAATGAGATGATTAAATGAGCATGACAGTTTGAAACTAGCTGATCAGTTAATGTCTTCTGTAGCTTCTTAATTACATGTGGTGTAGACATGAAAGTATACAAACTTAACTTATGAGCACCGTATATCTATTTTTTATAAAGTTAACTTTCGAGCTTACCTAATACCGTAGTTCCTTCACAGTTTATTGTAATTCCATAATATCTTCAATTCCGTATTGTTCCTTCCTACAAAATTTGATTGCAATTCGATAACATCTTCTGATCATTTTTTCTTTCTTTATTGTTCTTTTAAAAGGGTGTCTTACCAATTTTTACATTTTTGAGCAGAATTTATTGACATGGGGCCTAAAGTAAATACTTATACTTATGGGGAACTGAGAACTGCAACTGCAGATTTCAGTCCTTCAAATTTGCTGGGAGAGGGTGGTTTTGGACCTGTTTACAAGGTTTGATATTACAGTGTTTCTGTACCCAAATCATACTTGCAATTCTGAGTACATCTTTACTTTTGAACTGATTTCGTGATGTGTGAGGGCTAGTTCCAAAGTTCAATGTTCGAACTAAATCTTTTTTGATTGCTATTAAATTTTGTGTTAAAAAATCATAATGAGTTTTTAATTCCCCAGGGGATATTGAATGATGGAACTGTAGTAGCTGTGAAGCAACTCTCAGTAGCATCCCACCATGGGAAGAGTCAGTTTATAGCTGAAATTTCAATCATTTCAGCTGTCCAGCACTGGAACCTTGTGAAGTTGCATGGTTCTTGTATTGAAGGAGCTAGAAGACTTCTGGTTTATGAGTATCTTGAGAACAAAAGCCTCGATCAAGCACTTTTCGGTATGGAAATCTTTACACATCTTTAATATCTTTTGGTGATAAATTGTAACAGTTTTAGAACAAAAGAAATGGTAAAAACAAAGAGCAAATTGTTAGGTCCTAACTTGCAGTGAACATTAATAACCATGATCAACTTTCATGCTATTTTCTTTGTATCTAATTGTCTTTCTGTATCTGGATTCTGGAATTTATCAACGCATAGCAAATTATTTGAGAAATACTATAGTAAAAGGATATAAACATACGTATTCCTATAAACCAGACATATTTACAATTCTGATGATGTTTCTGATATTTAAATTATTAAAAAGGAATTCCATCCAAGTGATTTCGTGATCTTAGTTATTATATCAACACTATCTTGATATCTTCTTTTAGGTCAAAGTGGTGTGTGCCTTGACTGGTCAACACGCTTCAATATATGCTTGGGAACGGCAAGAGGACTGGCTTATCTTCATGAAGAGTCGAGGCCTAGAATCGTGCATCGGGATGTCAAGGCAAGTAATATATTGCTTGACGGAGAGTTGTGCCCCAAAATATCAGATTTTGGGTTAGCAAAATTATATGACGATAAGAAAACACACATGAGTACCCGAGTTGCAGGAACTATGTGAGTTGCTTTCACCTTCCTTAAGATTTTTCTTTGATAGCCCACTAACCCTTTTTTTGATTGAACCTACATAGTGGCTATCTTGCTCCAGAGTATGCAATGCGTGGGCATTTAACCTCAAAGGCTGATGTTTTTGGATTTGGAGTTGTTTGTCTCGAGATTCTTAGTGGGAGGCCGAACTACAATGAGAACCTGGATCCTGAGCAAAAGTATCTTCTACAATGGGTAAGCTGGCCAAGACTGTAATTGAGCCGAGCCTAGCCTAGCCTAGCCTAGCCAAGCCAAAGCTTGCTTGGCTTCAAGCTCTGCTCATGCGTACTGGGATTATGGCTTGCCAAGCTTCAAAAGTTGATGCTTGAATTCGGCTTGCCTAAAGCTTGTGTGATGCTTAGATGGATGGGTAAAAAGAGGGATAAGACTAGGGTGAGGTTAACAATTTGATTAGATCAAAGGTAAAGACATAAAGTACTCAAACACCACCAAGATTAACCAAATTGGCAAAGGTTGATGTTACTAGTGATTAAGCAACAACCCCACACTAGCAGCAATCAATAATTGACTCCTTTTGTGTATGAGAACACTTAAAACAGCTTCACAAGCTATTGTAAACTCATTATTCAAAAAATACTTTCTTGCTACAATTTAGAACCCCATATATATGTCTAGAAGATTAAAACAAACATAACTCTTGAAAAATGAAAGACTAAAGAAAGACCAAATTTTGGAAAACAATTAAAGGACTATTATTGAAGCGTTAATGAGAAAGACTCTTAATCTCCGTTGGGCTACCAGAAAATTAACTCATCCCTTTAATTTTTTCAAATCAAAATAGGAGTCTGAATCATTCCCAAGTTGAGCTGGAGACATAACTGGGCTCATATAGGCTTGTAGAGATTCATATTAGCTTGAGCCTATGCTTGGTTCACATAGCCTAACACCTATTTGTAAATAATTCTAGTACAGCTAAGACTAGCATCGGCTTAAAAATATACATTCTGGTTTGTATAGACACACTAGACTCGGTTCATCTAAATGAATTTGTCGAAGCTAGGCCATATTAGGTTCACACTTTAGAAAAGTTTTTGACCGTCTGACTTTTCTCATGTATGCTTTTGAATACGATTATATTCACATGTGAATTTCCCGATAATGAAAATAAGTTCCTTCATATATCTCACATGTGATGATCAATGATATTTCCAGGCTTGGACTCTACATGAAAGCAACCGAGAATTGGAGCTGATTGATCCAGCTGTGACATCTTATGACGAGCAGCAGGCTACCCGTATGATAGGGGTGGCTCTCATGTGTGTTCAAACATCACCAGCATCAAGACCAGCAATGTCACGTGTGATCGCAATGCTTTCAGGGGATGTTGAAATAAGTGGCGTCTTAACAAAACCCAGTTATTTAACGGATTGGGATTTCACTGATTCGACTTTCTATGAGGAAGAGCCTACACCCTCCCAAACTACGACCATTCCTACATCCACTACCACAACCTCAACCACGACTACCTCAACGGGTGTCGAGTCCTCCATCCCATCCCCCATCATCTTGTCGGAGCAAATGGACAACACAAGTCTTAGAGGAGGACGGTGATACGTCGTAATTCCTCAGGTTCGTTCATTTTCACATGATTAGAATATGCATATTGCAAATAGAAACATTTTGATACTCCCAAGCCCCAAACTGTAGGCAATCTTGTCGTTTTCGGGTTGGCGGGCCAGGAAGGCTCAACCCGGACATGACCCCTTTAACTAATCATATCGAAATCTTCAACCCTTACCCACAACCCGTTTAACTATACGGGTTTGTGGGTCATATGCGGGTTGGCAGGTCAAATACAACCAAAATAAAATTCGCTTTACTGATTTTAGGGGATAAATTGAAATTGAAAAAGTAAACTCAAAAGTCATAATAATATTTTGCTATATAAAAAATATTAAAAAAGATAAACAGGTTGGCGGGTTGACCCGTGAACCCATATACCAACCCGAACACGACCCGCGAAATAAACGGGTTGGCGGCGGGTCATAAAACTTAACCAAAACCCGTTTATCTTCATGTCGGGTTTCGTCTCGTGTCGAGAATAGTCACCCTACCCAAACTAACTATAAGATATAATGGGTTTGTTTGGTTTGTTAAAAGTCTATTGAAATGTTGCCTGGATCATGTAGCGTCTTCACTGCATAGCCTTGCGAGGGCTCGTGGCCGTGCGGCCTAAGGCGTCTGGAACGTGGCCCGGTGGAAGAAATCAATGAACATCCGTGTAAAACCTTGTCCAATTGAAAATTTCCTTAACTAAATGCATCAAAATTGTTACTTTTAACTAGGGTAACAAACACTCAGTTATTCATGTTTTGTACTTATTTTATTTGGTAAACGAGTTTTCAAGCTTACGTGAGAATCAATTGACTATGATCTCATTTTCTTTATCACTTATCGCTAATTATTATAGAGAAGGCGTGAAGATCTCAAATATAGCTTGTATATTGAAGTTATTGAAACAAGAGATTAATATGAGATATACATTGGTTCTCTTAAGTTTCACAAGGTTTTGAGAGGAATCGAGTTGTGATCGGTGTCTAGGTAGAAATAAACTAGAAAAAACCCATAAAATACTCTGGCTTTTGTTAGTAAAATATTAGAAATAAATGAAGATTTTATATTATAGCGAGCTAAATTTATGGATATAAAATAGATGATGTCAATGTTAATATATGTATTATATGCTAATGGGTAAAAAAAACATATTGTTGTTTGGGAATAGAAAATAGTATTCAAGCAATACATGGTCCATGAAACTAATAATACAAAAACCTTGATTTTACCATCAATATTTGATGGATTTTTTAGCAGAAATGAAATCAAGAAAACAAGTAAAATGACTAAAATACCCCTAATCAAGTTAGAATTACAGGTAATTTAACGGCCGTTAAGACGAGGGATAAAATAAGTTGGGAATTGACAAACATGAGGGACTAATTCGGAAAAATTGAGGCAAGGGACGAAATCCGTTGAAATGGTCAAACATTAGGGACTAAAAGTAAACTTTATTTAATAAAAGTTAGTTTTGTTTTGATTTCAACATTATTAAGATGGTTCGTTGTCAAAGTTTGACGTGTGTGTTGAAGACTTGAAGTCAACTTGTATTTACTATCCTTTCTATAAATGGCATTATATGGTGGTAGACCCAATCTCTACAAGGAGCCCAATGGCGCTTTCCTCAAATTAGAAGGGTGACTATGACATTTTTATATACTAGCGAATATGCACCTAGAATGTACGGTGGTGATAATTTTTTTAAAGCAAGTTAAACGAATTGTTCATTTACATATTAGATATTTTTCCTCTATCATTTTTGTATATTTAAATTTGTTTTTTAGTGGGGCGTTTGATATGTAGACAAAACGGGACGAGACAACAAAGTAAAACAGAACAATTGTCTAAGACATGACAGAGTAGCAACGAATAGAACATGTATGATTCAATGATCAATTTACCCTTGATGAGCTTTTTATCGTTTTTTTAACCATATATTTAATCCAAATGAAAGTTAACAAAAACACAGTCTGTATATTAACAAAACTATGACAAAATATATGTTTTAAAATCATAACTTGCAAGTTACAGAGTAGCAATGTACATTATTGGTTGGATTTTCGATCGGATTTCAGGTATGAGATGTAGCCCTAAAAATCAAAATCGGGTGTGAAGGATTTTAGAATTCACGCCATGGATGTTTTATACACATCAACATTAAAATTGTTTTTTTATATATTCTTAATGCATAAATTAACTTGATTTTGATATTAATAAGAAAATATCTCCAACAACTTTTTGAAAAATACAAAAGAGATAATAAAAAAGGGGACCAATTGAGTTAATTATGTTTTTACTTTTTACATCTCCAAATGAGTCATAATTATGTGGAATTGCGTAAGTATTAAAATTCCTAATTTTAACTACAAAACTTAGTTAATTATAAAAATATTAACGGGACGATAAAAAATACTTTTTTGCACGAACCATGTCCACCCAATAAATGTTAACAAATCACTTCAAGCTTATCCATTTCTTCGGGAACTATTGTCAAAATACTTTTTTTTAGTGACCCGAAGAGGGTGGATCTAATGGGTCGTCCTAGCGATTTATTAAAATTTGCAAATTCCATTTATACAGTTTTAAATTAAGGTGAAAAGTTCTGATGGTTTGAATTTTTTCTTTCCAAGTATACTTATAAGTAGTAAGTGCGAGGGATAAAGATATAAATGAATTGTGAATCATAAAAATAATAGAAACAATTAAATATAAATGAAAAACGAACGTGATAACGAATTATAAACTATGAGGACCAAAAATGTAAATTACTCATTCTATCTATGAATAATGGAAATTTTCAACAAACCAAATTTATACTCTTTGGAAAGTAGCTGGGTGGGTCAGTCGTATGCTTGGATGTGGCCATTTGCTTCTTGGAAAGGGTTCAGTTTTAATGAGGAGTGTTGGTGTGAAGTACTTATTCATCCTTGAATAAAAAATGGATGAATGTTATGGAGAGATATATTGAGATAAGATAAGATGTATTAGATTAATTTTTTTTTTTTGGAAGAGGTATTCCAGACCACATTGGGCCCAGACTAATCCTCGGCAATTTTGGGCCGAAGCCCGACTGCTAAAGCATGCAGCCCGGGGTCGAAGCCCCCGTACCTCCAGAATGCGTCCCCCAGGGCTCGAACTCGGGTTCACCACTATGTAGTGCCCAAGTCTTACCACTAGGCTAACACTCATTTGGTATTAGATTAATTTTCTTCTAAAGTATAATTCATTAGAGGGCATTCGATTAAAAGTGATCGTTTAAATCTGATTCTCACTTCTCACACCGTCACACGATCCCACTTCTTCTTTGTACACACTACACAGTATAAATTTTGGTTACTTTTGTAATTTTATTTGATGAGGTGGTCATTTATGGCTCTATAATTTTGGATAAAAGGTTGATACTGACAACCCCAACGGGCCTATGTAATGTGGGGGACATATCCGACTCACTTAGTGGTTGTGGGGGACGAACACTACCCCCACACACTACCAAATGAGCTATAATTGATTATGACATATGTAAAATAAAGAATTTGTTAGAGTTAAATACAATTTATTTTAATCAAAGCATTAGTAGCCTAGTGGTCGGCAACATCTTTAGGAGGGGCAGTATATGACATTCTTGTCTACCCGAGTTCGATTTATGAGGTAAGCATGTGGCAATACCCTAACTATGGATCGGCTTTCGGGTCGATTCATTATCGTCGATGATTAGTCGGGTTCCCGTATAAATCCCGAATACCTCGTTGATTTTGTGTCAGGACGTGTGTGTATATATATAAAATATTTTAAATTATTTTAAAGAATGTATATATATAAAATAGAGGATCTGTGTATTAAATTACCCCTTGTCATAAATAAATTAAATACATCTTCTACATACAGATAGATACCATCAGTTCCACACTTGTCTTTCTATCAGTTCAATTCCTCTCTTTAACAGAATCAGAGGGCCATGATGAGCTTCCGTTCAAAGTTTTCACCACCACCACCACCACCACCGCCTTCTTCAATTTCAGTTTCGGTTTCGAATTTCATCTTCTTCCTCCTCCTCTGCATCATCATCCTGTTTCAGAAATCCAACGCTCAGATTGCTCGAACTGATCCTTCTGAAGGTTAGTACTATTTCTTCTCTGATATATATATATATATATATATATATATATATATCTCACACACAGCTAAAGTTTGACCTAATTTTAGGATTGAGTTTAGTTTTTAATTGCTTGGATTGAATCGATAGCGAGCTAGTGATATGTTATCATTGAATGAATCTGTGATTTTAATCATTCTTATTCGTATATAATAATCGAAAGAGATGGTTTCGGTTGATTGCATTCATCCTCTGAAAACCAGTCGAGAATGTTAGCTAGCGCCTTAGGTTTTTCACCTACCTCCTCTCTGTCTCTGGCTGGCCATGGCCGATTAGCGGTATTTTTAAATTGTATATTTTCTCATTATACATATTTATTGTAAGATGAGGTTTCATTTTTTTTTTTTATTTGTAGGTAAGGTAAGATCTTATATATTTGAATACTTATTCAGTGGTAGGTAAAAGCAGACTTTAATAAAAAGTTGCGGAATACTCATCGAAGCTTTTTATCTGAAATATATGTATTTACTTATAAAAATAAATTAAGTTGTGTTTTGATTTTTAATTATATATATTATGTATTTGTATATTCTTTTTTTTTTATTACTTCTATATACTTATAAAGTATATTTTTATGATGAAAGTTCGGCTACGAACGTAAAGTTCATTGCGAATGCAAGGATAGCTAATAGCAAGTTGCGTGTTATATTTACTCTGAAGAATACTAAATGATATGTTATTCACTAATTGATGTATTATTGTTTTAAATAATACATGATTATTTAAAGTGAATGTATTATCACGATAACACAATTTGGGTTATGCAGTTGTTTTTACATTTGAAATGAAAAATGAGTTTATATCTTAAGTGAGCTTATCTTTTATTATTTCTGTATATAAGTATATCTTTTATTACTTCAACATATAAGGGTATTTCTAACTTTTCAATTATTTAAATATTTCCAGTTTTTCCCTGACCCTACTTATCTGATTATATATGAAAAAATGGGGATGAAAATTTGATGGTCAGAATTGGCGGCTTTATTTTATTTATAGTAAATTAATTGACTTCTTGAAAGTTCTTAAAAGTATTTGAAAAAAGACATTTTAACAACTTTTTTAACATAAATTAACCCTTTAATTGCAATTTGCTCGTTTGATAATTTTGAACAGCTATTTGATAATTGAATTTCGTACAAGAGGGTCATTGTGGTTGGGTCTCTCTCCCTTTCATTAACGTTAAAGAACTCCACACATGAAAAGACTTTTATTATATTATCATTTTTTTAAATTTTTATTAAATTAAAAATGATTTTACGATCCTAGTTCATATGGTTTTTATTGTATGTAAAATACATAAAACGATAAAAGAAAGAAAATGATTCTTATTCAGTGAAGTTTATATATAGCAGTCGTTTAAAGTGAGAGAACCAAGTGGGACATTCATGCAAAATCGCATTGCTCATATTGTAATTAAAAAGGTAAAGAGACAAAAATGTGCTATACATAGGATATTACGACATCAATAAGGGATATGCACCTATTCATTTAAGCCAAAAGACATGCACTAATTTTTTTTTCTTTCTTTCTTTCAAAAATTTTTTTAATATAATTTATAAATCGATTATATTTGTGTTTATCTTTTTTGGTTAATGCATGTTGGTTGTGGGATTAAACTTTTTGTATGCAAACTTAATATTTTGTTTAAATTTTGAGTTTTCATGTCATGTTTAGAAATTATTAATTCTAAAAGGGATAAATTTTATAAACATTTAAACGCTTAAATAAAAAGTTAAAATTACTACTTATCATTTGATGCATAAAATACAAATTCTAATAAGTAATTAAATATTTACAACCATCTAGCAACCAAGTTTTTACGTTCTTGTAAAAGATTGCATCCATGGTATCACTTTTGAATTAAACGGAGTGTGTTCTTAATATTCATTTAGATAACGTATATAATTAACTAATTGGTTAGACAAAAGGAATATTTTAATTATATATTCATAACTTATTCAAATTATAACGTTACTTTTAAATATTTTTTGCTCGAAAAAAGAAGAAGAAAAAGGATGTGTTCAATGTTCAAATGCTTTGTTCCTAAATATCATCAGACTCCGGTTAAGAGTGTTTAAGAGCGTGTTTCAAAAATGTTATTAACTTATTGATTTTTTAAAAAGTAAATAAGTTAAAAATAGTGTTTGAAAACTTAAAAAACATTTTTTTAAATAATTTTCTGATACCATATAAAAAACAATTTTTGAAAAAGTAAAATGGTGAGCTTTTCTTTTGACTTTTGTTTTAATCATGTAACCTTGGCTACTAACCCAACACCACCTACTTATTAACAGTGGTGAGGCTAATTGCACCAAAGAGTTATTAAAATGCACAATTTTCTTCTCACATATATTACCATCACAATTTGTTTTTTACATTTCTATTATCAGAATAACCTGATTTTGACATAAAGTATCGTGTAAATAGCAATCTCCTTATTCTCTCTTACCCCAACAACACTTTTCCAAAGACCTCTTTTACTCAATTTTGGTATATGCCCAAAACCCCACATCCCCATTTGCCTCCTACACCCTACCTCTTCTACCATTTAAAACATCATACTCTTGCAACTCCGTTAAAAAGTCAACAGACCCAACACAAAAATACAAAAAGGTATCAAGTTTAACCATTTAAAGGACCTGATGGTGCATTTTAGCAGACCTAGGTCCTTAAACAAAAAGAAAAAAAGAAAAAAAAAACGGACCTAGGTCCACTAAAACAACGAACCTAGGGCCTTTAAAACGAACCACTACCTACTTTAAATAGTCAAACTTTATTTGTATTTTATAATTTTGTATTGGGTCCCTTTAAAATGGACCCATTAACTAGGGGTGACAATTTCACGGGTTGACCCACGAACCCGTTTATATTTAAATTAATTATTATATATATATTTTTTATATAATAAAAAAACTAAAAATCAGTAACTCTAAGTGTATTTGTACTTTGAACTTTGAACTTGTTTTATTTGAATTTGGAATTTGGTTGTATTTGGTTGCTTTTGAACTTGGTTGTATTTGATTGCTTTTGAACTTAATTGTATTTGGATTTTGTTTTTATTTGAATTGTACGAGGTATGAACTTTGACCTGTCAACCCATTTATAACCCACCAACCTGTTTATGACCCGCCAATCTGTGACATAATCCACGACAGACTCTTTAAGAATAAGGGTTGAAAAACTAGACAAGATTAGCTAAATAAATCGTGTATGAGTTGAGGTTTCTAACCCGCCAACACGTGACCCCCCAACCCACCAAGCCTCGAATTTCCGACCCTATCATTTCACTTGCATGGATAGGCAAAAAGATAGGGCGGGTTGGGCATACGTCCCAATTTCCCAATTTCCCTCCAAATTGATATCGGAATCAAAATTGATTAAGCTCATCATTGTCTCATTTCCATTGAAATCACAGTGAGAGCTTTGAATTCGATATTTCGACAATGGGATGTTCGAATTCCCAACAACATCTGGAATATAAGCGGAGAACCATGCACCGGAACAGCCCTCGGACCAGAGATAGATTTCGGTGTGGATGACAAATATCCACCCAATCCAGCCATCATATGCAACTGTTCCTTCAACAGCAATACCACTTGCCATATTACCAGACTGTAAGTACATCATCATCTTCCCTTTTATTTCCTTCTTCAAATCAAATTACATCGATGGAAAAATCTCTCTGCCAAAACGTGGAGATGGATTGGAAATCATCAAAACAAATAACAAATAGGTTAATTGCTTATTTTTCCTCATTTAGGTTTGAAAATTGAAATTACTACATTCAGCATTGGGAAATTAAGTTATATATATATAGAGGTGTTGTATTAAATTGATATGGTTTTAGTTATTGAAGAAACTTGTTAGTTACTTACTAGTGTGATATGTAACCTTGGCCAACCGGGTCAGATACTGTCCGCTTTGGGTTAACCCGCACGGCTTTACAAAACGCGTCTTACCAGTTAGGCGAAGGAGTACTATATGAACCCAGCATTCCTCTGCTTGTGGGCGATGTGGGACAAGGAGTACCAATACAACCCCCCATAAGGAACGTATCATAGTGTTATCTGTGAAAAATACAAATTTATATCTACTACTGTCGGACTTTTTTGATCATCTAGTACAAAAGTAAAGCAAATTCCACATTTGTATCTGGTTTAACTTGTTTCTTAAGATGAAAATCAGGTGTTTGGATGTGCCTTTGAGACAATGTGATAACTGCAAATTTTAGGAATATAGTCAAGGATAGTTTATATTCAGGCATTTATCAGAAACATCGTTCTTTTCATATGGCAACTCGTTACTTACATTTCCTATTGTTGCTAAAAATGTAATAATAAGAACCAGTTTATTGGTGATATTAGTAAGATCATTGGTTCATTTTAGGTAATTGGATTCACAAGTGGATACAGGTTTTTGGTTAAGCTATAACACAGGGTAGGAGGTGTGAAATGTACACTTGTATAAGCTAATTAGAACTCGGGATAGTTGGATGACTTTATGGCCGATGGGCAAGGTGACTGCCTTTGAGTTCCTTCCAGAAAAGTGCTCGGGGACAATGAACTTCTGAAAGTTCCAAGTGAAATTCAGAAGCCTCTTGAGTTCTCTATTCAGAAGCCTCAAAAACTATAGAGCTTCTGAAGCTCCGAAGCCTTCTGATCTGTGTAAGCAGTTTGTAATTACTGAGAAGTGGGAAGTTAACCACCCACTTATTAAAAGGGAATGATTTCTGTCTAACTCGTGACTGAAGAATTGAGATTGTCCTCGAGTAAATTTCCTGATACCCCGAGTCCCTGATAGATTTGGGTCCAAATATAACTTAATGCAATCTCAGTTTTTTTCTAAGCTAGTTATCCCTAGCACTACGAAGTTGGTTACTGCGGTTTCAGTTTTATGGTATATCCAAACACTCCCTTAAAAGACTTTACTATAATGGACTCCTAAAATTCATTATTTTTATGGGAGGGAGTAGGGAAGATGATGAAATGTGACAATGGAATAAGTAACCAAGACACTACAGGACTGCTGACTTGGAAAGAAGGGTTATTGGTGGTTAAAGAGTAGATAGTGGTGTTTACTTTGGGAAAGGCAAGTTGATGTTTGCGGAGGCATTTATGAATAAATAAGGTTTTCGAAAAATTGGATCATGTTAGGATATGAGCCTTCCAGTTCCTGGTTTGAATTTGGCTATTAGATATTTTATTAAATCCTACACCTTAAGCTAAAGTTATTGAGTCCTCCAAATTATTTATCCTACTTCTATCTGTTGTAATGCAGTATCCTAAGACTTCTTGTCTTTTGCTTCCAGGAAAATATGGCGACTTAACAGGCAAGGGGTTTTTCTCGAAGAACTTGCTGCTCTAACTCACCTCATTGAATTGTATGCATTTTCATTTAACCCTTCTTTTTTTCTCTCAAAATTATTGATCAAAATCAATATTCAGTACAAAATGTGACGATATCATTAACGTGCACTTAGTAATATCTTTCACTTGTGCAGGAGACTCGATAAGAATGTCTTCACTGGTACCTTGCCTACATTCATTGGAAATTTTTCTGCATTGGAGGTCTTGTAAGTGTAGCATGTTCATTTATTGTTTCTCTAGTACCTATAAGACAAACAGCCCCTTACTTACCCACAAGATGTAAAGAGAAAGTTGTTCAAACAACGGCAAGAGGGTGCAAGAAAGGACGTTGAATGTGCATTTAGAGTGCTTCAATCTCATTGGACGATAATTAATGGACCAGAATGGGCTACTTTCTTCTTTTTTTAGTGCTACTGGCATATCATGTTAAGATTTATCATTCATCCCATCAAATATGGCAGTTAATATTTCCAGCAATATATTGTTTGTTCTACCCACTGGTGTGAAGGATAGATTCTCAAAATTTCTGACATTTTTCTCTTAATACTTTCACCTTAGTTAACCTTTTATTTGCGTTTATCTTAACAGGCAACTTGCGCATAATCAGTTCTATGGTCAAATACCCAGGGAGATTGGAAATCTTAAAAAACTTACCATGCTGTGAGTGCCTTTTAATGCTGTTATTTATGCAAGCAGGCTATAGTTATATATGAAACACTTCTAATGCTTGTTAGCTTAGCTGATAGCAACTGCTGTCAAGTTAGACTAAGGGGCCGTTTACTTAACGCTTACGCGTAAGCGCTCACTGGGTCATTTACCTTACCGGATGAAGAGTCTTACCTGGTAAATGGAGGTGAAGACTCTTCTCTGGTAAGCTCTTACTGGGTAAAGTGTTGACTCTTACCAGTAAGCGCTCACTGGGTAAGTGGCCCCTATATGACTAATGTGAATTATGGCAGTCCACGTGGATATTTATTGTTGAAAACATATCTGTTCCACAAACTAACAGGTGGAACTTGGAACACAGTTTATAGGATAACCAACCCTAAAACAAAGATGATATCGGTCATGTTTGTTAGTGACATCACGTTATTGAAGTTGTGGTACGTTAGTCTAGTATTCTTGCTTAGCCATTATCTTACACAAAACAAATGACTCCTTTCACATTTAATGAAGTGTGTAAGTTTGTTAGACAGAAGAGTTGTAATATGCTTTTATGATCTAGTTTCAATATTATCTCAACTAAACCCAACTAAGCATTTGTACCAAACTCATGATGGCTATCAACTCCTCATACTAGAAATTACATCTTTGCAGGCCGATCTTTTTGTTGGTATTTGAGTGGGTCTGCTTTCTCAACCTTTTTGAGTATAGCACGTTGATTACATCATAGGGAGGTGTTGCTCTAATTGCTCTCTATTGAAAGTTTTCTTGGTCGTATCAAGTAGAGATAACTCTGTGCTTGTATTTATGGTTTTTTATGTAGTTGGCTTTTGTAATATGGTTTTGTTGTCTGTCTGTTGCAGGGCTTTGAGTTCCAATAATTTTTCTGGCACTCTTCCCCCAGAGCTTGGAAGCCTAGTTAATTTGAAGCTATTGTACGTTCGTATTAGAATATATGAATTATTACAAGCACATATGCTTCTGAAATCAATAAGATATAATCTAGCTAGTATCTGATTAGAAGCTGAATCCTACAGTCTTAACTTAATTTTGCAGATATCTGGACAGTTGTGGTGTTGGTGGCGAGATTCCTTCGACATTTGCCAACCTCCAAAATTTAGTTGACATGTACTTATTTTTTTGTCCCATGAATATTCTTTATTCTTTTGGTGCCCAAGTGAAAACCAGATATTATGCAATGCGATCAGCTTATTTTTGCTTTCTCTCTGTTGACTTGTTGGTTTTCAGGTGGGCACCAGACAATCCATTTACTGGAAAGATACCTGCTTTTATTGGCAACTGGAGAAAATTGGACCGCCTGTAAGTAAGAATGGCTATAGTTCACCATTCTAATTAAAAAAGGTATCAGTTTCTCATTAGCAGATGTTGTTTGATCTTATAGGAGACTTTACGGGAATAATTTTGAAGGTCCTATACCGGCTAGTTTTTCAAATTTAACAACATTGAGAGATCTGTGAGTTGCATCTTTCTCTCTACCACCTCATCCCCTACAGATTTCACCCTCTGGTTCTCCAAGTGCTTGAACAACTTTTGTACATGAAATTTTTACAGGCGAATATGTGATTTGCAGAATTTTAGTTCATCTCTTGATTTTATCACCAGCCTGACGAACCTAAGTAACTTGTAAGGCACAGATCTCTATCTTCTGCTGGAGTATTCAAATACATACTAAGTTACTAACCATTTGTTGATGTTTTGACTAGAGTTATAAGAAATGCATTAGTTTCTGGTCCTATCCCAACGGACATTTATCGATTGGATAAGCTAGTTACATTGTAAGTTCAATACAAAGTTTAATTAAATAACTTCACAGGATTTATAGAAGGTAGGAAATAGATAATATGTTGCTATTGTATTTCATGCCCTGTTAATTTTTCTTTGGCAGGGATTTAAGTTTCAACAATATAAATGGTTCGCTTCCACCAAGATTAGTGAATATGACTTCCCTACGTTCCTTGTATGTTATCGTCAAACCTTTCCCTGCAATATTGGACGAATGCAACCGTTTCTCCTATACTCTGTTGTCTTATTGTGCTTGATGTGGTCAGGTTTCTTGGAAACAACAGCTTGTCTGGTTCTCTTCTTCCCGATAGAAGTGCCTCGCTGCAGAATATGTAAGTTGATTAGAACAATTTGAACATTCAAATCTAGTAGCATTTCATCTGCCATTTGAAAAACGAAAAAGAGCTTTTAAGCTCTTCTGAATTTTATATTTATTTAATTTTCAGTTTCTAGTCAACATCTTTTCATCAGAAAACAGACTGGTTCTTGATCTAAATATCTAATGATGTTTTTTGTTGCAGAGATTTGTCTTACAATGAACTATCTGGCAATTTTCCTCGGTGGGTGAGGCCAACATGGGAAATAGCTAATCTGCAATTGTACGTTATTAATCATACCGTCTTCTTTAATACATTTGCTTGTAAGATGCCTAGTTGATACGCCTTCGTAATAATTCGAAATGCTTGCCTGTTATTTCAGGAATTTGGTGGCTAATAATTTTAAATTTGACAGCACAAATATAAGGTAATCATTTAAATTTTGATTCTATTTGATATGGTTATTGTTTGGGGGTGCCATGTATACCAACTTCTAAGATTAAATACATCCAGGTGCTTTAGACTAGAGAAACAAGTTAATATTCTTTTAGAAAATATTATTAGGGAACCAAGAAAAATTGATCATTCTAATTGATCTTTTGTGACATCTTGAAGTTTCCCGGTTATTGTTCTTATAGATATTCAGATGCATCTTTGTAAAGGTATAAATTGCTCTGTATTCTACTGCCACAAGTTGATCAAAGCAATGGTTGTGATTGAGTGATGCCTCCAGTAGTGTGGAGATTGGGAGATTGGCATCTTTTCGTTCATACTATCAAAATAATCCAGCTGTCTTTATAAAACATGTATTATATGGTTTCCATCTTTTCCACAATATTGTTAATGTTGTTTTTAGTGTAGAGGGTATTCTGATATGCATTATCTTCTATTCTCTTGAGTAATTGTATTTCCGTATGCAGTGTTCTCCC
This sequence comes from Centaurea solstitialis, assembly GCA_030169165.1. Taxonomy (NCBI): domain Eukaryota; kingdom Viridiplantae; phylum Streptophyta; class Magnoliopsida; order Asterales; family Asteraceae; genus Centaurea; species Centaurea solstitialis. The sequence goes on from CM058042.1 coordinate 15,771,522, forward strand.
AGGATTGTATTGTCTTCAGCGAGACTTTCCTTGCAACAGGAACATGACACCGTGTAAGTTGCTCATTATTTGATTGCCCATGCTTTGTGGTTTATATTTAAATTACAGCGTAAATGTGCACTGTTTATGTGTCAGTTGTTTAATAGAAATTTTTATCAACCAAAGGAAACGAAACAAATATATGGTATGTTGCCATGTCTTGTGAGCACATTGTCTCCTATACATGGCTTAGTGGCAGTGTGTAACTTTTAATATATATGATTTCCTTTATGACCCATATAATTGTTGTTAGATTCATAGGAAATGGTTGTGATATTTCCTCCATGAAGCTTTTATTCATCAAAATAACTAAAAAGTTTGAGGGATTGATGATCGATCTTTGTTGCTTGCTTTAGATTCCGGCTTTGCAATCAAGTGTGGTGGGTCAGAAATCAGGGCCGACAATGGCATATTATTCGAGAATGAAAACCTTACGACCCTTGGACCAGCTTCTTTTTATTTAGTTCAAGAAAAATGGGGGGTGAGCAATGGTGGTATTACCATCGACAATGAGGATCCATCATTTATACAGTCCACCACAATGGAAGTTAATAACACAAGATATCCAGAGCTTTTCAGAACTTCAAGGAAGTCTCCAAGCTCCCTTAGATACTATGGTTTAGGACTGAAAAATGGTCCTTATACTGTAAGGCTTTACTTTGCAGAGACTGTCTTCAATCAAAACAGAAGCACCTGGCAGGGTCATGCGAGGCGTCTCTTTGATATTTACATCCAGGTTAGCTTGCTGTAATTCTTCCCACCATTAATGTTTTATGTATCATGACATATTTTGAAGTTGTAACTGAGTATAGCTTGTAGTAATGAAATAAGTGACCTTAATAGGCAGCATTTTGCTAATCACTTTCATTGATGACCAATGCCAAATCATTGATTTTTTTATTCCTATTCACCAGGGAAATCGTCGGCAGAAGGACTTTGACATATCACAGGAGGCAGGTGGTGTTGGAAGAGCTCTCATAAAGGAGTTTGATGTTAATGTGACACAGGGTTTTCTTGAGATTCATCTCTTCTGGGCAGGGAAGGGGACCTGCTGCATTCCTGAACAGGGAGATTATGGACTTTTAATTTCTGCCCTCAGAGTTTCTGCTGGTACCAAACATAGAATACATGATCATTCCTTCATACTCGTGCTCGGATGGGTTTCTCTTCTATTTCATTCTGATCCGTGTGATTGGTGTTGTGTTTCTTCTCAGGTTTCTCTGTTAACCACAAGTCGAAAACTGGAATGATCGTTGGTATTGTAGCTGGTGTGGCATCTCTCAGCCTTATTCTCTTAGCTATTGGTTTATATATGAAAAGGAGAAGGTCAAAACATGGGGATGAAGAAGGTAATAATTATATTACCATCTATATTTGTAATACCTGTCATAACAATGTCATTTCGTAAATAAATCCCCCCCCCTCCCCCCCCCCCCCCCCCCCCCCCAACCCCTCCTTTCATAATGGTGCTAACAAATGGTAGTTATAGTTCTTGCGGGTAATGCTCTTGGTTGGGACTTCAATATATACCTTTTATGAGAGTTGGATGGTTTAGTAAAGATGTACAAATGCTGTGGTTATCTAATTTGATTAATCATGTTAAATAAGAGTTTGGTGACAACATGCATATTTCTGTTTACATGCCTAAGTAGCCACTATCTAAACGTAGAAATCTGGTGGAAATCTTTGATCTTGTTGATGATTTTAATTACATTGAAGTTATCCTAAATAGTATATGATAATGCTTCTACTTCATAAAGCCTTGATTCCTATAATGAGATGATTAGCTATGACAGTTTGAAACTAGCTGATCAGTTAATGTATCCTGTAGCTTCTTAATTACATGTGTTATAGACATGAAAGTATACAAACTTAACTTATGAGCACCGTATATCTATTTTCTTATAAAGTTAACTTTAGAGCTTACCTAATGCCTTATTTGTACCTTCCTTCACAATTTATTGTAATTCCATAATATCTTCAACTCCTATTGGTCCTTCCTACAAAATTTGATTGCAATTCGACAATATCTTCTGATCGTTTTTCTTTCTTTATTGTTCTTTATAAGGGTGTCTTACCAATTTTTTTCATTTTTGAGCAGAATTTCCTGACATGGGGCCTAAAGTAAATACTTATACCTACGCCGAACTGAGAACTGCAACTGCAGATTTCAGTCCTTCAAATTTGCTTGGAGAGGGAGGTTTTGGACCTGTTTACAAGGTATGATATTAGAGCGTTTCTGTTTCCTGATCATATTTGCAGTTATGAGTACATCTTTACTTTTTAACTGATTTCGTTAATTTATTATTGTACTTTTTTTGGGGGGAGGGGGGTCCGTGATGTGTGAGGGCTAGTTCCAAAGTTCAATGTTCTTCTAACTAAATCTGCATAATTGTTATTGAATTTTTTGTTAAAAAAATCATAAATTGTTTTTAATGGCCCAGGGGATATTGAATGATGGAAGCGTAGTAGCTGTGAAGCAACTCTCAGTAGCATCCACCCATGGGAAGAGTCAGTTTATGGCTGAAATTTCAACCATTTCATCTGTCCAGCACTGGAACCTTGTGAAATTGCATGGTTCCTGTATTGAAGGAGCTAGAAGGCTTCTGGTTTATGAGTATCTTGAGAACAAAAGCCTCGATCAAGCACTTTTCGGTATGGAAAATCTTTCCAAACCTTAAATATCTTTTCCTGATAAATTTTAACAGTTTTAGAAAGAAAAAAAAGGAAAAAGAACAAAAGACAAAATACTTCCTTTTTATGTTCGATGTTAGCTCCAAACTTGTTGAACAAAATGAACATTGATAATTATGTAAATGGAATTCCAGCTGATTTCATGATCTTAGTTATTACATCATAATCTATGTGCCTTACTATCTTGATATCTTTTAGGCAAACATGATGTGCGTCTTGACTGGTCAACGCGCTTCAATATATGCTTGGGAGCGGCAAAAGGACTTGCTTATCTTCATGAAGAGTCAAGGCCTAGAATTGTGCATCGGGATGTCAAGGCAAGTAATATCTTGCTTGATGGAGAATTATGCCCCAAAATATCAGATTTTGGGCTAGCGAAACTATACGATGATAAGAAAACACACATGAGTACCCGAGTTGCAGGAACTATGTGAGTTACTTTGGCCATCTTTAAGATATTTCTTTATTTTTATTTGTTATTAGACTAATCTTCTATTTCTTGAACCTACATAGTGGCTATCTTGCACCAGAGTATGCAATGCGTGGGCATTTAACCTCAAAGGCTGATGTTTTTGGATTTGGAGTTGTTTGTCTCGAGATTCTTAGTGGGAGGCCGAACTACGATGAGAAACTGGAGCCCGAGCAGAAGTATCTTCTACAATGGGTAAGCTGCCCAAGGCTGTATTTGAGCCTAGCCCTGCAACAAAATAGAGTTTATAGGATGCCTAAGTGTATAGAACCAAACAAAAGACATTTTCAAAATAAAGCGTCGTAACAAGTATTACAATACGTTTATAAGACTTTTTTGAGCGTCGTAACAAGTTTTTTAGGACATTTTCAAAATAAAGTGTCATATTAGCTAATTTAATGGGACGCTTTTGAGAATTGTCCTATAAACCCATCTTTTTAAAGGACACTTGTGTTTATAGGACATTTTTTCAAATAATGTCCTGTAAAATAGTTGATAGAACGCTTTATTTATAAAGGGTTATAAAAAACTTCTTAAGACGTCCAAAAGGGTCCTATTAACATTTTGTAATGCTTTTAGATATGACTCTTATTTGTTTGGTCCTATAAAACGCTCTATTAGGACGCTTTTTTATTCTAGGGTCCTATAAACTAAATTTTCTTGTAGTGTAGCCAAGCCAAGTTTGGCTTCAATCTCTCTACTGGGATTAGCCCATGGCTTGCCAAGCTTCAAAAGTTGATGGTTGAATTCTGCTTGCCTAATGCTTGAGCCTTGGCTCTGTTGTATAGAAAAGTTTTTGACCATCTGACTTATCTCGTGTATTCTTCTGAATATGACTATATTCACATGTGAATTTCCCCATGATGAAAATAGATTCCTTCATATCTCACATGTGATGATCAAACGGCTTGATGGTATTTCCAGGCGTGGAGTCTACATGAAAGCAACCGAGAATTGGAGCTGATTGATCCAGCTTTGACATCTTACGACATGCAACAGGCTACCCGTATGATAGGGGTGGGTCTCATGTGTGTTCAAGCATCACCATCATCGAGACCAGCAATGTCGCGTGTGATTGGAATGCTTTCAGGGGATGTTGAAATAAGCGCTGTCTTAACAAAACCCAGTTATTTAACGGATTGGGATTTCAATGATTCAACTTTCTTTGAGGATGAACCTACGCCCTCCCAAACTACAACCACGACCACAACTACCTCAACGGGTGTCGAGTCCTCCATCCCATCCCCCATCATCTTGTCGGAGCTAATAGACAACAGAAGTCTTAGAGAAGGAAGGTGACATGCTGTAAGTCCAGGTTCTGTCATTTTCACACGATTGGAATGTGCATATTATTGCATATAGAAACTTTTTTTTTTTTTTTTGATATTGATACTCCACTGATAGCATATATTGGGTTTGTTTGGTTTGGTTAATAGTTTGTTGAAACGTTGCCCGGTCCATGTAGCGTCTTCACTGCACGGTCTTGTGGCTGTCCGGCCTAAGGCACCCGGTGGTGTGGCATGATGTCAAAACGGGCTACGAAATGGTTAGTGTTGTAATTATTGAACTTGATGGACCGAAACCAAGTTTCTCCAAACAACATGGACTATTTTTGTAATTTACTTTTTATCTTAAAAATAAGAGCAAAATGTATCTAACTATCAAAATGTATCCAAGTGTTCGTTAGTCTGTTAAGAGGTCTGAAGTCTGATTTCATATCTAAAAAATAAGAGGTGGATGGTGGTGTACCTTTTAAAATTTTGGTGAGATTTTAAAAGTATTTTTTTAAAGTTAAAACAAGCAGTCCTAAATCTTGAAACCTGTATTTTTTTTTTTTAAAACAAAGGCCCCTTGGTGTGATGAACTGAAGATGATGAAAAACAATTTGATCTTTATGCATTGGGTAGGCATCAAGAGGTTGATAAACGGGGGAAATTGTTGTCGGTAACTTAGAAAAATGAATCTAGTGGATTTTCCTTTTAAAAGGATTTTTTTACGGACCTTAACTTGCAAAAAGTAGACCCAACTAATTTTTTTTATTAGAAAAATGGATTAGATCGTTTGTGTGTATGTGTGTGTGTTTTTTAGATAGGACTCTTAAAAAACCGAAACTAGAATTTACGAATCTAGAAACTAGAATTTACGAATCTAGTGATATTTGGGTAAAGATGAAAATGATATGGGTTAGGAGACCTATATTAAGGTGGAAGAAATCAATAATCATCTAACTAAAACCTTGTTCAATTGAAAAATTCCTTAAACAATTGCATTAGAATTATTACTTTTAAGTAGGGAAACAAATGCTCAATTATTCATGTCTTGTACTTATTTTACCCGATTAACGAGTTTTTAGACTTACGTAATATCAGTTGTTATGATCTGATTTTTTATCACGCAATCGGTAGTATAATATAACTCGATATATAGAAGGGAATTGTGTACCTAGAATTTTATTTTAGGGGAGGCATGAGGATTTTAAATATAGCTTGTATATTGAAGTTATTGAAACAAGAGATTAATATGAGATATAAATTGGTTCTCTTAGGTTTCATGATGTTTGAAGAGGAAATTGAGTTGTGATCAATGTCTAAATAATTAAAAATAAACAAGAAAAAAAACCATAAATATTTTGGTTTTTGTTATTGAATTATTAAAGATAGAAAATATTTTACATTAAAGTGAGTTAAAAGTTCACTAATTTATGGATTTTAAGATATATGATGTGAATATAAATATCTATATTATATGCTAACGGGCTAAACAAATTTTGTTTGCTTGGGAGGAAAAAGGGTTGACGAAATACATAGTCCATAAAAATAATAATATAAAAACCAAAGATTTTATATATCTATGAATTTTATACAATGATGTCGGACACTAAATCAATTTATTATACTTTATACTAGTTAATGGTCCGTGTAATACACGAACAATTTAAACATATTGTTTTAGTTTCTAATAAGAATTAACATTTGCATTATAAAGTTCACAAATAATTCACCACAAACCAAACGTAATATCCAATTAACAATATAAATATGACTTAGTTAATTGATAAAAGAAACATTAATGATTTAGTTTAATCATAATCATTTAGGAAATTATATATAACATTTAAATTACTCGTTCTTTCATTTTTTTTCCAAAACTTTCTTTGAAATTGAGTAAGTAGAGAATTATTATTTATTAAAATAATTCTAATTAATCAACGATTTAGATGAAAAAAAAATTACTCTTACTTTATTATTAAATATTTTAGTCATCTAATAGTTGTTAAAATATCTGAAATTCTTTTGTTGAAAGATCTGGATTTCGTGAATGATTCTAAAACGGGAGGGATTATGAAATAAATTATATAGTGTTTTTGATTTGTAGGGTTTTAAAAAAACTATTATTTATAAATGATCTATAGAATTAGTAAGATTAAAAGGATGAAATCTTTAAATTTCAAGAACATCAACAATAGCGTTTTAAATAAAATAAACTTTTATTATTTATAAATAATCTATAAAAAATTTAGATTAAAAATAAGAATCTTTAAATTTCAAGAATATCAACGATAGAATTGTAATAAAATGTAAACAACTTAATTTATATCTATTCTTAATATTTACTAACATAAATAAATTTAAAAAATATTCAATATTATACTCATTTTGAAGGTATCGTCGAGACGATTATAAGGGTGTAATTTATAAAAAAGAAAAACAAAAAACTTAAATGGTTTTAATTCATATACATTATTTACCTTAGGGGGCGTTTGGTTCATTTCAGGGAATGGGAATGAAAATGGAAATGGGAATGCAGGAGAATGGGAATAGGAATGAGCATTGCATTGATGTTGTTTGGTTAACCCACTATAATCAATGAAAAATTGCGTCATATTAAAAAACTATGTTTCTCCAACTTGAAAATACAAAAGATGTATCATTTAACATTCATGGATGGAACAATGCATGAAAAAAAGAACTAAGTAGAAATAAAATTTTCATTTCCCCCAAGTTGGTCAGGAATGGAAATTAATGAATCTGCAAGAATCATTCCATTATATAATATCAAACCAAACAACAGTTTTCATTATCATTCTCATTCCTGACCCCTCAATACCCTCAACCAAACACCCCCTTAATATGATAAGAATGTAAAGTGAAAATTGAAAAACTAAGGGGTAATAAGTAATTTAATCAAATAATTATAAGGATACAAAATGTAAATTATAAAAGGGAAACTAATAAATTAATGAGAAATTTTAGGTATGTAAATTTTGGAAAAAAAATGGAAATAGATTATGACATCATCTTTTGATAGGATTTGTTTAATTGACCAATAAAATCACTCAATTTCATTTTGATGACATCAGCAAAAACCTTCTTTTAATATATATATATATATATATAGATATAGATATAGATGTATTAATTTATTATTTATCTATGAATTTTATTGGCTACTACTCGATATTGCTTCTGCCATTATCATAGATACCATCAAAGTTAAATGATATTTTTTATTACCGTCAAACTTTATTGTATTTTTTGTAACACCCCGTTCTCAAGTTAAGTTAAATCAGAGTTATGAGTTAAGGTTGAACCTTGATTGTTATGTCTTAGGAGTTGAGGGGCCCAGAAGTCATTTGTGAAAGTGTAAGGGAAGAGTGGTCAGATAAAAGGGTTAGAAACCCTTATCTCTTCAGTAGCAGTTTCCAGAGAAAACGTACGAGAGGAGAGAAAGAGGAGAATTGGGAGTGGAAGCAAGGAGTTCAATCGGAGGTTTGTGGTGATCGATTGCATAATTGATCACGTTTCTTGCGCTAAGGTAAGAGTTCTATGTTAGTTTGATTGTCAATTGATGTCAATTTTGGAGTTTTGTGTTGGTTAGGGTTGGATGTTGGATTGGTGATCTTAGAATCACCGATTGTTGTAATTGGTAGGTTTTGGGGTTGAATTACTCGCGTGTAATCGCTAGTTATCGACCCTAGTTGTTATGAGAAAGTGATTTTGGAGTTATTGGTCGAAATTGGAGTTTTGGGGTTGAAATCCCATCTGCAGTCGCATCCTGCGACTGAAGATTTTGGGTCTGCAGGTATCCGCGGGTGGTGACCCTCGGGATGACCCTCCGTTTATCGGCGGGTCAAGCCGCGGGTGGTGACCCTCGGTTCGACCCTCCGTTTGTGCTGTCCAGATTTTTGAGTTTTCCGTTTCGGGCTCGTTTGGGGTTCTTTGGCTTGTGGACCCCTAGGGGCTTATGTAACTTAGTGTTAGGCGAAGTTTCGTGGAAATTAGTCGAGGTTAACTTGGCCATTTCGCGTTAAGGAGTCTGGTTTTGAGTTAAGTACCCGTTTGGGCATTGTTTAATATATATGTGCATGTGTTATGATTAGGTGCTACGAAGTGATTGTCGTACTAGTTAAGGGAGCTTACTAATCAACGTATCAGGTGAGTACTTCACTTAACTCTTGTTGTTATGTATGTATGGTTACGATTGCATGTGTGATTATGTGTATGCGTTCCTTCGGGGACATGGCAGAGTACCTATGGTGGTAGTAATACCCCTAGGGAATTATTATGAGATGTGTTCCTTCGGGAACTTGGGAGAGTACCTATGGTGGTAGTGATACCCCTAGGGAATTTGCAGAGGCCTGATACCAGTGTCATTTATCTTTCCTTGATGGTATTGAGCCGTAAGGAAGATTGGAGACTTACATGTATGTAGTTGCTATGTACTTGTGATTGTGTGTGCATGATGGTAAGTGGTTAAGTGTGTGCTCACTAAGCTTTATGCTTACCCCGTTGTTATTTATCATTTTCAGTGTCAGGTACGTCCCGGAAGGGAAAAGAGTAAGTTTCCGAATGAGACTCCGAGGTTGCAGCAGTTCAGTCTAAGCATGGAGTTTAATAAATGACGAGGTTTAAGGGACGAGTTAGTTTTCTTGGTTTGGCATGTATCATAAGGATATGGGTTGTTTAAACAACGTTTTTGAATTCAAGCATTTAGCTTATGTTTTCTTAAATCTTATGACTTATAAATGGTTTTTAATAATGGTTTGGGACGAGCTTCCGCTTTTGTATGAACGTGGTTACTTTTCAGTTAAATTGAATGTTTTGGAAATTGGGATGTTACATTTTTATTGCAAAAAAGTTGTTTGGCTTGCGTGAAAATTTAAATTTGTTCATACGTGTATAAATGTTACTACTATTATAGTTTGATTAAATTATAGTTTTTAATTTCATTTATCAAAAATATTAATTACTAACAAATATCATTTTTATGTAAATTCACTTTCAGCCAAAGAAATCCCCTTCTAGTTTGTATCTTATTTTCATAAAAGAAAATTTAATAAAAACATCTTACATTTCAACTGTTGTAAGTTTAATTTGTTTGAGCAATTTAATTATTTTAAGTTAAAATATGCTACTCTAATCGATAAGTTCAGTTTGATATTCTTTTAAAAATTTGCCTAGTTTGTGCTTTTGCCAGGACTGGCACCGGCTAGGTGACTCACAAGAGTTTGGCCTCGGACCAAAATGATTTTTCTTTATAAGTTATAACCTAAAATGTGTATTTTAATATTTGCCTTAGAACTTGTAATTTAATTCGGCTTTCGACATGAGACTCATAATAGTAAAAGAAATTTTCAACTATTAAATTAAAGATGAAATCATTAAGACCATCTCCAATGGGGTTACCAAATCTTACACTAAACACCAAATTTGGTGTAAATGTTACTATTCACATCTTCAATGGGGTCACTATTTTTCACACTAAATTTAGTGTGATGAATAGTATCACACTATATTTGGTGTTACACTATTTTTTACACTACTTTTCAATGTAAAAGAATTTAGTGTAAAAAATAGTGTTACCCACTGGAGAAGATTTACTACTAACACTAAATCTTACACTATTTCTTACATTACTTTTAACATTTGGTGTAAAAAATAGTGTTACCCATTGGAGATGTTCCAAAGGGGAAGTTAAAAGATCAATGAAAAAAAAAGATATTAAAAGAAAATTGGATGTTAATCTGTCTATCTTGTCATTCAACAAAATGAAATGAACCATTAAAGCAACATCAACTTCGTTATTAAATATAATATAATACTAAAAACACCTTAGTCTGAAAATAGTCTTTTTAATACATGCAGGTTACGTATGAGAATTTGGGTTTGAAATTTATAAAGGTCATTAGGGAGAAATTTTCTAAAATTTAAATCAACCAACTTTTTAAGTTCAATTTATTTACCAGCTAAATTATACATATTTATATTTAAGTAGAATAAAATAAATGAAACTTATGCCATATAAAAAGCAAAAATTAAGAATGCCAAGTGATGGTCATTAGTGAACACAAACAAATACTTAATTTGAGAACTTATAGAAATTGTTATTATTTTGAATAAACTTAAATTAGTGTTGCACTTTGTTAAAAACACGATCAAATCAATATACATTAATGAACCTTCTTAAATGTCATATTTTATACGTCCAATCTATGAATGAGACATGTTGACCATTGTGGCTTTTAATTTAGGCGAATACTTTTCTGGGTGGTGGTAGGGAAGGGGGATGATGGAATGTCTACGTTGGTTACAAGATCACATTTTTGAAGACCATCTTTGATTAGGGCGACAATATTTTACATCATACATCTAGTTTGACATCTAATTACTTTAATATGAATATGAAATTCTAGTGTAACACTATCCATTAACATTATAATTTAAATCAATTGGAGAAGATAAAAAAGAACATACCTAAAATTTCTTATTTTAAAAGTATTACCCTTGTGCATCTCCACTCTCTTTTCATCATTTATGATTTCATATGTTGTTCCCAAATGTTATACATCCAAACTCTCTGCTTGTGTTACTCATGGGAGTAAATATATTGCTTTGTAGAAAATAAGGCTTGGTGTCGGTGTTATTAATTGGATTTGCTCTCACATGTTATAAATGAAAATGACATAAAAGTTAAATGGCTTTACCGACTAAAATTTCAAAAAGTGCATGTATTCAAATTTTGATCATTGCTTATATTTATTTAAATAATTCAAAATCCGTATCATCTATGTTGTCAAGTTATTACATTATGCATATATTGCACCATCTCTTTTGAGCTATTATCTATGTTGTTGAGTTATTATGTTATTCCAAAATCCTTATTATTTATGAAATTCTTTAAATTTCTCTAAAAATATTATTTATGAGAGATAACTGATTTTTTTTATTAATTCTACCACTGAAATTACTAGAAGTTAAATGTTTAGGATAAAGAATATATAAATATTTAATAATATAACTAATTTTGTAATTTTCAATATAGAGAGAATCTTTTAGATATAAACAAATGTTTTTGAGATTTTAACTATTGACTTTATTTTAGAGAATTTTGTTATAAATCATGAGATCATATGAGAAATGTCTTTTTAGGTTATAAGTGTTTTTTTTAAGACGTTGATGACTTTTAAATTTTAATCAAATAATCTCCTATACATTAAATCCTAAAAAAAATTAATTTGATACATCTTAATATATCTCGGCCTAATATTCGTTCATTTCTCATCGAATTACCGATAATCACTTATCCGAAACCAGAAATGGTGCTGATAGTTACCTTAAAATAGTCTTATATTCAATTAAACATTTTTTTTTTCTCACAACTAAAAAAAAAACAAACATTTTATTCTGATTTGGATAGTAAAATGGTTTGGTAGTCAAAGTTTGACATGTGTCTTAAAGTCAACTCCTATTTCATACCTCTCTATAAATGGAGGTGTAGACCCAATCTGTTTACATGGAGAGCCCAAATGACTCTTTTTTCCTCCAATTTTTTAAATTAAAAACCTCTTTGTACACACATACATACAGATAGACACCAGTTGCACGAATTCTTTTTTTATCATTTCATTTCAATTCAATCCCTCTCTATCTCCATCGGCCGACGATGGGATTCCGATCAAAGTTTTCACCACCACCGCCTTCTTCAGTTTCGGTTTCGGTTTCGGTTTCGAATTTCATCTTCTTCCTCCTCTGTATCGTCCTGTTTCAGAAATCCAACGCTCAAACTGCTCGGACTGATCCTTCTGAAGGTTAGTACTATTTCTTCAGTTTGACCTAATTTTAACGCCTAATTAAAGGATTGAGTTTAGTTTATAATTGCTTGGATTGGATCGATTGCGAGCTACTGATGTGTTATCATCATTGAATCTGTGATTTTAATCGTTCTTATTCGTATATAATAATCGAAAGAGAAGGTATCGAGTTGATTGCATTCATCGTGTGAAAACCATTCGAGAATGTTCTACCGGTTTAGGTTTCCTTTTGCTTCGTGATTTTCATATTGCCGCCACCTACCACCTACCTCCGCTTGGGTTTGGTAAATTAGCTGATAGGTCTGATAGCTGAAGGTCGCAAAGCAGTTGCTGATTGATAAGCTGATAAACTAGTTGTTAATAAATCATGTTTGGTAAAAACTAGCTTATTAGTATGTAAAATGACCAAAAACGGTATCTTTTAATATCATAGTTAATATTAATAAGGATATATTTGAAAAAAGGTTACAACAAAAATTTTGAACGCTACTTCAATTGACGTTCAATAAGCTAGCTTATGTAGTCCATCCAAACCTGTACGGCTGTACCAGCTTTAAGCTAGCTTATTGTTTCCAAACACATCCTTTGTATATGCGAACTCATAGGGATTTTGGAAAACAGAGAATAATTCCAGTAGACTACGAAACTCAAACCGGTAATCCATGAAAAGGATTTCGAAATGCTAAAAACTCGTTATCAATTAAACTCTGTAAATTAGGTAATTAGCATTTGTCAACGCTTAGAAGAAGTTCAAAAATTAGAGCATCCACAGTGGTGGAACCTCTAAGAACCTCACTTGCCATATTTTTCTCTGCCACATCATTGCCACCTCAACAAAGTAAGAACCTCCTTAAAACTCTGCAGTGAAGGTTCTTATAAAAACCTCACTTTCCTTTTCTTATTTATCAATTATTATATAAATTCAATATATACATATATATATATATATATATACTAAAATTTTCAAATATAATTTATTATTTTTCACTTTTATATTAATATTAAATTTTCAATCTATATATTTTATTAACATATATGAAAAACAATCAAAACGCAAATATAATTTAACTGGAAAGGAGGTACACCGTTACAGAAATATTTATCTTTAAAAAGTATGACTAATACTTTATAATATAGATCACTCGTAATCACGATTCAACCAATATGTTTAACCAGGTCAGAGCGGAGTTGATGATGAACTTCATTTGAGCGTATCTCGAAATTCATTTGAAGATATTCAAGGAATTCATGGGTGGAACCTTGAAATATGTGTGTCGAGTTATCTAATTTGATTTACAAGTAGAAAAATATTTAAAATAACTTAAACATAATAAATTAATGAAGTAATTAAAAATCAAATTTCTTAAAAACAACTTATAAATTTTGTATAAAAATTTATAAGAAACAAAAAGAACAATTTTTTATAATAATTTTTTTATTAATTTAATATATATGTTTTATTGCATAATATATATGTTTTATTGCATAATATATATGTTGTATAGATTTATTAAAAGAAAAAATAGTTAAGAAATAACAAAAATAATAAATAAAATAATAACAGAAAAGGAAAGTATAACAAGAACCCGGGTTCTTGTTCAAGCACCTGGGTTCCAGTAAGAACCCGTGACTGGACAAGAACCTATGTTCCACAGTGGAGGTTCCTGCAAAAACCTCAAGAAGAACCTCGTGAAGAACCTCCATTGTGGATGCTCTTAATAACTCTTCATAATTGATACAGTAATTACGTGTTTTTCTCAAATTGTCTTCATTGTACATATCTATTGTAGCACGAGATTTCATTTTTTTTAAAAATGTAGGTAATAGATTAGATATTTAAATACTTGTTTAATTATATATGTAAAAATGCGGCAGGAAAATTTGATGGTCAGAATTGACGGCTTTATTTTATTTATAGTAAAGTAATATTTGACTTTTTCTGGAAATTTCTAAAAAGTATTTAAGAAAAAGGACATTTTAACAACTTTTGACATAAATTAATCCTTTAATTGCAAATTGATCGTTTGATAATGTGAACAGCCGTTTGAAGATTGAATTTAGATTACATATCATACTTGTAAAAAGCTTTAAGCAACATTCGTAATCGTGGCAAAAGAAATATTCTTATGCTTTGAATTATTAACATTATATTATACAGCATCAAAGTTACAGTCAACGACAAAATTAGTCCTTGTGTTTTTTCAGAAAGAACTTTTTTTTTTTTCATATAGTTTCAAATATCCAAGATGGTCACTATGGTTTGTAACAGGTTTGGATTTAATCTCTCCCTCTGGTCGTTAGAGAATTCTGTTTTATATGTGGGACTTATAACATTTTCTTGATTTTTTTTTTTATACTTTTTATCAAATCAAATTTGATTTTGTGATTTTGGTTCATGTGGTTTTCGATTGTGCAAAATACAAAAACCGTTAAAAAGACGGGAATGACTCTCATTTAGTGAAGTGTTATAACACTCGTTTAGAGGGAGAGACCAAAGCGAGACGTTTGTACAGATTTCAGTGGTTATTTTGTAATTTTAAAACTAAAGAGACAAATATGTTATTTTTGACAAACAGAAGGGCCAATTTTGTAGTTCATTCTAACATTACAAGCGCATTCAAATTTCAATTCAATATATTTTTGATGATTATGATAATTACAAACCATTTCACGAGGTATTTGATAAATTCTAATGCATTTGACTTTAACAAAAGAAATAATCTAAAAAAACTCGAATTTCATTTTTTATATATGTTTTTTGTTACAATTCTTTAACCATACAAAAGCACAAAACATCTTTTAACGAACTTTTTTTTAAAAAATTTATTTTTGGACGTGTCCTTTGTCTTATTTTAATAGCAATAAAACATATGCACATGGATTCATTTAAGCCAAAAAAATCCATATTATCGGGTGATGGACATGACCAAATTCTTTTCCTCCATATTATCCATCAATCAATTATAACTGATGTATAAAATTTTATACAATATATAAATCAAATTATATTTGATGGTTATGTTTTGTTGTTGATGTATAATTATAATGAATCTATCTATATAAAAGGAGGATGTTGAAGGATGATGTGGACATCCTATCTATTGAGTATTAGCTAATAGGAATTTTTTCATTGTTTTGATTTTTTTAAATATTAAATAAGTTAAAGACTATACTACCCTTATATGAAAATTATATGTTTAAATATAAGAAGGACTATTTGGTAATTTTATTTATGCTTTGATTAGCCTTAACTTGCAATTTAACTAGCCTTAACTTCTAAACTATGTAACTTCTTAAGGACCCCATTCACCTTCTTATTTATTAATTAAAAGAAAACCTACAACATAACATAATCTATTCTTATTTATTAATAGGAATTTTCTCATTGTTTTGATTTTTTTAAATATTAAATAAGTTAAAGACTATACTACCCTTATATGAAAATTATATGTTTAAATATAAGAAGGACTATTTGGTAATTTTATTTATGCTTTGATTAGCCTTAACTTGCAATTTAACTAGCCTTAACTTCTAAACTATGTAACTTCTTAAGGACCCCCTTCACCTTCTTATTTATTAATTAAAAGAAAACCTACAACATAACATAATCTATATCTATATATATATAAAAGGAGGATGTGGACATCCTATCTATTGAGTATTAGCTAATAGGAATTTTCTCATTGTTTTGATTTTTTTAAATATAAAATAAGTTAAAGACTATACTACCCTTATATGAAAATTATATGTTTAAATATAAGAAGGACTATTTGGTAATTTTATTTATGCTTTGATTAGCCTTAACTTCTAAACTATGTAACTTCTTAAGGACCCCCTTCACCTTCTTATTTATTAATTAAAAGAAAACCTACAACATAACATAATCATATATAAACTACAACCTAATGCTCCACTAAAATGTGATGAGCAACTTTTGTTTAATGTTATGCTATTGGGTTGCTATATTTGTTGTTGTTTCTATTCTACAAAATTCATCTCCCATCAACATTGTAGCTCATCTTTCGTAAAATTTTTCAGGTAGGCTAACATTTTTTATGATTTATTTTATGATTTTCTTGATTTATATATTGTTTATATGTATATAAAAAATTTCCATATAACTTTATATACATTTTTGCGTATATTCCGTTTCATTATTATAAAAGTTTTTGATTTTTCCTATTTTTTAAACTTATTTCAATTTTTATCTTTATTTTTCTCCTTGATACTTCCTAATCGATATTTATATTAGTACTATAACATTTTTCTTTCATCAAAATTCAAATAATGTTTTTAATTTGTGTGTTTTATATATGATTGTTAATATGTTTTTAATTGGAGGTACGGGGGCTTCGACCCTGGGCTGCATGCTTTAGCAGTCGGGCTTCGGCCCAAAAATTGCCGAGAATTAGTCTGGGCCCAATGTGGTCTGGGATACCTCTTCCAAAAAAATTTTTTTTTTGAGTTTTTGTTTGAAATTTATTTACAACTTTTACTTTTGTTTTTCTCTTTCATGTTTTCCACATAATATATATGTTGTATGAGTGTTTTACATAAATCTTTTTCTAAACTTTTTTTTTTTGCTTATATTGATGTAGTTTTCTAGAAAAAAAAAATTTAACAACAATCAAACTCCAAAGTGTTACCACGTGGTTTAGTTACTCTTTGTATTGTTGGAATTTTTTTCTCATTCTCTTATATTTTTGTAGTCTCTGATTTTGCTTTTGTTTTTCCTAATAAAAACACCATCAATAAGATGATATTTTCAAAACATCTCAATCCCATTTTTTTCCTTGACATCAAATTTTGTCCTTTTTGATGCTGTTATTAACAAAATATTTAATTAATTAAACTACTCATCTTCTTGGTTTATGCCTAATTTTTTTAATGTTTTTATTTTACATCATTCTAATATTTTGATTCAAATGAATATTTATAAGTAATTATACATACATATATATATGTGAACTTACGATCAATAAGTATATTTCTATTTACATGACATGCATTTAAATACATTAAAATGTATGTATTTTTTACATTAAAAATATTATAAATTCAATAAACAATTTAAAATGATGATTAATCACATTAGTATTTTCTTACAATTAGTGTTAGCCATATTATTTAAATAACAATTTTTTTATATATCGTTTGAAAAAGAATATATTTTAAAATGACAAACTATATGAGTTTTAATCTTTTTTTACTATAACATACATGTTGATATGTATTATTCCTAATAAAATAAAATATCTAAATTTCAATTAACATATAAAGTTTGAACCACTATATAAAATTAAAATACTATTATTATTTGATATCTTATTAAAAAGTATATTTCTAAATGACCAACCATACAAGTTTTAATCAATTTTAACTATAATATATATATACATGTATATATATATATATTACATGTATTATTTTTCCAATAAGATTAATGTTTAAATTTCAATTAAATTAAAAACTTTGAACCAATATATAAACTTAAAAATATTATTATTATTCAATTCTTTAATAAGTGAAATATTTATTACATTTAGTACTACTAAATAAAATTAATATATAATTACTAACTCTCTTATTAATAAATTAATAAACATTCATTAAATTTAATATCATTAATTAAATAAATACATACAGTTAAAAACAATTAATAGAATCAATACATATAATTAAAATTACAATCAAAATTATAAGTTATGAGAATCAACTACCAATATGTAAAAAAATAGATAGAAACATATGTAGGGGCGAGTTCATTGTGAACGTGAGGATGGATGAAAGAATGACACATGTCACATTCAACATGAGTTCACAACCAAACTTTTGTTCGTATGTGTATATATATATTTATATATATAACTAAAATACACAAATAAATAAAATTAGGAAAAAAAACCTGCTACTATCAATAATATATAGTTTTTTCAGTTTCGAAACGATAACTTACTACAATTAATAATTTATAGTTATTTCAATTTTGTTTTTTAATTTAAATTGAAATAAAAGTATGCAAAAGAATTGAATTAGAACTGATATAAAACCTTTTTTTAAAGATATAAGTTATGAAGAAAAACAACCTCAAGCAAAGAGAAAAAAGCTCTAACACGAAAATATTAACAACTCAATTAGACTCGCATATAGTCAAAGTGATCACAATACTGGAGATTATTGTTACTTTTCGACCGATCGTTGGTTGGGAAAGGGGGCTTGAAGAAGTGTTTTAGTTAAAGTTAAACAACACATTACAATAATTGCAAGTAAATTACTAAAATGTCCTACAATTATACAAAATTAGGAAGCACTACTCTACTTGCATGGTGAATATAAATATTTTATGGGAATATTATGTTGGGATAAATCGATATATTATGATTTATGACAAAAAAATATTCATTAAATATCTCATTGTTATAAACAATAGTTTCAAAGATTTTTTTTTATTATTTGAGTCGATTATAACGTATGTCAATATAAGACTTATTAGTTATTACTTTATTATACATATTAGAACTCAAAAGAATTATTACTTATTACTTTATTATACATATAAGAACTCAAAAGAAACAGTTAAAGATGATGAGGCAACTTCACATCAAGTCTAATATCAATTCTTTATTGATTTCATATATGATATTTGATCATCAGCTCATTTAACTACAATATTTTATAAAAACTTTATCAACACCGCATATACATTACACTTCATTATTATAAAAATTACATATAGATTTGTAACACAATTTTTTACATTAAAAATAATGATAGTATATTTTTTTTAAATTCTGGGAATGACTTTTACATACCGCGCAACGCGCGGTTCGGTCTCCTAGTTTATATTAATTTGAAGTTATATATGTAGAGTCACCTTATTTTGCAAACTCATTAATTTGTGCAAACTTTGGAAACTCATATAAACCATTGATTAGAAGGATCAATGGACAAGATTAATTGCAAAATTCAAAATTATAACCACCAGCTCCTATAATTAAGCATCACAAAAATAAAATAAATAAAATTACCAAAAACAAACAAGAAAATGGATTATGATTGGTGAAAAACATGGTTTCCAAAGTTTGCACAAATTAATGAGTTTGCAAAATAAGATGACTCTATATATGTATATATATGGATTTTTTTCCCAACTCTTCGGCCTTAAGAATGTTGGTTTTAAGAATGAGTGGTTTCCCTTCTCCAAAGGATAAAAGGGTGATAATGCATCAAGGTGTTCGCAAGGGTCAACTTGATCCTCTTTCCTAGGGAACCTTAGGATAGCCACCAACTCCAACTGCCCATCCGACCTACTCTACGTTCTTGACAGCCCATCTTTGTCTCAATAGAGTCTTTCAGTGGTTTTGTTTGAATTTTAAGTTTTCAGGCAATGCATGCCATTCAGATGCTCAAATAAAAAAAGTTAAAGTTTTTATTATTCGAACACATAAAAAATCAGAAACTAATAAATATTAAATAGGGGTCGTATTAGTTACAAACCAAATATTTTGTACAAACTATACAAACCAATCTCAACCATACATGTAGATAATCAATGGTATGGATTAGTTCAGTTCCTAAGTTTTCTTTCAACCATATTTGAAAACCGCCTAAAAATTAGAAGATAAACAAATCAATGGTTAAAATTAGGTTTGTAAAATTTGTACAAACTAGTCGGTTTGTATTTGATTATTAAATATGTAGGTACTAGGGTATTATGGTAGTATATACTATATAGTACTACCCTTTACCAATAAAGTTGTACTGTTAGCATAATATCATGAACCACATCTGACTTCAGACCGGTTACAAAATTCCATCACTTTTGAACAAAAAGGAGTGTACTCTTAGGTTGTGTTTGACAAAAATAAGCTAGCTTATAAGCTAGTTCGTCTAAATATGTCTAAACATGTATCAGAAGCTAGCTTTTTGAAACGCTACTTTGAGTAGCTTTTAATGAGCTTATTGTGGTTTTTTTCAATTATACTCTTATTAATATTAATTATTAAATTCAAAGATACAATTTTTGGTCATTTTATATACTCATAAACTAGTTTTTGTCAAACGTAATTTGTTCATAAGCTAGCTTATCAGCTGCTAGCAAACTTATCAATCAACAACTAACTTATTAGCTATCAACTAGCTTATTAACCGGTATGCCATAACATACCCTTAATATTCATAGCTTTATCGAGATGAAATGAAAATTATGTAAAATCTTCAAATTTTACTACACTCAGACAAATAATAACCAAACATGAGTTCAATGTTCAAATGATCTGTACCCAAATATCAATCAACATGGTGCAAGTCTTTTGGTAAAACTGATATCAACGAACCTATTAAGCTCATCCTTTGTCTCTTTTCCATTGAAATCAATCAATGACAGTGAGAGCCTTGAATTCCATATTTCAACAATGGAACGTTACTTCCGGGAACCAGTGGAACATAAGCGGAGAACCATGCACCGGAATAGCGCTCGGAACAGGGTTCGGACCAGACTCAGATTTCCAGAAGGATGACAACAATCCAGCCATCATATGCAACTGTACCTTTGACAGCAATACCACTTGCCATATTACCAGACTGTAAGTACATCATCATCTTCCCTTTTACTTCCTTCTTATTATTATGCATCCATGATGTAATCTCTCTCTTCCGAAACGTGGAGATGGATTAAAAGTCATCAAAACAAATAGGTTAATTGGTTATTTTTCCACATTTAGGTTTCAAATTACTACATTCAGCATTGGGAAGTTATATATAGAGGTGTTCTATCAAATTGATATTGGTTTACTTATTGATGAAAATTGTTAGTTACTAGTAGTGGTCTAGTGTCATGTTGTATCTACAAACTTATGTCTTCTGTTATCAGCAAAAAAATACAAATTTATACCTACATTGGACTTTTTTTGATCATGTAGTACGAAGTAAATCAACTGCGACATTAACTTGTTTTTGTGAAGTAGTGGTGACCGATTTTAATTCTCACCACAAATTGTTAAGATGTATAAGGTATTGGTGAATTTTAAAATGATGAATATCAAACTAAGGTGGTGTTTGGACTTTGGAGATGCCTTTGAGTCTATGCAATAATTCCAAGTTTTAGGAATATAGTCAAGGATAGTTTGTAAGGGATTTCTCCACTAACATCAGTTTTCGTATGGCAACTCCTCACTTGCATATCCAATTGACGCTAAAAAAATCATAATAAGAACCAGTTTATTGGTGATTTAGTGAAATAATCCGTTTTATGTAATTGGATTCACTAGAAAATACGGGGTTTTTGGTTAAGCTATAGCATGGGTAGGAGGTGCGGAGTGTACACTCGTGTAACCTAATTAGAACTCGGGATCGCTGGATGACAGCATCTGTTGGGGGTCAGGTGGCCATGCCCCGTTGCAGGGCCAAGGGGCAGCCTTTGAGCTCCTTCCTGAGAAGTGCTCGGGGACAATGAACTTCTGAATGTACTAAGTGAAATTCAGAAGCCTCTGAAGCCTTTTGATTTGTGTAAGCAGTTTGTAGTTGCTGGGAAGTTAAACACCCACTAATTAAGAGTGAACGATTTCTGCCAAAATCGTGACTGAAAACTTGAGATTATCCTCTAGTAAATGTTGTATACCCTGGCAGTTTTGGGTCCAAATATAACTGAAAGTTCATGCTATCTCTATTGTTCCTCTGTACCTTTCGAGTTTCGTCCAACACAGTTTTCCCTAGCACTACAAAACTGTTACCACAACTTCGGTTTTACGGCATATCCAAACACCCCTTACAAGACGTTACTATATTGGAGACTTAAAATTCAATATTTATTACCTTTTTCTAGGAGGGAGTAGGCAAGAACAAGATGATGAAATGTGACAATGGAATAAGTAACCAAGATACTACAGAACTGCTGAAAGAAGGGTTATTGGTGGTTAAAGAGATGATACAGGTGTTTTCTTTGGGAAAAAACCAAGTTGATGTTTGCGGAGGCGATTCTGAAGAAATAAGGTTTTCAAAAAATTGAATCATGTTAGGATATGAGCCTTCTTGTTCCTGGTTTGAATTTGGATATTATATATTGTATTAAATCCTACACCTTAAACTAAAGTTATTAAGTCCTCCAAATAATTTAGCTTAATTATATCTGTTGTAAGGCAGTATCCTAACACTTCTTGTTTTTCCTTCCAGGAAAATATGGCGACTTAATAGGCAAGGGGTTATTCTCGAAGAACTTGCTGCTCTAACTCACCTCATTGAATTGTATGCATTTCCATTTAACCTTTCTTTCTTTCTCCCAAAATTGATCAAAATCAACATTCAGTACAAATGTTTGAGCCTTGGTCATTTTGCTGTCACAGATGTGATGGTATCATTAATGTATGCACTTAATAATATCTTTCACTCCTGCAGGAGACTCGATAAGAATGTCTTCACTGGTACCTTGCCTGCGTTCATTGGAAATTTTTCTGCATTGGAGGTCTTGTAAGTGTAGAATGTTTAGTTATTGTTTCTCTAATACCTATAAGATGATCCCTCTTTCCTTCTGCACCTCTGGCTTTCGGCTATTGATTAGATATATAAGCATAATGACCGTTTTGGATTGTTGTGTGGTTCTACTTTGTATTAGGTAGCTATTTCTTTATCTTTGATGGACTCTGACCATCTTTCTTTCTATTTACAGTAATTTTTAACATATATCAATACATAAATTTTTATTTATAAATTGTAATTTATTTATTATGTTTGTTTCTTTTATAAATTGATATTGATAAAATATCTTTTTTCTTTTTTTAAAATATGGCATACATTTTCTGGGATCGCTGGATCACGTAATGATATCAATGTACTCACAGAATCCAATTTACTTTTTGATGACTTATGAGGGGAGGCACAATTGGTTAATTTTACGGTAAACGGTAAAGGATATTTTTAAACTGATAGTATTTATATAGAATGGGCTACTTTCGTCAAGAGTTCTACTTACCCATAAGACGCAAAGAGAAAGATTTTCAAACAACGGCAAGAGGGTGCAAGAAAGGACGTTGAATGTGCATTTGGAGTGCTTCAATCTCGTTGGGAGATAATTAACGACCAGAATGGGCTACTTTATGCTTTTTTCTATTGCGACTAGCATATCATGTTAAGATTCATCCCATCAAATATGGCAGTTAATATTTCCAGCAATATATTGTTAAGTTCTAGCCACGGGTGTGAAAGATAGATTCTCAAAATTGCTGAGATTTTTCTCTTAATACTGCCACCTTAGTAAAACCTTTTAATTGCGTTTATCTTAACAGGCAACTTGCGCATAATCAGTTCTATGGTCAAATACCCAGGGAGATTGGAAATCTTCAAAAACTTACCATGCTGTGAGTGCCTTTTAATGTTGTTATTTATGCAAGCATGCTATAGTTATGAAACACTTCTAATGCTTGTTAGCTAGAGCTGATGGCAACTGCTGTCAAGTTAGACTAAGGGGCCGTTTACTAAATGCTTGCCCATAAGTGCTTATCGGGTCATTTACTTTACCGGATGAACATGGAAAGGACCGAGAATCTTACCCAGTAAGAGTGACAATAAAGATGAAGAGTCTTACCTGGTAAGTGGGGGTGATCTCTTACCTGGTAAGCCCTTACCGGGTAAATTGCTGTATATAATACGTTTTAATAGGTTACAATCTTACCCGGTAAAATAAGTTAAAAGTGTTCACTCTTATCAGTAAGCGCTTAGTGGGTAAGAGTTTGGGTAAATGGCCCCTAAATGACTAATGTCTATTTTGGTAGGCCACGTGAATATTTGTTGTTAGAAACACATATTTTCCACAAATTAACAGTTGGAACTTGGAACACATTTTATAGGATAAGAAACCTTAAAAAAGAAAATGATATCAATCATACTTGTTAATGACATACATTATTGAAGTTGGAGATACGAGTTGTGATACGTCAGCTAGTATTCTAGCTTAACCATTATCTTACACAAAACAACCTACTCCTTTCACATTTAATGAAGTGTGTAAGTTTGTTAGACAGAAGATGTCTACCACTGGATTATTTAGAGATGTAATATGACATTGTCTCAACTAAACCCAACTAAACATTTATACCAAACTAATGATGGCTATCAATTCCTCATACTAGAAATTACGTCGTTGCAGGCCGATCTTCTTGTTGGTATTTGTGTGGTTCTGCTTTCTCAACCTTTTTGAGTATAGCACATTGATTACATCATAGGGAGGTTTTGCTCTAGTTGCTCTCTATGGAAAGTTTCTTGGTCGTATCAAGTAGAAATAACTCTGTGCTTGCATTATGGTCTTTTTTTAGTTAGCTTTACGTAATATGATTATGTTGTTTGTCTGTTGCAGGGCTCTGAGTTCCAATAATTTTTCCGGCAGTCTTCCCCCAGAACTTGGAAACCTAGTTAATTTGCAGCTATTGTACGTTTGTATTAGAATATATGAAATTATGAATTATATATGCACAAGCACATATGCTTCTGAGTCAATAAGATATAATCTAGTATCTTATTGGAAGCTAATTCGTATTGTTAGTGTCCCACATCAGCTAGACTTGGATCATTTCTCCTCTATATATGTTTGGACAAGTTGTGCCCGTCTAGCCTCTGTTGGAGGAGGCATGTTAGAGTCCCACATCGGTTGGACTTGGACTATTTCTCCTTTAAACTCTCTTTCGGTGTTCTACATATTCTCACAAAACTTGGAAACCTAGTTTTTTCGACAGTTTTCCCCAGAACTTGAAACTTAGTTAATTTGCGGCTATGGTATGTTTATACCAAGTATATCCACAAGAACATATGCTTCTGAAGTCAATAAGATATAGTCTAGTATCTAATTAGAACCTAACTCATACAATCTTAACTTAATTTTGCAGATACCTAGACAGTTGTGGTGCTGGTGGCGAGATTCCTTCGACATTTGCCAATCTCCAAAATTTGATTGACATGTACATATTTTTTTGTCCCATGAATATTCTTTACTGTTCAAGAGCTGAGTGAAAACCCGATACTATGCGATGCTATCGGCTTATTTTTGCTTACTCTCAGTTGACTTGTTGGTTTCAGGTGGGCACCAGACAACCCATTTTCTGGAAAGATACCTGCTTTTATAGGCAACTGGAGGAAATTAGACCGCCTGTAAGTAAGACTGACTATAGTTCACCATTCTAATCTAAAAAGGTATCAATTACTCATTTGCAGATGTTGTTTGATCTTATAGGAGACTTTACGGGAATAATTTTGAAGGACCTATACCGGCTAGTTTTTCAAATTTAACCTCATTGAGAGATCTGTGGGTTGCATCTTTTTCTCTACCTCTCCCTCTACAGATTTTCCCCTCTGGTTGTCCAAATGCATGAACAACTTTTGTACATGAAATTTTACAGGAGAATAGGTGATTTGCAGAATTTTAGTTCATCTCTTGGTTTTATCACCAACTTGACGAACCTAACTAACTTGTAAGACACTGATCTCTTTGATGTGCAATGGTGTTTATCTCTATCTTCTACTGGAGTATTCAAATGCATGCTAAGTTACTAACCATTTGTTAATGCTTTGACTAGAGTTATAAGAAATGCATTAGTTTCTGGTCCTATCCCAACGGACATTTTTCGATTGGATAAGCTAGTTACACTGTAAGTTTTAATGCAAAATCTAATTAAATACCTTTACAGAATTTTATAGAAGGTAGGAAATAGATAATACATCGCTATTGTATTTCATGCCTTGTTAACTCTCTTTGGCAGGGATTTGAGTTTCAACAATATAAGTGGTCCGCTTCCACCAAGATTAGTGAATATGAGTTCCCTCGTTTCCTTGTATGTTATCATTAAACCTTTCCCTGCAATATTGGACAAATGCAACTTTTTCTCCTATACTCTATTGTCTTATTGTGCTTGACGTGGCCAGGTTTCTTGGAAACAACAGCTTGTCTGGTTCTCTTCTTCCTGATAAAAATGATAGGCTTCAGAATATGTAAGTTGGTTACAACTATTTGAACATTTCGATCAAGTAGCATTTCATCTACCATTGCATTTCTCAGACTTATCAGATCTAGTAGCATAACATCTGCATTTGACCCCGAGAACTGATTCTACTATCACTTTGATTATGATACACTTAAGATTACAATTTACAATAATGGAGAATCAATAAGGGTTCTTGAGGTTTAAGGGGAACTGGGAGATCAAGTTTAGAGAGAGAGAATGCATAAGGCTTCTTTCAAAGTCTGATTTTATTCGTCTTATACATACCCATTTGAAGAAGGAAAAAGAGCATTTTTATATATTTTTTTGTTATTCAGTTTCTAGTCAACATTTTCTTCATCAGAAAACAGACTGGTTCTTGATTTTAATGAAGTGTTTCTTTTTTGTTGCAGAGATTTGTCTTACAATCAACTATCTGGCATTTTTCCTCGGTGGGTGAAGCCAACATGGAAAATGGCTAATCTGCAATTGTATGTTTTCAATCAACTGTCTTCTATAACACATTTGCTTGTAAGATGCCTAGTTGAGATGTGTTCATATGATGGATGTCTGCTTTTCATGGTCCCCATCACCTACATAATGCTGAAATATGGCAATTTTTCATCTGAAGTGACAGAGCTTTCTATTGTTGGAAAGTCTTATATTAGACAAACCGAGCCTTACAAATCAGTTCAGAATCTTAAGGGAGAAGTACATATGGAATGTCTCGGTTATAGGACTTATCCTCTCACATTATTAATGTTTAAGGTCACTGTTTGACTTTTAAAGATCTTGATGAATGATATCTGATATGTGGCTTGTTTGTGTGTCTTAATCCAGTTCTTTTTTTTTTTTTGCTGTAATTTCATTAACATATCTTGAAATGCTTGCCTGTTATTTCAGGAATTTGGTGGCTAATAACTTTAAATTTGACAGCACAAACATAAGGTAATTGTTTAAATTTTCATTGTATTTGATATGGTAGTTGTTTGGGGATGCCACATATACCAACTTATAAGATTAACTGCATCCAGGTGCTTTAGGCTAGAGAAACAAGTTAATATTCTTTTAGAAAAGATTAGAGGAACAAGAAAAATTGATCATTGGTGACATCTTGCAGTTTCCCAGTTATTGTTCTTATAGATATTCGAATGTATCTTTGTAAAGGTACAAATTGGTAACTAATATTGCATGACATCCACTTCTTTAAGACCTTGTTAAAAGGTTGAAACAACTGGAGATGTTAGTGTTTTGTTTGTGACCTTCCATTCACTTCTTTTATTTCAGAGTTTTTTCTTCATTATTCATGATGCTAGTATTTTGTTTGTGACCTTCCATCCACAGTCCACTTTGACAAAGTTTCCATGCATTATTGCAAGCAGTGCAACAAATCTTCGCTATATGTTATTGAGAGGAGAAAATTAGTAAAAATTCTAATCAGGATACTTGCAGTACTTCTTTCATAAAGTTCGCAGGGGAAGTTATTGGCTTGAGAGGAGAAAAATTAGTGGATCACTTTTATAGTTCTGTGAGTTACGTTCTGTATTCTACTGCCACAGTTGATCAAAACTATGGTGTGATTAAGTGATGCATCCAGTGGACACAGATTGCCATCTCCTTTCCATCATACCATCAAAACAATCCAGCTAACATATAAATCTATGTGTGAACTTTTTTAATCTCTGAATATATAAAACATTTATTATATAGTTTCCATCTTTCCCACAATATTGTTGATGCTGGTATTCCGCTATGCATTATTTTCTATTCTCTTGAGTAATTGCATCTCCGTTTGCAGTGATCTCCCAGGATTGGAGTGTCTTCAGCGAGACTTTCCTTGCAACAGGAACACGACACCGTGTAAGTTGCTCATTTTTTTCTTTGGACATGTATCAACAACATTCTTAGCTTTACTATTTGGTTCCCATGCTTACTTTCTGGTTTACGATTAAATTATTGTCTTCATGCTATGAGAAAATCTAATTTGGAAAAATAACAAAAACATCAACCGGCCACACGTTAGGGCATGAGTGTAACTTGAAAAGATTATAGGATAACAAAGAGAAGGGAGTTTTGGTATATATATATATATATAGGTGAAATGGTTGCAGTCTAGCCGATGTGGGAGTTGGGACTTTAACCGAATTGAGCATGCTAGCATAAATGCGCAGTGTTATGTGTCGGTTGTTTGATAAAAACAATTCTCACTACCAAACCTAACAAATATATGGTATGTTTCCATGTCATTTGAACACACTATATACTATAATATGGCATGAATGTTAGTGGCAGTGTGTAAATTTTAGAATTTATGATTTCCTTTATGACCCCAGATAATTGCTCTTAGATTTGTAGAAAATGTTTATAATATATCCTCCAAGAAGTTTTTGTTCATCAAATTAACTAAGAAGTGGTAGACTAGGGATTGATGATCTTTGTTGCTTGCTTTAGATTCCGGCTTTGCAATCAAGTGTGGTGGGTCAGAAATGAGGTCCGCCAATGGCATATTATTCGAGAATGAAAACCGTACAACCCTTGGACCAGCTTCTTTTTATTTAGTTCAAGATAAATGGGGAGTGAGCAATGGTGGTATTACCATTGACAATGAGAATCCATCATTTATACAGTCCACCACAGTAGAAGTTAATAATACAAGATATCCAGAGCTTTTCAGAACTTCAAGGAAGTCTCCAAGCTCCCTTAGATACTACGGTTTAGGACTAAAAAATGGTCCTTATACCGTAAGCCTTTACTTCGCAGAGACTGTCTTCAATCAAAACAGAAACACCTGGCAGGGTCATGCAAAGCGTCTCTTTGATATTTACATCCAGGTTAGCTTGCTGTAAATCTCCAGCTGTTTGGATCTATTGTCTTCCCACCAATTGTGTGTCTGTATCATGAACTTTTTGTTCTTTTTATTTTTCTTGGAAAAATTACAATCTCTGTCATCAAGTTGGAGAAATTAGGAAAGCAGACCTGTCAAGAAACAAAAGACAGAAGTTTTGACAACAGTTATTAATAATTTAATATGTTTCAAATCTTATTTTAAATACTTCTTTTCCCTTTTAAAGTTGACTTAACATCCATTCTAAGATTCTTACCTCAATCTGAAAATAGAAGTTTACAAAATCTTGACATCTTTTGAAGTTGTAACTGAGTATATGAGTGGCCTTAATAGGTAGCATTTTGCTGAACACTTTCATTGATGACCAATGCACCAAATCATTGGATTTGTTTTCCTGTTCTACAGGGAAATCGTCGACAGAAGGACTTTGACATATCACAGGAGGCAGGTGGTGTTGGAAGAGCTCTCATAAAGGATTTTAATGTTAATGTGACACAGGGTTTTCTTGAGATTCATCTGTTCTGGGCAGGGAAGGGGACCTGCTGTATTCCTGAACAGGGAGATTATGGACTTTTAATTTCTGCCCTCAGAGTTTCTGCTGGTACCAAACATAGAATACATGCACATTTCTCCATACTCGTGCTCAAAAGAGTATCTCTTCTATTTCATTCTGATTCTTGTGATTGGTGCTATGTTTCTTCTCAGGTTTCTCTGTCAACAAGAAGTCGAAAACTGGAATGATCGTTGGTATTGTAGCTGGTGTGGCATCTGTCTTTATTCTCTTAGCTTTCGGTTTATACGTGAAAAGGAGAAGGTCAAAACATGGGGACGAAGAAGGTAATATTATATTACCATCTATATTTGTAATACCTGTCATAATGATGTCATTTTTGTAAATAATGGTGCTAAGTATTTGGACTTGTTTGGGACTTCATTATATACTTGTTATTTGTCTTTTTGAAACTTCAGTTTGTTGCGTAAGTATTTGTATCAAGATCAAGTTGGAAATGCATATTTCATTAGTACACTTGAGAGTTGGATGGTTTGAGATGGTGAATAGATTTAGTTCCGAGACAGTCATGTACAGATGTTGCATGAATTGATCCTGCAACCTAATTGGCAGCTATTCTGGATATTTAATTTTATTAATCATGCTGCATAAGAGTTTGGTGACAGCATGTGAATTTCTGTTTACATGCCTACCTAGCCACTATCTAGCAACTCCAACATAGAAATCTGTTGGATATCTTTGTGTTTGTTGATTATTTTAATTACATTAAAGTTAACCTAAATAGTATATTCTACTTCATAAAGCGTTGATTCCGTAGATGAGATGATTAAATGAATCATGACAGCATGAAATTAGCCGATCAATTAATGTCTGGTAGCTTCTTAATGACATGTGATATAGACATGAAAGTTAACCTTAATGACATGTCTCTGGTAGCTTCTTATGAGCACAACGTATTTTTTTTTTACAAACTTAACTTTAGGGGGCTACCACATGCCGTATTGTTCCCTCCTACATGATTTATTGTAATTCTGTAATATCTTCAATTCTGCATAGCTTCTCCTACACAATTTGATTGCAATTTCATGAGATCTTCTGATCATTTTTCTTTTTAAGGGTGTCTTATCAATTTTTTCATTTTTAAGCAGAATTCCTTGGAATGGGGCCTAAAGTAAATACTTATACCTATGGGGAACTGAGAAATGCAACTGCAGATTTCAGCCCTTCAAATTTGCTTGGAGAGGGTGGTTTTGGACCTGTTTACAAGGTTTGATATTACAGCGTTTCTGTTTCCTGATCATATTTGCAATTTTTTATTTTTATTTATTTTATTATTATGCAAAATTGCTATTGAACTTTCGTTAAAAAATCATGATGAATTTTTATTGCCCCAGGGGATGTTGAATGATGGAACCATAGTAGCTGTGAAGAAACTCTCAGTAGCATCCCACCATGGGAAGAGTCAGTTTATAGCTGAAATTTCAACGATTTCAGCTGTCCAGCACTGGAACCTTGTCAAGTTGCATGGTTCCTGTATCGAAGGAGCTAGAAGGCTTCTGGTTTATGAGTATCTTGAGAACAAAAGCCTCGATCAAGCACTTTTCGGTATGAAAATGTTTACATAATATCTTTTGGTGATAAAACGTAACCGTTTTAGAACAAAAAAGATGGAAAAGACAGAGTAAATACCTCCTTTTCTAAATGTTCGATGTTTGGTCCAAACTTGCTAAATGCAGTGAACATTGATAACCATGATCAATTTTCATGTCTTTCTGTATCTGGAACTTATCAATGCATAGCAAACCTGTGTGAAAAATACAATATGTAAAAGGATATAAACATATGTATTCCTATACACCAGACATATTTGCAATGCTGATGATGTTTCTGATATTCTAATTATTAAAAAGGAATTCCATCCAATTGATTCCATGATCTTAGTTATTATATCAACACCTAGTGTCTTACTATCTTGATATCTCTTAGGCAAAAGTCATGTGCGCCTTGACTGGTCAACGCGCTTCAATATATGCTTGGGAACGGCAAGAGGTCTGGCTTATCTTCATGAAGAGTCGAGGCCTAGAATTGTGCATCGGGATGTCAAGGCAAGTAATATTTTGCTTGATGGAGAATTATGCCCCAAAATATCAGATTTTGGGTTAGCAAAATTGTATGATGATAAGAAAACACACATGAGTACCCGAGTTGCAGGAACTATGTGAGTTACTTTGGCCTTCTTTAGGATATTTCTTGATTTTTATTTGATATTCGACTAATCTTCTATTTCTTGAACCTACATAGTGGCTATCTTGCACCGGAGTATGCAATGCGTGGGCATTTAACATCAAAGGCTGATGTTTTTGGATTTGGAGTTGTTTGCCTCGAGATTCTTAGTGGGAGGCCGAACTACGATGAGAAACTGGAGCCCGAGCAAAAGTATCTTCTACAATGGGTAAGTTGGCCAAGGCTGTATCTGAGCCTAGCCAAGCCAAAGCTTGCTCTGTTCATGAAAAATAGGTGGTACTGGGATTAGCCCATGGCTTACCAAGCTTCAAAAGTTGATGCTTGAGTTCAGCTTGCCTAAAGGTTGAGCCTTGGCTCTGTTGTATAGGTTCAGTTCCTATGGGTTCATATGCAGGCCCCTGTATAAGCTCCAGTTTTGGCTGGCTTATATATGCTTGTAGAGGCTCATATAAGCTTAAGCCTATGCTTGATTCATATAGCCTCATATAAAATTAGAAGTGAACCCTCCAGAAATAATTACTAAACTATTTTTAAATAATTGTAAATAGAGCCAAGACTAGCATGAGTTACAAAATTACATTCTGGCTTGTATAGACACGCCGGACTTGGGCCATCTAATGAAGCTGTTGGACCCAAGCCATACTTCGATCAAACTTAGAAAACATTTTGACCACCCAACTTGTCTCATGTTTGCTTCTCAATATGACTATATTCACATGTGAATTTCCCCGTAATGAAAATCAGTTCCTTCATATCTCACATGTGATGATCAAACGTCTTGATGGTATTTCCAGGCATGGACTCTACATGAAAGCAAGCGAGAATTGGAGCTGATTGATCCAGCTTTGACATCTTACGACAAGAAGCAGGCTACCCGTATGATAGGGGTGGCTCTCATGTGTGTTCAAGCATCACCATCATTAAGACCAGCAATGTCGCGTGTGATTGCAATGCTTTCAGGGGATGTTAAAGTAAATGCCGCCTTAACAAAACCTAGTTATTTGACGGATTGGGATTTCAGTGATACGACTTTCTTTGAGGACGAACCTACTACGCCCTCCCAATCTACAACCATTCCTACAACCACATCTACCTCAACTGGTGTCGAATCAATGTCATCCCCCATCATCAAGCCAGAGCTAGTGAACAACGCAAGTCTTAGAGAAGGAAGGTGACACATCGTAACTCCAGGTTCGTTCATTTTCACACGATTCGAATATGTACATTGCAAATACAAACATTCTTTTATAGTTAGAAGTTTCCCGATACTCTCATACCCCACCACCTAATGGTACATCCACATCTCTCTATTTATTTGTTCTTTCCGGTATTTTCACTTGTAAAATTTGATCTGTCCATAACCATTTTTGAGCATTTTCATAGCATTTGCAATTTTTTCTTCTCTTTAACGTTTATAAATACTCATGCATGCTCCTTAACCCTCTGGGAGGCTGAGCTCTAAGGAGCTGTTTGGTTCGTGGAATTCAAAGGAATTTGATGGAATTGAAATGACAAATTCCTTTGGAGGTGTTTGGTTCACGGAATGGAATTCGATGGAATTGTAATTCATCAAAGAATTCGACTTTGAAGGAATCAAAATGGAAATTTGATGGAATTTGACCATGCATTTTGCTCGTGTTTGGTTGAATTGAATTGCAATGGATTTAAAAGGATTTGGAATAGAGAGCGATAGATGGAGATGAAAAGGCCATAGAGGGAGAGGGGGTGGAGGGAATGATTCCAATGAATTCTGTGGGATATCTTGTGGAATGACAAATTCTATGATTTAAGAAATTAACGGAATTTGAAGGATTTTGTCTCTTTCATTCTGTGAACCAAATGTGGTGTTGGAATTTGGTCAAAGGAATTGGCCATTTCAATTCCATCGAATTCCATGAACCATGACACTATTGCCTTAGTGATGTTTGGTTTGCATGATGAACTTGTTGGAATCCTTTGAATTCCATTGAATTCCTTAAATTAAATTCGTCATTCATTGGCTTAAGTGAAGGAACTGAATAACTACCAACCAAATGAGAGGTCAAATTTCATTCCAATCACTCCAAAGTCAAATTCATCCGATGCATTCCAATTCCATCAAATTCCATTCTGCGAACCAAACACCCCCTAACTGTAATCCAGGTATCTATCTCTAGTCCAATGGCCAATTTAAAGTCTGTAAACCAATAGAGTGAGTTGAAGAAGCAATTGATTGAGGGAACATAGAAGATAAAGAAGAGAGAGTTGTGATTGTACTAGCCATTAAGGGTTTGACCCAAAAGATAAAGAAATCTTGAGACACCTTATTAAGAGCCCTTTTTCTTTGTGGAAAAATGAGGAAGAGAAGCAACCTAGGATTCCTGAAAAGTTGTGGATGTTCTGTTTGGTATTAATAATATATCCAAAATTCCTTTTTAGCAATCAAAAGTTAAAGAGGGAGGGAATCAAAGCAAAAGGCTACTATGGGTAGTAGTAGTAGGTAATAATAATTATAAATTTTGTAAGTAATAATAATGTATGTCTGCTGAGGAAAACATCATTGGAGTTGTGAAAATGACCCTTTGTAAAAGAAAGCAGCAATACATCATCAATCCATATGCAGACTTTCTTTTTTTTATAAACTAAAGTTTTGATGATTCATTCAGGTTCCTCATTCCAAGGATTCTTTCAATTCCTGCTCCAATAACTGCTTTCCCCCCTCACGTGCGTACCCACACGTGACCACATTTCTTCACAGTAGGCCGTTAAAATATTTTAGCTGTAAATTACGTAGTTTTATGCATACTTTCCCTCTTTTGGAAACTCTTTGTGGCTGTATGTTTGTTTATTCAGAGGATCAGGTCGGCTGTCTTGAACTTGATGTCAGGAGATTAATTTATTGCACCCGTGTTTATATCAGAATCAGGTTAAATAATGCATTTAATGTGTGGGTGTGTGAGGAAGAAATTACTAAGTAGAAGGTGTATTTAGCAATATATAGATGTGCATTTAGTCCATTTCTTAAGCCAACTAAGGGTTTCATCACACATTTGTTTGTGTATTAAATTTATTAAACACAATTATGAGTTGTTTTTTTAATCATTATTTATAGGTTGTGTATCTCACGAGTCGTGGTTTGGTTGAAGAGATTTGTATGCACTTTCCGTAGGGGCGTTTACCAATGGGTAAGAGCTTACCTAAAGTTACACCTTAATGAATATGACAAGAATTGAGAATCTTATATGGTCGGAGACATAATAAGAATTGACCGCTAGGTAAAGGAGAAGACTTTTAACTGGTAAATATTTATCAGGTAAAAGATGTTTACCAACAATCCATAAAAAAACTCTTGGAATCAACCAAAAACATCAGCGAAGACTCTTGAAATCGACTGAAAACCGAAAAAGTCCATCCAAATATCAATTAAAAAAACTTAAAAGTCCCTCGAAATGGTGGAATTAAGCTAAAATCACATTAGACGATATTGAACATTGGTAAAAAGATGAAGACACAATATTGATAAAACCGTATGAAAAAACATGATGAAAAACTTGCTGATGACTTATATAAATAGTGTATTAAACTCGTCAAGCTATTAAATAATAATTCCACCAACATCAAACATGGCCCTCGATTATATCTTTCAAATAGTGGTACGAGTTGGCTCAATTTTAATTCTTGCCTAGATGAATTTTTTTTTTCTATTAAGAACATTTCCCTTTAAAGGAAAAATCCAATTCAACAACCTTCAAATCACATATTGCAGAACATATGGCCATCATATAAAATATTGAAAACCCACCAAAAGACTTCAATTA
Source organism: Centaurea solstitialis (assembly GCA_030169165.1). NCBI lineage: Eukaryota > Viridiplantae > Streptophyta > Magnoliopsida > Asterales > Asteraceae > Centaurea > Centaurea solstitialis. The sequence continues at coordinate 15,807,173 of CM058042.1, forward strand.
AATGACTTCTATAAAAAAAAAAATAGTTTACCTAAATACCCCAAATCCTTACCCACTCTCACCTAGACCACTAAATTGAAATGGGATAGTGATGATGATGATGATTGATAATGGTGAGATTAAATAAGACCACAAGCATCTGAGAATTGAAAAGGTGCATATAAATATAGGAGACATATATATAAGGTGGGGCTTCTAATCTCTCCTACATTTTCTTTATATATTCCTTCCATAAAAATTTATTCATTTTTATACTTCCTAAAAGTCCTAAACACACATATAAAGGATATCCAAATCATAAAGCTTTACCCACTACCTACTCTAAAGCTTTCAATCTCTCCTCACCATATCTCTTTAATTTGCAAAATGAAATTGATACAAATAAATCCCAATTACAAGGATTTTTTAATCAGATGAAAACGGTTTAAAATAATCCAACGTTAACTATTGATGTAATAGCTCGTCTTAGCTTTTTATGGCTTCAAATTGTGTCGAGGACTACTATATTTCGTTACGGTTTTAAGTTGACTTTAAAGGCTTTTGAAGCAGCTTGCTGCTATACTTTGGGTAGGTATGATATAACAAATCATTCTGATTTTTATGTAGAAAAAATGTATAGTTGTTGAGCCAAATCAAATCAGTTAGATGCCATCGCTTTGGATGGGAGATGTATCAGCTACTTTTGTCCTAAGAATGAAACAATGTTTTTGCATCGTTTCTTGAGATTCATGTTTTTGTTGTCGATCTACTAATAATTGCTTTAAAGTAATTGTAATACTTGTTCAATAAAATTAAGAAACCTATAATAGTGGCAAATTAAATGCACCACCTATATATTGCTAAATATGTCATTTGTCTAGTATTGTAATCAAAATCAAAACTTAGTTTTTACATTTTCAATGTATAATGAATGGAATCTAATTCTAATATAAATAAAGATGCGTGTAACAACTCTGTGTAATATCGTTTCATTAGACTATATCGCTATAGATATGTAGATGGTGGTGATTAAATATAAACTACAAATTTGGTCCCTGAAGTTTACCCTGTAGGGTTTTTGTGGGTATCCTCAGATCAAACTGACTTGAGGATTAACTCAGATCTAACGAACCTCACTGGTTTGATATATCTCATAGGTTAATCAAACTGATAAAACCTACGCGATCAGAAACACACTGTTTCCGATCTAATTGTGCGGAAGCGATAAAAACTAAAAACCCTTTTATTAGCCTAATGATCTTTAATCGTTTCTAGCTTTAATCCTAATAGTTTAGATTAGGTCAATTTACCTGGATTGCTCAAGAATAGTCCACCGGTGATCGACCAACGGACGTTCTTCTAGTTGAACAGTATGAAACCCGAACAACCAAAACGGAAATTCGACCGAAGGGGGGGGGGTTTAGCGCCGGTTTGGAGAGAGAGAGGAGGAAGGAAACTAAAACTGATTTTCTTAGCTGAAAAGCTTAGCTTTTTCCTTAACCCATAAACCTTATTTATATGGAGGAAAAATACAGTTTGTATAGAATCCAGTTTCCTTATTATAATTATCTCAAATCTTTTCCTTTTTAAATAGCTGGAAAAGAATTTGCATATGATAATTATAATTATATATATTTATCTAATATATAAAACTTATTAATTAACTATTATATATTTATTTATCTAATAAATATATAATATCCTAATTAATTAATAACCCTCCAACTTTGGTAATTCTGACTGTAATTACCCAATTGATTTATAATACACTATTATAAATCCTAACTCTCCATTTCTGGGTTTCATCTAACTTGTCCGATTTATAGGTCCTCACAGGTGTGACCCTCAAGTGTCTTGTAACATTGGATGTGTAATCACTTGGTTTGTCAACTCTGCACATAATTCCTAACAGACTCCCACTTGTGCAAGTTGGCAATACCACCTTTGATTATACGGACCTAAGGAGGCCCCTAGACAGGCACTTAGGCTGACCAGGTTACAAGAACTCTTATACCCAGACTGGTGATATAAATGTTCCGTAAGGAAATAGTATCTATGAAGCCACTGTTCATTGATTGGGTATACCTTGGCTTTTCCCTTTGCATCGCGATATTTCATCTGTGAGTATGAGCTTGGAAAGTGTCAACTCTAAATACTCAAGATTCTGTTCTCATGATTATCTGACTTTCACTGATAGGTAAACGACAAAGAACTAATCAGTTCGTTTGGGCATGGCCATGCACTTCATCAGTATACTTAGTCAGTCAAGATGGGCCCAGAAATATCTCTCTTCTGAGAAGAGGTGCAAATCCCATCTTGCATATCTGCCTTTAACACCACGGCTTCCGCTGAATCTAGTTACACCCTTTATAGCCACCCTGTTACGGCGTAGCGGTTGAGTGCACTAAGAATTCAGTAGTCCTCATGATATCAAATCAGATACCTCATGTGATAGGGACAACCACTGTGAGATTCACTTATGACTTCATTCCAAGAAGTAATCTCAACCTCGGATCACGTCCGATATTTGCTACTCTATCAAATATCTGTGCAACTTTTAGTCTACAACACTTGTAGCTGTTATTCAGCAACTGATCATAACTACCTAAAAGTTCACAATGACTTTAACACCTTATCATGCTCCCACATTGATAAGTTGTCACGGACAGTTTTTGAATGAAAAATCGGAGACTGATTTCATTCCTGGATATATTAAAACATGCAAAATGTGAAAGTAATAAAGAAATCAATTCTGTATAGTCCACATTACACGCTGTAATGATAACAAAATCAAATATCTTTTCTTTAATAACTTTCATAATATCTATTTAACGTTTGTTAGATACTGGTCTAAAATAAAGTATCACCTATCTTTAGTTTAAACCCTTTGATTAAAGTTTACCATTTTAATCAAAGTGATAACCAAATAATACAAGTCTGTTTATACGATCTACTTGTATCTGCTAATTATTGTTCTGCAAACACCTTATAAAAACAATAACTAGACTTTTATCATATTCCATGAACTCGGAGACCTGGACTAACTTCCAGTTCCTGAATATGTAAGACTGCAACTTTCCTTAGTTGCTGTGTAGATGAATGATTTCTACCTGAAATCAGATTCCATTTGCAATCTTGGCAAATCTACTGGAATCCTATATTTTAATCCAACACTTTAATTATTGATTTTAAAGTCAGTTACGACCGTTGTTTCAAGGATCTTGAAACTTTTATCCTTTTGACTAAAAAGGGTAAATTATATCTTATGAATTCTTATCCTATCTGGATTTATGAATTCCGAGACATATCAATAATTATATCTTTTATTCTTTTATCTTAGACTAGATAGAGAATAAATTGGGCTCCCACTTACTTATATAAAAACTAACTATTACTCAAAATTTACTATTGACTTAGTCAAAACTTTGATTAGTCAATCCTAATTTCAAGTAATGTACTTTGAGAATTTCTCTTTATGAAACTTAACTGGATTTGGTCAAATCCTAATTCCAGATCTTGGAATTTTCTTAGTTTCATAAATACTGTTACTAACTTTCGCTGAGTTAATATCCTAAATTCTCTTCTCAGAACATTTGAATAATAAAACTTGATCAAACTTGATTAGTTAATTCTGAGAATTTCTTTTATAAAACTTAACTGGATTTGGTCAAATCCTAATTCCAGAACTTGGAATCTTTCTAGTTTTATAAATACTGTTATTAACGCTATCTGAGTTAACATCTCAAATTCTCCCTCTTGATCACAAAACTATTATTCATAAATGTTTTATTCTTCAAAACACATTCCTATAGAATCTCGTGTGTTTTGATAGTTTTTATACAAATTACTTCAATTTAATAGATTTTATTGAAGTAGTTATAACAGGCAACAACTAGGATCATACAAATTCAAGAACACTAAGCACAATCAGATATTTCAATGTCAAGATAATAATTTTTGAAAATAAAACCATAGAATTATAAATTCAAAAATTACAATCATCCAAAGACTGTTTAAAACATAAAAACTAGAAATAGCTGTTTTAAGACTTAAATCCAAAATATCTTGACTCAAATTGAAATAAACTTGTACTTCAGATCCTCAGCAACCTCTGGGCATTTCACTTCTGACTTCCTGCAATAATTGCTCTAGGTATCAGTATACTTGTAAACCAACAAGTAAGAAGTGACAAGTCAAAGCAATCATAAATTTTATGAGGTTTGCATACCTGCTTCATGACGCTTAGGGCAGTTTTGCCTCCAGTGACCGATCACATTGCATATGAAGCAGCGGTTCTCGGTCCTAGCTTTGTTTGGCTTAACCTTCTTGCCCTTGCCCTTGCCTTTGCCTTTCTTGGGTGCACTCTGGATGGCCTGGGCTGGTCCTTTTCCTTTACTGGTGCTAACTTGCCCATTCTTCTTTTTCACCCCTCCGTCTTTCACCATCAAGACATCCTTGGTCTTGTTCTTGTTCCCCATATTCAGTTCAGCTGTCTTAAGCATGGAGTGTAACTCTGCTATTGTTTTCTCCATGTTATTCATATTGTAATTGACTACAAAGGGCCTGTAGTCTTCTGACAGTGAATTGAGTATGGTGTCTGTTGCTAGCTGCAACGGAACAGGATGACCTAGCCTCTCCAGATGATCTAAGTGCCGTTTCATTTTCATGACATGGTCACTTACTGAAGTCCCTTTTACCATCTTGCACTCATTAAATGCTTTGGTGGCATCGTAGCGTTCTGTACGAGCCTGGGTCTGGAACATGTCCCTCAGCTGGCGGATCATGTCATATGCATTTGTATTTATGAGCCCTGCTTGCAGATCTGGGCTCATAGTTGCTAGCATCAGACAGGCGACATCAAGGAGATCATCCGAGTGCTTCTAGTGGGCATTTCTGGCAGCAGCCGGAGCGTTTGCCGGAGGTGCCTCCCCAAGTGGCTCTTCTAGCACATACCATTTTCTCTCATGTCTGAGCACAATCATTAGATTGCGCTCCCAGTCGAGAAAGTTAGAGCCGGTCAGTTTATCCTTCTCTAGGATAGAGCGGAGGGAAAGATTGTTAGTGCTGGTAACAGTGCTTGCCATCTACACAAAATAAAACTTTTGGTCTTAGCAACTGTAAATAGACTAATTTCCAATAAAATATCAATAAACCCTTAAATGATCAATTTATTGGACTAGGATCCTTATTTCATACGTCCTGATGTGCGTAATGTTCTTGCTCCACCAGACCCGTATTTATTTCGGTAGGTAAGGACTTTTACCAATCATGTCTAGCTGACATGACTCCTAGATCTTTTCGGGACTATGGCAACTACTTGTGCATGTTTTAGTCCCTCTTAGTGCTTTTTGGCCCGGTACCACCCGGTGAACATTATAGTACCAAAACAGATCTCACCATTTTGGGGACCTGATCACTATACTCTGGTCGGTACCACCCGGAGATAATTCGCAGAGTTATGTAACCCCTTCAGCTTCAGTTTGAACACAGACGTTGAATGTGTGATCACTTACAATGCCTATGTACTTTACGCCGAAGGTGCCCCTAGATGGGTTGCACTACTGATCTATGATTTTCGGGGTTTTGAAAAACTTTTACTTCCAGGCTTTTGAAGAACTGATTGTTATAAAGGCTACTTATGTTTTAAACTAACTGTTTCAAACATACACGTAATTTTAAAACCAACTGTTCTAAAATTACTTGCTAATTAAAACTAACTGTTTTAACAGCACACCTAGTTGATTAAAACTAACTGTTTTTGTCAACTTGCCTTTTGTATAAAACAATCATCTATAGGTTTTTAAATCAAAAAATATCGTTTTGAAAAGTTTGAAGAAACTGATAATAATAAAACCTATATACCTTTTGTGATACAACCTAGTTTTAAAATAACAACTCTATTTAAAACTACTCACATGCAAGATATCACAAATAATTAACCAGCCATGCAATTAAACAATAATTAATCACATAGTAGCTAATTATAGTTTTTGCCAACGTTTCCTAGGGACCAATAATGACCTATTTCACTAAAAGCTTCAAAACTCGCGTAGCTCCCACTGGCCTCGCCATGTTTTGTTAGTACTCCGGTAAGATGAAGAATTTTAGTAGCTCCCACTGGCCTCGTCATCTCGAAAGAAAGAAAGAAAGAAAATTTCTATCCTATGGTCATTATTACATAAGGGGTTGTAAACGGCACGCAGGCCTCCCCGTGAATATGTCAAGGGTCTAGGTTGGCAAATACTATAATAGATACAAACTCAAACTGAGATGTATATAAAGAACTTAAGCAATCGCAATTATATATATATATGCAATATAACAAAAGCAATATTATAATTACGAAAAACAAACCTGGATCCGTTAAAATTATCTTGTCTCAGTTATTGTAAGACTTAGTTTTAAACTGATTCATAAAACCAACAGTTTTATAAATCAAAACTAAAATCAGTTTTGTTCCTTTTTATAGATATACTGTTTTATAAATAAAATTAAAAAAAAAAGTTCCTCTTATCCAAAAATATATCAAACCGGGTTTTACCAAACAAATTGATCATCTTAAAAATGTATGAACTTTAAACCGTTTCGCGCTTGACTGGTAAAATTATTTTAAAACGATTAATCTGGATAAAACAACTAAAAACTGATAAACCCCTCTTGGGCCATAGCTTGGTCCAAAGGACTGGGCCTTGGGCCTGATAAGGGAATTTGGCCCAAAACGGAAAAAAACCCTAGATCTGGCCTATGATCAAGAACCAACGTTCACCACCACGCTGGTGGTTTGTCCGTCGAACGGCCGTTGCGTAATCATTATCATTGATCGTCGTATGGCCACCGTTACCGTCAGCCACCACCGTCTGGCGCGGCCTTCTTTGCCGGGAACAACAATAAACCGCCACCGTCACCGCCTTGCGACCACCGGTTGCGGTTTGGTCTTCCGACCATCGCCGCGAGCCATGGTTACCGAAAAACGCTGCCACCACCACGCTGGTGGTGCAGCCGTAGCCTGACGCCGCCACCGCCGATCTGGGGTGCGGCCGGTGATCTAATGTCCGTCGCTACCACCGTAATCCGGCCAAAACCGGATGCGGGTTAGTTCCTGGGTGCGATCGGGCTTCGGCCATCATCAATTGCTGTTTGATAACACCGCCGTCCACCGCCGCGTTAGCGGCTTCTGGTGGTTGCGGTTTGCATTCGATGACCGGTGCCGCCATCTATGGCAGCCGTGGAGTCAACCACCACCACCTAACTGGTGGTTGGATCACATCCATCGCCGCTTGGCCACTACCGAATCGGTGGTTTGGCCTTGCGGTTGTCATTGCCGCTCACGGCCGCAGCCGTGGTTAGGGTGGTACGGCCACCACGTTGGTGGTTTCACCGGTGTTCAATCCGGCAGCCAACGCCGCCACCATCTCTACGGTGGTTTGGCTAGGCGTCCGCCGCCGCCGCTTGATGCGGTTTGGTCGGTGACTGGTGGTTTTCCGGCGAATTGAATAAAACCCACTATCACCGCCTACTGGCGGTGATTACAACCGACGTCTCCACCACTGTGGTGTGTTCGGTCTGGACACGGCAGCCAGAAGCCGCCACCGCTATGCGCGGTGCGACCATCGATCGTGCGAGCAACAACAGCCGCCGCCGTTACCACCAGGCTGGTGGTCTTGGCCGGTGATTGGGTCGACAACCAACGCCGGCGATCGGCCTGGTGGCCTAGAACACTGCCGATCATCAATTAGGGTTTACACGATAAAGACAATAACGATACAATCGAATTTTCATATGAATCTGGAAAAATCAAATTTTTAAAGAACTAGATACACAAGAGATAGATTTTAACGGATCACACGTAAACAGGTAAACTGATATGAACAGATAAAAAAAACTAAAACGATTATTAACAATGGCTCTGATACCACTGTATGGTTTTTGTGGGTATCCTCAGATCAAACTGACTTGAGGATTAACTCAGATCTAACGAACCTCACTGGTTTGATATATCTCATAGGTTAATCAAACTGATAAAACCTACGCGATCAGAAACACACTGTTTCCGATCTAATTGTGCGGAAGCGATAAAAACTAAAAACCCTTTTATTAGCCTAATGATCTTTAATCATTTCTAGCTTTAATCCTAATAGTTTAGATTAGGTCAATTTACCTGGATTGCTCAAGAATAGTCCACCGGTGATCGACCAACGAACGTTCTTCTAGTTGAACAGTATGAAACCCGAACAACCAAAACGGAAATTCGACCGAAGGGGGGGGTTTAGCGCCGGTTTGGAGAGAGAGAGGAGGAAGGAAACTAAAACTGATTTTCTTAGCTGAAAAGCTTAGCTTTTTCCTTAACCCATAAGCCTTATTTATATGGAGGAAAAATACAGTTTGTATAGAATCCAGTTTCCTTATTATAATTATCTCAAATCTTTTCCTTTTTAAATAGCTGGAAAAGAATTTGCATATGATAATTATAATTATATATATTTATCTAATATATAAAACTTATTAATTAACTATTATATATTTATTTATCTAATAAATATATAATATCCTAATTAATTAATAACCCTCCAACTTTGGTAATTCTGACTGTAATTACCCAATTGATTTATAATACACTATTATAAATCCTAACTCTCCATTTCTGGGTTTCATCTAACTTGTCCGATTTATAGGTCCTCACAGGTGTGACCCTCAAGTGTCTTGCAACATTGGATGTGTAATCACTTGGTTTGTCAACTCTGCACATAATTCCTAACATACCCAAATCTGCACGTTTCGTCCTTGAACTTCAAAAACTACAAAAAGCGTACCCAAGGTTCCATTTTCGCAACAGGCTTCGTCCCTGCTCACTAACGCCGTTTGAACTCAGTTAAGTGAGGGGATCTTTTTGTACATTTATAACCTTAGAGACCATATTGTAACTCTCTCTTTCTCTCTCTCTTATCTTCTTCATCTTTATCATCTTCATTACACCACCACCACCACCAACCACCATCACCCACCCACCACCACCACCTCCAAACCACCACCTCCACCACCATCTCTACCACAACCACACCACCACCACCTCTACCACAACCACCACAACCACCATCTCTACCACAACCACCACCACCACCACACCAACACCACCACCATCTCCACCACCATCTCCATCACAACCACCACCACCACCACACCAACACCACCACCATCTCCACCACACCCACCACCACCACCATCTCCATCACACCCACCACCACACCACCAGATCTGAAATCGAAACCCACCATAGATCAAACCCCCACCAGATCTGAAATCATAACCCCCACCAGATCTGAAATCATAACCCCCCAGATCTAAAAATCGTTGAAAACCACAACGACGGTTTGGAGGTTGCAGCGACGGTTTGGGATCTGCTCACTACCACTTCAAATCGGGCGGCAACGTCGACGGTTTGGAGGTCGCGGGCGGCGGCGCTTTGGAGGTCGTACGTGGTGGTGATTGTGGTGGAGATGGTGGTGGCGGTAGTTTGGAGGTTTCAGGCAAGCGGCGAGGGCGTTTTGGAGGTCGCAGACGGGCGGCGGCGGTTTGGAGGTCGCAGGAGGGAGGCGGCAGCAGTTTGGAGGTTAGAGGTTTAGAGGTTTCAGGCGGCGGTAGTTTAGATGATTGTGGTGTTTGATGGTGGTGGCGGTAGTTTAGAGGTTTCAGGCGGTGGCGGCGTTGGTAAAAGGGGTCGCCGGTAGGGTTGGTGGTGGTGGGTGTGGTGGTGGGTGTGGTGGTTTGGAGGTGGTGACTGTGGTTGTGGTTGTGGTGGTGGTGGTTGGTGTGGTGGTGTTTAGTAGATGAAGATGATGGAGATGATGGAGATGATAAAGAGAGAGTGTGTGATACTTACAATTTAGCCCCTTGTCTTTCATTTTTGGAAAATAACCCCTTACTTAACTGATTTCAAACGGCGTTAGTGATCAGGGACGAAACGCGTTGCAAAATTGGAAGTTCAGGTACGTTTTTTGTAGTTTTTAAAGTTCAAGGACGATTTGGGTAAACTTCAGGGACCAAATTTGTAGTTTACTCTATTATAAATTAGTGAAAAAGGGGTAAGACCATATATGTTGAAATATATTAAGAATGATGAATGTGTAATAAATATGATAAGATGTGGAGTTAAGAAGTGAGCCATGATGCCCCAATTAATAATAAATAAGCTAGCTAGCTAGCTAGTTTCAATAATTTTTGGGTGCCCTAACCAACTTAAATTGGTGAAAATGGCCCACATATATCTCATGCATGCAGTAAAAGGTGAGAATGAAGTCTTTCATCCAAGTAGTGAGAAGCCATAAATGTACAGCATGAGGTATCACTGTTAAGTTGGAGAATAAAAAATCACACATATTTTCTGAGTTCTTTATGAATAATGTGATAGTTTTTATTTTCTTTTTATTATTTCTTTGTTTTTATATGTTTAATAGATTATAATATTTATTTAATTTGTCTGTAATGCAATGCCTAAATTGAAACATGGTTAAGCTGGGGCTTAATTATTTGAAAAACTTATATACTATGATAATAGTTAGAAAAACTATTTTAGGATATTTTTTAACATGAATTTTTTCATCTAAAGTTAGAATTTAAAAAATTGATTAACATATATTTATTTTATATGTATTCATTTTATAATATGAAACCTTTTAGTTGTATTTTTTCGTTCACAAACACATTAACGTTTGCATCGTAAATCAAATATATGTGAAGAAACACGCTAAATACATGTATGATGTATTTGTATTTCACAAACACACTAAATACATGCAAAATGTGAAATTAATATATGTTAATCAATACCCTAAATTCTAGCCGTAAATAACACATACAATAAAACATGATGTACCGGTTCTTAAGTTTTGCACAGTTTCATAGGTTTTCAAATACTTAACCCCTAATCAAATGCCTAAAATACCCTTAAAGTTAACAAAAAAAAGCTTGAGCAGCATTAATATTAATATTACAATATTTGGCAAGCTCGAAATATGTTTCGTTATTTTAACAGTTATGTTTTTAATCCTTTGAGAACGGCCAATTTTATTCATTTTTTGGTTTCTTTTTGGTGTATTTCAATAGGGGCAAGGGTAAGATGTTTTGATTGGGTAAACTAACGTTGTAAGCCTCTCTTGGTGAACTTTTTTTTTCGGGCTAGCGTCGTCTTGCTAGTTGCTAGTGTTCCCTTTTTTTTTAATGTTATTGTTGTTTGCGCGCAGGGGGGGGGGGGGGGGGGACCCGGAACCATTCGATTTTAAATAAACACCACCTCCATCCATTACCAACACTACCAAAAAAAAACACTGTTTCCGACGGCCAGTTTCCGTCGGAAATCCGTCGGAAAATCGTAAATCCGTCGGAAATCCGTCGGAAATGCCCGGTCGGTAAAATGTTGGTCGTTAATTAAATTACCGACGGATTACCGACGGAAATTACCGATGGATTACCGACGGCTTAATATTCCGACGGATTTCCGACGTATATCCGATGCTGATTAAATTTAATTATTAATTAACTATTAATTAATTTTCCGACGGATTTCCGACGGAATTAATTTTTATAATTAAGATAGTTTAATTAAATAATTATTAATTAATTAATTTTCCAACGGATTTCCGACGGAATTATTTTTTAAATTAAATTTAAATAAATAAATTATTAATTAATTTTCCGACTAATTTCCGACGGATCACCAACAGTAAAAAATAAAAAATTAATTTCCAATAAAAAATCTGTCACTAATCCATCGGTAATGTTTTTGTTTTTTTTTAAATTGCTTTCATATACATTATAATCACATATATACACATATATATATATATATATATATATTCAAACCCATGCCATATCCATTAAAGCCTAGGTAGATTGATCTAAGCCTAACTATATCAATTAAAGTGCAAATATATCGGTTAAACCCCAACTGCACCGATTAATCTCCAACTGAATCGATCAAAGCCCAACTACATCCATTAAAGCCAAACCATATCCATAAAATCCCAACTAGATCGATTAAACCCAAACGATATCCATTAAAGCACAACTAGATAGCTTAAAACCAAACCATATTTATTAAAGCCCAACTAGATCGATTAAACCCAACTATATTCATTAAACCCCAACTAGATCAATTAAAGCCAACTAGATCGATTAACGTCCAAGTAGATCGACTCAACCCAAATACATCAAATAAACCCCAATTAGATGAGATAAAGTCAAAATATATTAGTTAAAGCCTAAATATAAAATTTATTTAATCTTATTAAAATTAATTAATATGTCGGTAATAATTAAAAATTAATTATTATAATCATTATTTAAAACTTTAAGTTAATTATGTTATCGAATACTTTGAATTAAATATATTATTCCTAAATACAAAAAAAAATATTATTTATAAAAAATTAAATACCGTCGTTAATCCGTCGGTAATATATAAAATTTATTTACTTTTTATTAAAATTAATTAATTCATCGGAAATCTGTCGGTAATAGTAAAAATTATTGTAATTACTATTTAATACTTTAAGTTAATCATATTATCGAATAATTTAAATTAAATATATTTTTCTAAATAAATAAATAATGTTAATAAAAAAATACCGTCGGTAATCCGTCGGAAATATATAAAATTTATATATTTTTTATTAAAAATATTTATTCCGTCGGAAATCCGTCGGTATAATTACAAATTAACTATTATAATTACTATTTAATACGTTAAGTTAATTATATTATCGAATGATTTAAATTAAATATATTTTTTCTAAATAAAATAAATAATGTTAATAAAAAAATTAAATACCGTCGGTAATCCGTCGGTAATCTATAAAATTTATTTATTTTTTATTAAAATTATTTATTCCGTCGGAAATCCGTCGGAAATTGTTTTAGTTACCGACGGATTTCCGACGGAACATCCTTTCGTCGCGAAAATACGGATTTCGTCGGTAAACCGTCGGTAAACGGTCGCAACTTTGCGACGGTTTTTGTCCGTCGGAAATTTTGGTCGGAAATTGGGTTTTTTCTAGTAGTGCAACTAAGCTCCACGCCATTGGCAAAATTTGATGCCGTATTTTATTATAAAAACAATGTTTTTGTAATTTTTGTTAAACAACCCACAAGAAAATTTCAGAAATTACATTTTAAAACAAGCAAAGCAAGACTAATTTTATCATGATAATGATAGTGATAAATTCCTCATTATTATATTATACATCAACTCAAAAATTGTTTGGAAAAGAAATGATACATACCAAAATAATGATTAAAGTCTCTTAATCTTATTTAAAGGGTAATTAATTAATTAATGATGAAAAGAAAAAATTAAGAATAGTGGGAACACAAATTAGTCCATTTCTTGGATTCCATTGTTCATGCTGGCCTCAACAGAGACAAACAGATAGCATCAATCTGACACCATGATCTCACCTCAACTTAACCCATTGAAAACAACAACATTCCAGTTTAAGTCCATTGTCCCCACCCCTTAATTTGTTTAGTACCCTTTATGCAAAATGACCTTTTTGCCCCTGTTCTGTCATTTTACTTATTTACCCCCCTTTCATCACCTGCAGTACTTTTGCAGTTCATTAAGGAAAAACTGGGGGGATCACAAGAGATGGATGGAGAGAAAGCTTTAAATGTTTTCCCATAACTCACTCCATATGTTCAAAAGTGGAAAAATGAGAAAACCACTTTTGTGCAAGTCTTTTGCATTGTATTGATTAAAGCCTCAAAAGTTCTGTGAAGGGGGTCATTGCTTCATATCACTCTTGGGGGTGCATGGTGGTCCTTAATTGTATAAAGAAAGTACATGCATATTATATATACATACATACACAGATCTAGAGACATAAATGAAGATGAGTTTGAGGTATATATATATATATATATATGTGTGTGTGTGTTTTTCCCATTGAACAATATATATGTGTCTGTGTAAGGAATCATACATATGCCTCAAAGAGAGTCTACATATATAGAGATGGAGAAAAGTTAAATAAAACTCATTGAAGGTGAGGACAACCCGTAGCGCTAGGTGGCATATTCAGTCTGAATAATTATTCAGACTAACTACTAGCATTATTGAATAATGTTGAATGTGCGTTATTGGTTGTCTTCACGTACTTTGTAATCAAATTTAAGTTTCCATTTGAACCTGACCCTACACATACAACGGAACTTTATAGCAAAACATTGTGAAGATATGAAAAACATCGAACCTTCATGGCTATAGCATAAAAGTTTTTTGCCGAAAAGGTTTAACTACATATTTATAGTCTCGTGAAAAGAAGTCTGACAAAAACAGTCTGGTCTTACATGAACCTAAATCTATATCTCTATATACGTAAGAAAAATGTATTTGATATTCAGTACATATGCACGCAACAAATTAATGATGTTTTATGCAAAAAGGCTTCCTCACACATGCAAGTTAGCTAAGGAGACATATATAGTACACACTTTATAGATACATGTACAAATACATATGTACACACAAATCAAGATCAGTGTATATATATATATATATATACACACATGGGCTAAAAGGTACCAATTCCATCTAAGATATCCGACAATAATGAGTATAATTTTATGAAAAAAGGCGACCTCAGGCAAGCAGGTTCGCTCTTTTGAGCCCCGATATATGGTGTTTGAACATATTAATTCATCTTTTGGGAAGTATGCATATATGCAACAAATGGCAAGGTTATATAATTCCAATTATATAAACTCAAATCGATTGCGAAAGTGAGGATAACCGAGAGCGTGCCATGTGGCATAATTAGTCTGAATACTACATCATTCAGTATTATTCAGTATTGTATATTCAGTCTGAATAATACAACATTCAGAATTATTCAGTGTTAAGTTTGTATTATTCAGCCTAAATATTCAGACTGAATATGTCATTCAGCCTGAATATGTATTATTCAGCCCGAATATTCAGTCTGAATATGTCACGTGACGCGCTCTCGGCAGTCCTTACGTCCGTAATCAGATTTCAGTTTGCAACGAACTTTCGTATTATATATATATATATATATATATATATGAAGATGAACCACATTTAAGTGATGGAACCCATATGTATATATGAGGATGAACAAGGAAAATGCAAATGAAAAAGAAGATATGTATTCATTCAATCTCCAAACAACCATACATTGCACTCATGATCAAACTTTAAAAAGTTAGCAATACAATTAGCTAGCATAACTTCATCATGATCATACCCTACCACACAAACTTAAAAAAGAAAAAAGTTGAATGCAATTCTTCTAATAAAAACCACACACAATACTTAAAATTTTCACACACTACTACAACATATATCTCCTTAATTATCTTTCCCTCTTTCTCTCTAACATCAAAGAGATTCAAATAAACATCCAAAAAGAAAAACCAAACCACTAATTAATAACTATATAACCATTACTACATACTAAAATGGAAATTAAAAGTAATTTGCTAGATGATAAGAAAGGATGATGATCATCTTACATGTGTATGAACATGATTATAAATCGACGCCAAATGCGAAGCAAAGAAGAGCTCGATATCCGGTGGATCAAAGAACGAAATCGGCGTTCTTCTCAACGTACAACTCGAAACTAGCCTTCTCTTCTTCGGAGCCGGCGGGCAAGTTAGAATCTCGGGTATTTGGTACTTTTGTGCTTTAGGAGTTGTACATCCAATGTTGCTACTAATAATCTCATGATCATGATCCATCTTCTTCAAAACCGAATTATCCGAACACGACTTAATCGGTGACGATGTATCACTCATCTTTTTTTCTTCCTCCTTCGTCGTTTCGAGCTTCGGCTTCTTCTTTAGGGTTTTTCTTGGCTTTCTTGCACTTCTTCTTGATGGAGCCATTGAAGAAGATTGAGAATCTTATGAATATGGAAGAAAAAAAAAGTTAACTAAAAGAGAGTTAGAGAGAGAGAGATGGAGAGAGAACCCAAGTGAAATCTTTTCTATGTTTGGATAAAAGGGGGAAGTAGTAAAATCACCATTTCAAGAAAAGAAGTTGTGAGATGGGAAACAAATTAACCCAATGAAATTCTTTGACTGAAAAAGTTATAAGATGATGCAATAATAAGTGCTTTTCAAAGCCCACAAACAAGTACTTTTGTGTTTGCTTGCTGTTTTATATGTATATAAAACCCTTGAAGGAAATTTATAAACAAGAAAACAAAGAGTAAAAGAAAATAGAGAATCTTGAACAAAGATTCGGTTCTAAATCTTCTGTAAAAACCAGAAGTTAGGCAGAAACCCTAAGTACGAGAAAGAAGGAAACGAGGAAGAAGATCTACGCGTAAAGAAAGCAATAATCTTGAAACCCTAGAGAGAGAAAGAGAGAAAGAGAGGAGAGAGAGAAGGGGCAGGTTGTGTGGTAGTGGGTATATATACTGATAGAGACTTGGGTCGTGCGGCTGCCCGCTGCCCGAAATTCTTGCTAATTTAAAAAAAAAAAAAAAATTATGTTGTTATCTTTTTATTATGGTCAAATGGGTAACAGGAGTTGATTGATTTAGGTATCAAAGTTTTCAATTAATAAAGGTTTTATTATTATTAATGGTAAAAGATGAGCCTTCAAATTAAAGGGAGAGACATGAATTGCATCTCTTTGAGGTTTTTTTATTACTTAATTAATTATGCCTAATTATTGTATTATTATTTAATTTTCCTTTCTTCTTTTTCTATTGATAATAATCTTGCAACAAATTTTATTGCACAACATCTTCTCTCCATTATATTCATTTAGATCATCCAATTTTTAAGACTTTCAAAAATACGTAGTTGGTCATTTTGTATAAGATTATCTTTCATAAAACGCATCATCAGAAGGCATAGAGAAGTTGTAATGTTGCTCATTAATGAATTCCCATTTAGGGGCTATTCGCAATATTCTTTTTTGTCACAAGTGGTTAATCCATCTTAAATATAAAGGATCGGTAAAGCTAGCTAGAAAAAGAAGAATTGGAAGATATATTGTTTTATATATGATTCTATTATCTTACATAAATATAGTTAAGCTTAGTGGATTTCATTTATCTTCCATAAAGGGCCGCGGTACGTAATTAAGGGGGTATGTTCATTCGAATGACCCAACATGTCGTAATTGTTCAAGTAAATTAATTCCTCTTTTTGGATTTCGTTTATCTTTAATTTTGTACCTTCAAGTAAAATAATTTCTCTTTTGAAATAACTTCAATGGCGACATGTCGTAATTGTTCTTTCTAATTATAGAATGGAAGAATGAAGTTTGGAATTTAGAATTAATTATTGTGCTCCCACTTCAAGATGGTGCTCAATCCTTGTTTGTTTGTTCTCGAAAGAAGAGGTTTGTAAATATTAAGCAACGGATGTTAATGTGTCTTGTATAAATCACACCACTCTCGTATACGAGTTAAGTTTCGGTGAGACCAAGCCTTTTTGCTGAGATCGGTGAGATCAACATATTTTACTTGAAACTTCACATCAAAACATTTGTGAAGGTAAAAAAAATTGAACATTCATCGTTAAAACATACTAAAAAACACTATCGAAATTTTTTTTCCAAAAAAAGGTTAAAAAACGAAACTTTTACAGCAGTTTTTTTTGTGAAGGTTCGCATTATATATATGTAACCTTCACAGAACTTGAGCTGTGAAGGTTTCGTTTTTTAGCTCGTTTTCGATATTTTTTTGCATCAAAAGTGATTTTTAGGTCTGCGTATTCGAGTTTTATGTACATTCACGGTGTTTTTTGTGAAGTTTCATACGTTAGGTATTGGTCTCACGCGGTCTCACGGTAACAACTTGGTCTCACCTGATCCTAAGTCTAGTTGGTATATTAATTTTATATGTAGTAATACAATTGCAAATATAATGGTTAGGTTCAGTGAGAAGATATGGTGAGAAAGATAACAAAGGATCTCCACTTTCGGATTAATCTTAATTAAATATCAAGAGTACTGATGAGACACATTGAGATGTATCGGATTAATTAACTTTTAAATGCAAACGATGGACATGAGATTAAAGTTAATTAAAGGTCCAAATCTCTTCTTAAAATAATCAAGGATCCACTTCTTTTTTTAAACTTCTCATCTTAACTTTTTTATCACACTCCTTTCATCCATAATTAATGAGTATATATGTACACTTATATGTGCTTGATACTTGGTAGCATAATTTTTTGTCAAAAGGAAAAATTCAAGAAATTATATGTTGTGTAGTGATTACTTCATAAAAGGAAACTATCATAAATGGGAAATCATTATTCCAAAACTTCTTTTTCTTTTTTATATATAGCAAAAAGAAAAAGAAATAGAGATGATGATATGAAAGGAGAAGTGAGAAGAACCAAAGAAAATTTGAGAATGAAATACAAATTTAATTATATGAATGTTAAATAAATGAAAACGAAGTGCAATTTGTTTCCTTTCGCTTTTAGTTCTATTTTTGTTTAAAAAAAGAAATTAAAACAAGAAAAAGTTATAACCATTCCTTTAATCATATCCCTTCTAACAATAATTAATCTAACGTTCGATGATAATTTTAGACTTCTTTTAAGGTTCTAGTTCTACCTAGTATTGATAGATTCATTCTTTTAGTTATTTTTTAAGGAAATATAATACTATAAAATTCAAGAACAAATAAAGTAGAGGATGGGAATAACTAAATTTTTAACCTTCCTCTTTTACTCTTGTAATCATCTTTTTATTCTAAACAAAAAAAGTGAAAATGTTCATGAAAGTATCTTGATTCCATCCTTTATAAATCACTTATTCCAAAAAAAACAATATCAAAAATAATGTTGCTATCATCATCTTAAAGATATTCACCACCTGCTCTAGTTTGAAATAGTCTCACTCTCTCTTTGATCATTAATATTAAATACAATCATTTCATATCCAATTGATGTAACCTAATTGACAAAATTTATTATATACATGTCACAAGTTAGTTCTCTTTTTATATACACCATAGTTATAATTCCGTAGTCATTCTGTATATATTATATCGATCTTATAGATCGGTAAATAAGTAATATTAATCCAAAATTGATTATTATTTGAAACTAAAAATGGTTAAAACCTTCAGATGATATAATGATCCAAAACTGAATTGGATTAAAATTTATTTGGTGCCCAGAAAAAGACACATACAATATCCCATTGTATTTATTCTTTGATCTTGGGACAAGATCATGTGTCCAGAAAATCAAGTGTATTTGGTCTAAATTCAGAAAGAGACAAATAGTAGAAATCAATCATAATAATTTGGAAAGAATATATCATGTTTAATTTGGAGACAACTCCCAATTTATTCTGATATTTTCTCTTAAAAATAACACCAATTATTGCTCTTAACTCTAATTAATTGAGGTCTTAAGATCACATGGATAGACAAGTTTGAAATTATAGGATTCCACTGCCCTTGCTTAGGACACATTATCCCATGACATAAACAATATAAAATCCAGAGGGTTTTGTTTTATTAATTATCTTAAAGAATCATTTTTAAATGAATAAATAAATTTAAATTAGACATATGTCTTTTTGTTTTTTTATCCACAAACTATTATTGAGTTCATTTTTTTTTATATATATAATCTCTTTTCTTTTTGTTTAAGTAGAAAAATCGATACTTTTAAATCTATAATTACATTGGATCCATATGTTAACTAAAATTTATGGTATTTGTTGATATATAGTACATGTAAATGTTTATTTTGAACTAAAATGATTCCTTAAAGAAAGCAAATGAAGAATAAACCATATGGCTATTAATAAATGGTTTATTAAACAAAATATAACATTTTTCACCAAATTAATAAAAGTAAAATATATAATTTCATTTCAAGACAAATGGATACTTTTTCCATAGTCAAACACTCAAACTAAATATGGTTATCGATTTCCTGTATCAAATATCTAGTTATATCCCGTTAGTATATTAATGATAACTTTCAAAAAAAGAAAATATTATCTTTTTAACACAAAAAAAGAACATTTTTTCCCTCCAAAAATTCAATTTCGAGATAAACTCAATCTTATTATGTTCTTGTGGTAATCCCTCCATCGAAATCCACATCTCTATTATTTAAAGTGATTTCTTTTTTAATTAAAATTATTCTATTCTTTACCTTATCATTTAACTTTGTGTTGTACAAGGGCTTGTTACTTCTATTTTTTTTGTTATATATTAACAAAACATTTAAATATACCTTCTAATAAAAATAAAAACTAAAAAAACTTATAAATAACTTATAGACTAGGATTTTAGAAAAACGAATAAGTTAAATATTTGGCAATAATATATCTCCTCCATGATGATCGTGGGACCGATGCATGCGGTAAAAACACCCCAGAGGGTGACGTATACATTTTTTTAAATATTTGGTATATTTAAAAGTTATTTTAAATAACTTTTTAACCCCTATTGAAAAAGAAGTTTTTGAAAAATAAGAAATACCTGGTTTATTGATCGGTTTTTGAACTTTGACTTATTTACTTCAATAATCTCACTTTTCAATCCAAACACTTTTTAATAAACAAGTTATTGACTTATTGACTATTATCACTATAAAAACACTTTGATTCATACATTTTTTTAATTCTTTTTATCACCATCATAATTCAATAAACAGTTTTAACAAAAATACTTTTAAAGTTCAAAAAACACTTCCAAACATCCGCTAAAGTTATTTGTTTTTCATAATAATAGTTACCAAGGAGTAAAAATTAAAAAAAATACATTTGAAACTTATTTAAAGAAAAACTAAAAAATCTCAATATTATAAAAGGACGTAGGAGGTATATTTTTATAAGCAAAAGGACCTAGGATACCCCCATTGACATTGTTTTAATACACACACGTGCACAGGCGCAGCGATTGAATATTTGGGGATTTGTTTGGTTTTTTTCATGGATTCAATATTTAATTTATTCATTGTTTTGTGTGACAATTTTGTCAATCTCTAATTTTAAATATGGAAATTGCATCTCAATATATAACCCTCATTTACGAATCTTTTATAAAAATTAAAAAGTTAACTTCCTTAAACAACCTCCAAATGGCTAAAACTCTTTAATTACCAACATTAATCAATAACTTAATGTATAAGGGTAAAGTTTGTATACACCTTATATACAAAAAAGACTTTTTTGCCATCATTAATCAATAATTCAATGTAATAGATACTTGTGTATTAAATGGGACAAAATAGAGTATGTATGTGCTTTATATACAAAAAGGTCCAAGCACGATCCGATAACACTCGGGTTTAATGAGTATAGAGATTGATCAAGCCAAAATGTTAGGGGAACGTTTGGCCAAATCAAACCAAGTTAAACCTAAAGAAACTCAACATTGAAAAGCCCGATTGGGTTCTTCTTTAGCTCCAAAGCCCGGCCCAGCCTGCCTACAAAACTTGGGCTTCTTTTTCTCACTAAAAACGGGCTTAAAATTCTCGAACCTTGAAAGACATACCTAATTCATTTGATTTGGTTAAAGTTTTTTTTGAAGGGTATCTGAGGTTTTGCCTGATTTAGCTAAAGTTATGAAGCAAATTCTAACTGATCAACTTAGAGTAACGGTCTGTTTACTAAACACTTATCTGGGTAGGTGCTTACTGGTATCAGTTATCTTACATTCCTTGCCAATTCAGTATAGAAACCACCGGTAATCTTACCCGCTAAAAGCCATACACAGACCGAAGTCTACGTAAGTGATGAAAAATGACTTTTTTTTAGAAGGGTGTCTGGGCCAAAGCCCGACTAATCCCAGCAATTTTGGGGGGGCTAAACATGGCCCCAGTTAAATGTCCCCAGGCATGCGGACGGAAAGACTCGAACTCAGTTAGGGCGCTATGAACCCCCCAAGCGATATCAATCCGCCACACCACTGGAAGACATGAAAATGACTCTTACCCGGTAAACGTTTACTAGATTGAAGACGCTTTACATACAATCAATTTTAAGACCAAAAATGTTATAAGATAAAGCAAGGATAATGTCCTTGCCTGTAAGGGTTTGGTAAACAGCCCCTCAGACAAGTTAAGCAAAGCAATAACTATGAGTCTATGACTTGTAAATCTATTATACCTAAAACTCAATTTGTCACCTCATTTTTCAACCAATGTTATAATCAGACATTATTAACTTATAACTTAACTTTTCAACCAACAACCAATTTATTAGCCAATATTATTAGCAAGCTTGCCAGCATACAGTAACCGATAAATTAGTAGGATTGCAGGGGTTATATTTGGTTTTCCTAGAGAACTTTAACCCAAAAAAAAAAAAAAATACATGATGGAAATAAGATTCAGATGATATGACTTTAAAACCATAAGTGAAAGCACAGAAACAAGAAATTAGTTCACAAATGAAACCTGCCTTGCTTCCTATGACTAACTCCACATAATAACCACCATCATATTCATACCCATATAACAAGTTCAAACATTATTTATTACAGAACTAAAGGAAAATTATGCGAATAAAAGATCAAAAAAGAAAAGAAAAACATAACTCATCGGCCCCTTGAAACGGCTTCCTTCAACTCCTCAGGGGACGACATGAACAGCTCAATGTAACGACTGCCAAGTGTCATCCGGTCTTTGGCCAGTGCAGCTTTCGAGTCATCCAGACTTGCGAATTCGACAAGCGCTTCCCCTGTTGGTCGTCCTTCTGAATTAAACGTCATGTGAATTGAGTCCTCGGACAGCGTGAATTCCTTGAAGAAATCGATGATATCGTCCTTTCCAGCTGAAAAGGGAAGCCCCCTCATCCGCAACACCGTTGTCTCTTCCTCGGAAGGTTTTGGCACATTTGCTCTGATAACCCAACAATAAAGGCATTCTTTTACAGCACTCAAAAGATTTTGCATACAATACTTGGATGCTGTTTAGTTGGTTTTCATTAAGGGGCTGTTTACTAGGTGCTGACTGGTCAGCAGTCAGCATGTTTACCAAATTACAGGCCTGACTGAAGTCTTACTGAACCGGCACGAAAATGACGCTTACCCATGTCAGATTTTCTATTTCCATGTGTTCCCCCTTTGCAGTTATCTTTCAACTATTAATCTATTATGTGTTACACATTTGCAGAAAAGGTTAAAATGGTCTTTTTTGGTCGATGAGCACTTACCAAAAACACTTGGTAAACACTCTTATCCGGACACCACTTACCCCGGTCAGCATTTACTCGGAAAGAATTAGTAAACGGGCCCTTATTCTATATGAGTTCTGTCTGTATAGATTGGGAAGGGTTTTGTATGAGGCGAGTTTTTCAAAGATGGAAGGAGGGTGTTTTTTAACCGGGAGGGGGAGGTTCGGTAAAAACTTGGCTTTCTTCATAAAGCTCCCTTCTAAAGGGTAGCTGAATAAGCCACTTTCTATATCATTAAGCCACTACCAAACAATTATGCATAGCTAACCGAATTAGTTGTGAATCCCATTAAGCTCATTAAGCTGCTAACAATCGGGCCCCAGTAATCATATATATACTATTACACCATTAAGCCATCTGTTCTAGGACTCGGAAGAAAAGAGAACCAACGGTTGCAATTAAATAAAACCAGTAAACAGAAGCAAAAACAATAAAGACAGAAAAATACCGGCCCCGTGAAGCTGCATCCTCCCACTCGTCAAGTGTGGAAGGAAATAACTCGATGTAACGACTGCCAAGCGACATCCCGTCCTTTGCCATCGCAGCTCTCGACTCTTCCGGACTCGAAAATTTCACAAACGCTTCCCCGGTCACCCTTCCCTCTGAATTAACCGTAAAATAAATCGAGTCTTCCGATAGTACAGAATCCTTGAAGAAATCCACAATATCATCCCGGTTAGCTGAAAACGGCAAACCCCGGAGTCGAAGCACTCCCGTATGCTCCGCATTGTCCCGTTCAGACACTCTCGATCTCGGAGGATTACGACGAGGAGACCGACCAGAATCGGAAACCTCGTTAGCAATGGCCTTGTAATATTCTTGCCTCTTGCTTCTAAAAACTTCAACATATCTTCTCCCAATATTTTGCCGATTTCTCTGAAGAGCGTATTCGACTTGAAAAGCATACCCGAGCACACAATAGACTTCCCCGGCAAACTTTCCGTGTCTGTGTACAAACAGCACGTCGACTATGTCAAGGCCATGGAAGAATTCAGCAATGTCAGCTTCAGAACAATCGAAAGGTAGGCCCCGTAGTCTTACGACCGGGAAAGCGGGAGGCTGGTTGACGTAGGAATAAGCCGGAGGAGGGCTATACAGATAGCTCGAAGCTGGAGGAGTACCGTAATATGAAGAACCCTGATCGATTACACGTTGTCTTTTCAGGCCCATTTCACGCCCATCACCAACGTCCACGTATTTACTTTAATTATAATTAAAAAAACAAGTGCAAATGATGTCAGTGTATCGTAAAACTAATGTTCAGTTTACAGTCTCAAACAATCTTGACAAAGGAAAAAACTTGTATATGTATTTAAGTAGTTAACAAGATAATTAAATTAGTGTACGTTTCACGTTTTTCAAACATCTTTATAACGAAAAGAAAGTAAATCATGCTACACTAGATTGACTAACACCATGAGAGTTACGGTGTGAAGTATAAATTTCTCTCATGCTGTGTGAGCTATGATGGTGTCAATTCAAAAAGATTAACAAAATTCTTTCAGTATGCTGGTCACAAATCAATAGCTAGTAAGATGAAATGCTACTTCTTTCATGTTTTATTTATTAAGAGTCAACAAATTTTAGAAAAATTTCACATCAATTGATGATTTTGAATATACATTACATAAAATATGAATAAAAGCAAAGTTTGTCAAGCTTACATATCTTAATTAATTAATAGATCTCCAAAAAAAATTAATAACTGAAATAAAGAATATAGCTTCAATCTTTATATAGCTTAGAAAAACAATTTTAGAATTGTTATTTGATTTTTGACAGACAAAATCTATTGAACAATAATAATCATAAAATAAAGATGGTTAATATGATAATTAATAATTCAAAGATATATTATCTAATAATTGATATTAATTAATAATTTACAATTGTACTTAATATTAAGTAATAATAATTAATGATGATTGGAAATCTAATCGTTATTGAATGCAGCAAAAAGCTCATGGAGCTTACTGAAATGCTACTTCAAGTGGTGTTTCAAAAGTAGTGTTCAATAAGCTAGCTTAGGCCATCCAAATGGGGCTTTTCCAATAAGCTCAAATAATAAGTTAGCGTATAAGCTAGCTTCTGGTTGCCAAACTTGGCCTGATAATCTTGAATCATCACATCGGATAATGATTGATGATGGGGATGCAATAAGATACCCAATGGAAATTTATATATCTTCTTAGCAACAAAACCCCTTCATTTGGTTACAGAAAAATTTCAACTGCTAGAGCTTATCGAAATATCTGGGGATGTAGGATTTTTAGAATTTTGAGTAGGTATATAGTTTAGAATTGTTAACACAGTATAAATTTATTCCATCTTATGTTTATACATCTTAATGGCAATGGTTGATCAGAGAAGACTGTACCCTGGTACTAATCACTGCCATTATGATTTATGTCTATTGACATATCCTCCACCATTCAATATAAAGTGAATGTTTATTGATTTGTCTAGTGGTCTTGGCTTCATGGCTGATCATTGTGGGGGTCCTATCTTCTCACTTTTTGTCTCCCACCTCTTTGGGAGGTTCAGTGGCTGGAGCAAGTCCTCGTATGCTTTACCCTACCTTCTAAAACCACCTTGTCTGTTTCCTTAGCTTATTATGTTTTTAACCGCTACTTCTAATGAGTACAGCCTTACGCACTTTGTAAAAGAAAAAGTAACCTTTATGTGCCATAAGCACAGGCTTCGTATGTGTAGTATCTTTTCACCAAACTTCATATTTTTTAGAAGTGTTGCTTTAGCATTTGCACCCATTCTTTTTCGTGTGTCTTTGCAAACAATAATGATGAAACTGAAAAGTTAACCATGTACCATAGAGCATGTGAAAAGAGATACAAACACAAGAAAACATTAGAGGCAAAATGGATCCTTAGGTTTAGTCTGCAGCATACTAGGGGCCTTTCAAGAATGCATACGTAGGTTGCCCTGTTAAGCCCTACCCCCTAATTCTCATAATCCTACATTCACATAACTTCCCAAGATGGCTGTATGAAACTTCCTTTCTTGTGGAATTGAACACTCTAAAGTATGCTTTATAGTGTAAAAGCACCACAGCCCATATCTCCTCCTGAGAACATAGGACAGATGGCTAGAACTTTAATCATTATCAAAAGGTGTGATTGTCATTGTGGTTATAGATCTCTTTCCACAAAGAATGAGTTCTACAATCATCAAACAAGGAAGCAGCTGCGAAATTAAGGCATGTTGGTTAGCTCGTTTTCCTCCTGTTGATAGTTCTATACTTTTTAACAATGTTCCTGTGGAGCTTGTTGCAAGACAGTTCTCCTATCATGTGAGGCAGAAGGTGGTCATGAACAATGAAAACTCAAACAGTATGAATAGTCAAAACAGATAAGAGAAGAGAAAAGAGCCGTAGGAAACTAACACATTAAACTCGCCTTATAATTCCTTTTTAATCTTCACTGTTGACATCACACCTAATACGTATCAATTCTTTCAAAGCCTCTATCAGCTATAACTATATTTAACTCTCCTACAACTACCTAAGATTTTCCAATCATGGATTCACTTTAGCCATCCTAAAGACTGTATTCTAGATTTCCTTAATCTTCAGTCTCCTTCTACTTATGATATCACCTACTTTCTTAATTTCCTTTCCCCCAAACTTTGTATTCCCTAACCCCAATGGTACCCTACTCTGTTACACCAGCTTCCTTAGCTGCAATCATGGATTACCTTCATCCAATAAGATGTAAGACCCTTCTAAGTTCTAACTCATTGCCACACCAGTACACCACATAATCAATGTGGTTCATCATTAACAAAGTAACAACATAGCTTTCGCTTATCTAATTCACCACAAACTACACAGTGGATACCTCTAAGATTTGCAGCCATATGATGATTCTTCAGTTCTTATTCGAATATGGTTTACCGCGGGCAACCACCACTTGCCACCACCACTCCCCTTTCTCAACATCTTATGTAATACTACTTTTCGCCAGATCTTTTTCTCCGTTGGCAAGTGATCATAATATACTAATCTCCAAAAGAGTTACAATACAAACTTTGTCAAATACTCAAATGAGTTTATCTATCCAATATCAAAACTAATGTGATTAAGCTGCTTCCCAAGTTTAATCCTCCAATTAACAACAAAATTCATATCAATTTTGCACTTAAAACACGCTAGATTGAACATCAAAAATCAAAAAAATTAACTTTTCTTCTAACAGAGATCAAATTTCAATTAACTTGATCTATTTCTAGGTTAATGCAAATCAAATAAAAATTAACAAGTTATTATCATACATAAGAAGAATAAGCAACTAAAGCGAATAAAACATAAAATCCACAAACACATAGATCATCATCTAGGTCAATTCATAAACCAATCGTAACTTTTCCATACCTAAAAATTGGGGAAAAATCAAAATCAAAATCAAAATAGTTGAAGAAAGTGACGAAATAGAAAAGGAGACTTACCCTCTATAGAACATTTTTTTGATTTCTGAATCTCCTTTTTTGGTTTTTTTAGGGTTTATAGGGTTCGAGTTTGAGAAGAAGAAGAAGCATCGTCTTCTATACCAACCATCATCAATAAATTGGTTGAAAGTGATGTTCCAGAACGTGTTTGATACGACGTCGTTTTAGCGAAAAGTCTTCTTGGGCCGTTTGTAACCTAAAACAAACGTTTTGGGTTGAACCATAAAAATAGTCCCTAAACTTTTTAAACTTTTTTAGATTCTTTCACTTGGCTTTGGATATTGCAACTTTGGTCCAACAATACAAAATATCTTGTCATTCTGGTTTGTTTTTTGGGAAGGGTGTCTGAGCTTATGGATTGACTAATCCCCGGCAAGATTAGGGCTAAAGCATGTCCATTTGTAAATGTTCACAGGTTGCGCATGGAGGGATTCGAACCTGGATTAGACGCTATGAACCCCCCTAGCCTTATCCACTCCACCACAACACTGATAGAGATCATTTTGGTCTGTTCGTTACCAACAAAACTGGCTAGCCAAAATGGACCCGAGCGACCCATCCAAGGATTGTTGTAGGACCGGATCTGTTTGACGGTTCGTAACCAGTTACGATTTTATGAAGAATCACGATGCGCTTAGCCTGCTTGGAACCAACTATAGGACCGAGACTGGTTATATATGGGCCTAAATTTTCTTAAAATTATATATCAAGTTTTTCAAGTTCGTTTTTCAAGTTTTTTAAAGTGTTTTAATAATAAGTCTCAAAAATTGTAACTTAAAAACACATATCACTTTTATGTAATAAAGATTTTTAAAAAATGTAGTTAATGACCTAGTTAGATATTTTAAATTGTATTTCAATAAAATATTGTCTAAAACAATCTTCAAACAATATTTTTCTTTGCGTTCAAACTTGAATTTTAGAAGAAGAAAATGGAACCCATTTAGGCATGTCCCGGGACTAAGAGTGGTTCTAGGGACTATTTACAAAACATGGAGACTGCTAATGGTTTTTTTATCGGGCAGTAATTGATTAGAAAAGGAAATCAAGGACTGGGACCGATTTAAGTCCCGTTTGGGACCGATTTCCAGTCATCTCTAATCAACACCCATGGCCATACTAAAACAAAATCCACCATTGAGTCGTTGTTCTTCCTTACCCCTTGGGCACTCCTTGCAAAAAAACTACCAGCACTTGGTTAATATAGTAAACTTGATAGACCACTACAAATGAAACAAAACACTTCTTTTTGTTATGGTGTTTTAATGCATTGTTAGAGTCCCACATCGGCTAGACTTGGACCAAATCTTCACTATATATGTTGGAACCCCCCTTCTCTCCTCAAGGGCTCTTTTGGAGATTAATCTAGGGGTTCCACATATTCTAACATGGTATCAGAGCCAAGGTCTACCATTCTACGGACTCACATGCCGGCACTCGCGTGACCCTCTCCTGGTCCTTTCGTGACCCTTCTAGGCTCTCTATCTAGCCTCTCTTGGAGGGGGCGTGTTAGAGTCCCACCTCTCCTGGTCCTCTCGTGACCCTTCTAGGCTCTCTATTTAGCCTCTGTTGGAGGGGGCGTGTTAGAGTCCCACATCGGCTAGACTTGGACCAAATCTTCACTATATATGTTGGAACCCCCTTCTCTCCTCAAGGTGTAACACCCCAAAATTTAGGGTAAACAAAAACTTTCAATAAATAGAAAGATGGTAATATAATGTACGCCATAGCGCGAGCTCTTCCCGAAAGGGGGTATAATTAATTTATAATTACAACGTTTGTAATTAAAAGACAATACAATAACCAACTAGTCTAGTTCCTCGATAGGAAGAAGACTACAAAAGGGTTATCGACTTGCGGACACTCTCACGGTCCAACGACCGGTCTCTCATACTCCCCCCAAGCTCACTTCTATCTCGGCACCTACTTGAGCGCGACGCCGCTAGCACCTGGGATACACATCGACACCAAGCAAGTGTTAGGCCAAAGGAGCCTAGTGAGTGGTAACAATTAATAGACATTACATGCGATTTCATAATAAGATAAGCAAGTTATGCAAGGGTGAATAACAACATAAGCAAGCACACTAAACCGGTTTATTATTATCTTCGAAAACAATGGGCGCGACCCATTTCCACCAACCAATATCCCGACACTCGTTACTTCCAAACACCTCGATGTCCCGAATTTAGCATGGCAACATCATCCGAGGCCCGCGCACCAAAGAGCCACCCGAGATGCCGGCGACATAGGTACAAACCCCAAGACTGTTTGGTGTGGAAATATTGCGTTGGTTCGTCCATGTTATTAACATACAAGACCTCGATACTGAATTTAGCATAGTATCTCGTCCATGTTATTTGCATACAAGACCTCGATACTGAATTTAGCATAGTATCTCGTCCATGTTATTTACATATAAGACCTCGATACTGAATTTAAGGTCTCAACGGAGGTATTAATTGAGGGTCTCAAGCCCTACGTAAATTTTATAATAAGCCAACATGCTCGGGATTATTATCCTTTCGCATAATTCCGTGGCACACATCATAATCCATGAATTCTAGGCATGCATTTATCATATACCTCATGGCATTAGTACATACATTAGTAGCATATCATAATCTACACAATGCATACAATCATTCTCAATCAATCATTTGCACAAGAATCGTCAAGCATACTATTCATGATAAAACTTCAAATCCAACACTTTAGGCATTCATCCATAAATATGGTTTCATAATCAAGTATAACATGATAATCAAACAAGGTGATGTGTACCCAGTTTTAACAAAAAGGGTTTAGCAACTCACCTTGAGGCTCGTAAAGCCAAAAACCCCAAATTTCACCAAGAACCCTAGCTTAAAGCTTGAGTGATCACCTAAACTGATAAGGAGTTAATATCTTGGATTAATTCTAGATCCACAACATATAAGACTAGATCTACACTTAAAAACTCATAAATAGAACTTACCTCCTCAAGATCTTGGGTGAACACCCTAGGTTGAAGAACTTCCAACAATGGTGGAGAGATGGTGAAGAAGATGAAACCATGGGAAATCTCCACCCTCCAAACTAGTAGATCTAGCCGCTAACACTTCCCAAAACATGTAATCCACCTAGAACAACACCAAATCTAAGTCAAATATGGAAGATAAGGTTTGGAGATGAATAACCCCAAATCTAAGCTTAAAACTCGAAGGAGGTGAAGAGATTTACTTACACCAACGTTTTTGAACTCCCAAATACTTGAAATCCATTTATGTAGTCTTTAAGATCTCGAAAAATCGAGAAGATAGCAAAAAGAATCGGGAGA
The DNA here is from genome assembly GCA_030169165.1 of Centaurea solstitialis. Classification (NCBI taxonomy): domain Eukaryota; kingdom Viridiplantae; phylum Streptophyta; class Magnoliopsida; order Asterales; family Asteraceae; genus Centaurea; species Centaurea solstitialis. Next base: position 15,838,120 of record CM058042.1, read on the forward strand.
AACGGAGTTCGGATGAGAAAGATATGCTCAAATGAAGAAGAGGGGTATTTAACCCGATTCGGGTCGGACAGACACCTAGCGATCGCTAGGTGTCTCAGCTAGCGATCGCTAGCCTTGGAAATTTCGAACCTAGCGACCATGAGGTGATACTGAGCTCCAACAGCACAACAAAACCTTGCCTGGCGATCGCTAGCCTGATGCCTAGCGATCGCTAGCCATCTGGGTGTTTTGGGTGAAATCTTGTTTTGGTCATAACTTCTTCGTTATAACTCCGATTTCGATTTTGGAAGAACCGTTGGATTCGTATTTCAATTCCCCATCCAACAAGACCATAAAATCTAGGTTTTGATCAAAAATCCTATTTTTCATATTCGTCCCAAAAGGTCTAATTCCGAAATTACGGGTGTTACAATCCTCCCCACCTAAATAAAATTTCGTCCCCGAAATTCCTAATCTTTTTCCGAACCATAAAAGGCGACTTCTCTCACGTTGCAAGGCTAAGACATTATGTTCTCTCTATACCCGTTGGTCAAATTAACAATGGACTTAGTTATGTTCACAAAGTGATCACCGATATATATAGTGTACTAATTTTAAAGGTGGTTCGTCAAAAACACCACAAGTTGCTACTTTACGTCTACCTTTCGAAACATGACGCGTGATATAAGGATAAGATCACTAGAATGCGCAACCTTAGCCCCTCGCGCAACTTAGAGGGAAATAATTCAGTCGTCCAGATACAACACTTACTATTCCAAGTTACTATACACCAATCGCTTCCTAGTAAGGTCGATCACTCAGCCAAGAGTCTCTTTAATACCAAGAATGTCTCAACCTTTTCACTAACGGCGGCTAGCCGTCGTCATTAATTCTCAAAGAGACTCGAAGATTCTGTCTACTCGCCTATTGGTACCATAAGGAAGGTAAGTTTCTTCACTTAGCAAATCGTTAAGTTCCACTAATTCCATAAATTTCCACATTCGTACTATCATAGCCCTTCAACTTGTCCAATCACCTACGCAATTCTGACTTTGCCTTAGGTGACTTAATCTTGAGTTTCTAAGTACGAATTCCCCCTCAAATTCATCTTGATTAAATAATACAAGTCCACTACTTATCCCCATCAATACTTGTCATCATATTCTAAGTTTCATGCTTAGTCTGGCGTATCACGTCATTATGTCCACCACAAATTTCTACTTCACATAATTTAATTATAAGTCACGTCTTCAAAATCACCTTTATACTCACAAAAAGGTTTCTCTTACATGGCAATATTAATACCCTGACAACATGCACCTCTCGGTTGACGTATAAAGTTATTAATATACATCACATAATCACCAATGTGGTACCACTGATAACATTCTCTCGCCCCCTAGACACGCATGGAGAATATTTACTCATCTATACCACCAGGGTACTACTAAATTCTTTATTGAACTTTAGGGTCATCGATATATATAGATATATACACACTTAACTATGTCTTTACCTAGTTAATAACAGATTTCTTTCTAGATGAGGGTCCCCCATCGGACCACCCTTCACCTCGTGATCATGGGCAACACGGTGCTTCTCAACAACACTCTCGTAAAAGAGGTACGAAACCAAATCCCTATGTAATCTAGCTTCGATCCACATCGAGCACAACACAACTCCGTCCAACATTCCAAGTGTTAATATATAATAGTATGTTCATAAAGATAAAACCAAATTAATTCATGTAACACATTGGAGGATAGCATGCAATCAGTCCGCACATGGGCATCGACCTTCAACCAAAATTTTAGTACATCAAGAAATTCGATAACTCCAAAATTATGCATGGCAACCATTTATCGAAAGCACATAATGGGATACAAGCACACATGTATTTTACACAAAAGACTTGACAACAACGGCATGACCCGTATTCTCGGAGAGTGTGAAGGCACATAGAATACATAACTTATACCATATTAATCGTACAACACTTCAACCCACAAAGCTCTAAGTGCTTGCTATGACCCCCAACTAGCCTTACCAAGAGACAACTAATTTCGTGCCAAACACCTATAAGTCGCACTCCTAGAGCTCAAATCTAGGTTTTGATCAAACAAGACCATAAAATCTAGGTTTTGATCAAAAATCCTATTTTTCATATTCGTCCCAAAAGGTCTAATTCCGAAATTACGGGTGTTACACAAGGGCTCTTTTGGAGATTAATCTAGGGGTTCCACATATTCTAACATGCATGTTTTTCTTATAAAAGGTCATATCAAAATACGACAAAAGTTAAATCAAAGCAATAGTAGTTTAGTGGTCGGTAACATTCTTGGGAGGGAGAGTGGATGACATTCCTGTCTACTCGAATTCAATTCATGGGTGAGCATGTGGCGATACCCTGACCATGGGTTAACTTTCAAGTCTGTCCATGGTCATCAAGGATTAGTCAGGTGCCCATATGGATTCTGGATATCTTGTCGACTTCGTATCAAAATGTATGTAGAAGTTATATGTTGTTCAAAATATATATATATATATATATATATATAGGGGCAGGTTCAATTGCAAACCACTTTTTCGTTGTGAACGTGAGGACAGCCCAGAGCGCGACACGTGGCAATTGAAATCGGCGGGTCAAGATTTATTCAGTCTGAATAAAGCGTTATTCAGACCGAATAAAGCGTTATTCAGACTGAATAAGCCTTGACCCGCGGATGACCCGCGGCTGACCCGCCCGCGTCCAATTGCATCAGAGTGCATGTAGTGTTATTCAGTCTGAATAACTAAGTCGAAATTTTTTCAAATTGCCACGTGTCGCGCTCTCGTTTGTCCTCACATTCACAATGAAAAGGTGGTTTGCAATTGAACTTTCACCTATATATATATATATATATATAACGAAGTTCAATTTGGTTCATATTCATTTTTTTGTGCATAAAAATATTGATAGTTCTCATCATTAAAACACTCCTAACGGAGAAAATAAATGTTTCGTTTTATGTCACCTAGATAGTAGATAGATTGAATGGAATGTAGGTGAGTGGAATGTATGCTTAACCGGCCGTTAAATTGAAAAGAAAAAAAAAACATGCATATCCCCCTAATCTTTAATTGAAAATCGATAAAATAATAACTAAAATCAGAACAAAACAAATTCTATAACAAAAAACAATCATTTTTTTCTCTTTAATTTGAGATTTTTATTGATATATTTTTTCAACGGTTTCTCGTGTGATCTTCCCCTTTATTTTCGAGGTTCTCCATCAATCTCACCTATCATATTAAGATCAATCTCCAATCACAAAAACAAAAAATAAATGAAATTGATGATCCACTAACATAAAATAAAATTCAACTCCAACCACCTTGTACATATGTTATTTAAACATGAACAAAGCATATACACCGTTTCTCTATCATCCGTACCATTTTGCCCTTTTTTTGCCTTTTAATAGGAGTTTTCAAATGGGTAGAATTGTCTTTGTATGGTTTAAGATACACTTAAATAGAGGCGTACGAAAAAAAATTGTACGTGGTGGTACAAGTAGAGCATATAGAAGAAATGTTTGCATAGAAAAGATATTATATATTTGTTGGTTGTTCCTTATTCCAGCATAAAAGAGACAATGTTCGAGTCCTGTCTTACATGTAACACCAAACTTAAGCCAAAAATCAACAAATTTAACAATATGGGATTCAAACCCGGCCCTTTTGCACAAAGGCATAAACATTTTGGATAAAAGGTTGATATCGACAACTCCAACCGGCCCACAATCGTCTGCTAATTCCATAACGTGGGGAACATATTTCTCATTCAGCGGTTGTGGCTATGAGGGTGACCAGGGCTCAAACCTGAGACCAATTCGATTTTGGACAAACTATGCCTCCATCAATTACCAAGTGAGCTACACGCCAGTGGCCAAAGACACGAACATTTACCAACTCCACAATTAGAGACTTGCGCTAAGATTTCAGTTTCAAAATCTATACAATGACACCCTTCAAAAACATAATCCTTTTTTTGTGACGAAACCATGAAGCAGCGTCCCGTGTCACTTAACAACGTGTGAAAAGACAAATTGTAAGGTGGAATTAGTTAAGCTAGAAAGAAGTTTGGTAAATCCTTCCCCACAAGAAACATGCAGCAAATTCAAACATGACCATCCACGTTGGTTCAAGATTCTGATTTGATGATTTAAGCATTCCAAAAAAGGAGACCCCCCAAAAAAAGTACTCTAATTGGTTGGAGAATTTGGGACCTCATATTTATTTCTGGTCAGTGCAAATTCTCTTCAAACCCTACCTCTGCATTTCTTATTTTCTTTAAACCTTTCACTCTGCATCCATCCATTTCTCCATCCAAATTCACAAATCTTTGATTTTTACTCACCAATCTCCAATTTCCACAGCTACCCACAAAATATTTCTTCCATTTCTCATCTGGGTGTCTCTTGTTTCTTCTTAAAGATCATTGCTTCATCTTGGTTTTCCAGTTTTACCCCTAAAGAAGCCCAGAAAAGTGTTTCTTGATTCGGTGGCTGGGTGAAGGATGGTTGGGGGTATCTCTGTGGTGGGTTCATCAGTTGTGGATTCACATACTTCACCATGTTTGTGTGTGGATGCACTTGCATCAAAAACCCATATGAACCACACAAAAAGTGGGCATAAATCTGTACCCAAAAAGCACTTTGGTTCAGTGAAATTAAGGAGTAGTTTCATCCACTTCAAATATGCAGTAAAAACACCTTTCTCCAAGAAGCAGAGGAAAGCTAGGGGTCTTGTGGTTGTCAATGAGCTTGGTGGACAATATGATGACACTTTTTATGATGTTCAAGCAGTAAGTACTTGCTAAATCCTTCCTCTTTTTTCCATAACTTTTACTCAATTATTGACCCAAATATCGTAAGAGATTCACATGTGAATCGTTGAAAAATCCATTTGAAGATGCATATATGAACTTGCAACTTCGAATCACATATGCATCTTCAAATGAATTTTTCAGTGATTCACACGTGAACCTTTCTTTAATCGTGAACTCATATGAATAATTGTATCTTCAATTGGAACTTTCAGTGATTCACATGTGAATCTTTCCTTAACCGTGAACTCATACGAATAATTGTAGATTCCGTTCACATATGCATCTTCAAGTAGATATTTTTGAGATTTTCTCAATAACTAGATTATGAACCTTCCCTTCTTACCTTCTCATGAGATCTATCACTATTGAACAATTTATGTACCATCTTTATGTTATGATCACTTAAAATAGTTCCAATTTGGAGTCTTTATGAAGGATCCAAGTTTCTAAATGAATAAAATCCCAATGCCTTTGGGGGTATTATTATAAAATCCTATGATTTAAGGCTTGATTGATGATAGCAAAGGCATTTCTTCTTGCAGCAAATCTTTAATCTATTCACTTACAAAGCAGTGAGGACTGTTATGAACCAGCTCTATGAGATGAACCCAACGGAATACCGTTGGTTTTATGAGTTAGTCCACTTTCATGTTTCTACAGCTTCTTGAGTTCTTTTATAGTTTTCTAGAAGCTAATTTTGGACTGTCAATCATTTGTGATAACAGTTTTGTGGTGACAAACAAACCTACCAGTGGAAAGCGCTTTCTTCGTGTCCTCCAAAAGGTATATACTTGGAAAAGAAAACTCTTACTGAAATCATTAGCAAATACATGAAGTCGATCATGGAACTCTCATGGTTTATATAGGGAAGGAGCGTGTTCTTTAATTGGGAGGGGAAGGTTTGGGCAACAAAACTTGGCTTTCTGCATAAAACTCCCCCTAGAAGCTAATGGAATAAGCCACTTTCTATATCATTAAGCCACCACCAAACAATCATGTATAACTTACAGAATAAGTTGTGAGTCTCGTTAAGCTAATTAAGCTGCTAAAAATCAGACCCCAAATTATAGATTGTGTAGGCTGAACTCGTTTAAGTTTGTTAAGCTGCTAATTCCAATTTGGTTGGTTTTCTATTAAGTCATGTAAGTATAGATTGAGAAGTTTTTTGTTAGGGTAGGTTTTTCCCATAGATGGAAGGCGCTTGTTATTTAAGCGAGGGGGTGGTTAATGGTTTGGAAAAACTTGGCTTTCTGCATGAAGCTCCCCCTAAAAGCTTATTGAATACGCCACTTTTATATCATCAAGTCACTATGAGTCATGTATAGCTGACCAAATAAGTTGCGAGTCTCATTAAGCTCATTAAGCTGCTGCTATAATCTTGGCTCATATTGAGCTCAAAATACGCTTGGATTCATCTAGTTTTTTCACAAGCTGGTTTATGAGCACTCATGAGCCGGCTTGTCTTATTTCCATCCTAAATTTTCCAAAAAACCTTCAAGAAAACGCCTGAACTCATACAGGAAGACCAACTTGTCTTATTGGTGTCAATTGTTTCAACAGGAGAAACATGAACTTGCAGAAAGAGTAATGGTGACTCGCCTTCACCTCTACGGAAAATGGATCAAGGTAACGAACGAATAATACTGTCGTCCAATGTTTTTTACCTTCATAATCTCGTAACAATTGAGCATTTTTGTGTTTTATAGAAAGTGGATCATGCCGAAATGTACAAAAATCTATCAGATCAGAACTTACAGTTGATGCGTGAGCGGCTCATGGAGACAGTGATATGGCCGTCCGATGATGCCACTTGGGACCAGTATTGATGGGTAGTTGACGTATTTACCATGGTTATTATTTCAGTCTTCTCTAGGTAGATCGAAGTTCATATTTGCGCTTTCGAAGAAGAAGTATGGGAAATCTATTGATATGTATGACATTGTAGATATGATGGTTTTTAGTTTGTCTTAATGATTCAGACATTATTCGTTCATGGTCCTATTTTCGTCCTAATGTCCTTAGGGAAGTTTTTTGAAGAGCTTATCGGAACAGTTTTTTAAGCAACAGTTTCCAAACTGGATTAATGGAGTTATTTGAAGAGCTTATTGCAGAGCTTTTTAGCCATATAAGATAAATGGAACAATTTTGAACAAAAAGTTAAAAAAAAAAACACATTATACTAGTAAGACAAAAAATAAAAAGCTTACCATTACGGATGCTCTAATACAAAAAATACAAATAACAAGCATATATGTTGTTAATATAAAACCTATATACATATATAGGGTTAGGTTTAAGGGAAAATCTTGAAAAAATGGAAAACTGAGAAACACGCTCGTAGCTTTCATCTGGATTGTATATGTGTGCATGGAAGTAATTTGTAATATGTACATATGCATATTCACATGTGCATAAAAACTGAAACACAGCTTAATTTACTTCTACACAAGTGTATGCGATCCGGATGAAGGACTACCATGGATAGTTTTCCTTTTTTTTTTGGAGATTTTTCCTTGAACCTCCCTCTATACATACAGTGGGTTACAAACGAATTTTAACAATGTAAAGTCTCACCAGTAGTTTTTGCAAGAGCATGACCCATCGATGAAATGGTGAAAACGACTAGCATCCCTGAGAATTATGGTCCTCCGGGTAAGCTTCGACACATACTTGCAGAACTCATGGCAATCACCACAAATCCTTAAGTTCTTTGAAATCAAGATCGGCGAACCACCGCTCGCACTGATCAACCCAAACGCAACCGCCAGTTTCTCGCTGTGACTCGAAAGCCTTGCCGTTTTTCTCTCATCATCTTCATCATGAAGAACCCACCTCAAATCAGGAACATACCCAGTTCTTTAACCGAAGTCAACAAACAAGTCAACTTTCCATAAATATCTTCAGATCGCGGGTGTGACTTATCTCCCGCTGCAAAAAAATGAATCCGACTTCTGATAACAATCCAACTTCTACCTGCTGGCTTCTTCAAACCTTTGCTTTCAAGAATCAATCTCAACTTTTTCACCTCAGACCAAAGGCCAGCAGCTGCGTAAACATTCGATAACAACACGTAATTCCCGGCATTTGTCGGTTCTAACTCGATAAGCCGTTCAGACACGCTTTTAGCGAGACGGGTATCAGAATAAACTCGACAAGCACCAATCAGCGCTCTCCAAACAGACGCATCCGGTGCCATTGGCATCGTGTCAATAACAATTTTGGCTTCACTTAACAACCCGCCACGAGCAAGAAGATCAACCAGACAGCCATAATGTACCAATTCAGTCGTTACGCGAAAATCTTGAACCATTGAATCGAAAAGCTGTAAGCCTTTATCGATCATACCGGAGTGGCTACAAGCAGATAAAGCAGAAACGAAGGTTACCTGATTTGGTCTGATTCCGTTTTTGACCATCTTATCAAACGTAAACATGGCATCGTCACCACGTCCGTGGATTCCGTAGCCAGCAATCATCGCGTTCCACGAAACGATGTCGGTTTCTGGTAGCATATCGAAGATCTTTTCAGCATACTCCAAACTCCCACATCTTGCATACATGGTTATGAAGGCGTTTGCGAGAGAGATATCGAGGTCCAACGATGAAAATCGTCTTAACGAATAAGCATGTAAGCATCGACCTTGTGGGAGATTAGAGAGATGGGTATACAAAGAAAGAACGTTTACGATAGTGACAAAGTTCGGTTTTACCCTCGAGATCATCTCGTGGAAAAGAACCAAAGCTTCATTCGTTTGATCGTTCTTGATATATGTAGAAAGCAACGAGTTCCACGAGACCAAATCTTTATTACAATAACTATCAAACAAGCTCCGACCGGTTAATTCATCGTCACAATTTACATACATTTCCGTCAGCGCCGTGTTTAACGATGCATCGATCTCGATCCCGCATTTCGTCACGAAACCGTGGACGGATCTGCCGACGTTCAAAAGCTCCCCACCGTCAAAAACTGCAAGAATTGAAGTTACTGTATGGGAATTCGGTTTAACTTCCATCTCCAACATCCGGGTGAAAATCTCCCAAGCTCGAAACTTCAGATTATTATGCACCAAAGCAGCGATGAAAACATTGCACGAAATTACATCCAAGCCCTTCATCGTAGTAAAACTCCTTTCGGCGTCTTCGATACAGTTAAAAGATGCGTATAGATTCACCAAACCGTTTCTAATATATACGTTCCTTTCCTTGCCGATCTTAAAAGCGTAAGCGTGTAAGCTCTTACCGTTCATTAAGCCATTGGAGAGATCAGCACAAAGAGGCAGCACGATGACTATGGTCCGCTCGTTTATCTGAATGCCATCCAGCTGCATCTCGGTTAGCAATTTGACCGATTCCTCGATGAACCCACTTGCAACATAACAAGATAACATAGAGTTCCATAAAGCAACATCTTTAGTTTGGATTGAGTTAAACAGCTCATAAGAAGAGCTTAAATCTGCAGACTTAATGTACATATTCATCAATGCATTAACTATATGCAAATTGTTGTAACCTAATTTGACCACCATTTGATGAACTTGTGTTCCAGGTTCAAGATCTCCGGATTCAGCACACGCCTGTATGACAACTAACATTGTGACTGAATCACACACGAATCCATCTTTAAGCATCTGAATGAAAAGGTTCAGAGCTTTCAAGCAATCTCCATGGTTAAAATACCCACTTATCATCGTATTCCAAGTTATCGTGTTTCTTGAATCCAGCGTTTCAAAAACAGAAAAAGCAGTTCGTGGATCAAATTTCAAGTAAAACCCGAGTAAAGAAGAATCCACATGAGGGTTTGAATTGAGCAAACCATGCCTCAAGCAAAACCCATGGATCTCCTTCCCAAGTCTTAACTCCAACAGCTCCCCACACGCGCGAATCAGCTCAACAATAGTTACGGAATTCGGTTTTAGATTCTCGTTTTGCATACGAGAAAACAAAAGCAGAGCTTGTTGGTATTCAGAACAACCAACACACCCAGAAATCATGGCGTTCCAAGAAACCACATCTCTGTTAGACATTTCATCGAACACGTGGAGTGCGTTCTGCAACTTCCCGCATTTCGAGTAGAAGTCCACAAGGGCCGTCTGGACACGAATATCGGAAACCAAATCCGTATTCGAAACAGCATCGTGTATCTTCTTGCCTCGTTCAGCGGTGTTCAGCCGGCTACATGCCTTGAGTACCAGCGGCAAAGTGGCGTTATCGGGCAAAATACCCAAAGATTCCATCTGGGTGTACGTAGTGAGGATAGCGTGGTCATTTTTTAGCTTGGTGTGATGTTTGATTATGGAGTTCCAACGTTTTGATTCATGGGTTTTTGTTGGGATAAAAGGGAGGTTTTGGAGACCTAAGGGTAAAGAGACCTCCATGTTTGAAAGGTGGTTGGCATTTGGCGGGTGAATTAGACAACATATAAATGATGTTATATTATCGTTTTCTATATTTATATCAATAGAAATTTAGGAGAAAATCGTAAAAAACCAAAAAGAAAAAAAAACACTCTACGGTATGCATATGTGGATATAAGTAACACACATAAAAAACAGCTTCAATTACTTGTATACACATACCGTCCAGATGAACGATTACCAAGGTATTCCTCAGTTTTTCATTTTTTAAGAGCTTTCCCCGCCTCCATCATTATGCACATAACGTGCAGATGAACAATTACCAACATATACATTCTCTGATAAACATGCTAATACAAAATCCAACTGTTTTTTTTTTTTAATTATAAGAACAGACATGAAGCTTTAATTTTTGATTTGACAATAATTTATCCACGGTTATCTTTTAAACAAAATTATAAATTGATGATTTAGCATGGGATTGGTCATTGGTCCTTGTTGATCTGTCATACAACCATCCGCATTGGCAGGCGGTATGGCTTGCGGTACCAACTGGTACCCCCGGCAACACCGCCGAGGGTAATCGGTATGGGATGAATTCGGTACCCCCGTGCCGGTTGAGAAGACTACCCACCGCACCCCACCCCACCCTCTCTCTCCTTTCTCTCTATCTCTCTCTTCTTTTTTTTATTTTTTTATTGATTATTTAGATTGGTATGGGTGTGGATGAATTGGTAAAGATTGGTAAGGTGTTGGTAAGATAGTGGAAAGCTGATGTGACAACTGATACCATTGGCAAGGGGTAACACCATCTAACAATTAAGAATATGTGCTTGAAATACATATATGAAAGGTCCTTAATTAAACAAACATCATATCTCTAGATTTGCACATTTGAGCTAAATTTGCCAAATGTGACCATATTTGAAAGGTCCTTAATTTCATGAATAGATATCATGAATCATAAAACAAAATTGTGTGGCCACATTTGAGCTAAATTTGCACATCCAAAGCAACAAGAAAGACATCATTATCATGGGGTATGAAATGAAGCCACCCCAGAAGACAAGAAAACCAAAGATAAAAAAAACAAAAAAAAAACAAGATTAAACCTATAAGAAATTTGATATGATTATATAAAAGCAAATGATTATAACAGATTAAACCCAAGAACCAAAAATCATCACAAGAAGCATCAAATTGACTTTGTGTTGATTGAATGTCTACATCCTTGAAAACATAACAAAATTGGTGATGCTAAATGCATCATAAAGATTTTTGTTGCATAGCTAAGTATAAACTCTCCAACAAAGCCAATTTCCAAGTTACAAAATCAAAACCTATAAAACATTTTCCGAAATTTTGAGACCGACAAGTATTTTTTTAAGGGTGTCTGAGCCAATTGAGATCGACAAGTTGTCCTCAATATCTGAAAAACTTAATTATCGTTAAGTTATTTAAATCGGATCAAATATAAAATGTATTAAAAAAACCTTAAAGATATGAAAAATAAAAATTACATTGATAATCTTTTAATTGCATAAGTATATATAATGCATACGTATATAGAAACTAAAAATAATATAATTTATTTGGATACATTAATATATATCATTTAGATCAATAGTGCTGTGGTGGATTGGTTATCGCTCGGGGGTCCATAGCACCCTAACCGAGTTTGAGTCTTCCCGTGTGCATGCTTGAAGACATTTAATTGGGCCATGTTTAGCCCCCAAATTTAGCAGGGATTAGTCGGGTTTTGGCCCAGACACCCTTCCAATATATATCATTCAAATAAAGGACCGTATACACATATATATTGCATACGTATATAGAAACTAAAAAAAAATTATTTGGATACACAAATATATATGGACCATTAATTAAGCCTTTTTTCAAGTTTTTCATATTAAATTATCAATTAAAAAAAATACTTATGGTATTAAATCCTATCACATTTTATATGGATAATGGATTTTACAGTCTCTGGACCTTCTTTCGCAAGCTTGGCCTGGCCCAACATGTAATACAATCAGAGCAGCCCAGGATTGCTATCACTCATTTCTTTTATATGTTTCACTTTTGTATGGGATCAAGACCAGGCCCGTTAAAAATTGATTTGGGCCAGGCCCATCTTGAGAGTTACGATTCAGTTATAATTTTTATGAAAATATGCAGCCCGGCCCGGCCTATTTTGGTCCGAACCGATTATACATAGGTAAGCGCATACCTGGTAAAAGTCGTCACTCTCACTTACCAGCTAAGACTTTCGGCCTTTAAAATCATTTTTATAGGTAAATTTCTAAATTTTTGTCATGTTCACCAGATAAAGTAAAGTGACCTGGTAAATACTTATGGGGTATGCATTTAGTAAATGGCTCTTAAAAGCATCTCCAACAACTATGCATAAAAAAACATTTTGGGGATTTAAGGATCATTATAGGTAAACATTTACGTGCAACAATCACTTTCCTCAACTTACCTTATCGTGTAACATCACCCGCAATCCAAATGGATTATTTGTAACTGCCTCTTAACAGTAAACTCTAATCAAAGTATTCTCCCTCAGTTACCTGGTGAGATTCTTTGTCTTTGCTATCTCTAACTAGGTAAGATTGTTAGTTCTTGTGATGCTTATCCGATAAGTTTAAGGACAACTAGCAAGTGCTTACTCAACAATAGTTTGGTAAAACGGGTCCCTAGTAATTTCTTATTCTTCTTCTTTTGCTCTAGTAGTGATGCTGAAGAATATGCTAATATTCAGATGAAAAATAGAGACAAGTAGAATTTTTAAATTTCGAGAAATCCACTAAAACTTAATATTATGAAAATAAATATATTGTTTTAGTTGCCTCCATTATTATTAAAGTTATTAAGTTTTTTTAAAACGTATTGAGATCTATCTATAAATTACTCTATTCATAAAAGTTTAATGATAGAAATTGCTAATATGAAATAACTGCTGAAGTTAGATATTACGACACACGTATTAGAAAATAGATAGCTAATATGTCAATTTGTTTTAACAACAAATACAATATTTAATAATCGAAAGTGTAATCGGTTTATCAAGAGCACTAGATTTTGAGATATTCAAAATTAAGTTTCTATTTTGAATGTTTTTCAAGATTTGAAATTTTGAGGTTTCATTAAAATTCTTCAAATATAAGATTTTAAAATCTTACAGAGATGGATAGTATAAATACAATTTTATATCAATTAAAAAACTTAATCATTTATAAATTTGTTTTTATAAATAACTTATAAAAATAAAGTTCAATTTTATTCTAAATTATACAAATCAATCATACCAAAAAATCTAAATTATCCAAGTTTAAATCCTTCTTATATAAAATTCTTCATAAAATTCAAATATCTTAAGAGCATTCACAGTGGTGGAACCTCCGAGAACCTCACTGCTATATTTTTTCTTACCACATCATTGCCATCTCAACAAACCATGAACCTCCTTAAAACTCTACAATGGAGGTTATTTACAAAAACCTCACTTCTCTCTACTTATTTATAAATTATAATATAATTTTTATTTATGTAAACTATTGTATAACAGAAAAGGAAACTATTACAAGAACCTAGGTTCTTGTTCAAGCACCCGGGTTCCAATAAAAACCTGTGACTGGGCAAGAACCTATGTCTCACAGTGGATGTTCTTGTAAAAACCCCATGAAGAACCTCATGAATAACCTCCATTGTGGATGCTCTAAAACCATTTCAGCAAACTAAAGGAGCGTTTAATAAACGCTTACCCAGATAAGCGTTTACCAAATTATATTACGTTAATTGATAAACACGGTAAAAACTAGGGATCTTATCCGGTAAGAGCGAACCAATGGTCAAGAGTCTTACCGGCTAAGTGAGGGTGATGACTCTTACCCGGTTAGTACTTTACCGAGTGAATTATTGCACACGACACCGTTTTTTAACAGACAATCTTACTTGATGAAGTAAGAGCATCCACAGTGGTGGAACCTCCAAGAACCTCACTTACTATATTTTTTCATGCCATATCATTGCCATCTCAACAACTGAAGAACCTCCTTAAAACTCTACAATGAAGATTCTTACAAAAACCTCACTTCTTTTTCTTATTTATAACATACTTTTTATTTATGTAAATTATTATATAACCGAAAAGGAAAGTATTACAAGAACCTGAATTTTTGTTCAAGCATCCGGGTTCTAATAAGAACCTGTGACTGACAAAAACCTCTATCCAACAGTAGAAGTTTTTATAAAAAAAACCCAATAAAAATCTTGTAAAGAACTTCCATTATGAATGTTCTAAAATTAATATTGAACTAGTGGCAAAACCGCGCGTTGCGTGGTAGCGAGAGTAAGTCATTAGAAATTTAGAGATGGTCATTATCGTTTGTTGCACTTGTCAACATTAAACTTTATCATAACCTTTTATACACACATTTTCATTTCTAACTTACTATTTTCTATCAATGTTGAACAACTTACACAACATTAATACTCCATCCATTCACAAAAACCAATATTTAAAAAAATATAAGAAAAAACAAACATCAATGGAGGTTTCTCATTGATTTTATGGTTTTTCATTTATATATTTATATTGAGACAATACCATCCTCTTCCTCTTTCTTATACATATGTGATGCAGCGGATACAATGAAACTAAGACTGAACACGTTATTATACGAATACCCGTGTCAGTGTCTTCTAAGGTTTATAGAGTCAACCAAATCCAAAACCTTAGGCTTCAAAAATCGAATTCTCGCGAGAATTCAAAGGTTGGAAGGGAAAATCGAAAGTTTCTGATTAATTATATGTCATTTCAAAAAACTTAACTGAAACACAAATAAGAATACTGAAATTAAACGGGCCTGCCAAAAGCCATGGGCCGAACACAAAGCCCAAAAACGAAAAGAAACACAAAAACGTCTAAAAAGTCACTTAAACAGCGTTTTTAGAGGTCGAAAAGTTCGTTAGGCCCCACGGCGTGCTCCCTATCTCAAGCTTTAATTCGACAGGTAAATCGTCCAAAACGGACGTCCGGAGCAAAAGTCATACCCTTCTGAAGTTGCACCTGTTTGTCCCCGGATCGTGGCTCTCTAAAAACTTCAAGGCCCTCTCCTCCACCTATCGACCCGTATCAATATGACTTTACTCAAATATTTCAATGTTCTACCCATGTTAATTGTTTAATTAAAAATGATTAAATAGTTTAAAAAAGTTTATATTTATAATGAATGTTAGGTTATAACAGATATGTTTATATGTTGATTTATTGTTTAATTTATATATTTGATACTAAAATCATTAAAACGTTACTTAAACATGTTTAAAAAAAAAACAAAAGGCAAATATAAAATTAATTAGTTTATTTAACTATTAAATTGGGTTTAGCTACAATTAACCAACACCATTTCACATCTTTCAACAACACCCACCAATAAACCCCTTTAAATACACATCTTTACTTTTCAAATTTTCATCTTACTACCAATGTGGGACATACAAAACTACACAAAACTTTCATATTTTCACCAACTCCAACCCTTTGTAAAAAAATAAATCAAAATTCTAGGAAATTAGATAAATAGCAATGGAACTCTCTCATTGTGCCACATCATTCTCTTTGGGTTTTGCTTTTATATATATAAAGATTTTAACAATAAATTTCCTAATTGGATAATCAGCCCTAAATGCTTTGTTTTGTGATAAACGTGGGCGGTGGGCCTAACCAGCCCATTTCCGATCATTTATTGTTTTCTTTGAAGCCATTGCATTTTAATAAAGTAAACTTCAATTTCGTAAAAACTTTAAAATTGGTCCCTGTGGTTTGTGTAAAATATAAAAAAGTTGATAAAAAAAAGTGTCCAATTTTTTAACAAAGAATTCTGACGACCATAAGAGGAAAGGTTTAAAATTGGCCACTTTTGCAAATTATGATTAGCATTTTCTAATTTCAAAACTGCAATAATTCTTCACAAACCACATAAACCAAATTTATAGTTATATTAAGTTCAAATGAGAAATGCTAAAAAAATAAGTGATCTCCATCACTCATCTGGTTAATAAAGGCGGCTCTGACTAATTACCCTTCGTGAACCGCATCCATCAATGGTTGAAATCATAGTTGACTAGTCAAAGATGACGACGGTTTTGAAATAATAGTTGACTACTTTTTTATTTTTTTTAGCAATTCTCATTTTAACCTCTCTCATTTGTAGTTTACTCTAAATATATATATATATATATATATTGTGTATAAAATGGTTATAAATATTTATATTATCTAGAACAATAAAAATTGTAAATAATACAAATTTACTTTTACCACTCATAAACCTATTAATGTCATTTGACGTCAATATTTTATAATCAATGAATCGTTTAAGTTTTTTTTTTTTTGAAACAGCAAGTAACTTTATTACCATAAACCAAGTAAAACAGCAGTACAACAAAGGACCAAAGCTACAACAGCAGGAACCAAAACAAAACGAGTCCCACCGAACGAAAAACCAGCGACTAAAGGAAGCATTTACAAGTTGTAAAAACAAGCTCAACTAGTCGCAGAAGAAACCACAGCAGCCCGAACACCACACCACAGCAGCCCGAACACCACACCACAGCAGCCCGAACACTCCAGAAAACAGAAGCACTCCGCTCGCGATCACCATAGCAGCCCGAACATTCCAGAAAACAGAAGCACTCCGCTCGCAGCAGCCCGAACACCACTCCACAGCAGCCCGAACACTCCAAAAAACAGAAGCACTCCTCTCGCGATCACTACAGCAGCCCGAACACCACACCACAGCAGCCCGAGTTTTAAAACATTAATTTACATAAACAATATTAACATAAAAAAATGATTTTTTTTTTCTTTTCTTCTAGTGTATTATTTATGTTTGAAAACGTCGGTAACAAATTATAAAATTGACATGTTGTATGCAAATTAAAAGTTGCTATAATTTTGTTAAAGTAAATAGTTTTTATCAAAAAGAAAAAAAGTGATCATGAACATTAATCTTTTTAGCTAATTGTCGGAATGCATCGAAATTTGAAATTAAATGACATTATTAGGGGTAAATCTATCATATAATTCATATAATTCTTTGGTAAAATGATTAAAACATAAATCCGACCACCCAAATCTAGCAATCGACTTTTGATAGCAAATAAGAAAATAAAAAGAACTTTTTTTTTTCTTTTTTTCTTTTTACTTTTTTTCATCTAGAAAAAGCGAAATAACCCCTTTTTTGGTAATCTTTAGGCCATCCTTAACGGGCCATCGGGAGGGAGTCGGTACCACCGGTACGGACGGTGCACACCAAAAATGGTGGCCGGTAGGGCACCGGTAGTGGAGATAGCCGGTGTGGTGGCACCGATGTGTTTGAAGCAACAACCCACCCCCCTACCCCCCCTCTCTCTCTCTATCTCTCTCTTCTTTCTCTCTCTACCTTTTTTAATTTTCTTTTTTTTTAATAAATTAATTAGAGGGGGTATGGTATTGGTATGATTAAGGATGGATTGGTATGGTGTTGGTAAGGCCATCCACTGTCGGATCGGCTTAGTCTTCGGGTAGCCTTCGGCTACATTGAACCCGACGGCTCCTTTGGTGAACACCGCCGCGGGTGTCCATCGGGTAGGCATCCATCGGTTCTCCCAAGCCGACGCCAAACCTCCTCTTTCTCTCTATCTCTCTCCTCTTTCTTTTTTTGTTTTTTTATTTAAAAGTGTGTATAAGATTGGGTTGGGTATTGGGTCGACAGTGGATGAATTGGGTAGTTTTAGGTAATATAGTGGAAAGCTGATGTGGCGCTGATGTGGCAGTAGAAACCATTGGGTTGCAGTGGGTCGACAGTGGATGGCCTAAGGTATTGGTAAAGCTGATGTGGCGCTGATGTGGCAGCAAAAATGAGGGGTATGAGGGGTACGGTTAAGGATGGCCTTGGTAAATGCTTTCTTCTTCCGAAATCAGTAATATGTAATTTTTAATTTTATTTTCACTTTTACACTACACTTTTTCATTTTGAGAAATGCGTTTCATACAATCGTTTGCTTTGATAATTTCATATTTAAAATAATTAACAATATAAACATTTAGTTTTAAAGTTTATAAAAACTAGATCAAACATGAATGTTATTTTAAAACTAAATAAATACTATTCGTTTCATGTTTCTGGTGTTTCATATAAATCCTTTTATCTTTGGAATAAGTCAATCTAAATGATATAAAAGCATCACATAAGCAATAAGTAGTAGAGTAAATTATGATTTTCATTCCTATGATTTGTTAATAATTTCGATCTTGTTCTCATGACTTAGAAATTACAATTTTCATTACCATCTGCGGCCAAAGCGTCAAAGCTATCGGCAAAGGCTTGTTGCCGATCGGCAAGCCCAGCAATACCGCCGTGGTTGATTGACATGGAGAGAAATCAGCATGCCCTTGCCGACTTGTTAGACTACCACCCCACCCCACCCTCTCTCTCCTTTCTCTCTATCTTTCTTTTCTTTCGATCTCTTCTTTTTTTTATTAATTATTTAGATTGGTGTGAATGTGGATGAATTGATAAAAATTGGTAAGGTTTTGGTAAGATAGTGGAAAGCTAATGTGGCGATTGACAAGATTGGCAAGAGAGTCTACGGATGTGGATGGTCTTATTGCTTTTAATTTATTGTTATTTTCTTCTCTAAAGTAATTCCTATCCGCTGATTCTTCAACATCAGTCGGTTCAGACCTCCACTTAGTTTCACCCAAGCTTCATCCTGGTCATGGATAGATCACCCAGGTTCGGGTCCATAAGCAGTGACAATTGCCCTATGAAGACTCGCTTTCGCTACGGCTCTGGTGGGTTCCCTTAACCAAACCACTGCCTATGAGTCGCCGGCTCATTCTTCAACAGGCACGCGGTTAGATCTCCGGGTTCCTCCCACTGCTTGGGAGCTTACAGTTTCATGTTCTATTTCACTCCCCGATGGGGGTTCTTTTCACCCTTCCCTCACGATACTACTTCGCTATCGGTCACCCAGGAGTATTTAGCCTTGCAAGGTGGTCCTTGCTGATTCACACGAGATTCCACGTGCCCCATGCTACTTGGGTCAGAGCGTAAGCTAGTGATGCTTTCCAAGGAACCAAAATAGTAAAAAGATTATAAATCATGGAAATAGAAATAACAATAATTATAGATCATAAAATTGATTATAGCTATCAATTACAAACCATAGAGACAAAAAAATCATAATTTTTAAAGGACAAGAACATAATTGTAGTTTCTAACAAACCGTAGGGACTAAAAACATAAAAGCAATTTTAAAACATAAAAACTTGCATCAATGTTCCTCGTTTCTTTTCCTATATAGTAGACCACAAGTCTATAAACATGGAACCCTTTTTAAAAAGCAACATAAAATTACAAACAAAAAGAGAGGATACAAGTACATCAATTAATATTGTAAAGATGTTAACCCACAATAAATGAAGAATAGTTAAAGGAGTCATTTGCCATTTGTGCAACTTTTTCAAACATTGACCATCTACAGCTTTAGGCTTAGTTTGATAAAAATGAGCTAGGTGATAAGCTAGTACATGTTCGGATAAATCATAAGATAGTTTATAGACTAACTTATTGAAACACTAGCTTGAGTAACGTTTAAAAGTTTTTTATAGTTTTCCCAATTATATTTTTATTAATATTAACTATTAGACCCCAACATACCCTTTTTGTTCATTTTATATATTCATAATCTAGTTTTTACCAAATATAATTTAGCATATTAGTTAACATCTAATTTATCAGTTAGTTTGCCAAATACAACCTTAGTTTAAAAAGGGACAATACTAAAAAGAAGGTTATGATAGAGTTTTGATGGTTTCGCCGAGAATACTCTATGGTTGATAAATTTGAAGGGAAAAGAGAAAAAAATTGAAAAATGGAGGGGGACAAAAGGAAGAAGTTAGAAAAATGAAGGGGTAAGATGAAAAAAGAATTACCTGAAATTTACGTAAATAATCGGTCACCATATCACTATCGAAACAACCAAACACACCTTGATCAATAACATCAAAACATAGAGTTAGTTATGGAGTGTTGTAATTTCTTGTGCACAAATCATTCTAACACTTTAATTTCATCACATTCAACTAAAGGTGATTGATCCCTTTTTTCCATAACTAATCAACTTTTTTTATTATATAAAATCAATATTTCACTAAATATCTAATCTAATAAAAGAAAATATTATTAGTTAATGTCCAAAATGAAAATGAATGGAAAAGGATTGTGTCAAGATGGGATGAATTTCATCTGTTTTGGTAAACAAAGAAAATAGAGTGTTTTTCTTTTTCTTCTTTTTTATTTAATTTATAAAATTGAAATGTAGTATATTTTATGGATTAATATCTAGAATGGAAGATATATGGAAAGGAACATAAAATTCTAATAATTAAAAAAATTCCTAATATCGATTGAGAATGTGTACTAATTTTCAGAAAATTATTATGGAGAAATGGTCTATTTTTTATATTTAAGTAATAAACAATCTTAATACTAATGTTTTTATCATAATAATTTTTTATATAAACAAGATATATTAATATATTAAAATCTAATTCATTTTTGTATTAACATTTAAGATGTATTAGTATATTAAAATCTAATTCAATACTAATAAGAGTAACATCTTAGAAGGGGTTGTGGATATCCCCCAACCTATCCAGGTTCGAATCCAAAGGGAGTCAATTTGACGCATGACGAGTACCCAGTCTTTGGGCTGGTCCAGTCATAGACTAGGCCACCCCAGCCCAGTCAAAGACTGTGATTGGGCTCTAGGTGCAGCGTAGGCTGGACCGGAACAACTGCGGATTAGTGGGGCTGCCCTTGGATGGAGGCGTGCATGTGTGTGTTTGTGTGTGTTCGTGGTAGTTGTTCGTTGCTTTACTTTTAGGATTTTGATTTTTTTCATTAACATCTTACCCAATTATAAGAAAATTGTTGAATTTATAATTCAGTTGACTTGACCACAAGACTTAATGTAAAACGCCAGAACCCGTAATAAGATGTTGTTAGCTTTAGCTCCCCAAAGGGCTTCCAACTCATGGTTTTGTTCATGGAATGGACCCAAGTCCATCCAAAAGGCCTCTTGCAAGGTGGGAGGTATCCACAACTGTTATAAGGAATGTTTAGTTTTCCTCACCAACCGATGTGAAATCACAATTAAGTTAATTCCCAGTTTAACTTTATTTGCAAACTGATGTGTACACGACTATGTGTGACTTTGTGTAACAATTGTTGTAGAATGACACGTTTATTAAAAATATCACAAATTATTCTATCAAAAGATGTTTTCTACAAGTCAAATCTTCTAAAGCGGATAATTCATCATATCGACCCAATAGCAAAAATATCATATGAGACATGATGATTATGTTTTGTAATTGCACCAATTTAAGTGAGAAGAATTGTCAATTTTGATTTTTAAAAGAAAAAATGTTACAAATATAATCCAAATGACATTTTGTTAGTAAAAACTCACACAATTAATTATTATCAACCGTGAGCTCATTAATAATTAATGTATCCTTTAGCTTATGCCAAAAAATATAAATGAGGAAAAAATAAATTACACGCAACAATGATATATATTGTAGACGTTTGTTTTATTTAATTTAAGGAATTACCATAAATTTGAGTAGAATGGGAACTTGCGTTGAACTCTATGGATGGTTAATGATCAATGGAAAGGTAAAGGCTAACTAAACTCATCATTGATGGTTTGATTTTCTTCTTTAACGAATTTGTAGGAGATGCATATCTCATCATTGAAAACAAATTTGTCAACTACTCATCCAATTGTGAGTTTTCTATGTTAATTTAATACTTTATGTTTAACGATATTATATCTGTGTGGATCCTATGTATCAAAGCCCAAAGATCTATGTCTAATAAAAAGGACAAAAAACGTGTCTCCGTTGTCCTAATAGGATACGCTCATACGAGTCTCGTCTTACTTGTCTTAACTAGTCATACGGTCAAATCCAATATAAAACACACACACACACACATATTAGGGGAGGGATCAAATGGAAACGTAAATCTAATTGCGAACATGAGGATAGTCGAGAGTGTGCCATGTATCCTATTCAGTCTGAATAATATATGATTATTTAGACTGAATGTTCATGTTTTATTCATGATGAATAATACCGCATCTGGTATTATTCAGTATTTGTATACGTGTCGGCGTCGCGGTTGTTCTCCCGTTTAAAATTAAATTTGAATTTTCATTTACACTCTCCACTATATGTGTGTGTGTGTGTGTGTGTGAGAGAGAGAGAGAGAGAGAGAGAGAGAGAGAGAGAGAGATCAACGAGCTATTAAGAGTAATTCAGAATTGATATGGATCCTGGTTCTTGGACATTTAAGTCACAAATAGATTAACTTTAGATGAATTTCATACTGCTAATATATAATGAATACAGTTAGTTTAATATTACCACCAACAACGTAACCAATGTAATTTGCTTAAAAGACCGTACATAGAAGTTGTGATTTGGAGTGTATACATGTACTCTAACAATCTGTATTCTGAATATTTCTCGGTTTAAATTAATATAACCGGTCTTAAGTTTAATTAAATGTATTTGATTTTCATAACTCATTAAAGTATTAGATTTCGTGTAACAACCATAGTTGATAAATAAATACACCTGCCGTCAGGAGTTTAAAATATTCATTGAATATTATAATATGAAAATATATGCACTAATCTCTTGTTAGGTAGGTATTTAAACCATAACTAAATTTGAGGTGCGCATGGTGTAGCTTTATAAACAATCTAAGTGGTTTTGAAGTTATCATGTTTAGTTTTACTAACATTTTTTGCTTGTATTAGTTATTCTAAATATATTATAATATGATATATAATTTATTTTTCAAAGTAATTATAAAATATATAAAAAAAGGGATAAATATGTAAGTAAACTTTGTACTTTATGCGATTGGATATGTCAGTCAGTACTCTACGACAAACCATCGACATATGTTTGACATTGTTATCTACAACATTTTGGTAATGATTTTCATTACTACCATTGATCCCTTGGTGAAGGTGAAAAAAAAACTAATCGAAGGATCACCTGAAATTAACAAATAAAGAATCTAGAAACACTTATTTTTTTTTAATATCTGATACCTATAGAATTTTAATATCTTTTTTTGAACAACAATATACACTTTTATTACCAGAAAAAACCAAAAACAACGTAATCGGTTACAAGAACAAAACAAAAACATAGTAAGACAAGACTGACTACACCAAAAAACACAGGCCACGAGACAAACCAAACAAAGAACACATGGGCAAGCGATATAGAATCTTAATATCTACTTGTGTATGAATTATATAATGTTCAAAAATCTATAAATAAGTAACATATGTTATATACTAACCTACTGTGCGAGCTCATATCAGAGTTCTCTAAGGTTGCATCATCCATCTTACGTTCAATGTACAACCAAGGTCTTTAGTTATTTACATACGACCATTAAGGTCAATTTTATCTTCTAACATCATATATAGTTCTTTCTTTTGCTTAAATAAAATACCAACATATATACTTATTACATGTTAACTTATTGTTATATGTCATTTAAACAACATGAAGTCTTGTACATTCAGTCTATTGATCTTTTCTCATTAATTTTTATACTCAATCATGCAAAACTCAACCTTAACTAAACTTTTCAACAATCTGAAGGCTCTAAGCTAGGTATCACGTTGGTCTTAAGATATACCGCCATTAATGAGTTACACGTTATCATGACCCAACAATTCAATAAAAATAAAACATCAGAATCATACATTAGTTCTTGATTTCTTGTTATTTCCTTTTACGGTAAATAAGGTGGTTTTTTTTACTAATCATATATTCGTATTAGATATCATTTAATGTAAGAGATGTATATACATACATACACTACAATGGTTTTCTTCACTACTAAAAAACAAGGGTACTATCGACGACAAAAATAGTCGGTAAACCATCGGAAATGTCTTAGCGATGGTTTTCCAGTGGTTCCATTTTCCAATGGTTTTCCGACATTTTTTTTGTCAATTTTCTAACTTTTTCGATAACTAATTAAAAATAAATAAAAAAGAAACGGTCGGTAACCCATCAGAAAACAATCGGAATTTAATTTTCGACTGCTTTTAGTTGTCCATAATACACATGTTTTTAGTAATGTTTTATTTTCAAAGTAATTAAAAAAATTGACATATTTAAATTAATAACCGGACACGAATCAGAATTTATAAAATTATTTAAATTAATTTGTATATTTTTTTCTTGGGTGATAAATGTTTAAAACACACAGAGGTGGGTAGTTTTTCTTCTGTCTTCAAAATCTAAGTTATTAATCTTTTTGACCAAGTTTAAAAATAATGAGTTAATCATGTTTTTTCTTAAACTTATCTCTTTCGTGTTTTCTTCCATATTCCTTCAATCATAGTTCCATATGTATAGAAGTATGAAGCCAATATGTTATTTTTAGAGAGTGGTTATGTAAATATATATAACGATAATGTATATGGGTTAGATTTAAATGGGAACTCGATTTTGGTTGTGAACAAGAACACCACAAAAATCATGTCACGTGGCAATATTCACTCTAAATATCATGCATTATTCAGAGCGAATAAAGGCGCCTAAGCTTTATTCACTCTGAATGATACATGATACTCAGAGTGAATATTGTCACGTGACGCGATTCTAGTAATCCCCACGTTCACAATGAAAAATGAGTTTTCATTTGAACTTTCCTTTAGTGTATATATACAATATATAGATAACCTTGTACAAGAAGAAAAAATTATACAAGAATGTCTTAATTAACTTCTAAAGGAACATAGAAGAATAATGATTAATTAACAGTAACGTTTTCGTTAATCATGATTTTCTAAAGGGTATTTGAGACTTTACCCCAACGAATCCTGACAAACAGGGGTGAAACTCTCATAGGGCACTAGGGGGCCAAGACCCCCCCTCTTTATTCATGTGATTACCATGTCTTGATTTTTGAGGAGAATGAATCTATTTTTGATTTTTACTTGGGCCCCCCTTTTTTACCCATGAGAGTACTCTGGTTTTGTTTGTTAGATAGAGGTGGTAATGGCTTTTCTTGTGGAGATAAGATTTGACATAGCATTTTATCATATATTATTAAACTTGTACCAAGTAATTAAAAACAATTAATTTTTCCATCTTATATTGATCATCACACTTTGTATATGTATATTAAGGTAAAAAAAAATTAGTCTATTATTTTTATTTTTTAACATAGAACAAGTTATTTCTTATAGTATGTTTAACTTTGTTAATGGAGTGTCTTATAAGAATTAATTGTATATGAACTAGGGCTGGCAATTTCCGACACGACACGAAAATAAAAGGGTTTTGTTTGAGGTTTTTGACACGCCAACCCGCCAACTCGTCAACCAGCCAACCCACCAAATTTCAAGGGTTAACCCGCCGGGTTGGTGGGTTGAACCGCGAACCCGTTTATATTTAAATTAATTATTTATATATATTTTTATTATATAATAAAAATTAGAAAAACTAAAAAAATCAAATCCACTAATCCTAATAACCCTAGTTCCAACTTCCAGCCGCTTCACGCCTTCACCATATTCCAGACTACTCTCACTTGGTTGTTTTTGAACTTGATTGTATTTGGATGCTTTTAAACTTGGTTATATTTGGTTGCTTTTGCACTTAATTGTATTGGGACTTTGTTTTTATTTGAATTGTATGAAGTATGAACTTTGACCTGTCAACCCGTTTATGACCCACCAACCCGTTTATGACTTGTCAACCCATTTATGACCCACCAACCCGCCACTGACCCGCCAACCCGCCAACCCGTGACACGACCCACGACACGACCCTTCACGGGTAAGGGTTGAAGAACTCGACACGATTAGCTAAATGGGTGGGATCAGGGTTGAGGTTTCTGACCCTCCAACCCGCAAACCCGTGACCCGCCAACCCACCAACCCGCGAATTGCCACCCCTAATATGAACAAAAGTTAAAGCATCTAAAACTGTAACAATAGGTTTATAAGACGCCTTTGCACTCGCAACAAGTTTTTAGGAACTTTTGAAATATAATGTCGTATTAGCCATTTTAGGTTACTTTTGAGAATATAAACCATTATTTTTATAGGACTTCTATTTATAAGACATTTTTTCAGATAATGTCATATAAAATGGCTAATACAACACTTTATTTTAAAAAGACCTAAAAACTTGTTACAACATCCAAAAACTAGCTATAAATTTATGGTAACACTCTTAAATATGATGTTTTATAAGGCACTCTTGAAACACTTAAACAGTTTAGGCATTTATAAACTCATTTTTGTTGCAATGCTACCATTATCCTATTAATTAGCAATATATTGTTTGACAAAGTTATATGAATCTTCATCCTTTCAACCAACACTTTCCATTTGTACAAACTGAAATAATTATAAGTTTTTGAATACCAAATTGGGTTAGGTTTGGCCCCCTGGGTAAGACAACATGTGTTCCACCGCTGCTGACAAGGTTCATCGACACTTATTAACAACCACTTCCCCTACAATTCTCTGCTAGTACGCCATAGCCTTGTGATTCGTTTGATTCGTTAATCATGATTACTAGATATAATACAATGTTTTTATTTTCGATACATATTCATTAATGTAAGACATGCTTTCTTAAAGTGCACCATTTTATATATGTAAAATCAAAATGATTACCATAGGAAAAAGTTATGTGATTAGAAAAATTGCAGAATTTAAACGTGTAAAGTAACAAATTAATTTAAAAGTTGAAGAAGTTTAAAAAGTCTAACGTGGCGGTAAAAAATTTATGAACAATTATCACAAGTATGTGCCAACATTATTTGTTTAAATTACGATTTATAATATTGTTTTAAACTAGTTATTAAAAGCCCGGGTTTCGCGCCGGGTTATAAACTATGATAGATTTTATCGTTTATATGAAATATACAGTTTGTAGGTATGTTACCATACGAAAGGTTAGTATAACGGACTTCATGCATTGTCTTGATATTTGACTATATGCCTACAATAAAAAAGAGGTATATAATGCAGTTGATATCTATTTCATGTGGCTGTTAGCATTTAGATAATGTGTGTCAATGGTTAAATAAAATAAATTAAAACATTTACTAAATCAATCAATAAAAAAATTTAGTTTTAAGAGATTTTAACCTAAAGATTTGGACTTATTAATAGTTTAAAAAAAATAATTTGATTATTTTTTTATTAAAGTTATAATAGTTTACAATTAACCAATAAAACAAAATGTCTTAATAAAATAAATAAATAAAGTAAAACGTAACAAAATGTGAATTATGTAAATAAAGATGGTCTACTATAAGAACCAAATATGTAATTTAATCAAATATTTTTTGGATGAATTAACCATTTAAGTTGACAAAGTTTGATGGAGGGATGAAAATGAAATGAAAATAAAAACCATAGAGATGAAAAAGGTAGTTTTTAAAATTCTAGGATGAAAAACATTATAAATTAAAGCATAGGGACTAAAGTTGTAGTTTTATAAAGTTTACCTGTTCATCCTAAAATATCAAACAAACCACAAGGACTAATCGTAACTTTGTGAAGTTTATCAAACCACGAGGACTAAAATTATAATTTTGTGAAGTTTACTATTCATAACTTCCTGCTAAATGTTATATATATATATAATTTGATAGTGCTAAATATTATGTATGTCTAAAATAATAAATAATCAATTTGATATTGATTGATTTTATTGTCAAATATAGATATAGTTGATCATAAATACTTTAAATCATCTTATTCTACTATTTAATATATGTTACTGAGACAAAATTATAAACGTTTAGTTAGCTTGTATTCCTCTTTTGGGATAGAAGTTGGGTGTGGAAACGAAACTAAATTATGATTGGATAGATGGTTAGGGAACAAACCATTGGAGTCTAGATTTAAACTTATTTGGCAACTTGAGTGTCACAAGGATGCCAAAATATCATAGAAAAGAGAGGGGGGGGGGGGGGGCTTAGATGAACTTATTTCTTTCTTGTAGGGATGGAAACCAAAGGCGAACACAAACAACAAACCGAAATCGAGGTACGGGCTAGACAGTTGCTTTACGCTTGGTGGATTGAAGTTATTAATTGACTAGAAGTCTGTGGCTTGAGTGGAAAACGGTCCAAAAACAAGGTGGACTAAAGTCATCCCAAAGAAGATATGCATTCTTGTTTGGACATCAAGGTTGG